>CM051234.1:464426132-465626132 GCA_027917425.1 Gastrophryne carolinensis
ATAAAGAGGGTAGGCGGTTATACCGGGTTGGTGACCCCGGTTTGGGATGCCCTGTCCATGAGAATAATCTTTTCCCCTAATTGGCCTATCCCCACATTATTAGCTTGTTCGGGGGCCCTCTCCTCTGATTTTGGTGTTTTCCATGATGTAGGGCGTCTAGAAGTAATCCTTCTATTTAATGTTTGCATTGTTTGTTTGTCTGTGGTAGGAATGATTCACTTTTCTGTCACTTTTCCTTGCTGGTTTTTACCTCAGAAGAGCTGAGGGGAGCTTTTTCTCCCCTCACGCTCTTCTGTGTGGGGGCGGGGCCGGGCCTTCTGCGTGAGGCCGCGGCCCGCGCCCTTTATGCTCTGAGACTATTGTAGCGTGGCTCGAGCGGTGAGCGGCTCCGCATGCCTTGCGGGCCGCTACCGGCTGTTTTTTTATTATGCGCCCGTTGCCGCGGGTGCCTGCGGCACCGGCGCGCGCGCTTTCACAATGGAGGGGAGCTTCCCCTCACGACTTAGCTGTGGGGGCGGGACCGGACTTGCGGCGCGTCGCCGCGGCCCGCCCCCTCTAGTTCCCGGCACTGCTGAGGAACTTGTTCCTCATGCCCGTTTGGGAGGGGGGGCGGAGCCTTTCAGCGCGCGGCCCGCGCTGGCCACGCCCCCTTCTTCGTCTCCCGCTCTGCTCTGAGTTACCTCAGGCAGAGGACGCAGCGCTTCTGGCACCTGGAGGCTCCATGAGTGGCCCTGCGGGCCTTTTTTCTATATATATATATATATATATATATATATATATATATATATATATAGGGATTTGAGACTCATACTGTCTTTTCTGTGTTTTTTAGGCTGAATCTTCAGGGGTTTTTAGGCTTCTCCCGGTCCTAGGGTACCTGGGTACTTTTACTATTCTTTTTACAAATCCTCCCACTTGGACACTATAAGGGCATCCCGGGTTGCTTAATAGCGTAATTCCCTCACTCATAGCGACTTATTCAAGTTCACCTTATGGAGGCATCACTGGATTCCGGGCTTCCCTCGGGACAATCCCGGAAGTGCATGGGCTGTGGGGTATCCCTAACAGGGGATGATTTTTTCCTATGTATATCATGTGCACAGCAGACTATTGACCTGTGCCCCGTGTGATGTTGTCACGGGGGGGCAGTCGCAATCTGATGTATGTGCCAGGTTGGCCAGTATTGAAAAGTTTATTTCTTCTGCGGTTGCCAAGAAAGCACCGGCTAAGAGGAAGCATTTATCACCGGTTAATCATTTTGAATATGATGATGATGCGGATGGCCTGGATTGGTCAGATTATTCCCCTCTTGAAGAAGGGGAGTTATGTGAGGATTCAGATATTTCTGATGATCAGTAAATTGTTGGTGCTGATTCCGATCGGAGGTCAGGGATTTCCTTGGACACTCCTAATGTTCTGACTCAGATGTTTGAGGTTCTGGCTATCTCGCCTCCGGCGGAGGTTCCTCAACAGCAAGGTGAGTTTTATGACGAATCCAGGCCGCGCTTGGAATTTCCTAATCAAAAGCATTTTGATAATATTATTTCTAAGGAATGGGATCGGCCTGCCCGGCTCCCAGGCATTCCTCAGAGTTGGGATAAAAGATATCCTTTCCCAGTGGATACGGTTAAGCGCTGGCCGTCCCCCCCGAGGTGGACGCCCCAATTTTGGGGTTATCCAACTCAACTGTGTTGAATAGCCCTGATTGTTCCTCTCTTAAAGATGGTGAGGATAAACGCATTGACCAGATGGCTTGTCATGGTCTTGCCAGTATTGGGGCAGCCATACGGCCTGTTTGTGCCTCATCGCTGTTGGCGGTGGCTACCAGAAAGGTGGTCAGGAATTTGTTATCCTCCTCCGGTTTGAACCTGGACAGTGATGAATTTCGTGATCTAAAACAATGTGAGGTATTTTTGTCCTTCATAGTAGCCGCTTTGGATGATTCCTTGATGATGAGTAGTAGAGCCTCTGCTCTAATGGTTACTATCAGGCGTTCAATTTGGTTACGCCAGTGGGCGGCTGATTTTGGGTCAAAAAAGTCACTGACGGCTCTTCCCTTTGTTGGGTTACGGCTCTTTGGAGACAAATTGGACACTGTAGCCAAGGGCGGAAGGCTACCTCAACGCAAGAAGCAACGACGCCCCTTTCGAGGAGCGTCTTCCTTCACCCATTCCTTTCGGGGATCTAGAGCGGGAAGAGGTTTCGCCTTCCCTTCTACAAGAAGAGATTCCTGGAATAGGGGCAGAGGACGTGCCCGATTAGGATACAATTGGGGCTCAAAACCCAAACCCGCGGCCAAGCCCGCTCAACAATGAGGGGGCGCCCTCACCCGTGCGGGTGGGGGGACGGCTGCAACACTTCTCCCAGGTCTGGAATCGGGAGGTTTCGGACAAATGGATCCGGGAAGTGGTGTCTTCCGGCTACAAGCTGGAGTTCGAGTCCCGCCCCCCCCCCCCCCCCCCCCCCGCGTTTCTTCAGGACTCGGGCTTCCCCGGATGCACTGGCTGCGCAGCAGCTCCGGGCGGCGGTATCAAGTCTTCTGGAAATGGCAGTCATTTGCCCAGTGCCCCCATTAGACCGGGGTCGGGGTTTTTACTCAAATCTGTTCACGGTCCCCAAGAAGGATGGCTCCGTCCGGCCCATACTGGACCTAAAGATTCTCAACAGGTTTGTCAGGCTGCGAAAATTTCGCATGGAAACGTTGCGTTCGGCTATTCAATCTCTTCGTCAGGGGGACTTCATGACATCCATAGACATCCAGGATGCTTACCTCCATGTTCCCATTTTTCCCGCGCACCAGAGATTTCTGAGGTTCGCGGTGGAGGATCTGCACTTTCAGTTTGTGGCTCTTCCCTTCGGTCTCACCACAGCTCCAAGAGTTTTCACCAAGGTGCTTGCTGGGGTGATGGCTCTCCTCAGAGCGCAGGGGATTCGCATAGTGCCGTATCTGGACGACCTTCTCATCATGGCACCGTCATTCAGCAAGGCAGAATTGGACACCAGGACGGTGATATCCACTCTGGAGAGGTTCGGCTGGGTGATCAACTACCCCAAGTCCTCACTCCACCCGTCCAGGACAGTATCCTTTCTGGGAATGTCTCTGGATACAGATCAGGCCAGAGTGTTCCTTCCTCAGTCCAAGGTTCTTCTGATTCAGGAGTTGGTTCGGTCACTCATGTCTATTCCTCGACCGTCCATCCGACTAGGGATGAGACTGGTGGGTTTGATGGTGGCCTCCTTCGAGGCAGTCCCCTTTGCTCAGTTTCACACAAGGACACTACAGCTCCATCTGTTGTCGGTCTGGAACAGGTCTCCTCAGTTGCTGGATCAATTCTTTCAGATGTCCCCCCGGGTTCGCCGCTCGCTTCGGTGGTGGCTGAACTCAACCAACCTGCTGAGGGGCAGATCCTTTCGGACTCCTCAGTGGGAGATAGTCACCACGGATGCCAGCCTCTCAGGATGGGGGGGCTTTTGGAAGGATCTGCAAGTTCAGGGTTTGTGGGGTCCCCTGGAAGCTCACGAGCATATCAATGTTCTGGAATTAAGGGCCATCAGGTTGGTTCTTTGTCATTTGACTCATCAACTGCGAGGCTTGCCGGTCCAGGTCAGGTCGGACAATCGGACGGCGGTGGCCCACATCAATCACCAGGGAGGGACCCGCAGCATGAGTGCTCTCAAGGAAGTGTCTCTGATTCTGGACTGGGCGGAGAGCCATGTCCCGTGCATCTCGGCAGTTTACATCCCGGGAGTGGAGAACATGGAGGCGGACTCTCTCAGCAGAATGTCAGTCCGCAAGGGGGAATGGTCTCTCAATCCCAAGGTCTTTCACTCAATTTGTCGCAGATGGGGGTCACCGGCGGTGGACCTATTTGCCTCCCGTCACAATCACAAACTTCCGGCATTTGTGTGTCTGGCGAAGGACCCTCTGGCTCTCGCAACGGATGCCATGTCTCTGAACTGGAGGGATCTGGGTTTTCTGTACCTGTTCCCTCCGTTTCCCATGGTGGCCAGAGTAGTGCGCAAGCTTGCTCTGGAGAGAGCACCAGCAATCCTGGTGGCTCCAAGGTGGCCAAGACAGGTCTGGTTCGCAAACGTGGTAAGGTTGGCAGAAGATCAGTTCGTTCTGCCCCTGCTGCCAGATCTACTCACACAGGGTCTTCTTCATTACCCCAATTTACCAACGCTGGCTTTGACGGCGTGGCTGCTGAAACCTCCATCTTGAAGGAGGAAGGTCTTTCGGATGCTGTGATTCGGACTCTTATTAGTGCTAGGAAAAGGTCCTCATCGTCTGTGTATTATAGGACTTGGAGGTCTTATATTGACTGGTGTGAATCTAGAGCTTTCCCTTGTAGGGAATTCTCTATTTCTAGAATTTTGGAGTTTTTGCAACATGGTCTGGACCTGGGGCTCCAACTTAGTACTCTGAAGGGACAGGTGTCTGCCCTGGCAGTGTTTTTTCAAAAGTCTTTTGCGCTTCATCCTTTAGTTAAGACTTTTTTCCAGGGGGTTACACATGTACGGCCTCCTAGGAAGCCTATGATTCCAGTTTGGGATTTGAATTTGGTTCTTTCTGCTCTCCAGGGTCCCCCCTTTGAGCCTTTGCATGATATTCCTTTGTCTTCCCTTACGCAAAAGGTGGCCTTTTTGGTAGCTATCACTTCTGTTAGACGTGTTTCTGAGTTGGCGGCTCTATCTATTCATACTCCGTATTTTGAAACACATCAGGACAAAGTGGTTTTCCGTTTTAATACGGATTTCCTTCCTAAGGTGGTTTCGTCCTTTCATTTAAATCAGGATATTGTTCTGCCCTCTCTGTGTCCTAATCCCAGCAATGACAAGGAGAGGGCCCTGCATTCTTTGGACGTGGTTCGTGTTGTGAAGTACTATTTGGTGGTAACGTCTGCCTTTCGCAAGACTGATGCATTTTTCGTGGTGCCATTTGGGCCCAAGAAGGGTCTAGCACCCACAAAGTCTACCATCAGCAGGTGGATTCGTCAGGCCATTGTCGGGGCCTATTCTGCTAAGGGGAGAGATCCTCCCTTTCGTGTTACAGCTCATTCTACTCGTGCGGTTGGGGCTTCCTGGGCTTTTCAGCACCAGGCCTCGGTTGAGCAAGTTTGCAAGGCCGCTACCTGGTCTTCTGTTCACACTTTTTCAAAGTTTTACAAGGTTGATGTTCGGGCCTCAGCGGATGCTGTTTTTGGCCGCAAAGTTCTGCAGGCTGCAGTAGTTTAAGTTGTGCTTTATGCCTTGTTTTGGATCCCCTCCCTTTATGGACACTGCTATTGGATGTCCCACACGTTATGAATATCTTGAAGCGGGGTGTGTGACATACTTAGAATAATACCATTTTGTGAATACTCACCTTGTAAAATGGGTATTATAAGTATGTCACACACCCCGCTTCAACCCGCCCTTTTGTATTCTGGATCCTTCATTTTGTGAACTTTGCGTTGTTATGACTTATATTTGGCTCTTCCTGGTCCCTTACCTTACTGCTTTCTTTATACTGGGTAATGAGTGGGAGGTCCCAGGTATTTATGGATTGGGAGGGGCTTTCTTTCCTCCAATCATCTCTGCAGATCGGCCTCTTCAGGTCAGTATACCCACACGTTATAAATATCTTGAAGTGGGGTGTGTGACATACTTATAATACCCATTTTACAAGGTGAGTATTCACAAAATGGTATTATTTTTGTCTATTGCCCCCCTATCCCCACACGCAATGTTGTGTGTTTTTAATTTTAAACCTAATTTTAGTAGATTTATAATAGGTTTATTCTAAGTATACAGCCTGTCCTGTTCCAGAATATTCCTTACTCCTGGGTAATACATCCACAAGATGGCGCTGGACTGCATAAAACAGCTTGTGGCTCCTCCTGGCCCTTGACCTCCCACAAATTCCCCAGTTCTTTTCTGCAGTCTGCACTGAGAAGATAGCTCTCTTGTGGCGCAGGTGAGCCGGGCTTATTGCCTGCAGCCCTGCAGGACTATTCCCACCTGTTCCGTCCCATTTACTGCCTCCCAGCCTCGGCTGATAAGGTTCGGGTGAAGGTAGGCTATTGAAGCACTATGGTGCTGAGGAGCTAGGCTCCTACTGCAGTCCCTGCTCTAACAGGGTAGGTGGTTTAGGCTAATGGTGAGCCTTTGGGATGCCCCCACTGCCTCATGGTTTTTGCCAGGTTATCCTGTGCATTCCCATTTTCCCCTCCACCCTCACTCCTCATTAGCCCCTGGGCGCAGTTTCTCCCTGGGAATTCTGCCGTTATCCTCCCTCCCTCTCCCTCCGGGAGATCTCCAGGACGGGGTTGTCTAGTGGTTTTTGACTTTAGACATATGTTGTGTTTTGTCACTTTATTCAAACGCGCCGCCGCGAGTTTGTACTGCACTCCGCGGCTGGCAACCTCATTCACCTCAGAGCTGCTGGGCCGCTACTGGCCCGCCAGATCACGTGGGCGCTTTTCGCGATCTTTAGGGGGGGGGGGGGGACAGGCTCTGTGGATGATGCTTTTTACCTCATATCTCCACGGCCCGCCCCTTGAGGTTGCGAACGCCATTTTGTCTCCTTGCAGTCTGTGAGTTCCCCAGTGGGGTGATTTTTCTCTGGTTTTTTCTTATGCCTTATTCACATGGGAATATTTGATTATGTCTTTCAGGTGGGGTAAAGCTTCGCTCCTGTGGTTTCTCCCGGCCCTCTCCCCTCATTATCTCCCATTTCCCTAGCGGTTCATTGGGGCATCCCGGGTAGCTCTTTAGCATTAACCCTTACTGGCCTACTGTGCCTTTCAAATCACCATATGTTCCTTTGGGACAAGCCCGGCTATGTGTTGCGTGTGGGGTATCCCCAATCGGTGATGATGTCTCGGTATGTGTATCCTGCGTCCAGCAGGTACTTGCACTGCAGCCTGGGTTACCTGTTGCTGGGTCTGCGCCCCCTCGGGCTTCGCCTACCCCCCCCACGCCTGCATCTGACCCCCTACGAGGAGCATACCAGCGGGGAGTCTCAGCCTGATTTGGCTGCACGGGTGGTCAGCATTGAGAAACATATTGCTGGGTCTGCCTCGTGTAAGGCTTCTGCTAAGAAGCGGCATTTATCTCCAGCCGTCTCCCTCTTTCCTGTGGAAACTGAGGACATTTTTGACACTACTGGTTATTCCCCCCTGGAGGAGGGGGAATTGTTCTCTGATTCAAAATCATCTGAGGAGCAGCCTAGGGTTTATGGTGGTACAGGGTCTCCCTTTGGGGGAGATCTATGGTCCTTAGATGACACTGACAGGCTTTTGGCTCATATTTTTGAAGTGCTCTGTATCTCCCCTCCTGCCGTGGCTCCGCAGGAGGGTGAGCTCTTTCATACGGTTAAACCACGTTTGGAATTCCCTGAGCAGTCTCACTTTAATAATCTGGTGTTTAAAGAATGGGAGCGGCCTAGCAAGCTGCCAGGGGTGCCCAAGAGTTGGGACAAAAGGTATCCCTTTCCTGCTGATGTGATTAAGCGTTGGTCATGTCCTCCCGAGGTGGACGCGCCCGTTCTGGGGCTGTCCAATACATCTGTCATGCATTCTCCTGACACTACTACCCTGAGGGATGGTGAGGACCGGCGTATGGACCAACTGGCTTGCCATGCCTTTGCCTGTGTGGGGACCGCGCTGCGCCCGGTTTGTGCCTCTGCCATTACAGCTTTTGCTATTAAGGGTTTGCTTAAGAGTCTCTTAGAGGGGGCCTCTGATGATGCGGGAGGAGAAGAGTATAGATCTCTCCTGCTTTGCTATGAATTTGTTGCATATGTCCTGTCTGCTATGGATGATGCCATTAGAATGTGTGGTAGAACTTCTACCACAAGCGGTGTAGAAGAGGAGGAACCAAACACCAGAAAGCCCCGCTGGCTGTAGGTGAGGGCATTATTCTAAGTATGTCACACACCCCGCTTCAAACATTAATTATTACACTTGGGTTACTCCACCAGCAGGTGGCGACGTTGCAGAGAAGTCTTGAAAAACGAGCCCCTCCTGGTCTATACATACCTGGGACCTCCCACTTATTCTCCAGTGTTCTTCTCTGCAAGATGGCGACAAGACAGAAGAATGAAGTCTCCTGCTTACAGGTAGCCGGGGTAACACCCCGGCACCCCCCCATGGTCTATTTCTGCCCAGTCTGTGTTTATATGCCTAGATTGTTAAACCGGAAGCCTCCCAGCCTTGGCTGCTGGCTGGGCAATGGTAGATGGCACCTTATGGTGCCTAGGAGCTTATCTCCTCCGCTAGACCCCACACGTGGGGCAACGCGGTTATCCGGCTGGTGATCCGGATTTGGGATGCCCCGTCCCGTCGTACCCCCCTTAGTCTCCTCATCCCCTACTTGGTAGTGTCCCTTCTCCCTTCGCTGTGGGGGGGAGGGGTGACTTTTGTTAGGGGTGTTATCTATTGTATGGCAGTGTTTTACTTGTTTGGCCCTGACTGCTTGTGTTTGTGTGCGGGCCGGTGGATGACTAAGGCGCCTGTGTGGCGGCGTTGCTGCACGCTGTCTCTTTATTTATTAGGTCCTTGGAGGCGCCGCCGCCATCTTCTCCGCGGCGGTTGCTTCTGAGGTAACGGGCCAGGGGGGCGGGGCCGCGCGCTCTCGCAGCCCGCGCTGTGCGGGCTATGGAGGGGGGGGCGGGGCCGGAGCTCTCCGTGCGTGTTCTCCGGCCCACCCTTCTTCTCGCCCGTGCTTCTCTGCTCGTCTTTCACCGCCTCAGGTGCCATGTCCGTCAGCCTGTATCTGTTCGCGCTTTATGTGTATGCTAGTCGCGCCCTCATTGCCTCTTGAGCCTCCCGGCTCTGTATTTCTGCCGCCGGGCATATTATCCATTCTGCAGGGATTCTGATATGATATATATATATATATATATATATATATATATATATATATATATACATAGTGCTTATTATTTTGGCGTCTGACGGTAATTCTTCAATGAATTGGTTGCTATTTATTATATTCATATATCTATACATATATTTATTGTTGTTGTCTGTGGAGTATCTGGCTGTACTCCTGTAATGAATTGATATTTTTCTGTATGTGAGTATGTGAGGGTGTGCATGCGCTGTGTTCCTTATTACTTGTGTCTTTTTCTCTGAAAGCTGATTATGGTCTTTCTTTTGTTTCAGATCCTGGGATACCCTTGCTGCTTGGGGCTCCCGGTCTGATATACTTGGCTAGTCTGGTTAAAATTGGGTTCTATTAAGGGATCAAAAAATAATCCTCCCACCCCCGGGACTTTAATTGTTAAGGGGCATCCTGGGTTGCATACTGCGTAAATACCTGGGTAGTTGCGAATACCATAATTTCACCATATGGAGGCTTCCAAGAATACCGGAATCGGCCCCTGTGTGGGGGTTGTGGGGCTCTGCTCCCGGGGGATGATGTCATTATATGCATTCCATGTGCGCAGCGGTTCATTGAGCGCCAGTCCGGCTCCCCGGTTCTCTGGCCCTTCGCCGTCCGTGTCATCCCCTACACCTCCCCGCCTGTTCTGGACCCCATGTGATGTTGTCATGGGTGGGGATTCGCAATCCGAGGTATGCGCCCGGTTGGCTAGCCTCGAGAAAATATTTCCACTGTGGTTGCTCAGCAGGCTCCGGCTAAGCGGAAACACTTGTCCCCGTTTCCGCCGGACTCAGACGTGGATGTTATTGAGGCATTGGATTGGTCAGATTGCCCCCCGATTGAGAGGGGGAGATTCTGGAGGTTTACAGATATATACGGCACTGAGCAAACGGAATTAAATTTATTATTCCTTAACAAACAATAGAAAAGAGTTCAAAAAAAAAAAATTTTTTTTGAGAATGTCGTCCTTTAGGAATGGGAGCAGCCTACGCGTCTCGTTGGTGTTCCGCCTGGTTGGGATAAGTAGTATCCTTTTCCGGCGGACTTGGTGAAGCGTTGGCTTTTCCTCTCGAGGTTGATGCCCCGGTTTTGGGGCTATCTAACATGGCGGTGTTGCCTTCTCCTGACGCAACTACCCTTAAGTTCGCCGGATTGTCCAGCTGGCTTGCTATGGTTTTACCTGTGCGGGTTCGGCTTTGTGGCCTGCTTGTGTTTCGTCTTTCTTGTTGTAGGCGGTTAGGTCCATTGTCAGGGGTTATGTGCGGACCTTGATCCTACTTGTGATGAGTTCCTTGCTCTCAAACGTTGTGAGTCCTTCGTTTTGTTGTCCTTGCCGCTCAGGATGACGCCATGTTGATGTGTGGCAGGACAACGGCTTGTTGGTGGCTATCCAACGGTCGGTGTGGTTGCGGCTATGGACTGCTGACGTTAATTCTAAGAAGTCGCTTACGGCTCTTTCCTTGTTTTGGGTTTGCGCCTGTTTGGTGAGAAATTGGATTTGGTTGCCAAGGGAGGTAAGTTACCTCAGTGCAAGACCTTTCGTCGTTCCTTTTAGGGGGTGGCCTCTTAGAATTCCTCCTTTCGGGGAGCCAAAGCTGACAGAGGCGCGGGCTTTACGGCCCCAGGGGTGCAAGCTGGAACAGGGGTTGAGGCCGTGGCCGTCCCGTTCACTCCTGGGGTGCCTAACCCAAACCAGCTGCCAAGCCCGCTCAACAATGAGGGGGTGCCCTCACCCTTGCGGGTGGGGGGACGGTTGCGACTCTTCTCCCGGGTGTGGGACCAGGCGGTCTCGGACAGGTGGATCCGTATGGTGGTGTCGGCCAGTTACAAGCTGGAGTTCGAGTACCGACCTCCTCTAAGGTTTTTTCTGGTCTCGTGTGTCCTCAGATCCTTTGGCCGCGCAGGGGCTCCTGGCGGCGGTGAGGAATCTTCTGGATATGGCAGTCATCTGCCCGGTCCCTCCTTCGGAGGTGGGCCGCGGGTATTACTCCAATCTCTTCACAGTGCCCAAGCTGGACGGGTTGGTTCGTCCCATCCTGGATCTGAAGTTCTTCAATGTGTTTATTCTTCCCCGGAGGTTTCGCATGGAACCTCTGCGTTCTGCCATCAATTCTCTGCGGCAGGGGGATTTCATGACCTTCATAGACATCAAGGATGCCTATCTTCATATTCAATTATTCCGGCTCACCAATAATTTCTTCGCTTCGTGGTGGAAGATCGGCATTTTCAATTTGTGGCTCTACCTCGGCTCCAAGAGTGTTCACCAAGGTGTTGGCGGGCGTGATTGCCCTTTTTAGAGCTCAGGGGATTCGCATTGTGGCCTATCTGGACGATCTTCTCATCATGGCTTCTTCTTTCAGACAAGCAGAGGTGGACACCAGGACGGTGGTATCCACTCTGGAGAGGTTCGGTTGGGTGATCAACTACCCCAAGTCCTCTCTCGTTCCGGCCAGGGTGGTGCCCTTTCTGGGGATGTCCTTGGATTATTGCCAACACAGAGTTGTTCGGCCTCTGGCCAAAGTTCTCTTGGTCCAGAAATTGGCGCAGCTTCTTCTTTCCGATCCTTGTCCGTCCATCCGGCTAGGGATGAGACTGGTGGGGTTGATGGTAGCTTCCTTTGAGGCAGTTCCCTTTGTTCAGTTTCACACGAGGACGCTTCAGTTTCATCTGTTGGCTTCTTGGGACCGGCGACCGCGGTCGTTGGATCGGTCTTTCCGGATGTCCTCCCGGGTTCGGCAGTCTCTCCAGTGGTGGATGGTCTTGGACATTCTCTTGAGGAGCAGGTCCTTTCTGATGCCTCTTTGGGAAACTGTCACCACGGACGCCAGTTTGTCGGGATGGGGTGTTTGCTGGAAGGACCTTCGGTTCCGGGGGAGGTGGGGTCCTCTGGAGGCCCACTTGCCCATCAACATTCTGGAGTTGAGAGCCATCAGGTTGGTTCTGTCTCTCTTGACACAGCATTTACAGGGCTTGCCGGTTCAGGTTCGGTCGGATGATCGGTCGGCGGTTGCTTACATCGATCGCCTGGGAGGGACTCGCAGTCTGCGTGCCCTCAGAGAGGTGTCTCTGATTCTAGCCTGGGCGGAAACTCATGTCCCTTGCATCTCGGCAGTGTACATTCCAGGAGTGGAAAACACGGAGGCGGACTTCCTGAGCAGGTGCTCTTTCCGCCAGAGGGAATGGTCTCTCCGCCCTCAGGTTTTTCGGTCGCTTTGTCTCCGGTGGGGGACGCTGGAGGTGGATTAGTTTGCCTCTCGTCACGATTACAAGCTTCCGACATTCGTGTCGCTCTCTCAGGATCCTCTGGCTCTGGCGGTGGATGCCATGTCCCTGAGCTGGGGGGACCTGGGGTTCCTTTCTCTGTTTCCTCCGATCCCCATGCTAGGCAAGGTGTTGCGAAAGCTGTCCCTGGACGGGGTTCCCGCCATTCTCATGGCTCTAAGGTGGCCAAGGAGGGTGTGGTTCGCAGACATTGTTTGTCTGGCGGTGGATCAGTGCGATCTTCTTCGGCTGGATCTTATCACACAGGGTCAACTGCGTTGCCCCAAGTTACCAACGCTGGCTGTGACGGCCTGGCTGCTGAAACCTCCATCTTAGGGGAGGAAGGCCTTTCGGATCTGTTATTCAGACTTTTATTAGTGCCAGGAAGAGGTCCTCTTCTAACATCTATTATAGGACTTGGAGATCTTATATTGATTGGAGTGAGGCTAGACCTTTGCCCTGTCGGGTCTTTTCTGTTTTCAGGATTTTGGAATTTCTTCAATCGGGGCTGGACTCTGGTCTTCAGCTGAGTATCTTGATGGGGCAGGTTGCTGCCTTGTCTGTCCTTTTTCAAAAGTCCTTTGCGTTTCCTCCTTTGGTCAAGACTTTCTTCCAGGGGGTCTCGCATTGCGGCCTCCTAGGAAGCCTTTGCTCCCTGTTTGGGATTTGAATTTGGTTCTCTCTGCTCTTCAGGCTCCTCCTTTTGAGCCTTTGCAGGATATTTCTCTTTCTACTCTGGCTCAGAAGGTTGCCTTTTTGGTGGCCATCACTTCGGTTCGGCGCATTTCGGAGTTGGCGGCCTTGTCGATTCAGGCTCCTTACTTTGAGAGGCATCAGGTCAAAGTGGTTTTCCGCTTCAAACCGGACTTTCTTCCTAAGGTGGTCTCTGCCTTTCATCTTAACCAGGACATTGTTCTTCCTTCCTTGTGTCCTAAGCCTAGGAATGACGAGGAGAGGGTTTTGCACTGTTTGGATGTGGTACGCTGTGTGAAGTACTGTTTACTACATCTCCTTTTCGTAAGACTGATGTCTTTTTCGTGGTGCCCTGTTGGGCCTAGGAAGGGTTTGGCTCCCGCTGAGTCTTCCATTAGCAAATGGATTTGTCAGGCTGTTGTTGGGGCCTTTTCTACCAAGGGGAAGGTTTCCCCTTTTCGTTTCACTGCTCTTTCTACTCGTGCTGTTGGGGAGTCTTGGGCTTTTCAGCACCAGGCTTCTGTTGAACAAGTTTGTAAGGCTGCTACTTGGTCTTCTGTTCACACTTTTTCCACGTTTTTACAAGGTTGATGTGCGGGCTTCAGTGGATGCTGTGTTTGGCCGCAAGGTTCTGTAAGCTGCGGTGGTTTGAGTTTTGCATTATGGCCTTGTTGGATACCCGCCCTTTGTGGACACTGCTTTTGGATGTCCCAAGTGTAATAATTAATGTTTGAAGCGGGGTGTGTGACATACTTAGAATAATACCATTTTGTGAATACTCACCTGTAAAATGGATATTATAAGTATGTCACACACCCAGCTTCACCCGCCCTTTTTGGTATCCTGGATTCTTTATAGGGTGAAGCTATGTTTACAGTTTTGAGGGTTGCCAATGTTTTTTTTCCTGGTACCTTGTGGGAGGTCCCAGGTATGTATAGACCAGGAGGGGCTCGTTTTTCAAGACTTCTCTGCAACGTCGCCACCTGCTGGTGGAGTAACCCAAGTGTAATAATTGTTTGAAGCGGGGTGTGTGACATACCTATAATATCCATTTTACAGGTGAGTATTCACAAAATGGTATTTTTAATCTGAGCGGTAAAAGCCTTACGCAACATGAACTCACACTCCTAGATAAGGGCCTTAAATTTGCACCACCAAAAGCGTTGGACAAATGTAATACATACATAGATCTTCAAAAATACATTTGAAAGCTAAATATTAAAAAGTACTTCCTCAGTAATAAAACACCTAATGTAGAGATAAATACTCAGACTATAGGATCACAACCATTGGACCCTTACTCCCACACTAGCTTGAAAATAGATTTCTCTTCAACCCGCTAAACCCAGGGAATTCAGCAATGGAAACTTTCAAGGGAGTAATGACTAGAGATCTAAGGGCTCTTACAGTGAGAAAAAGTCGCTGGCTCCCTCCCCTGTTCAATGGCTTAAGGGAATTGGAAAATAAGCATGACATAGTTATCAAGCCTGCGGACAAGGGGGGGGGGGGGGGGGCTGGTAATACTTGATAAACAGGACTATCATGGAAATGATGAGACTCCTCTCAGACAAAGAAACATACATACCTCTAACAAAAGACCCTACGACGGATTATAAAAAAGCCCTTATTCAACTTCTAGAAAGTGGTCTAAGTAAGGGGATCCTTACTAGAAAGGAATATGAATATTTAGTTTCATCCGCCCCGCGCATTCCCACCATCTATCAGGTTCCCAAAATACACAAAAGCCTACAGAATCCCCCGGGATGACCTATAGTCAGCGGAATAGGCTCTGTTACCTGTAGACTAGGGGAATACGTGGATTACTATTTACAGGACTTAGTAGTCCAATTCCCAGCCTACCTTCGGGACTCAACCCAAGTTTTAGAACTATGTGCGGAACAACAGATAGGGGAATCTAGTTTATTGGCTACTGCAGAAGTCTCGACACTGTATAGTCATCCCCCATAACAAGGGGGTGGCGGCCGTAAGACATTTTTTATCATCTAAGTCTACCCTAACACCCCAACAGGTTATTTCCTCATAGAGTGCCTTGACTTCGTCTTACAACACAACTACTTCTGGTATAATAGTCAATTCTATTTACAGAAGACAGGTGTAGCCATGGGGGCAAAATTTGCCCCCAGTATGGCAAATCTCTATGTGGGGTGGTGGGAGGAACAGTTCATACAAGGTATACAGAGGCCACATCTACTGTGTTGGAGACATTATATTGATTGTCTTGTGCATTTGGGGGGGGGGGGGGGGCACACAGACACAATTGGACCATTTTTTCCAGTTAGTGAACACCAAAACGTTCAATCTAGTTTTCAATGTATGCGCCTTAGACGCAATTGCTCTCTATTGAGTGATTGACATTCAGTCAAATTCACTTTCTCAAAGATTCATAGACAAAGGATACAAGAGGTTAGATATTGAGGCCCAGAGGGGAGAAATAAGAGCACGTGAAAGAACCTCCCAGATAGGGGCCGCTAGGACTAAACCAACCAGCTTAAAATCTGAATTATCCTTTATAACTGGCTATAGCCTCCAGCACAAGGAAATAAAGAGGCTCATATATAAACACTGGCATATTTTGAAGGGAGACCCCACCTTAGGGCCTACATTACCTGACCATCCAAGAATAATATTTCGAAAATCCCCTAATCTTAAGGATAAACTTACAAAAAGTTATTTGGATCTCCCACAGCCTGCAGCCCTAACTAATAACTCTCTAAAGGGATTTTATAGATGTGGATGATGCAAGGCTTGTAAAACCTGCATCCCCACAGAAAACCCCAAGAGAACTTTTACAGATCACGATCACCAAAAAGAATTTAAAATAACTAAATTTATATCCTGTAACACAGCGGGGGTGGTATATATGATGAGGTGCCCTTGTGACCTACAATACATAGGGAGGACCAAACGACCACTCAAGATCCGTATACAGGAACATCTATGTAATATAAGAAAGGGACTGGAAACACAGAGCCTCTCAGCTCACTTTAAACAATGCCACTCTCTCTCACGTCGAGAAAGTTACTGGATTTACACTTTAAATACACTAGCACCAAAAGGGTTAAACGTTGAATTTCATTTAAATTGTTTTGTGGATACATCCTAATTTATGCTGTTCAGCTAACACTGTTTGATCACTAACATGATCAGAGATCTGTTCGTGCACGCTGACAGCTAAGACCAGCTAATGATTAATCACCTCCCGCTGCTGTGACTGGCCAGTGAGCCTGTATAATACGCTGAGTTGGAGACGTGACGTCTTCACACACTGACAGCCGTAATTAGCTAATGAATATTCACATCCCTCTGACTTGATTGGTCAGAGAGTCTGCACGCGCTGAACAAAGGGTGTGATGCTTTCACAAACTGACAGCCATAGCGTATCACCAATCAAAGGACACGATTATGATGATGCTTGCTTTGAAAAGTGTTGCCATTGGCCAGATGCATTATGACATTGTTCTATGACAGCCTATGGCCATCTGCCCCGCCTCAACCACTATCTATAAAAGACAGCGCACACCGCCGCGCCGCTAGTCTTGATAAAGTTGGGTGAAGTGACAAAACGCGTTGACGGCGGCAGGCGGACCTTTGGTAACATACCTAAAGGAATACACGCAGGCATTCTGACATCTCCCTTCCTCTTTAGCACCGCTTAGGCCGAAGAGCAGCGCAGCTCTTTTAAGGCTGTTAACCATTTGTTTTATTGTGAGTGCATTATTCTAAGCATACAGCATGTCCTGCTCCAGATATAGTAATAACATGTGGGTAATCCTCTGCCTCGGGCGCCGTGCACTGCAGACATGTAGAAAACAAGCTCCTCCCGGTCCTACATATACCGAAGGACCTTCCACAAATCCCCAGATTTCTCTGCAGTGCTGGAACTGCGAAGACATGAAGTATCACGCTCTCTCAGGCGAGCGGGGCTTTACAGCCCGAGGCCCTGCGGGACTATTTCCACCCGTCCTTCTTGTGAACAGAATATGCCTCCCAGCCTGGGCTGCGTTGGTCGGGTGAAGGTAGGCAGCACCTTGAGTGCTTAACGGAGCCATGCTCCACTGCAATCCCCCACCATAGGGTAGGCGGTTTAGGCTGATGGTGAGCCTCTAGTGGATGCCCCTCCCGCATTATTGCCCCGTACCCCGGGTAGTGCTGGACCCTGTGTAGGGTCGCCATCCTCCCTCATTTCCCCAACTAGTTAGGGGGAATAGAAAGGGGGGGGGGGTGAGTTATGTGTGTGGCGGTCCCAGTGTACCGGTATGTCACGCTTGTGGCCTTATTCTGTCCTTTATTAACTCCGAGATGTCAGAGCCGCGCTGCTTGCTCCTTATTCTGTTTTTCGGCTGCCGCCACTTGCCTTATACATGGTTTGCTGCATCGTCTAGATGCCGTGGTGACCTTTCCTTATTGGATGTAACGGTTCTCTACAAATCTTTTAGCGTGTGGTTGTTTTCTTTGCTATTACCTCAGAGCTTCGCGCTCTTTGGAGTGGGCGGGGTCTTGGTTCGGCGCGTTCCGCGTCACGGCAGAGCATTGAGCCCGCCCTTTGAGGTTTGCTGGCACCATTTTGTTGAGCTTCGCGCGCGCGCGTGGTGGCGGTCTCCTCCTCCTCCACTTGATCTGTAAGTGCCCTCGTGGGCGACTCCCTCCCTGTATGTTCTGTCCAGCTGCGCATGGCCCTGACATCTCTTTCCCATTTATGTCTTTCAGACGCTGAGTTCCCGGTGGCTTCTCCCGGCCTCAATCATATATATTTATTTATATAGATATATATATATATATATATATAGATATATATATATATAGATATATATATATATATATATATATAGATATTAGCAGGCCTTCCTACATTCTCCCACATTAATCAGCAAGTTGTTGGGGCATCCAGGGTTGCTTATTGCATAAATCCCTACCGACATATTGTGTTTAGACAATCACCATATGGGGGCATCTCAGGATTGTGTTACCGGGGTCCCTCTGGGACAAGACCGGCTGTGTATAGCGTGTGGTCTCCCCCATGCTGAGGCTGACGGGGCACGGGTCTGCACGCCATGTGCCAAGTAGACGCTGGACCTGCGAGGGGCGCCGGTGGCTGCGCCTCGCTCTCTCCCCTCTTTCCTCTTGCCTAAATCTCACTCCTGTTGAGTCATGTACAAGCGGGGAGTTACAAATAGACATCTCTCCTAGACGGCCCACGCTTGACCAGATTGTCGAAGGGTTGTCCGGCCATGTGGGTCCTGGCAGACAACGGCCCTGGACTCCCCCGGCTTCGACCTGTGCTATGGGCTCGGAGGAGTCCTCTTCTCCGCGTGCTAGTGCTCAATCTGAAGATGGAGACCTGTTCTCTGACCTGGATTCCTCTGATGAGAGGCCGAGGTGTCAGGATGATGCTGGTCAGGATGACTGGGACCAGCTTGACATTGGTGGTATGTTGCTCAGGATTTTTGAGGCCCTGTCCATTTCGCCCCCCGGTGCGGTCCCCAGGCCGAGAGGGGAGCGCTTCCATACAGTGCCTGCGCGCTTGGAATTTCTCGAGCAGGCTCACTTCCATGCTCTTGTACCTAAGGAATGGAAATGCCCCGCTAAGCTTCAAGGGGCCCCAGAGGATTGGGTTTGGAAATACCCTTTTCCCCCCGAGATGGTTGATATTTGGTCTTCGTCTCCTGTGGTAGACGCACCGATTATTGGGGTTCCTAACCCCCCCTTCTTTACAGCTCCGGCTTACAGCACCCTGCGGGACGCCGAGGACCGATGCATTGATAGGCTGGCTTCCCACGCCTTTGCTTCTGCAGGAACGGCGCTACGTCCTGTCTGTGCCGCGGCCATCACTGCAGTGGCCGCTAGGACCCTCATAAGAAAGATGCTTGAGCATCAACCTGAAGATTTACCCTTGGAGGTGTTTAACGCACTCTCCAGCTGTGATATTTTTGTTAAATTTATCCTTTTAGCTCTGGATGACACCATCAAAATGTGTGCGAGGACCTCTGCCCAAGTGATAGCTATACGTCGCCTGCTCTGGCTGCGACAGTGGGGGGCAGACGATGACGCTAAAAGGACTCTGACAGGGCTCCCCTTTAGAGGGCATCGCCTGTTTGGGGCCCGTCTGGACCTATTTGGAAAACAGGACAGTTCACCCAATCAAGGGCGGCCGTCTCGGCCCCCTCGGAGCAGGGATACCCCTCCACCTCCATATCATAGTGTTAAGCAGGAACCGGGGATGCCCCTTGCGGGGTCCTGTTCCAGGAGTGACATTCAACGCCCGGGGCCTTCTGGCCGGGCCAAGCCCGTATCATTCATCGAAATCCCTCAAGCATGATGGGAGGCCCTCACCCGCCTGGGTGAGGGGATGGCCACGGCACCTTACTCCTATCAGGAGGCATCCTGCTTCGTTCTGGTGGCTTTAGGAGGTAGCTCCTCCGGATACGGGACAGTGTTTGCTGGGTGGTCCTTCCTTCAGTCGGTCAGGAGCACTCCGGTCCCCTGTTTTTCTTCAGGTATGGGTGCAGGCTTTCCTTGGCCTGTTAGGTCTGGCTTCCTTGCGAGAACGCCCTTAACATATAGAGACTGGGGCCTCTACGCCAGTGGCTCCTCATTTCCCTTGAGGATAAGGGAGTCTATCATTCTAACCCTTCAGGGGTTTGGAATCTGTATCAATAGGCATTTAGGCTTGGCGCCTTTGAATGGGCCGTTGGCGCCCTATATACCAGGGGTCCTCTGGCCGCCCGTGGAGGGCTGAGATGTTTATTATGACTACAAGGTGTCTTCTGGACACTGAGCCCACTACAGCTGGGTATTTGCGGTTATAGCCGCCGTTTGTGGCGGTGGCTGGTTCCCTTGTTGCGTTTCATGTGCCTGCTAGGCTCAGGAGGGGTGTGATGTCTCGCATGAAACCAGGTGGTAGCTACCAAGGGACCTCTCAGGTCCTCCTTCTTACTTACAAAAGGGAGTCGTTTGGATGGACCTTAGTGGACTCAGGTCCTACTCCGTTCCATCCTCCAGTTTCCCAGGATTGCATATGGATTCGGCTCCAGCTAGTGCCCTCTTCTTGACTATAAGGGATTTTCTGGGTCAAGGTCTGGCCTTCCTTCCTGTCAAGTTATTATCCCCAGGCAGAATTGCACCAGACGTGGCCGTTGGTGGCTGCTCGGATGTTATCCCTTATTCTCTGTGCCCTTGGGCTCTGAGGCACTTTAGGTATTAGTCCTGGATAGGGTTTCAGCACCCTGGATCTAGGTCTGTCTATCTTCCTTGGAGTGGGGGCGGTTACTCTTCCGCGGGTTTCTTCAAGGGATCCGTCAGGGATCATCCCCTACCTTCTTGTTTCTCCCTGTTGGTGGTCACCATGGTGCCAAATCTTGCAGGATGACAGGGGGGGCTTGTTCCCTCTTAAATCCCCTGCGGTTCCTAGGTGGGAACCTTAAAGGGTCCAATTACCTATTGTTTTTGTTGTCTCAACGAGCCCTCGGTGGGTTCTATCTTGCTGGGCTACACCCTTCGGGAACTGCCCATTTGGGGACTCTTGGTCTGGTAGGACGGTGGCCTGTCCCTTGTTCCCTGTGAAAGTCCTGGACTAACTCTATTCCAGGGAAGCTCTGATTCTGATCTATGTGGGAATCATCATTCCTTGCGTTTTTATAGATATTAGCCCCAATGGATGCCCTCCTAGGGCAGGAGGTTCTCTATTGTTCCATTGAGTTCATACTGGTATGGACCTGTTGGACTCCGTCACTATCACAGGGTTCTACCCTTTCTTATTGGCCCAGATTGGTCTAACCTTTACATTTAGGTTAGTAGTTCCGGCTAGACATTATACCTGTACTGTCTTATTTTCTTCACCCTGCTAGGCGAAGGTTTGCGCAAAATCGCTGGCGGCGAGGAAAATTGCTATGCTGGGTGGCCCAGTGAGGTGTGGTCCACAGAGGCTTCTGCTGAGGACAGTGGGCCTGTATGCTCTCTCATGAGGTTTATTTTGCATAGTCAGGCTCCTTCTATTCGCCCCTATCTTCAGGCTCTACTTGGCATTAGGCCGGTTTTGTTCTTTACCCCGTTGGAGATGACTCATCTCTGGGTGTCTTGTTCTCTTGGAGAGCTAGGACCTAGCTCCTCCTCTTCGTCTTCCTCCTTCTGCCACTCTGTGTCAGGGTATGTGGTACCCATATTGCCTTGCTGGGCCTAAGCTCTCTCCCTTGTTGGACGTTCTCTGTTCCCGGGGTCTAGGGTTCTAACAGCATTGTTGGTGTTGGCTCCCCAACTTAGTTCTGTGAAGGTTTCAGGGCTCGCCCTGTTCGTCTATTGCAGAAGTATGATCCAATCTTCTGTGTTGAGCATTCATCAGGGGTTGCTCAGGTGCATTCCTTGGGAAATTCCTGGTTCCCCTTTGGGGGGATTACTTATACTGACGCCCTGCTAAGGGTTCCCTTGGGTCTTATTCAGGTTCTTGTCTGACCCGTTCTTTCCATCTTATCGCTCTTCTGGGCGGTTGTTCCAGTCAGAAGTGTGCCATAAAGGATGGCTCTGTGGGCGGTTCTAGTCATTCTATATATATATGTATATATATATTATATATATCGTTATATATCTGTACACCATGAGGTGAGAGTGCCGCCTTACGCCGTTCTGGGCTTCAGGTGATGTTTTTATTCTCCTTATCCCAGATTCTCCGGTCTCTGGACTATTGACTTGTTTGCTATGAGATAGAGGGATCTGTATCTCTCTACAGGTGTTTGAGATCTTCCTGAACGGTCTTTGGTCCCTGTAGGGATTTTGCCTTTGGGGCCCTTTGGTGTCCCCTTCTTGAAGTACCGGATCTGATTACCTCCACGGGTGAGGTGACCTTTGGATTGGTCCTACTTGGTTTTGACCTTCTGAGCCTAGAGTATACTTTCGGCTTCTGCTGAGTATTGTTGTCAGTATTCCCTGTTGGGGAGAGTTCGGAGTTGCCACGGCTGCTCTCTTGCAGTAGCATGGTTAGGCTGTTTCTCTGGCCTATTCTGTCACGAGAAGATTCTCCTTCTCTATTGTTTGTTTTTCTTTTACTACTTGTGCTTGGCTTGGGCCTCTTAGCACTAAGTTCTGGCGAGCTAGCTGGCTAGTCCGCTCCTTGGGTTCAGTTCTCCCTTTACAAGGTTCAAAGGTTGAGGTTAGAGCATTGCTCTTGGTAGCATGGTTGCGGGTGACATCGCTTTACTGTTGGCTGTGCCTTTCTCATGGGAATCCCACCCTATTTTATGGACACTGCTATTGGATGTCCCACATGTTATTACTATATCTGGAGCAGGACGTGCTGTATGCTTAGAATAATACAACTCTGTGAAGTGCTCACCTTTAGAGTTGATATTATACGCATACAGCACGTCCTGCTCCACCCCACCCTGGTTTCACTTGTTCTGGATCCCCCGTATGGTGATTGTTATCAATTGATATTATTGCCAGTTTTCTGGGTGGTTTGTTTCTCCCGGCTTCTCTTCTCACTGCTTTTCAATGCTGGGGATTTGTGGGAGGTCCTTCGGTATATGTGGGGCCGGGAGGAGCTTGTTTTCTACATGTCTGCAGTGCACGGCGCCCGAGGCGGAGGATTACCCACATGTTATTACTATATCTGGAGCAGGACGTGCTGTATGCGTATAATATCAACTCTACAGGTGAGCACTTCAGAGTTGTATTTTTACCTATAAATAAGCACGGTATTAAAATGGTATTATGCTAGATTTTTTTTATTGTTTTTATTACATGCCTCACTTGCAATGGGACAATTTAAAGTCAAGTTCTAAATCTACTTGAGAAGCCAGCTTACAGCTCCCAACTAGAATATAACGAAAAAAATCTAAAGAACTTCTCATAGAGGCTAATTGTATGCCATTCTCTGTTAAGAGTAATTACAGAAGGTGGTGGGCACAAGGAGAAAGTTTCAAACCCATTTTACTGTCACATGGTGAACATTTTAGAATTAACCCATTGTATAAGCATGTTAAACAGTGCATGCACCCTGGGATAGGAGAACATAATTACCGATTGCTACTGGAGAATTATAGATATTGGCGGACTTATTGTTAAAAGTTAAGTTGCTAACTAATTGAGAAATCTTTTTTAATATTATTGCTCTGTGTAACAGAACTTCTGCCCTGTTGGTGGCTATACGCCGCTCTGTCTGGCTATGTCAGTGGGTAGCTGATAATGCTGCTAAGAAGGCTCTTACTGGTTTCCCTTTCAAGGGCATGTGCCTTTTTGGTGAACGCTTGGATTTGTTTGCCAGGGGCAGTAGGTTACCTCAACCTAGGAGGCCGTCCCGGTCCTTTCGGGGGATGGGTGCCCTTCTCCCATCCTTCCGTGGTTCCAGACCTGGCCGAGGAGTCTCCTTTACTGGGGCCCGCGGAGATCACTGGGGAAGGGGCAGAGGACGTGACTGTCCTGGCCTCTCCTGGGGTCCTAAGCCAAAATCCTCACCCAAGCCTCCCCAGGCATGAAGGGGCGCCCTCACCCGTCCGGGTGGGGGGACGGCTTCGGCTCTGGAGGCTTCACGTCTCAGACTGGTGGATTCAGGAGGTAGTGTCTTCCGGTTACAAGATAGTTTGCAGCCTGTCCGCCCCCAAGATTCATCAGATCCCAGATGGCTCTAAAACCCCGGCCAGCTCAGGGTTTGTGCCTTGCTGTCCAAAACCTTCTGGAGTTGGGGTTCATCTGCCAGGTGCCTTTGAGGGAAAGGGGCAGAGGCTAATATTCCAATCTTTTCACTGTTCCCAAAAAAGACAGGTCCATCAGACCTATCCTGGATTTAAAGTGCCTCAACAAATTTGTCAGATTCAAACACTTTCGCATGGAGACTCTGGGCTCAGCTGTCAATTCACTACGCCCCGGGGACTTCATGACCTCTGGCACATGAAGGTAAGCGTCCTTGATGTCTACAATCTTTCCAGGTCATCAGATTCCTCAGGTTCGCTCTAGCGGATCAGCACTATCAATTGGTGGCTTTGCCTTTCGGTATCACCTCGCTCCCAGGGTATTCACCAAGGTTCTGGCGGGCGTACTGGCTCTGCTAAGATCTCAGGGCATTCGCATCCTTCCTTAATTAGATGACATTCTCATCATGTCTCAATCTCTCCAGCAGGCCGAGCTGGATACTCAGCTGGTGGTGTCCACACTGGAGTCCTTTGGCTGGGTGATCAACCACCCCAAGTCTTTCCTGTCACCGTCAATGGTGAGGTCCTTCTGACTGATTATGACTCTGGATACATCTCAGGTCAAGATTTTTCTCCCTCAGCAGAAGGTGGAGAGTCTTCAGGCCCAAGCCAGGTTCCTTATGTCTTGCCCTCATCCCTCCATCCGGCAGGGGATGCCTCTGGTGGGCCTGGTGGTGTCTTGCTTTGAGGCAGTGCCATACACTCAGTTTCACATGAGACCTCTTCAACTTCACCTCTTGTCAGTTTGGGATCGGGTCCCTGGATCAGGTGTTGGTTCTGTCCCCTCTGGCCAGACGGTCTCTCTCATGGTAGCTGGACTCAAGAAACCTGTTGGTGGGCAGATCCTTTCTGGCCCCCTGCTGGGAGACAGTCACCACAGATGCCAATCTGACAGGTTGGGGGGGCTTCTGGAAATCCCTGAAATTCCAGGGTCAGTGGGGCCATCAGGAGGCCCACACAACTATCAACATTCTGGAATTGAGGGCGATAAGGTTGGTTCTCGCCCAATTGACCCCACACCTTCGGGGTCGGGCAGTTCAGGTGCGCTCGGACAACCAGACGGCGATTGCCTACATCAATCATCAGGGAGGGACACAGAGCAAGAGGGCCCTCAAGGAAGTGTCCCTGATACTGTCTTGGGCGGAGGAGAATGTTCCTTGCATCTCAGCTGTGTACATCCCGGGGGTGGAGAATCTGGAGGCAGACTCCCTCAGCAGGGGGACCTCTCGTCTGGGAGAATGGTCCCTCAGCAGCAGGGCATTTCGCTCCCTGTGCCACCGCTGGGGTCAGCCAGATGTGGATCTGTTTGCGTCCCGTCACAATCACAAGCTTCCAGTCTTTGTCTCTCTGTCCCAGGACTCTCTGGCCTTGGCCTTGGCCATGGATGCACTAGCAATGTCCTGAAAGAGCTTTCAGCTTATGTGTTCCCTCTTTTTCCACTGCTGGGCAAGGTCCTGCACAAGATTGCTCAGGAAGGGGTGCCAACCATTCTGGTGGTCCCCTGTTGGCCAAGAAGGGTGTGGTTCGCAGACGTCGTGCAGTTGGCAGTAGATCAGTATGCTCTGCCCAAGGATCCAGACCTGCTCACTCAGGGGCAGCTACGCCATCCCAATTTACAAATGCTGGCTTTAACGGCCTGGCTGCTGAAACCTCCATCTTGATGGAAAAGGGGCTGCCTGCCTCTGTTGTTAACACCATGATTCGGGCTAGGAAAAAGTCCTCATCATCCATCTATCTATCTATAGGGTCTGGCATGCTTACATTGACTGGTGTGAGTCTAAGCCGCTTCCCTGTAGGGTGTTTTCTATCCCTAGGATTCTGGAATTCCTGCAACATGGTTTGGATTTGGTTCTTCAACTTAGTACCCTCAAAGGTCATGTTTCTGCTTTGGCCATTTTCTTCCAAAGATCCTTTGCTCACCATCATCTGGTCAAGACCTTCTTCCAGTGGGTTACTCCTGTGCGTCCTCCACGTAAGCCTATGTTACCAGTCTGGGATTTGAACTTGGTCTTATCTGCCTTGCAGGGTGCTCCCTTTGAGCCTTTGCGTGAGGCCCCTTTGACCATTTGGACTCTTAAGCTAGTCTTTTTGGTGGCCATCACTTCTGTTAGGCGTGTTTCTGAGTTGGCGGCGCTTTCCATCAAACCCCCTTACTTTGAGAGACACCAGGACAAGGTGGTGTTTCGTTTTAAGCCAGATTTTCTGCCTAAGGTTGTGTCTGCTTTTCATCTCAATCAGGACATTGTTTTGCCTTCTCTATGCCCTAATCCTAGTAACCTTAAGGAGCGGGTTTTACACTTTCTGGATGTGGTCAGGACTCTGAAGTTCTTTTTGGCTACTGAATCCTTCAGGAAGACTGATGCTCTTTTTGTGCTCCCGTCTGGACCTAAGAAGGGTCTGGCTCCAGCTAATTCCACTATCAGCAAGTGGATCCGTCAGGCTGTGATACAGGCCTATTCTGCTAAGGGGTAGGAGCCTTCCTTCCGCCTTACTGCTCATTCTACTCATGCTATTGGTGCCTCTTGGGCTTTTCAGAACCAGGCTTCTGTTGAACAAGTTTGCAAGGCCGCTACTTGGTCTTCTGTTCATACCTTTTATAAGTTTTACAAGGTTGATGTTAGGGCCTCAGCTGATGCTGCTTTTGGTCGCAAAGTTCTGCAGGCGGCAGCGGTTTAAACTGCCCGCTGTTACTTTTTGGGGATCCCACCCTACCTCACGGACACTTCTATTGGATGTCCCAGGAGTAAGAAATATTCTGGAACAGGACGTGCTGTATACTTAAAATAATACAATTCTGTGATTACTCACCTGTAGAATTGGTATACGTATACAGCACGTCCTGTTCAATCCCACCCTTGTTATTATTCTTAGTTACCTCTGTATGGTGATTGTTCATAGGTTCATTTTTTAATTCCTGTTATTATTGTTCTCCTGGCTTCTTGTTAACTGCTTGTCAATACTGGGGAATTTGTGGGAGGTCCCTGACTTATATAGGGCCGGGAGGAGCCACAAGCTGTTTTCTGCAGTCCAGCGCCATCTTGTGGATGTATTACCCAGGAGTAAGGAATATTCTGGAACAGGACGTGCTGTATACGTCTAATTTTTTCACTTGCATCATACTTTTGTCTCTTATCCACAGCTTGAACAACAAATTGAGAGACGTGCACAGCAGCTCAGTGTAGAGAAAACAAACGTGCAGAATTATATTGCTCGGATTCAGGAGATTACCACGCAGCTTAATTTATGCTCTTCAGCCATAATGTAAATCATTGTAGTGTAAATAAAAAAAAAATACTCTTTGTGTTTTGTATTTTTTATTTCAAAATGTATGCTATTAAATGAGTTAATGTGTTAGCAAGATCATCTTGTTTTAAAAATATAAAATAACCAATCTACAGCGCCACTGTGCAAAGAATTATATCCTGGTTATTGTCCTTTCACCATCCACTGCTGTCAACACAACAGTAAGAGTAACTGTATCATATCTTATCAATGACCTAAAGCTGCCTTATGGGGTAGCACTTCCCTGAGGTTGGCAGTGTCCTTTCAATCAGGATCCCACATAAAAAAAAATGCTGGCACCAAAATGTAAGGTTTCCTCAGATACATAAATATCCTTCAAAATGTGTTTTTTTTTTTTTTTTTTTTTTTTATACATGTCAGGGCATCCAGCTACACTTCACAGGGAAGATGTAGAAAGGAAAATGGATCTTGAGACTAGGGAGCGTGGGTGGGTCAGTAGGCAAAATGGACGGTTTGGATCTGCAAGGATTTCCCTCTGTGCTGCATGATTCCATTTGCATAGAGACATAGAAATGTGAGTCTCCCAAACACGAACTGTAAATGAATAGCTGCTTTAGCCATTCCTATTTCACATTCATTTAGAGTACTCTTAGAGTGAGCCTACTGCTTCTCCAAAGTGAATTTTCTGTCCAGCTTTCAAGTTAAAGGTGAAATCTTTTGGTGCCTCAAATATCAGTACTATAGTGGAACCTAAGTTGAATTCTCCTAGCTGTTCTCCTTTCCGCATTACAATGCCGTCCTGATTATTGTTCGTTACATAGCTTACGTCGTTGTGTGAACCTCTGCTGTAGCGGGGACTGTTGGTCTGTAAATCCTGCAACAGAAACTTAAATTAGATTTTATTACACATTATTTGTATATTCTCTTTTGCATAAGGGCCCATTCAGATGGCTTGGAGTCAAATTCTAATAGCATTGTTTTGGTGTTTGGAAATGGGCAATTTATGGCTTATAGCTTTAAAAAAGTGTGTGTGTGTGTGTGCACAGCACTTGCATATTACAAGCATCATATCAATAATATGCAAATACAGTTTAAGGCCCATCTACACATACCCTTGCAAAACTTTTCCTGTTTCTGAGGTCTCGTACAGACCACAACTGATTCTGATATGTACAGTATGCAATCAACCAGCAGGTGTAGAAATTGGGAGAAAATATCCATCTCTGCATTGTATAACACCTGTCTGCTAAGATTACACAACCGCTAATGGGTACATTAGCCCCAGGCCCTAATAGAAAAGAAAATGGACATACAGACATATGCTTCAATAAGATCATTTTGTATCTTTGTAGAACAAATTGTAAATTTTCTCCCTATCCCAGGTTTCAGGTCTAAGTATCCGTCTCTAACCAACATAAAAAAGTAAACTCATGCAATTAAAAAAAAAAAAGCCTAGGAGGGCCGAAGGAGGCTAAATCTTTGCTTCGGTAGGACACCAAGATGACTCCTTTCCATTACCGGTGCAGACCCCAAGGCAGCAAACAGCCTATCTTGAGGCCCTGGTCAAACAGTAGCAGGTGCCAAAAGCATGCCCTGGCCCAGCGGCAATGCACAGCCGGTTGGGGGGCCGCCACAGCGAGCAGCCTGATGGGAGCTCTGGTCCAGCAGCAGCAGGCACTTATCCTATGGCAGCAAGCAGCCTGTCTTGGGGCCCTGGTTAAGCAGTAGCAGGTGCCAACAGCGTGCTGCCTGTTGGGGGCCATAGACTAGCAGCATCATCTTCTGACCCAGCCACAGTGCACAGTCTGTTGTGGGCACTGGCCCAGCAGCAGCAGGTGCTGACCCTGCTACAGCAGCAGCATACCCAGGGTATGCAAACAGTTGTTTTACACTTTGCCTGGACAATCCCTTTAACAATACATATGAGCTTTCCTTGAGAAAAATACAATTCTGTGATTCTCGCCTGTAGAAAGGTTTTCTCTCCTGTATCCATTCAATAACTAATGGGCTAACTCTCAACCAAAGGGTGTGGACTGAAAGACAAAAAGGTGTGGCTCCTCCTAGCCTCTATATACTTCCAGCTGCATCACCAGAATCCAGTAATTGAAAAGCAGTAGAAACAGCCTCCCAAGAGAGTAAACTTGATCCTACAAAAGCATGACCTTTAAAGGATCATTTAAAGAGGACCAAAACCCACCCCGGAGTCTGAGACTCCAGGGCAGGTATACTCCCTCCCCCCAAGGGCAGCCTGATCGGGAGTGCCCTGCTATGTGAAACCTCACTGGTCGCCCGAAAACTCACCTGTTCCCGGGCCAATGGCATATGCGTGAGCAGCGGCCACATCCCCATGCAAGGCATTTGTGAATAGCCAGAGCGGGCACACTCCCTGATAGAGGGTTGCAGGGGATGTGGCCGCCAGCACACACGGATCCACTCCGCTTAGACGAGTTCTGGGAAAAAAGGGCTCAAGGTGATCTGAGCATGCTTATTGGACAAGCCGCCACACATGCGTTGTAGCGGGGCGCCCCAGATGGCAAGGACCAAAACCCAGGATAGTCAAGATCCTGGGTTTTGGTCCACTTTAGGCAGGCGACATGAGAGGAAGGCATAGCAGTACTATTAGAGCGACCCAAAACTGGAGCATCCACCACAGGAGGATGCCTAGCTTCCTGGCAAACAAGGTAAGAAACTCATCAAGAGAGGCTTAAACCTGCTTCCGAGCCAACTACCTCCCCTTTACAATATAATAGATGTGGCTTGGGGTCCTAATTCTGGGTCTGCTAGGACGATAGCTTTGGCTGTCACAATGGTGAGGGAAAAGACTGGGCAAGGGGGCGGCAGTCTGGCTCCATATGGGCTTCTGATGGGGGAATTCATGCTATCCACTTCCAGGCTGGTGCCCTGTGCTCTCTTCTCGCCCCTTCATTCCTGCTCCACCTCATACAGCTCATTCATGATTTGAGTGGCTGAGGCGAAATAAGAGCCCCACTGTCCAGTTTGGCAGCAGTTTTGTCACTTATGTTTCCCAGGCAAGAGCCTTACTGTATGGTAACCTACTGGGGGCACTTCATAAATGTAAGAAATACATAAATGTAATTAGGATTCTGTTAAAAACAAAAAAAACATAACTCATTGCCTGCATTAGGTTAAAAGTCATGTGCTTCTCGGCAAACATATACAGCTGGATCATTCCTAGGGCGAGGGGGGGCAACCAAATATAGAAATACATTCAGGGGCTGTTGCTCAGAATTGTCAGAACCAGTGGGCACTTATCCCCAAGACATGGGGGTACACATCACACCAAGGAGCGCAGGTTCCAGGCAGGTAATAGGCGTGTCAGGTACACTCAAGACCTCCATTGGGGGATTAACACACAGTCTGGCATGGAGGCATTTGGGAAGTAGCATGATTTTCCTGCAGTCCAACAGGGAGGCAGCAAGGAATCGGAGTCCCCTAAAACATACAAATGCTTTTCTCTAACAGCTTCCACCGTACCTGATCATCCATAGGGATCTGACTTCTGCAGCCCTTGTGGCAGGGCAGTGGATTAGCCAACTCTAGACCTCCGGTAGGGATGCACTCCTTTGTCTACCCCAATGCAATGGGCATGTGAAGAAGTGGTGCAGAACATCCAGCCTATGCTGGGTGGCAAGTATAGCTCCCTGTACTCTTAGCCTACTCCAAGCTCCTCACAATTTCTTTATTATCCAGAACTTCAGGAAAATGAAAACTGACAAATGATGAGTCCACTAACACAATTTCCTCCCCACAAAGGGGCCCCTGCAGGACACATCTTGGTGAAGAAGTTGCTCTAACGGTTGGGGTGTTTGTTTCAGTATTGACAATTACCTGGCTCACAAGTTTGATGGAGGACCTTGAAAACTCTATTCTAGTGAAAAGTTTTAAGCCAACTGATATCTGGCTACAGAATCTCACACGCAGACTTGTTGTCTTAAAGGGATATTTCAGCCAGAAATTAAAAAAAGCTAGAGAGGATGCATACCTCTGGGTGCTGCCTCACCATGCTGTTGCATCTGTCTGGGGCTGGGATGAAGGGGAATAATTATGTCATGGCCAGGTTGCCTATTCCAGCCCCTGTCACATTCGTCAAGCAATCACAATTCTGCCTTGCTTGACATGCACACATCTACCACTTAGCATGCGTCCTATGCCCGCCCGTCTCTCGCTCTCCTCGGCTCCAAATGTCATGCTGTATGGCCGCTGGTATTACAAGGGTAGGTCCTAGCTTTTCTTCCCATCAGAACACAGTAATCCCCCCCCCCCCCCCACCTCGGGTGGCGAGGAGCTAATCTGCAGCCCTCCCAGCTTGGGCAGGTGGAGTGTGAGTGTGTGTAAGTGAGTAGGTCAGTCACTTTACAACCAAACTACATGGCTTTCCCCACGCCTGCACTCACTACCAACTGCTGCCATCCCCCTATCCGAGTCACCTCCCCCTCCTGTATCCACCATCCCCCAAATTACAGTCATCTCCCCCTCTTTTGCATCTGCCATCCATTGTGGGATTTTACACAGCCCGCAAGTGTTCTGGGCCCCACCAGCTGGTGGGGCCCATCAGATTTACAGTTCCAACAAGGGGTGTAATGCACGGAGTGCACACATGCCTGTGGGAGTGTCGGTATAAGGGACCAATGTAGTTTAGTCTCAAGAAGAGTGGGAAGGAGAACAGCCACGGTGTCCAAAGCTGGAGCTTGAATCTTACACACTCTGAAATTATGCAGCTCCAAGGGACACGCCCACTTGCTTCAGAAAATAAATCATGTGTGAAACTGTAAACCTTGATATCTTGGCCATTTTTAAAAAAAGGAAAACCGTGTAGGACAGTACCAAACATAGCGCAATGCAATCATCTAAACAATTGCCTTTGCCTGAAATATGACTTTTTCAGGCAAAAATAAAAAAGAAATGCTATACTCACCTTTTCTCCCTCGCAGAACATCTCTCCTAGTCATGGGCTGCAGCTCCTAACTGAAGGTTGGATCCCCTCACCCCTGCCCTCAATCACTTTGAGCTGGCATGCCTGTTAGGTCTTCACACACCCCTTTCCATTACAGGAAAGGGGGGGGGAGCTCACTGTGACTGATGGAGGGGGTTGTCTCCCTGTCGGAGAACCAGGAAGAAGTTTGCGATTGGGAAGACAGCGTGTGACATAGATCCAGAATTCAGGAAAGAACTGTAGCCCTGGCCTGATGGTCTGCAGGGGAGAAAAGGGGAGTACAGCATTTTTTTTAATTTTTTGACTGATGATTGTCTTTAATGTCTATCTGGTGTGGATCACGGTTATCCAGGTTCTGGCTGAACCATTCAACTTATCATTCAATGCTATTACAACTGCTCTTTATTTAACAGGACATCCCTTATGGCTTTCCACAGCTCATCCCGCTATATGAGCCAAAAGCTGGTCTTCGCAGAGCCATACAAGAACTGGCCTGGCAGTGAAACAGGCCTAACACCAAGCCCTTCATGAGAAAATCCAATTCAGGATAATTCCTTCAAGATGACTCTTCTAATTTAATCTGCCTTCCAGGAGCACCACACCCAGGTAGGGTTTGGAGCAGCATTTCAGGTCCACCAGATGTTACTCAAAACCTTCCTATAGCATTGTCAGGGCTTAGTCCACTCTGAAAAAGTTTATCTAGTCTTTCCAGTGGGGCAGCATTGTGTCTGCAGTCATTTCCTTGTCCTGCTGGACCAGACAGACCTCATAGATATGCAATATACTTCTGTTCTATATATTTACTAGCCCATCTGATAACCTTCCTGGCTGTGGCACTACTCCTTGGCCTTCTGTGCTTATGAGGTGCCCTTAAAGTTTTATTAGTACTCTTGTCTAGTACTCTTCACCGGAAAAAAACATCCATATATTCTTCGTATACAGTACGTCCTGCTCCAAATCTAATACTTACACTTGGGATATACTCCACCAGATGGCGCTGGACTGCAGAGACATCGAAAATAGGCTCCTCCCGGCCCCTTAAATACCCGGGGATCTCCCACAAATCCCCAGAATTTCTCTGCAGTCTGGCTGCGAAGGACGAGAAATGGCTCTCTACTCGCAGGTGAGCGGGGCTATTAGCCCGCGGCCCTGTAGGACTATTCCCACCCGTTCCACTGCTTAGGAGCGCTGCTCCACCGCAATCCCCCACCAAAGGGTAGGCGGTTCAGGCTTATGGTGAGCCTCTATGGGATGCCCCTCCCGCACTAGTGCCCCCACCCATCAGTGGGCCCTGTTTAAGTGGCTGCTGTCCTCCCTCATCCTCCTTGTAGCCTTCGGGGGAAAAGAGGGGGAGGGGCGGTGTGTAAATGTGTATGCTATGCATTTTGGGTTTTACACTCTTTTTCCATTCTGTTTGGTCTTGCGTCAGCTGGCGCGCTGACTTGTCTTTACTGTCTTTTTAAAATTGCCGCCGCCGCCGCGCGCTGACTTGGTTCCGCGCTTGGCGGCGGAATTACCTCAGGCGCTGGTGCGCCGTCATTGGCTGCTTGCACGTTCTGGCTTTGCGCTCTTCGGGGGGGGGGCGGGGCCCATCTATGGCACGCTCCGCATCATCGCTGATAGCGGCCTGCTCCTCGAGGTATACTGACGCCATCTTTAACCTGCTTGGTTGGCCCATGCGCGACGGACCCCACCTACCGTGGTCCGTAAGTGCCCTCACGGGTGGCTTTATACCTTTCTCTTTTGTTACTGTGTGCTTACAGGTCTTGTCTACTTATGTCTTTCAGGCGGGGCGAACCCTTTTGGCTTCTCCTGGCCCTGTATAAGTATATAACTTGTAGGCCTTGTAAAAATAATACTCCCACTTCCCTAGCGGGTTATTGGGGCATCCGGGGTTGCTATATAGCGTTATTCCCGATCGGCGTATAGCGCCGCTATACTCACCATATGGAGGCATCCCAGGATAATGTGACCGGGGTCCCTGCGGGACAAGACCGGCTGTGTGTAGCGTGTGGGCAGCCTCATGCCGACACTGACAAGGCGCGGGTCTGTGTACCCTGTGCTGAGCAGGTGCTTGCATTGCAATCTGGCCTGCCACTGGCTGCACCTCGTTTCACTTCACCTACTCCCCCAAGCTACTCCTGCTGAGTTGCATACTAGTGGGGATTCTCAGCCTGATGTGTCTTCTAGACTGGCTACTGTTGAGCAGTTGATTGCTAAGTCCTTAGCGCGTAAGGCCCCTGCTAAGAAGCGGTACTTGACGCCTAATGTCACTGTTTTCCCTATGGGAACTGAGGAGAATTGGAATCTTTGGGGCTATACCCCGGCTGATGAAGGGGAGCTCTTTTCTGATTCAGGCTCATCTGATGAGAGACCAAGGGGTCATGACGATTCTGGCTCTGACCCCTGGGCCCCGGATGACACTGACAGATTATTGACCCAGATTTTTGAGGTTCTGTCCATCTCTCTCCCTGTTGCGGCTCCCAGGCAAAGAGGGGAGCTTTTCCATACAGCAAGATCACGTTTGGAGTTTCTCGAGCAGGCACATTTCCATAACCTTGTGCTCATGGAATGGAAGAGCCCCAGTAAACTTCCCAGGGTTCCAAAAAGTCAGGATAGGAAGTATCCCTTTCCTGCTGAGGTGGTTAAATGTTGGTCATCCCCCCCCCCCCCCCCGAGGTGGATGCCCCAATCCTCTGTCATGCGTTCCCCTGACTCCACTACCCTTCGGGATGCTGAGGACCGGTGCATTGACCAGCTGGCATTCCACGCCTTTGCATGTGCGGGGACGGCGCTGCGCCCGGTCTCTGCCTCTGCCATTACTGCTGTGGCCACTAGAACTCTTATCAGAAATATGCTTGATAGTGCCCCTGATGATTTGCCTTGTGAGGTGTTTAATGCACTCTCCAGTTGTGATGTTTTTGTAAATTTTGTCCTCTCAGCATTGGATGACACCATTAGAATGTGTGCCAGAACTTCTGCCCTCGTGGTGGCTATACGCCGCTCGGTTTGGCTGCGCCAGTGGGCTGCTGACAACGTTGCCAAGAAGGCCCTCACTGGGTTTCCCTTTAAAGGACTACGCCTGTTTGTGGATCGCCTGGACCTTTTTGCTAAGGGAGGCAGGCTACCCCAGCGCAGGTGTCAATCTAGGCCCTTTCGGGGTCAGGGTTCCTTCTCCTCCCCTTATCGTGGTGCCAGACAGGGGAGGGGGGTTTCCTTTCCTGGGACCCGGGGGGGTTTCTGGGACAGGGGCAGAGGACGTGGCCGTCCTGGCCCCTCCTGGGGTCCCAAAGCAAAATCTTCCCCCAAGCGCCCTCAGGCATGATGGGGCGCCCTCACCCATCTGGGTGGGGGGGACGGCTGCAGCACTTCGCTCACATCTGGAGGCTTCATGTCCCAGACCGATGGATTCAGGAGGTAGTGTCCTCCGGTTACAAGATAGAGTTTGCTGCCTGTCCCCCTCCAAGATTCATCAGATCCCGGATTTCTCAGGACCCTGTGTCAGCTCAGGAGCTAGTGCAAGGCCTCCTGGAGCTGGGGGTCATCTGCCAGGTCCCCTTAAGAGAAAAGGGCAAGGGCTTCTATTCCAACCTATCGGCTTCTCATTAACTGCTTTTCAATGCTGGGGATTTGTGGGAGGTCCCCGAGTATTTGAGGGGCCAGGAGGAGCCTATTTTCGATGTCTCTGCAGTCCAGCGCCATCTGGCGGAGTATATCCCAACTGTAAGTATTAGATTTGGAGCAGGACATACTGTATACTCATAATACCAATTCTACAGGTGAGTAATCACAGAATTGTATTATTGCCGCTGAACTGTGAGGCAGGTGTTTTTTTTTTTAATAATGTAGCCCCCCTCACGTCCAGCTACAGTGTTAGGGAAGGGTGGAAGAGGGTATTTAAAAAGTGTACCCTTTAAGCTTAAAATTAAAAACGACAAATCCAATCAACTTAAAAAATTGCATAGCACACCTCCCAGAGCCAAGAGCTTTGAAAACATAGCATCACCCCCGCTGCTACGTTTAGAGTTTCGGGGCATATGAAAACTGGAGAAGCAGATTTCACTGTAGTGCCTTTTCCAAACACCAGAATTGGCACATGTAGTAAGCTCATGGATGCTCTCTTATCGGCTGGAGGAATATACTATTAACAGCTGACGGGTTTTTGGTCTTGAGTGTCACATTCTTACCCTGTCAAAGTATATGCGGATTGAGCCCACATTTGTAGCTCCAACTGCTGTAAGTGAAAAGAAGCCATGTTTCCAGCTACCAGAGAGGACCACACGTTCATTATAACAGAACAATTCTTTTATCCAACGAGCAACTCCCGGATTGACGGACATTAGTGAACCTGGGGGGAAAAGAAGGAGCAACTGAAATTCTGATGCAAATGCAATATAGAAAGAGCATTATATTAAGCAAAGATTTAAAAAATGCAGAGACTGCCTAAAAATACAAATAACATTGTCAGGTTGTGTAGTAAACACATGCCAGTCAACTGGAACAGCTGAAAATTGCTATGACATTAAACGTCTATTGATATCTAGACATGGAAAATCAGGTCAAGAGATGAGAAATATGCAAATTATATTAAAAAAAAAAAAAAAGCAGCCAACCTTTATAGAGGAGGAAGGCATAGCATCTATGGTCTGCCACATACAATTCTGTTTTAACCCATCTCCCAAGGAAGCTTGATAACACCTCATACCTCAAATCATGCTAATGCAATAAACACCCTACCTACATGAGCTCCCTGAACGTGTGTTTTGTAAACAGATATGACAGTTTTAAATTATGTGTTCATGGAAGAGGGCTGTAAGTATTACCTATGGAAAAGCTGCTAGCATATTTCAGGAGGTCAGCCACAGCAGGCATCTAGTTTCTACAACAGTTCTCATATGGACTCCTCATTGGCATGTTTTGGTGCCATCATAGTAGCATCATATCTTAAACTCCAGAGAAATGTCTTAAAACATAGGTGCCCAACTCATTCTCATTTGCAGGTGACTCCCTGCACTGTAAAGCCCCACTGCTCCCTTGTCAAAATTGAGCCCCTATGGCCACATGGTCACTAGCATCCTCCCCTGTGTAATCGCCCACAGGCAACAATGTGATTGTGGTGCTCATTTTCTCCAGGTGAGCAATTTGACAGGTAAGATTTTGCCTTTACCAGGCTTGGTGGAAGCATGGGTGCGTGCACCGGCAATTGGGTGCAGAGAGGAGTGGCTGGCTACAAAGACAGAGGCCCTGGAGTCTAAAAGGCAGTACAGGTACATAGGGTGTTGTTCCAGTTTAAAATTGCTGAAAAGTTGCACAGAGCGGTCCTGGGTACTCCAACTCCTAGTCTGACTTGAGTATCCATCGGCATACCCCGCAGTGAACCCCCCCCCCCCCCAAAAAAAAGTGAGCGCCATCCCCTAAACTATAACATATCTAATCTCAAATATATGGTATGCAATAGGTTGAACACATGAACCAAAAAATGGATAAACCCCACTTATAATACCATACACAAATCTATTCATCATTGGCATGCCCTGCTGTGTGAAGCAGACCCAAAGTGCCAGTAAACTCACCATCTTCATGGCTTCCTCACCAATGTGAATATTGGGCGGTCACACCCCCTGCATCTTTTGGCTGTGCGCGTGCTTCTGTCCCCAGCCATTCAGTAAGGCTGAGGGTGGGAGAGTGCGCTGTGCAAAGGATGTGGCTACTCAAGTTCACGGTTGCCATAAACAGACCTTTTGCCAAACATCACATATGCATGGCAAATGGCTCTAATTGGATGAGAGCCTGTGCATGCGCCATTGGACCGGGAAGAGGTGAGTTTGTACGGGAGAACTGGGGAGTTTCACAAAGCGGGGCATCCCAAATGTGGATGCCATGGGGAGGCAAGTCAAAATCCCAGGTTTTGTTCCTGTTTTAAGGGCCACTGATTGATCATCAGTGCTCTGTCTGAGCACTAACTATTCCACCTGTGCATCTGTATGCAGATCTGAAGGGCCTGACCTGTCTCCCGTTAGGAGAGAGTTGAGTTGAGCAATGTATTTAACCTTAGCAAGTTTTTTTTTTTTTTTGTCCATTTGCTGTCTGTGGAGGTTACCTGGGAAATGACGGCGGTGATACACATTCCAGTCTGCTGGTGAGTGAAAGCAGTGATAGTCACCCGGCGCCAGGTAAATGACACAATGATAGAGCTCATTTCCTTCTCTGGTCACAAGCTGATCCTGGAATGAGGCTACAAGATGTCCTTAATAAGTAAACAAGCCTAATCCAACATAGAAACAAAGTGTAATTACTGCCAGTGCTAACTGCCATTTGGCTGCAAGTTATGAGAAGATTACTAAAAGAAGATTACAGCACAAAAATTCCCTTTAGACAGAGGGGGCGTAATAAGCCCATCTCATTATGTAACCCAGCGCCAAGTCTAGCACATTGTATCCCCAGCACCACCACCATACTATTGTTTCCTGATAATAGTAGTGCACAAAGCTTACTCACCCTTTGTGATGGACAGATGATCATTCCAAGTCTGAGGTCCCAAGAACGATTCCAGAGAGTAGGTGACCCCTTTAACTTGCTCCACCTGACAGTTTTTCACGTGGCCAAAGTGAAGAATTTTTCCATCAGATGGGCTGATCTGGGTAGATAAACCATATTATTACAAATATTCTAGATTAGCAATTCCAATATTAGGACTGTGGTGCTCAGATTAAGGATTTAGGGTAATAACTGCCAAGTAGTACCAAGACAAAAAGGTGAAAAGAAAGCACCCTGTAATCGAGGTTCCCAGTCTTTCTCACCTTCAGAACCACTTTCATCACAGAGAGAGACACAAATTCTACATGAAGAATTTGGCGACTGCACAAATCCCCCCACGCTCCTCAAGTGGATCCTCTATCTCCAAACAGGCTAAATGGTAAAGCAGCGAAAAAGGTCAGCTTACCTGCAGCACAACGCTCAATGGAAGTCTGGGAAGTGTGCCATTGGAAGCTGCAAAGGCCAGTAAAGCTGGCAAAGTTCGATACAAAGGTTCGTTCCTCACTCCTGCCACCTGCACCTCTAATTATTGGTCACCTCTCTAATGAATCACAAACCAAAGTTTTTTTTTTTTTTTTTTTTTTTTAAATAATTTACTTAAAGCGCACCGACAGTCAAAAATGACTTAAACCAGACCAACACAACCAACAGTGCTCATATGCATCCCGCCCTGGGGCAATTTAAATCGCTGCACATAAAAATCAATTTATCCTTTTCTAACTCTTGCTGTGGTAAATTTTAGAAACAAGATGGTGGCTCATGCATTTGCAGGCCACCTGCAAACAGGAAGTGCTGTCAGTTAAGTCATTTGGGAGAAGAAGCTCCAAAATGGCCACTGCCATTCTTTTCCAACTGTACCAGGCTGTTGGTCCGGTTAATGACAACATACCAAAGATATACATTACAGTTAAAAAAAAAACTATATACATAGCAAACTACTTCCAGAAGAGAAAGTTCTTAGTAACAGGTTTATTTGCTGTAGATCATATTTCCGCTGTGTATATCTTTGAAGGTTATATCCAAGTTATAGAGGGTTTCTTTTTAATGGCACTGCAAGGCTGATGTTAATGGGGCTCCAGGGTTGTAGCACATCCTAATACCCCTTTCCACACTTGCCTTTACACAAAATGGGCAGAGGGGATAAGTGGTCACCTGGCATTTTGTGAAGGGAAAAGGGGCTAAAGAAATTCCTTCTATAACTAAGATATAAACTTAAAGCGGACCTTCAGCATGATTTAATGAAAAGGCCAAACCCTTAAAAAAACTATTCCCAGCATCTAAAATTAATATAGTTATGTTTTTAGTCACTTACTTTTTATTCTTTCCCTCGCTGGCCTGCAACTCTGTTCAGGACTCTAGGTTAAGGCCTCGCCATCTTGGCTCAGTAGCATCACATACTGAGGAGAGGAGAGGGGTCAAAAGAGCAGGGAAATGGGGTTATAGCTGTGCTTTGCACAAACAGAGCAGAGCTGGGGTCAGGAAAAGGTCAGCAATCCCAGAATGTTTGCAGGCAGCCTGCACCTCCATGGGCCGCCATCTTGGATGTTTAAAGTCTCAGAAAATGCAATAGATGCAGGTAGGATGATTTTTAATGTGAGCAATCTGTATGTACAGGATGTGGGAAACATATAAGATATGCTCTTATTCAGAGGGAAGGACCGCTTTAAAAGGAGATACACGCCAGACCTATTACTCTCCCTTGAAAATATTTCAGTGAAATGCATCCGAAGCATTTTTTTGAATAGAGAGTGAGAGAACAATTACCCAGAGCATCTGCAGGAATCTGTAAGATAAAAGTTATTAAGAACTTTATCTCTTTCGGATGTATGTATATATGGTTTTACCTGTATTATAGAACTTTGGCATGTTGTCATTAAAGTGGACCTTCACTCTGAATAAGAGCCTATCTTATATGTTTCCCACACCCTGTACATACAGATTGCTCACACTAAAAATCATCCTACCTGCATCTACTGCATGTTATGAGCCTTTAAACATCCAAGATGGCGGCTTATGGAAGCCGCCATCTTATCAGGCAGCCTGCAAACAGGAAGTGCCTCCTGACTGTGCTGCTCTGCATTCTGGGACTGCTGACCTTTACCTGACCCCAGCTCTGCTCTGTCTGAGCAAAGCACAGCTATAACCCGCCCCCCTGTACCTTATCCCACTCTCCTCTCCTCAGTAAGTGTGATGCTTCTGAGTCAAGATGGCGGCGCCCGTATCCTAAATTCCTGAACAGAGTTGCATCCCAGTGGGGGAAAGAATAATAAGTTAGTGACTAAAAACGTAAAATATATTAATTTTAGATGCTGGGGAACTGTTTTTTAAGAGTTTGGGCTTTTTACATTAAATCACGCTGAAGGTCCGGTTTAAGTAAATCCAAAGTCTTTGCTTGGTGATATATAAACATGAGAGAGGGGACCAATAATTAAAGGTGCAGGTGGCAAGAGTGAGGATCAAGCCATAGTATCGAATATATTCTATAGCTACCGTACCACCCCCACCAAGCGCCCTTTTTCGGTCATTTAAAGTATCAATAGTGGTTGGTGATCGGGAGAATATCGGCAGTGAATAATAGTACAGTAAGCTTGCCCACTCATTGACACAGGCAGTCTGCAAGCCACACAGCCATTGTCCACAAAACAGCTAAAAATTGGAGACCAGAGAAGTAAATAAAATAGCAGAGGCTTCTGGGTGCCATTAGGACGCATAGTAAGTGCTAAGCTGTGGGTTTGGGGTGGGCAATCTAAGTGCCCCTGGAGGGAGAAATCCCCAAGGGCACCTTGTATGCTTTTTCAGTTTTCTGTTAAACATTTTGTTGCTATTTTTGTTTGGCTAAGTTTTGCCCCAGAGATACAGATCTACAGCCTATCATTTAAAGCAAAACAAAACCCACTGTGGCCGAACCCGGAATCTAAAAGATTCCAGGGCTGGCCTCTTGCCTTCCCTAGGGGCATCCTGAATTAGGATGTCCCGCTGCGTGAACCCCCTCTCCACCTGGGCACCACAGAACTCACCTGCTTCCTGACGCTCATCCAGTGGCCACATGCCCACAACTTCGGGCTGTGAGTGTGCCCTGCTAGGGATGTGGCCGCTGCGCTCCAGATTGCTGAAGCTCTACATGTAAAGCCATTGGCATTGCCATATGCATCTGATTGGACAAGAGCGCATGCACGGTAGGACCGGGGAAAGGTGAGTTTGTATGGTTGTTCTGGGGGGTTTCATACATCAGGGCACAGAACCAAACCCGGGATATTCAGAATTCTGGGTTTTGTTCCACTTCAGTTGTAATACCCCTAGATATTACCCCCCCCCCCCCTCCATGATGGGTTGCCCTTGTAGCTTAGCCATGTGCTCTTCTACAGCCAAGCACAAATTGTTAGATTGCCGACATGTGGTTTGAGGCTGCCGATCCACTAGGCCAACATGATACCATTAATTTAAAGCTGGGCCATTTACACCCATGAGGATGCACAACAGACCCCGCTTTATAGCACATTAGAATTAGATTGTCATAGGGCTCTTTTGGTCCTGTGTTGTCAAAAGCACAAGGGGGTTGTATTCCTCACAGGATTCACAATTATTGCACGTACCACACTATGAGAGTTGCAGACCGGCCGTGCCTGAGGTTTCAGCTTTCTACGAAAGAACTCGCTGAGGTTTCGGTACTGGTGCAGATCTTCCACCGCTGCCTCCTTCATGTTTACACCAAATGTCCAGATGTATAGATTGTATACAGGTTTCCGTAGCCATGTTGGTAGTTCTACTTGATTCAGGCGTCCCCATGCCCGAGAAAGCAGTCTTGTTGGCACAGACTTGTAGATAGCAACCTGGGGGCACAGGAACAGAAGGGTACAGCAGCTACCAAGTATGACGAGAAACAAACATTGGTAGAGTGTGCAGAGTGTGCAGTAGCTTAGGTTTGTCCTAAAACATGATTTGATATAATTTGCTACATAGGGGCACAAGAAAATAAATCATATTATACTAATTATAATTTAAAGGAGAGCAACCACTGCTCTAGAAAGTGCCCAGTGGTCTCTCTTTTGTGGCATCACAATCTGGGATGTTGCAAGGTGTAAAACCCCTGGGATTGCAGCAAAACGTACCTTTCTGGAAATCCCACAGTTGTAGGTCGTGTCGACATCCCTCTGGCTGCTGTATGCTCACATGCCAGGCCCATCTAAATTGTAGTAGGGATGTTCGAATGGCATATAATGCGGATTGGAAGTCTGAGCATGCACTGTGGGATTGTTGGAGGTATACACAGTGGCCGCTCCGAGGGGAGGGTGTAGTTTACACAGTGGGGCAACATGCTTTGGCTGAGGAACCTGGGAAAGTGAAAAACCCAGGTTTTGCTCCTCTTTAAGTGATGGAGCATTTCTGCTACAAGGGTTTGATTGATATGTTTTTTTAAATGGTAATACTGGCTAATGAATCATTTGCACACAAAAATACAATTCTGTGAAATACTCACCTGTAGAATTGGTATTATACGTATACAGTACGTCCTGCTCCAGATATAATACTTACACTTGGGTTATCCTCCGCCAGATGGCGCTGTGCACTGCAGACATGCAAAAAGCAGGCTCCTCCCGGCCCTTCATATACCCGGGGACCTCCCACAAATCCCCAGCATTGAAAAGCAGTGAACCAGAAGCCGGGAGAATTTAACCACCAAAAAACAACTGGTAATGATAACAATGATAACAATCACCATACAGGAGATCCAGAATAATGCAAAAACCAGGGTGGGGTGGAGCAGGACGTATTGTATACGTATAATACCAATTCTACAGGTGAGTATTTCACAGAATTGTATTATTATATATATTATATATTATATAAGTATACAGTACGTCCTGCTCCAGATATAATACTTACACTTGGGACATCCAATAGTAGTGTCCATAAAGTAGGGTGGGATCCCCAACAAAAAAGGCACAGCAGACAGTAAAAGCACTGTCACCTGCAAACCTTGCTACCAAGAGCGACATGAGCAAAAGCTCTAACGTCAACATCATAAAAACCTTTGAAAAGGTATGAACAACAAGTAGCGGTCTAGCAAACTTGTTCAACAAAACCTGGTGCTGAAAGGCCCAAAGATACCAAGGCACCAGTAGAATCAGAAAGTGAGAATAAACTCTTCCCCTTAAAGGAATAGGCCTGAGTAACAGCCTGACAAGATAAAACGCTAACAGTAGCCCAGGAAAAAGCCAACCTTCCCTAGGACCAGAAAGGACATCCATCCAAGTAAAGGCTAGGCCCAAGGCCGCTTAACCCCTGGAAGCAGACGAGATCAGGCACATACAGATGTAGGTGCTCACAAATCCCAAGGGACATCAGTCCCCCTAAGGGACAAGAGACAATCCAGGAAAAAATTCCAGCACCTGTTGAGGGAAGTAGATCCCCTTGCCTCAGCGTTACAAGGAATAAAGCACAGAAGAAAGACAATGTCTTAAATACATGAGCCTAAGACACCACCTTAGGCAGAAGGTCCGGCGTAAAGCGGAACACCACCTCATCTTGGTGTATTTATCAAAGAACGAGGGCTACCTAAACAGAGCCGCCCGCTCAGGCACACGTCTGACTGAAGTAACAGCCCCCAGAAGGACAACCTTGTGGATAAGAACAGTCAGACAGCATCCGGAATAGGGCCAAAGGGAAACACCCTGCAAGGCAAATAGAATAAAATTCAAATCCCACAGGGACCCTAGAACTACGTGGGGGATGCACCTGAGCAATCCCCGAAAGAATGCTTAACCAAGGCAAAATCTGAGTAAAAGACTTCTACAGGAAGGCGGACAGGGCAGAACCTGAACCTCCAGAGTACCGAGTAGGAGAGCCAACTCCAGCCCATGCTGTAATATCTCTAGCACCCTGGGAACAGAGAGCGCCCAACAGGGGAGAGACCAAGACTCACACCAATCAATATGGGTAAGCAATACCCCACAATAGAAGGAAGAAGAAGAAGCCAACTCCTAGGCTTCCAGAAGTCACAGTCACCCAGGAGATAAGTCCATCTCCATCAAGGTGGATGAATTAACCGTCAGGCCATCCAGACCAGAGCCTGTAGATTGGGGTGAAATAGAAAAGGGGGGGGGGGGGCCTGAGTGAGCAGATCAGCACTCCTGACAGAACGTACAGGTCCGCTGTCCTCAGTACCACATCTGCAAACCACACTCCACTAGGCCACCCATGGGCCACCAGTATCACTGGTTCCCCCTTCCAGAGCAAACTTGCGCAGAACCCCGCCTAGCAGGGTGAATGCAGATAAGACATACAGAACAGAATGTCCAGCCATAAAGTTACTAAGCCTCATGACCAAGGTCAGAACAATCCGAGACAGGGAAACAAGGCCCTAGAACCCATGATAGTGACGGGGCCCAAAAAGATCCACACTAGACGGATCACATAGACACACAAGAATTAGCACATCCTGTCACAGAAGGACATCCACCGGAGCGAATATCGCAGATATGCAGGAAACGCTGTCCTCCACCCAGATCAGGGTCAGATACCTTCCTGGAGGATCAGCCTGCTCCGCGTCCACACAGATAATTAATACAGTCCCTGTCGTCAGACAGACCAAGGAGCCCCCAAATAGACAGATCCAGCAAGGGAGAAGTCCAGCGAGATAGAGCCAACCTGAAAGCCTACCGCTTCAAAAATTAGACAGGTGAATGGACCCCTAAAGGTCCCACCTCCCCCAGAACCAAAGGGGATTTTAAAAGAAAAAATCCCCCCTCCGTCAACCTGAAAGATTTGGTATCCATCTACAGGAAGACGCAGGGAAGGGGGTGCCCCCTGACTGGTTCCTTGAGTACAACAGTCTCAAGGGGAACCACCGTACCAAGGTGGAAGGGTACACAGACCCAGCTCCAGGGAAGCTGGAACCCAGTCCAGCATTTACAATATAAGTTGCAGAAGAGCCCAAGGGCACTGAGCATAAGGGACAACCTTTGAACAGCCACCAACAGGCCCACCAATCCAGCCTGGTGAAGAGACGGGAACAGCAAGGAGGGACCGAGCCCATGTAACCAGATTGTCCACTTTATAGTCAAGGAAGCAGGTTCCCGCCTGAACCGAATCCAAGTTCAACCCTAGGAATGGAGATACCAAATAAGGGGAAAAAAAAGGAATTGAGGTGATTGAGCACCCATCCAAAGACTCCCAAAGGACACCACCAGCCGAGTAGCAAACTCGGCCTGACGTAGAGATTGGGAAGCAAAGGAGGACGACCAGGCAGTTCCTCGCACGGATGCCCCCTTGGTCTCATCAGAGACATCACCCCCGTCATCGCCTTGGCAATCACTCTGGGAGCAGAAGAGAGGCCAGATAACAAGGCTACAATCAGTAGTGTTGGACCTCCAACACTAACCTGTAAGATCCTCAGTGCCCAGAAGACACAGTGGCAATGAAATAAGCATCTTAGATCTCCACAGACGGCGAGAGGTCCCTGGACACAGGGCACTGGGGGCCCAACTTATGCAGAAACCGCCTGTGATTGTAAATTGCCGCACCTATGGAAGGCCAGAATGGGCAGAGTGTCTCATCCTTTTGGCGGAATGTGGAAAGGTTGGGGTAGAGGCCCCTGCCTCTGCCTGTTAAGGGCAACCTGCAAGTGACCCCAGACCTCGCAGGCCGCGCGTGGCCTGCGCCAACACCTGAAGAGAGACAGGGACCAGAAGCATCCTGACAATCTTGGGAGGGGGCCGCCCAGCAAACTTCCTCCTGAATCCATCAGAACGATGCATGATGCCTCCTGATAGGAGCAAGGTGCGCCCCATCATGCTTGGGGGGGTTTTGGTGAAAGATTTGGACTTAGTCCTGCCGGAGGGGCCAGGGCGCTGTCTGCCACTCCTGGGGCAGGAATCTACACCAAAAAGCTGGAAGGACACCCCTGGTTCGGGTTTGACACTAACATAGGGGGGGAGGGGTGCCCCTGCCCCGAGAAGGCCGAGACCGCCTTCTGCCCTTTTTTCCAAACAGGTCCAGACGGGCCCTGAATAGGCGTTGCCCTCTAAAGGGAAGCCCAGTAAGAGTCTTTTTTGTAGCATCGTCAACGCCCCACTGTCGCAGCCAGACCAGGCGGCGTATAGTTACCACAAGGGCGGAAGTTCTTGCGCACATCCTAATGGTGTCATCCAGCGCTAAAAGGATAAACCTTACAAATACATCACAACTAGAGAGTGCACTAAACACCTCCCAGGGGAGATCCTCAGGTCGATGATCAATCATCTTTCTGATGAGGGTCCTAGCGGCCACTGCAGCGATGGCCGCGGCACAGATCGGGCGCAGAGCCGTCCCTGCACAAGAAAAGGCGTGGGAAGCCAGCCTATCAATGCGCCGGTTCCCGAAGGGTACGATAAGTAGGGTCTGCAATAAAGGGGGGGTTAAGAACCCCAATGATCGGTGCATCCACCACGGGAGGTGATGACCAACAGTTAACCACATCAGGGGGAAAAGGGTATATTCTAAGTATGCGAGGGTAGTTGGCACCCTAGGTGCTTAGGAGCTAATGCTCCACCATGAGACCCTATACTAGAGGGTAGGCGGTTAACAGAGTTGGTGATCCCGGTTTGGGATGCCCTGTCCCTTGGCCTTTTCCTGGCTTTGATCCCCTGGCTTTCATTCACCCTCTCCCAGGTGCCCTTAGAGAGGGGGGGGGGGATTGGGTCCCTCATGGATTTTTTTATTCGTGTGTGTGTGTGTGTGTGTGTGTGTGTTCGTGACTTGTGTGTGTTTTTTACTTTCTCTTAGTTCTTCATTGCATGGCGCCGGCGGTACCACGGTGCCGGCCTCCAGCGCGCTTATAGGGCTGGCCGCAATGGCGGCGAGCCCATGAGAGCTTCTTCTTCTTCTCCTCAGAAGGGGGGGGCGGGGTCGGGCACTCGCGCGCGCCTACGACCCGCCCCCGTGCTGGAAGTGTCCCGTGGTTTTTTTTTTATTTGTTTGGCACCGGAGGTCCCGCGGCGAGCCCATGTGTTCTTCTGCTCCGATCGGGGGAGGGGGCCGGGCGCTCGCGCGCACCTACAGCCCGCCCCCTTGCTGGTAGTGTCACGTCCCGGGAGAGGGGCGGGCCGGGTGCGACGCGCGTATCGCACCGGCCCACCCTCCTTCCTCCCAGTAGTGGCTCATCTGGAAGTAATCCCTCCTCCCACTGCACATTGCGCGCGTTCCTGCGGGTCCGGTGGTCGGGTGAGGGGCCTGATGGCCGTCACTTTCTATTGTCACTGGCTTCTTACTGTTGCATTGTGCTGTATGTGTGCTCGTGTTCTTGTTCCAGGTGGCCCATTTAGCATATTGTAGGGGGGTTCTCCTGGTCCAGGTCCCTGGTTAAAATTTAGCTGGACTAAAATCCTCCCACTCGGGACTTAAGGGGGCATCCCGGGTGGCATAATTGCGCAATTCCCAAACAACAAAAAGCGCTTTGTACACATTTATTGTATATACCATATTTAGTACAAAAAATCACCGTATGGATGCTTCCCCGGATACTGAGCTTGTGCCCCCCTCGGGGCAATCCAGGCTGTGTTTGGGGGGTGGGTTATCCCTTTCGGGGGATAATGTATTTTATGTGTACCCTGTGCGCAGCGGACTATTACGCGGCAGACCGGATCTCAGGCGTCCGGTTCTGCTCCGCTGGTCTCCTCCCCGTCTCCCCCTCGCCTGAAACGTGCGTGTGATGTTGTCATTAGCGGGGAGTCGCGATCTGATGTGTGTGCCAGATTGGCCAACCCTGAAAAATTGTTTTCCGGTGCCATCGCCAAAGTGGCCACGGCAAGGAGAAAACATTTGTATTCGGCTGCACAGGCCTTTGATAGGGAGGAATGGACTCCCTGGATTGGTCTGATTGCTCCCCGCGTGCGGAAGGGGAGCTGTATGAGGGGTCTGAGGACCCAGACGATCAGCAGTTTGTGGGCGCTGATGCCGAGCAGGGCCAGGGGGATTTCTCGGATACATCCAGGGTCCTGGCTCCGGTGTTTGAGGTCCGCTGAAGGGGGAGTTCTTTGAAGAGACGAAGGCCCGCTTGGAATTTCCTTATCAAAAGTTTTTTTGATGGTATCATTCGCAAGGAATGGGAGAGGCCGACGCGGCTTCCGGGTGTCCCACCGGGTTGGGACAAGAATGTCCCTTTCCAGCGGACGCAGTGAAGCACTGGTCGTCTCCCACCGAGGTGGATGCTCCTGTTTTGGGGTTGTCCAGCTCCTCAGTCCTCCATTCTCCAGAGTGCAATACTCTCAAGGATGGTGAGGATAAACGCATTGACCAGAGGGCTTGTCATGGTTTTGCCAGTGTTGGATCGGCCTTGCGTCCGGTTTGTGCTTCTGCGCTTTTATTGGTAGCTGCCAGGTCGGTGGTTAGAGGATTGTTGACCTCGTCCGGGCTTGACCCGGCTAGTGAGGTGAGGTGTTTGCCGACCTTAAGCGCTGTGAGTTATTCTTATCCTTTGTACTGTCCGCCCTGGACAACACATTGGTGATGTGTAGCTGAGCTGCGGCTCTGCTTGTGGCTATCTGCCAGTTGGTTTGGTTTCGCCAGTGGGCGGCTGATTTTGTGTCCATTAAGTCGCTCACGGCCCTTCCCTTTCTGAGGTTGCGGCTCTTTGGAGAGAAATTGGATTCGGTTGCAAAGGGAGGTAAGTTACCTCAGCGTAAGAAGCAGGGTCGCCCCTTACGGGGGGCGGCTTCCTTCTCTCAGTCCTTTCGTGGGGCTAGAGTCGGCAGGGGTTCGGCTTTCCCCTCGTCCAGAAGTGATACCTGGACCAGGTGCAGGGGTCGGGCCCGTCCAGGACACAGTTTGGGCTCCTAGCCTGGAGTCGCTGCCAAGTCGGCTCAGCAATGAGGGGGCGCCCTCACCCTTGCGGGTGGGGGGATGTCTGTTACTCTTTTCCCAGGTTTGGGTTCGAGAGGTCTCGGACAGGTGGATTCAGGAAGTGGTGTCTTCCAGTTATTAGCTGGAGTTCGAGTTCCGGTCCCTTTCCAGATTCTTCAGTTCTCGGGTGCCGTCAGATCCTCTGGCCGCCCAGGGGCTTCGGGTGGCAGTAGCAAGTCTCTTGGACATGTCATCTGCCCGGTGTCCCACTCAGACCGGGGCCTGGGCTTCTATTCCAATTTGTTCACGGTGCCCAAGCAGGACGGATCAGTTCGTCCCATTCTGGCTGAAGTTGCTCAACAGGTTTGTTCGTCCCCGGAAGTTCCATACGGAAACTCTGCGCTCAGCCATCCACTCACTGCTTCAGGGGGACTTCATGACGTCCATAGACATCAAGGATGCTTACCTGCATTTTCCTATATTTCCGGTACACCAGAGATTCCTCAGGCTTGTCTTGGACAATCGACATTTGTGACTCTTTCGTTCGGGCCTTACCTCGGCTCCAAGGGTTTTTACCGAGGTGTTGGCAGGAGTGATGGCCTTCCTCAGAGCCAGGGGTATCTGCATCGTGCCTTATCTGGACGATCTTCTCATCGTGGCGTCTTCCCTTAGTCAGGCGCAACTGGATACCAGGATTGTGGTGTCCACTCTGGAGAGTTTCGGTTGGGTGATCAATTATCCCAAGTCCTGCCTAACTCCCTCCAGGGTGGTGGAGTTTCCTGGGAATGTCGCTGGATTCTTCTCAGGCCAGGGGATTTTTCCCCCGGGCCAAGGTTCTTCTGATTCAGGAATTGACTCAGTGTCTTCTTTCCATTCCCCGTCCGTCCATCCGGCTAGGATGCGACTCGTGGGATTGATGGTGGTGTCGTTCGCGGCGGTTCCCTTTGCCCAGTTTCACACAAGGACGCTCCAGCTCCTTCTCTTGGCGGCCTGGGACGGGTCCCCGCTGTCATTGGAAGGATCTTCAGTTTCAGGGACTGTGGGGGCCTCTGGAGGCTCACAATCCCATTAATGATCTGGAGTTGAGAGCCCTCCGGCTGGTTCTGGCTCTCTTGACTCATCAGTTGCGGGGCCTACCGGTCCAAGTTCGGTCGGACAATCGGACGGCGGTCGCCTACATCAATCACCAGGGAGGGACTCGCTGCAGGAGTGCCCTCAGGGAAGTGTCCTTGATCCTTGCCTGGGCTGAGAGCAAATGCCAGAAGCTTGTGCTTGTGTCCCCTGCATCTCGGCGGTGTACATTCCAGGAGTGGAGCAGGGGGTCTTCTCGCCGGGGGAACTGGTGGCTCTGCCCCAAGGTGTTTCGGTCGCTTTGCCAACGGTGGGGGTCTCCGGTGGTGGACCTCTTTGCTTCTCGTCACAAGCACAAGCTTCTGGCATTCGTGTCTCTCTCGTGGGATCCACTGGCTCTGGCAGTGGATGCCATGTCTCTGAACTGGAGGGATCTGGGGTTTCTGTACCTGTTCCCTCCATTTCCCATGGTGGGCTGAGTGGTGCGCAAGCTGGCCCTAGAGGGCGCGTCAGCAATCCTGGTGGCGCTAAGGTGGCCAAGACGGGTTTGGTTCGCAGACGTGGTACGGTTGGCGGAGGTTCAGTTGGACCTGTCCCTTCTGCTGGATCTGCTCACTCAGGGTCCACTGCTCTACCCCAGTTTACCAACGCTGGCTTTGACGGCGTGGTTGCTGAAACCTCTATCTGGTGGGAGGTAGGTCTTTCTGATGCTGTCATTCAGACTTTGGTTAGGTCTAGGAAGCAGTCTTCCTCTGCCATCTATTCTAGGACTTGGAGGTCTTATGTTGATTGGTGTAAAGTCTTTTGCCCTTCATCCTCTGGTTAAGACCTTTTTTTCCAGGGGGTAACGCATGTGCGACCTCCTAGCAAGCCTTTGTTCCCGGTTTGGGATTTGAATTTGGTTTTGTCTGTTTTGCAGGGTCCTCCTTTTGATCCTTTGAAGGATAAGGGTACTCTCTGCGTTTACTCAGAAGGTTGTTTTTCTGGTTGCCATCACCTCCGTTCCACATGTTTCGGAGTTGGCAGTCTAATCTATTGAGGCTCCTTCCTTTGAGAGGCATCAGGACAAGGTTGTTTTCCGCTTTAAACCAGATTTCCTTCCAAAGGTGGTCTCTGTTTTTTCGTTTGCATCAGGATATTGTTCTTCTCTACTTGTGTCCTAAGCACGGCAATGACGAGGAGAGGGTTTTTGCATTCTTTGGATGTGGTTCGCTGTGTGAAGTACTTTTTGGTGGCTACTTCTCCTTTTCGTAGGACTGACGCCCTTTTTGTGGTGCCCTCTGGGCCTAGGAAGGTTTGGCTCCTGCCAAGTCTTCCATTAGTTAATGGCTTTTGGGGTGTCCTGGGCCTTCCAGCACCAGGCTTCTGTTGAGCAGGTTTGTAAGGCTGCTACTTGGTCTTCGGTTCACACTTTTTCCAAGTTTTACAAGGTTGATGCTCGGGCTTCAGCGGATGCTGTTTTTGGACGCAAAGTTCTGCAAGCTGCTGTGGTTTAAGTTTGTGCCTTGTTGCCTTGTTTTTTGGATCCCCGCCCTTTATGGACACTGCTATTGGATGTTCCACATGTAATGAATGTCTTGAAGCGGGGTGTGTGACATACTTAGAATAATACCATTTTGTGAATACTCACCTGTAAAATGGGTATTATAAGTATGTCACACACCCCGCTTCACCCCGCCCTTTTGTATTTTGGATTCTTTATATGGTGAACTTTTGTTAGTTGTATTTGGCTTTCCTGGTCCCTTGATCTTACTGCTATCTTTATACTGGGTAATGAGTGGGAGGTCCCAGGTATTTATGGGCCGGGAGGGTCTTAAATTTTTTTGATATCATCTCTGCAAGATCGCCATCTACAGGTCAGTATGATCCACATGTAATGAATGTCTTGAAGCGGGGTGTGTGACATACTTATAATACCCATTTTACAGGTGAGTATTCACAAAATGGTATTTTCCAATCCCAGTCCCCTGGAACCCCTGGGGTTACTAGGGCATTGCCATTCTTTGAGTACAAGAGCCTGGAAGTGATCCTGCTCCAGAAATTCCAAATGCGACGTCGCTGTATGGAAACTCTCCCTTCTAGGCCTGGGAGCCTCACCAGGGAGAGGGATAGACAAGACCTCAAAGATCTTTATTAGTAATTCATCGGTGTCACACAGGCCCCAGGAACCAGGGCCCGTATCATCATGACTCCTCGGCCCCTCGTCAGATGAGCCCGAGTCAGAACAGCTCACCTTCATCAGAAAGAGCAAAACCCTGCTCAGTAGTGAACTCCTCAGTTTCAGAAGGAATGGGCGAAACCGGAGGCGTCAGGGACCGCTTCTTACCAGGGCCCAAGCGCTCTGCCAACTTCAAAATCACCTGATCAGCCGTAGGCAGTCTGCGCGGCACGACTTGCTGGTCATTCCCGCTCGAGTGCGACTCATCAGGAGTGAGATTTAAGCACGGGGAGACAGATGTATTGAAACGAGGCGCAGCCACTGGCAACCCTGACTGCAGGGCCAGTACTTGTTCAGCACAGGTTCCGCAGACCCGTGCTCTGTCCGCATCAGCATGGGGTTGTCCACACGCTGTACACAGCCGGTCTTGTCCCGAGGGACCCCGGTCACATAATTCTGAGATGCCTCCATATGGTGATTATCAATGCAATATATGCCAGTAGGGATTTATGCAATAGGCAACCCTGGATGTCCCAAAGACCCGCTAGGAATGTGGGAGAATTTTTTGTAAGCCTGCTACAATATATGTTAGGCTGCGAGAAGCCACCGGAGTCTTTGACGTCTGAAAGACAGAAGGGGAATAAGAGGTGTCAGGGCCATGCGCAGCAGAAAAAATACTAATGATGAAATCGCCCGCGAGGGCACTTACAGACCTGGGGAGGAGAAGGACCGCAAACACGCGGACGAAGATCAAAAAAATGGCGCCAACCGAACCTCGAAGGACGGGCCCAATCTGGGCGTGACGCGGAGCGCGCCACGCCAGGTCCCCGCCTCCCCCAAAGAGCGCGAAGCTCTGAGGCAGCCGTCCAGGCTTGACAAGCCAAGCATAGGATATGCTAGTAAAGCATCTGCTAATGGATACTCGTAGTCTGACGACGCCGCCACCCAGCAGAGTGAATTTTAATAAAAAAATGAGAAGGCAAAGACGGCGGTGGCCAAAAGAAAAAGAGCAAGCAGCGCGGCTCTGACACCCAGTTGCCAGTCGAGGGCAAAACTACGGCCATAAGCGTGACAATACAGTACACAGAGACCGGCAAACACACACACACCCCCCCCCCCATTCTTTTCCCCCGAATACGGGGGGAAACGAGGGAGGATGGCGAACCTTTACACAGGGTCCACCGCTACACGGGGCATTAATGTGGGAGGGACATCCACTAGAGGCTCACCATCAGCCTAAACCGCCTACCCTTTGGTGGGGGACTGCGGTGGAGAATGGCTCCGAAAGCACGCATGGTGCTGCCTACTTTCACCCGACCAGCGCAGCCCAGGCTGGGAGGCACATCACAGGGAGGACGGGTGGGAATAGTCCAACAGGGCCGCAGGCTGTAATAGCCCCGCTCACCTGCGAGAGAGTGATACTTCATGTCTTCGCAGTCAGCACTGCAGAGAAATCTGGGGATTTGTGGGAGGTCCCCGGGTATATGAAGGGGCCGGGAGGAGCCTGTTTTTTGCATGTCTGCAGTGCACAGCGCCATCTGGCGGAGGATAACCCAAGTGTAAGTCTTATATCTGGAGCAGGACGTACTGTATACTTAGAATAAATAGGTAAATTATATTTTGGTCATGGATTTCAGGCAGCCCCGCCCTTGATTCTTTTGCCTAGACCAGTTCCCAACCAGTGATGGTGCAGACTGATCCCCAACTGTTTCTATCAATACTTTATCTGAGAAACAATATGGTTTCTTCATAGAAACTGACTGAGGTGTAGCTCACAGGACTGTGTGTCTTATTGGTAGCCATCACCATCAATGAAAGTACTGGAATGAAGCACACATAGCAAAGGAATGTTATGTGTTAAAACGCCATACATTAGGAGCAGCCATGGCCTAGTGGTTAAGAGGCTGATCTTGTGATTGGAGGGTTGCAGGTCAATTCTGAACTTGGACATGACTGAAGTGCTTTTTAACAAGGAAACTAACCCCCAACTGCTCCCCGGGCACCATGCTTGTGGAAGCCCCCCACTTCAGGTATATCTACACTCACTGTTCACTAGTGGGTTTGTGTTTGTTCTCCCTGCATGGATTATTCCAGCACAGGGTGGCTCAGGAGACAGACCATTGTAGCTTAGAAAATCTCCCCTGTAAAAGCAGAATGGTATGTTCAAAACCTGTCACTCTTATTCCTTTAAGAAAAAGAAACGAAGTGGCATTTTTATGAGGGTTATATAAATAAGCCATTCTCTTGCTACTTAGCATATTTATGTGGAGTTTTGTTATTGAACCAATTTTCCTGATAGTGTTCATTAAAGAAGCAACTCTGAGCAACCACGTACTATAAACCCCAAACCAACACCCTTCTACAATTCAGAACAAATGATCCAAAGAATAATATAATTGCTTTTCTGTACACATAAGTTGCTACACAAACCATAAAGGTCCCTTTTAGCAATTACCCATGGAGAAACCCGATTTTCGATTAAGGATACCTAGGAAGCCCAAAATAAAACATGGAGCTCTGTATGAGAGACACACTGCGGTGAAGTGTGTCTACTGATGTAGGAGGTAGAGCTTTTTCTTTTCCCCTGTCAGATGGCGCTCCCCTAACACATGGTGGGTAACTTTTTCCTGCAGGGAGAATAGTAGTAGTCCAGCACAAATAAGATGAGTTGCTTACGCAGTCGTCCCATCCCCCAAACAGACAAGCCAACGCTGGCTTGTTTGGTCGGGGAATGGGATGGTGGGTCCTTAAGCACGCAACTGGTTTTATTTTAATGAATGGAGTAAAATCTAAGTTTTAACCTTGTTTGCTGGACTGTGACAGCGGGTGCTGGACTTCTTAAACTAATATGTAAGTCATTTGGGCTGAGCAGCAGCCTTTCTTCTGTGTACTAAGGTCTATCCATGCATCCTTAGTGTGTATTTTGGTCGTCTTTCCTGCAGGACTCACCAATGGTGTGTGGGAGTTCATCGGGTTAGTTTAGTGTTCCTGTAAACATGGCCTGCTTGCATACTGAATGTTAAATCCATTAAAAGAGCAAGAATTGTGCTTTCCCCTTTCACTTCTTATAACAGAAGTGTCATCTGCTGGGTAATATGCAGAAATGACAAGGGGTTTCTGCAGAAACAACCTGGCATGCCAAGCAATGAGTAAGAGGATTACACAATGTCTAGGCTGGTGAATAAAGGAGCTGTGACCTTCAACCTAATGTCCCCTGCACAGCCATCTCCAACACAACATCCAGAAGGGTCTGCTTCTCATTTACACGATTAGGACAGGAATCGTCACACAACCTCTTAGCTGGTCCCCGTTAACCATATTGTTACCATCTTTACACAAAGTGGAATCAGTACACTACAAACCTTTATTTTATTTTAATTCTAATGCTATTTCATAGACACATTATCAAAAAGCCCTTCCCATCCGAGTACCTCTGGCAATGCTGCAGGCTTTTTTTCACTGCCATATCCAGGTGCAATCGGCAGATTCGAAATTGCCGATTGGCTGATCTTGAAATGTGTCAGCTGATGTTACAAATCTACCAAACCTGTGCCCCGGGTACAGCCAAGTGGCCAGCGGGTTTTGATCCGCTTTGATGGCCGATATGTCAGGCATCAAAAGTGGTAACTGCACCTGTCATTAGGCCAAGACTCTCTGCTGCAATTTGAATCACGTTAGACATGTCTTTCTGAAAAGGCACCACTGAGTCAGAAGAAAAGACACTATGGTAGGGGAAGGTTGTAACAGGATTTGGGTCAGTGATTTACATCCCTTTGCAGGGCACTATGTCCAATTGCAGAACATTTAGGAGGGAATTAAAGGGACTGCCCAGGCAAACCCAATATTGAGGCTACGTTCACACCTAACTGGATGCTTGCGGCGTTCTAACCAAACTGCAACTGCAGATGTATTCTGTATCTATTCTATGAAGCTGCAAAAAAACGCAGTTCAATTGCAAAACCCACCAGATTTGCTACTGCATAGTGTTCAGCAGCTCACCTTATGCCCGTCCAAAGTGCCTTTCCTCCATTTCCTGCAGCATAGCGTAAATACGATAGCAGTACTGAAAGGTTTGACATCCTTTACATTTCCATACTTCCAGGACAATACCAAAAAAGTGGTCCGATGGCCTCTCAGTGTCAGTGAGCACTGAAAACCACAGCAGAGCACATACAGGACTCTTAAAATTGTGCCATGGCACACCCTTCCCAGCTCATCCACAACCCAGAAATTAAAGTGACTTTAATTAGAATACATAAGGCCTTACCATATAATTAGAGATTTTGAGATTCTTTTACATGGCTAATTTTACTCTGCTCCCAAGGGGGATAAGGTGGGAGAAAATTTGCACGTGCTTGGACAGGGACTTTAAAAGCAGACCAAAAGTCAAAAAAAGCAAGTTCAGTAAATTGCACCCCTAAAACCCCACTCTAGTAATCGGTGACAAACTATTTGGGGAGGGCAAAATTCCATGCAGATGTTATGGAATGGCAGGCAGATTCTATGCTGCATAACTGCATAACAGCGGCCATCTTGCCACATACATGAGTCCAGCTTATATAAAAACCCAATCCCACAGTCAAAATTGCATCAGATGTCAATGCAATCCTCCTTTATTTCTAGTAGAAAGCCATCAGCTTGCAATCAGCTGACATACTGTATGGCTCGCCCTATAAGACGCACCTGCACATAAGACGCACCCAGGATTTGGAGGAGGAAAATAAGAAAAAAAATATTCTAAGCCAAATGTGCTAAAACACCCCATTACAGACAGTGTGGTGTTCCCCCATCTCATTCCCCATGGGCAGTGTGGGATGCCCCCATCCCATTCCCATAGGCAGTGTGGGATGTCCCATCCCATTCCAATAGGCAGTGTGGGATGCCCCCCTCCCATAGGCAGTGTGGCATTCCACCCCCCTCCCATTCCCCATATAGACCGTGTGGAATCCCCCCTCTCTCATTACCCATATAGACAGTGTGGAATCCCCCCCACTCCCATTCCCCATATAGACAGTGTGGAATCCCCCCCTCCCATTCCCCATATAGGCAGTGTGGCATTCCCCCATCCCATTCCCACAGTGTGGCATTCCCCCCATCCCATTCTCCCCATACTATTCCCCGCATATAGGCAGTGTGGCATCTCCCTTCCATTCCCCGCATATAGGCAGTGTGGCATTTCCCCCCTCCCATTCCCCATATAGGCAGTGTGGCACCCCCCCCCCCCCCGCATGCCCATATAGGTAGTTTGTCATTCCCCCCCTTCCCATTCCCCATAGGCAAAAGTTAAAAAAAAAAAAAAAAACTCGCCTTTTAATCCTCCCCCGCCATCTTCACACACAGACACACGGCTTAGTATAGTGGTGGGCGTCGGCCATGCCCACCGCAGTATAAGTCCGGTTGTCTCTGTCTGCTGGCGCCGTGGAGAAGTGGCAGGGACAGTGCGAGTGGCAGAGGCAGCTGTACCTGCCACTTCTCCACACCGCCAGCAGACAGACACCCAGACTTATACAGCGGTGATGGGGTGATGCTTGAGCGTCGGCCACGCACACCGCTGTATAAGGCCGGGTGTTCACTCTGTGTGTTGGCACCGCAGAGAGGAAGCGATGGCGGCAGCTGTACCGCCTCTTCCTCTCTACGGCGCCAGCACACAGAGTGAACACCCGGCTTGGTATAGTGGTGAGCATCGGCCACGCCCACCACTGTAACAGGCCGAGTGTCTTTGTGTGCTGGCGCCGCGGGGGAGGCGGCAGATACCAGCTGCCTCCGCCACTTCCAGAACAGCGCGAGCAGGAGCAATGGAGAGGTGAGTTAACTTTTTACTTTTTATTTATTTGTCCACCACATTCGCCCGATAAGGCGCACTGACATTACCCGCACCCCCGCCCCCATTAACATTACTAAATCCTCATGACCATGGCCAGAGAGTCCTGGGACAGGGAAACAAGGGCAGAGAGCTTGTGATAGTGACAGGGCACACACACAGATCCACACTGGTTGGACCTCATAGTGACACTAGGATTAGCACATCCTGTCGCAGAGGGACCTCCACCGGAGCGAATACCAGTGATATGCAGGGAACATTGTCCAAACCCAGATCAGGATCAGAGACACTACCCGGAGGACCCTCCTGCTCCGGGTCCCTCCCTGAATATTTAATGTAGGCCAAGGCCGTCAGATAGGCCTAGCTACCCCGAACAGGCAGGCCCTGAAGAGGAGTAGGCAAGCGAGTTAGAACTAACTTGAACCCTAATAGATTCAAACATTGATAGGTGTATAGGCCTCCTAAGGGCCCCACCTCCCCTGGAATTGTAGGGACTTCCAGAAGAAGACCCCCTTCAACTTGATAGATTGGCATCTATGGTGACCGTCTCCCAGGAAAGGGCAAGAAGGGACTGTCCCCAGACAGGTTCCTTGAGTTCAACCACTACAAGAGGGACCTCCTCACCAGGGAGGAAGGCACACATACCCTGCTCCAGGGATGCTGGTTCCTTGTCCCGTTGGACAAATAGGAGAAGTTGCAGAAGTCCCCAGGGGGGACTGAGCATAAGGGACCTCTTCGGAGTACGCCACCAATGGCTGCATCCCCTGCCTGGTGGGGGGGACGGGGACAGCTATGAGGGACTGAGCACATGCAACCAGATTGTCCACTTATTGCTGAGGAAGGAAGACTCTTGCTTGAACTGTATAAAATTCATCCATAGAAATGGAGTTACCAATGAAGGGGACAATAAGGACTTGGGGTGTTTGATCACCCCTCCAAATGACTCCCAATAGACATAACTAGTCGAGTAACCAATTCAGCTTGACGTAGAGATTGGGAAGTGAAAAAGGACATCCGGGTAGGTCATTGTGCGAACGCCCCTTGGTCTCAACAGAGACATCACCCCCGTCAGCACCTTGGTGAGCTTTCTGGGAGCAGAAAAGAGGCCAGATAACAAGGCCACAAATTAACAGTGTTGGGCCCCCAACACAAACCTGAAGAGCCTCGGTGTCCAGAAGACACAAGGAAGTGAACATAAACATCTTTAAAGTGGACCAACACCCAGGATTTTGACTATCCTGGGTTTTGGTCCACTTCGGTGGGGCACCCCGATCGGGGGTGCCCCGCTGTCTGAAACCCCCCAGAAAGCCCCCCAAAAACTCACCTCTCCCCGCTCCCACGTGACCGCGCCAGCCAATCACAGCGCTCAGAGCCGCTGTGGTATGCACGTCCAAGGCCGCCTGGACGCGCATACCAGCTCAGCTGGCTCTGAGCGCTGGAGGCCGCGTCTCGCGCTTCCCTCTAACAGGGAGCGCGCCTGCACCGGCCATTCACAAACGGCCGGCGCGGGTGCGCGCCCTGCTAGAGGGAAGCGATGGAACGGGGCTGAGGTAAGGTTTGTGGGCCTCCTGGGGGGTTCCTCCCCGCGGGACATCCCGATTTCGGATGCCCCACGGGGAGGGATCTGATCGGTCCGGGAATCTTATAGATTTCCGGGCCGATCCCCCCTGGGTGTTGGTCCACTTTAATCTTCACAGACGGCAAGAAGCCCACTGGGCGCAGGGCACTGGCGGCCCATCTCAGAGTTTCCAAGCAGAAACTGCCTGTAATAGTAGAAATGCTGAAACCTGTGAAACCAGAATGGGCCAGACCGAACCATCATTTTGGGGAAATGAGGAAGGGCTGGTGTAGTGGCCCCTGCTTCTGCCTGCTAAGGGCAACCTGCAAGTGACCCCCAGACCCTGCAGGCCGAGCATGGTCTGCACCGACTCTTGAACAGAGACAGGGACCAGAAGTACCCTGACAGTCTCGGGGGCGGGGGGGGTCCTGAGTCAGAGAACAACTCCCCTTCATCAGAAGGGGCGACAACACACGGAGTAGTAAACGGCGAAACAGAAGGCGTCAGGAACCGCTTTTACCAGGCCCCAAGCGCTCCGACAACCTCGAAATAATCTGATCAGCCGTAGGTAATCTGCAGGGCACGACCTGCTGGTCATCCCCACTCGAGTGCGACTCATCCGGAGTGAGATTTAAACATGGGGAGACAGGTGTATTGAAGCGAGGTGCAGCCACTGGCTACCCGGATTGCAGGGCCAGTGCTTGTTTGGCACAGGGTCCGCAGACCGGTGCTCTGTCAGCATCCGCGCGGGGTTGTCCACACACTGTACACAGCCGGTCTTATCCCAGAGGGACCCCGGTCACATAATTCTGAGATGCCTCCACATGGTGATTATCAAGGCAAATATGCCAGCAGGGATTTATGCAATAAGCAACCCTGGATGCCCCAAAGACCCGCTAGGAATGTGGGGGAATTTTTTGCAAGTCTGCTATAATTTATATCAGGCTGGGAGAAGCCACCGAAGTCTTTGACGTCTGAAAGACATAAGGAGAACAAGGGGTGTCAGAGCCATGCGCAGCAGAAAAATTTTTGATAATGAAATCGCCCGCGAGAGCACTTACAGAACAAGGGAGGAGGAGGACCGCAACCACGCGCGAAGATCATCAAAATGGCTCCAAGCGAACCTCGAAGGGCGGGCCCGATCTGGCTGTGACGCCAGGTCCCCGCCTCCCCCAAAGAGCGCGAAGCTCTGAGGCAGCAGTCAAACCTTGACCTAGCAAGGGATAGGATACACTTAGTACAAGCCACTGCCAATGAAGACGCCGTAGCGTCTGGACGACGACGCCGCCCGGCGCAGCACACTTTAGTAAAAGAAAGGACACGTGCACGGCGGCAGCAGAATTAACTATGAAGAGCTAGCAGCGCGGCTCTGACACCCAAATGCAAGTCAAGGGCAATACTACGGCCATAAGTGTGACAATACAGTACACTGAGACCGCCGCACACATACCCCCCCCTTTCTTTTCCCCCGAACCACGGGGGAAACGAGGGAGGATGGCGACCCTTTACACAGGGTCCACCGCTACATGGGGCATGGGCAATAATGCGGGAGGGGCATCCACTAGAGGCTCACTATCAGCCTAAACCGCCTACCCTTTGGTGGGGGATTACGGTGGAGCGTGGCTCCATAAGCACACATGGTGCTGCCTACCTTCACCCGACCAGCGCAGCCCAGGCTGGGAGGCACATCACGAAAAGGACGAGTGAGAGTAGTCCAACAGGGCCGCAGGCTGTAATAGCCCCGCTCACCTGCGAGAGAGTGATACTTCATGTCTTCGCAGTCGGCACTGCAGAGAAATCTGGGGATTTGTGGGAGGTCCCCGGGTATTTGAGGGGCTGGGAGGAGCCAGTTTTTTCGTGTCTCTGCAGCGCGGCGCCATCTGGCGGAGGATTACCCAAGTGTAAGTATTCTATCTGGAGCAGGACGTACTGTATACTTAGAATATACAGCAAATGTATCATTTAGATAGATATATATAATGTTTACACTGTCTGAATGGTGTGTTCCCTAGTGAACAGTGATAAAGAAACATTGTTGCAAGTTTCCCTTAACACACACAACCCCTCTAGCAGCTGGTTATTCAGCGTGTGTGTTTATATAACATAATACACAAGCTGCCTATGTTTCTGAGGCGTTTATCTCTCTCAATTTGGTGTGGGCTGCTGCTGCTGGCAAAGCTCCCCGCTCATGCATGTGTGTGACAAGATGGCTGCTCCCATGCAGTTCTGCAGCAAAGAATCAGCCTGTTATTCCTGTTATTCATGGAATTAAGCCCTGTCAAAAAGTTTTTGCTAGAAGGGGCTTTAGGGGAGCAACGTTTTTTTTTTACTTTTGGTCTGCTTTAAGGCATTTATAAATGTATTCTATTATGTATTAATGCAGAATGAAAGTCAAGCTTCTTTATAACCATATTCTGTACACTTTTCCAATTGGTTAAGAGCTGGCTTAATGTATCACGTGTATTCACTCGATCTGTTATAACCTCTGACGGCCATGCATTAAACTTAAGCACTAGCAGAAAACAAATGAAATCAGTGGATGGTTTATACCCACTAGAAAACACTGCACCCAGAAAGAGCCCAACTTCAATAATGAATGAGTGAATGTTTATAGCATTTGCAGAAAGACAAACCTCATCTATCACCATCAAAATGCTGTAGATCAACGGTACTCAACTGGCGGACCGGGGTCCAAATGCGGACCTTGGTGCCAAATTTCTGGACCCCTGCCCTTACAACCCTGCACTTAGTTGCTTCTGTGTTGCCATGCTCAGCGCTGCCCCTTTTACAGATTGGCGTTGTAGTTGTTTATCTCCCTGCCAGTGTCATGACTCCTGGCACCTAGCATTGCAATATGAAGTACTGCACGGACAGGAAGTGGCATCTCTCACCAGATGCCTGTAAATGGACCTTTACAAGAAGTGGTTGAGTACCCCTGCTGTAGATGAACCCGTGTTCCTTATTCCTGATGGACAGTCATGACAAATTCCAAACATGATTAAACCTATATATCAGGGGTGCTCAACCTTCTGAAGGGAAACTGGTCATGGGCCACAATCCTATCACTGGCAGTATCGTGTAGGAGACAAAAAAAAACAATTAATGGATGACTTATTACTTGGATACCCCAGTAAGTGGGCAGAGGATGCCAAGAAGCTGCCTACAGGCGATAGTGGCATCACATATCTGGCCGTGTAATGCAGTAGGTGTAGGAATCACTGAACAGGCTTTTAAAGAATTTGGAGGCAAAACCCCAAAGATATGCAAAGTAATACAATGTATTTACCCAATTTCAGGTATTTTCTCTGTTAATTGTGAATACCCAGAAAATTCCAAAGAAGAAATAAAAGACTTGAACACTTTTTTTTTCCTATTTGTTCTAAAGCTGGGTAAGTTAATATTGCAGTTTATAGATTACTTTTGTTGGATGAGCAGACTTTCTAATAATACCTGGTCTAGATGATGACCATGAGTGGTCTGTACACAATGTCCAAAATATTCCTATATTACAATTACTGGATATTTACTTCTCAGAGGGAAAATGTATTATCAAGAATTTACTGTGCTTAATATAATTAAACAGAAGATAAATATCTACATGCAGATGAGCGATACACACTTACCCTGCTGGTAGGCCTCCATCCTACTCTGGCTAAGGGCCGAAGTGCAGCAAATGGCAAGAGATAATAGAGGATGGTGAGAGGCCAGGAACGCAGCTTCAGGGCAGACCTAGACATGCAGGTCAACTGCCCCAACCTCCGTCTGAGAGCCAGTTGAGGAAATTGCAACCTATAAATCAGACACAAGCGTCAAAAAAGCCAGAATGGCCAAGACATTGGATCACTTGTGCAACATGTTTCATGTAGACACCAAGAACAAGCATGGTATTTGATCACCGGAAAACAATACAAAAGCAATGGCTTTGAACAGCACATCCAGGTTCCACCACAAAATGTCCTTCACCAAATCAGCACAGCTTGTATAAAAAAAGCATCCTTACATGACAGCTCCTTCCTGAAACAGCTGTTAAACTTTCATAAACTCCGTGTCCACCAGACAATAACAACAAAGAACTAGGTTCCTTTAAGTAAAGTTTTGAGGGGCTGGACCAACCTCATCCGACAAAGAAGAACGCCTACTCAGTCTACCACAGCCAATTACCCAGGCACAAATGGGGTATGTGATGTTTGCAGGGGCTTGCCTGATCATTAAACCAAAAAGAGAAAACACAGCAATAAATGATGACTTTCACAGAGACTTGACACTAAAATCCAATGCTCGGCTATGTGCCATAAAACTGTCCACAGAGCACAAACAAAAATACAACCTGCTCACATTAAAAGCTACGCGGAAACATCCAGCTCCAATTCTTATTCATAGCCGGCAAGAAGAACATGAGGTACCCGGGAGCCAGAGCCGCCTCTCACACTCCCCCTTCACTGCAGACAGCCATGGACCAATCCCTGCTTTTCTGCCTCTTCCTTCATCCATCCATCCCTTTCAGATGCACATTCCTCTCAGGCCTGATGCCTCTTTCACATTGCATATGCTGAGCCAGCTGCTTTTCTGCCCAACTGAGCGAACAGTAGCAGCATTCTCTCCCTCCCCCTCACCTCACAGAATACATAAGGAGCTTTTGCTTAATTAGGCCAAAGGAAAGCTTAGCAATTGCTCTCTGTGTCCTTTCCCCATTTTGGCTGACCAGCTTTCGGTGGGTACCTGAAACGTGCCCGTCTGCTGGCTGGAGCAACGTCGCTTCTTGTAGGTTCTGCTGTCTCTGTTTGTTCCTCTCGGGCCCAGTTACTGGCATTGGCTCCTCTTGTTCTGCGAACATGAAGCTTCACTTTGCGCAGGTTGCATCTGAAGTGGGCAAGGTTGGCTGCAGGCTTCCGGCATCTCACCATCTCCACAGGTAAATGTCCGGACCGAGCTGGCCCATGGGTGACTGGCACATCATCAGGTCTGAGGATACCGGTCCTTGCTCCCACCTAGTCTGGTGGAGGATGTGACGACACAGATTAATGCTACCATAATAAGCCGTTTCTATATCTCGCTCCGCCTTCTACACATCAGCTATCTCTAGACTGCCTCCTTTACATTGCATAACGGCAGCAAGGAAGGAACTTGTCACTGAAGCAAAATGCTAATGTTACAAACATTGAATGGCTGTGTATATATGGCTGTGATATATATATATATATATATATATATATATATATATATATATATATCAGTTTATCAGTTATTTATACTGGCATAAAGAGCATCTAGGACACAGGTAAAGATTTAATGGTTAACTGATACCTTTATTATTTTTACAATCAAAGCCTTTCAGAATACTCTAAAAATATCAACACCATTATCCTAATACCAGCTCAGCTAGTTGTTCTGGTCCAGTCATGCTAACATCATGTTTTGTTCTTTTTTTTCAAGTATTACAATGTACAATAGAAGAAAAGAAGGATTTCCAAATCCAAATCAACAACAGTAAAATAGTTCAGTGCCCTAACCAATTGTTAAATCGTCTTTTAAGTCATCAGTTCTGAATATTTATATTTTTCTTGGAATATAAACGTTTTTTCATCTCCTGACTTGATACACTGATACTGAAGCAGAATGCTAGAAGCAAAGGTGAAGTGCAAGAGGACTATAAAATAAAATTTCAACGGTACATACAATACAGCGGAATATGTATCACTTCTACAGCTGGCACAATATGGGCCCAAAAAATTATTTTCCTGCCTACCCTGACAAATACACACACATGCATTCACAAGCCAGGCAAAGCACAGAGAATAGAAATATACAAAATATATATAGAATTGTGCTTCCAAACTAAGCAAGAACACTGCTATAACATTAGGTATGGCAAAAGACCAAAACATAGGAGTGCCATAAAGAAACACTGGAGCAGGGGTGTAGCTAGGGGGGAGCAGGGGGGCACTTGCCCCAGGTGCAGCAGCTCAGGGGGGCGCCATTTTGAATCTTTGCCCCGGGTGCCAGAAAGCCTAGCTACTCCTCTGCACTGGAGCTCTTAGGAGTAGGAAGTAGAGGAAGATCAAAGGTGCAACCTAACCAATAATGACAACTTTATTTAAAGGATGTGTCCTTTACCACATTACCAACTGGAACTCTCCACCATATCCTTTCCAGTAAAATGAGAATGTTGCAATTATGCTAGAACAGTGGTTCTCAGCTGTTTTACGCCGAGTACCCCCTAGCGACAAGAAATTTTAACCAATTACCCCCTAGCAAAAAGAATGTTTATGTTACCCAAATAAGTAGGTTACAGGCCTTATAACACTTAAAGTAAGAAGAAATATGTATTGTTAAAATTATATACTAAACCCATCAGACCCATTTCGCTGGTGCACCCCTGGAACACCCCTTCAAGCTTTGGCGAGTACCCTCGGGGTACGTGTGTCGCGAAAGAAAATCATAGCTAATTCAGTAGCCTCAAACTCCCAGACCCATAGTGAGATAATGTACCAGGCTCTTGCTTCCTGGGAGGTATTATAAACGCAGTATATCTGAAGGTAAATTAAGCTACTAAAAAAAAATAAATAAAAAAAATCCCAATCTCATCAACTAATCACATTCACTGCTGCTGCTGCAATGAATAGGTGATGAGAGTATCACTCCGTCAGCAGTGGCAGCCAATCTGCCATCGCCAGAATGAGTAAATCAGTTTCACAGGCCCAGCACAATTATGGTACTAAAACAAAAAAATATCTGATTACTGAACCTCTATATAAACAATGGCATACTGTAAATATGTATATCAATATAAAAGGTTTCTTAAAGTATCTGTCCAGACACACACCAATTTCCTTTCACCTTATCCCAATGGGAATTTTGTAATTGAACCATTTCAAATAATCTCACATTCTTTGATTATATATATTTACCTTTTCTAATCAAATGATCTGCCTTCACTTTTTTTTTTGTTTCTGGGCACGGCTCAGCTGGGAAATGCATGTCATGGCGAAGCTTTAGGAGTCTTGCACATGCTCTACTGTGGTAAGAGAAAGCTGCAGGACCACTGTGGCTTGTCGTGCTCATGTACAATGACAACTCCAAGAGACAAAGTGGCTATTAGAACACCTTTCTGTGTGGTACTGGAGGAATGACATTGAAAGGAGGGCAAACATTGGAACCCCGCTAGGGCTTCTATCGAATGCAGCAGAAAATGGAGGAGAAGCACATGGGACAAGCATTAGGTGAACTGCTTGCTGCCTTAATATTGCTGTTGCCTGGATAGGACATTTACATGCATACACAAATCATATAGACCTAGCTATAGCTGTAGATTACATAACACTCATACATAGGGGGTCGATTTTGCACAATTTGTAACAAATTAAATTGAAGTACTCTCCCATCATCCTTCAGGACCACCCACGGAGAGAGAGGCTCCTCCCCCTAAAAAGGAAACACAAATGGGAAAGGTTAAAAGCCCCACCCCTTCCTGGGAACCGGATATCAGATTTTTTTGAATTCTGAATCTGAAGTTCTTGAATCGTTTCATCATGCACTAACATTTTACGATGGAATCTAGCCTTACCATAAGGAATCTTCTGGTGGCAAACTGCTTTGTGGTAAAAATAGATTTTCAGGACGCATACCTGCACATCTCGATACCTCCAGAACATTGCAAATTCCTGAGGTTTGCGGTTCTTGTGGAATCGGAGGTGATCCATTGTCCGTTCAGAGCCCCGCCATTTGGAATATCCTCAGCTCCGAGGATACTTATGAAAATTTTAGCAGAAGTCATGAGCCATCTAAGAATCAGAGGGATTCAGATTTTTTTCCTACTTAGACAATCTCTTGTTAACAGGGAACTCAGAACCCTCTCTGCTTCACAATCTATCCGAGACTCTGGATCTCCTACAGACTTGGATGGTTAGTAAACAGAGAGAAGTCAAACCTGGTGCCTACTCAGAGATGCAGGTTCCTAGGTTTTCTGTTAGACAGTTTAGTTCAGTTGATCCTTCTTCCCCCGGACAGCATATTCTGGCGGCCCAGACTGGCTAATTAAGCCAACAGTATATTGTCTCTGACATCAAGAGAATCCTGGGCCTGATAATATCTGCTATCCTGGCAGTGCAGTGGGCTCAATTGCGCACCAGACTTCTCCAATCCTTCCACAGATCTGGAATCGAATTCAGGATTTCCAGGTGAATCTAGGTGAGTAGGGCAGAGACAGGATCCTTAGGTGGCTGAAACCTTTGATTCTTCAGGAAGGAAGACCTTGGAGACAGTCAAATCCTGTGCTCATTACCAGGGACGCCAGCACTGTGGGTTGGGGTGTGCATTTGGGCTTGCAGCACATCCAGGACGGTTGGTCAGATACATATCAAACCAAATCCTCCAACTTCAGGGAGCTGAAGGCTGTGGAATTAGCACTAAACCACTTCAGGCCTATGTTGGTGGGGGAAGGATGTCCATGTACGTTCTGACAAAACCACCATAGTAGCATATATCCGCAGACTCTAGTTTATTCGTTCCTGTTACCCTTAAAGTATCACCAGATGTCCCTTTCCGCAGTACATCTGAAGGGCTTGTTAAACATAGTAGCAGACTTTCTAAGCAGAAAACAGCTCTCGCACTCCGATTGGCTGCTGAATCAGAGAGTTTACCTTAGTCTAGTTCAGAGGTGGGAACCACCTCAGATCCACCTGTTTGCCTCACTAGCAAACACAAAATGCAGTCTTTTCCTTTCCCTGTGTCGGAGGGATAAAGCACTGGACATGGATACTCTGATGCAGTCTTGGAGGTTTCCTCTGGCCTATGCATTCTCTCCTTTTCAGATTCTCCTACAAGTTATAAGGGATATAGCAGAGGAGCAAAGTATGGTTATCCTGATAGCATCTGTTTGGCACAAGAGAAGTTGTTCAGATATTGTTAGAAGATCCGTGGGTCCTACCACTAATACCAGACCTAATGACTCCGGGGCATTATGCTTTCCGAACCTCCAAAATCTGAAGTTGGCGGCTATGGTACAGATAGGAAAAAAAAACTGAAAGAAAAAAAAGGGTCTTTCAACAAGGGTTATTGAAACAAGCATTTATCTAAAAATTTGGAAGAAATTCTGTCTGAACAAGTATAAAGTTGCAGCAGTCATGGAGTTTTGAGTTGGGTCTGGCAGTAAGTACTTTGAAAACGCACACCACTGTGATTTCAGTGTTTCTAGATCGCAGACTAAGAAAACATGACTAGAAAAAGGCAGATAGCCCGACTTGGGACCTATCCTTAGTTTTAAGGGGTTTAGCCAGCCCTCCTTTGAATCTTTTGCAGAAGCAATGGATAAAATGTTGACATTAAAATGTGTTTTTTATTAGCCATTTCATCAGCACGTAGAGTTAGTGACCTCCAGACTCTGTCCATTAGGGAGTCGTTTTGCACAATCCTTCGAGACAGATCCATCTTGAAACCTGATCCGTTGTACCTACTGAAAATCGCTTCTGCCTTTTACAGGTCCCATGATATTGTCCTTCCCTCACTCTTACCGAACACAGAGGAGATAAAGAGGACACCACGTATTGTGTCCTCATTGTAACTTCAGTAAAAGTAGAGTCGCTGCTGGAGATGTACCAAGCCAATTTAACTGGAAGTAAATGCTCAAGGTTCCTACCCAACTGGGCTAACCTTCTTTTCCCATAACTGCAGAGTGGCATGACCAGATTATTTACACTGTAACTGTGAATCTAGTTTAGTTTACCGTTCATCGTTAAATATCCTTAAAGGAGCAGTATCGCGAAATTTGCATTAAAAAAGATAAATAATTAAATAGCCACACAATAGCTTCTAACATGTGTATAAATAATGTGGCGATAGAAAAAGGAAAAAATATATGCCTTACTTTTAAATTGTATAATGACAATGGCTCAGTCCATTTTCTGAATAGGGGGATCTGCTGGGTTGTATTTAGTGAGCTGCTTCATTTAGCCCACTGGTCTCCTAGCAACACTATACCTCAGAGACTGACACTGTAATCAGTGGTAACGGCTGTGTGTGTGTGAGGTGCTGCTTTTGTTATGAGACCAGGTGACTCAAATGTGTAAAATCTATACAAAATAAACTAAACTGACTAACAATAACTGAAATTCTTCTTTGAATAACTGTGCAGGAAAATCTAAAAGGTATTAAAGTGGAACAAAACACTGAGTGGCCGACCCTGAAGTCTATAAGACCTGTCCATTGACCTTCCCCCTTGGGCATCCTAAATTGGGATGCCCCACTATGTGAAACGACCACTGGATAACCACAGATCCCCCCATTTTTCTGGCGCACTCACACAGATAGTCATTTAGACAGGCCGGGCGGCCAGGAAGGTTACTGCTCAGGCTCCCCATCTGTGTGCAAACAGCGCTGATTGGATGAGAGCCCGCACATGCGCTGTGGGACAGGGAAAGTTATGTTTTCACAGGCGAACTTGGGGATTTCACATATCAGGGCATCCCAAGTCGGGATGCCCCTAGGGGCACAAAACAAAACTCCAGATAGTGAAAATCCTGGGTTGGGCTTTGCTCAAAACACACAAAGCTGAAAGAAAGATCATATGGAAAAATGTGTTGAGAAAAGAGAGAGAAAATGGTAACAATGGCCAACATGAAGGGAAAACTGTCAAAATAAAAAATGTTTAGAGCAAAAAAACAGGATGTAAACATAAAAATCCAATTCTGAAATAAAATAACCCCCCCCCCAAAAAAAAAAAAACCAAACAAAAAAAAACTGGTGAGTCCGAGATTCGAACCAATGATTCTCTGGTTCAAACTGACGTTTAATTTACCAATCAGCTAAATTAGATATATGACTTCTGGCCAGGCAATGTTGTTATCTTATGCTGGACGGCTGCCAGCACTGAACAGCTGATACTTTGTTACATTGTTTCCCCCTCTCCTCAGCGTGGAACAGGCCAGAGTGTCGCCCGACACTCAGCAGACATAAACATGAGCTATTAGTCTCCAGCTGCACAACACAGACATTTTTTTTCTAAATTTGTGATTCTTACTCCAACACTTACCTATATTCCAATCCTAAGTACCATTTAAATATAAGTCACTAAGAAAAATTTGCGATACTGCCCCTTTAAATTACAAAAACATCCCTATAAATTAAATGACTAAGACAATAGAAATGTATTGTGTAGGTAATCCCTCCATTTTTAGTCTAAAAATGTTATGGAAAGTAATTGTTTTGAAAATACCACTAGTTTCCAGACAAGAGTGGTCGAAACGGATACTGCAATTTCTTTAATTGTCCAGGTTCGTAGTTCCTGCTGTGTAGATAAGCGTATGCCATACAATGTCCTAGTAGTTAGTAAGGATTGTCTGAGACCTTCATTGTATTTCATGGTTCCTATATTCATGAAGTTTATATACTTATGCATGATCTTTATACCATATGGATTCTTTCAATAAAAATTATTTAAAAACCCCTTTGGGGTTGCTATAATGCTATCAGTATATGCCCAACTATCCTTTAATACATGTGTTACCAATTTTTAAGGTATGGGTATTAGTACCTGTCTCATGTAGTTGGCGCCATGACAACAGGTTACATGTAAGAGTGTTGCAGTGGGGCTACTACAATAAACCAAGGAGGCTTTTGAAGGTGCAATATGAGCCAACAATAGAGAAAAAGGTAGGTAGTGCAATGCATGAACAAATCAAGGAGTATAGACAGAGATGCTCTAAATTAGTGGTTTCCAACCAGTTGCACGAGTAACATTGGTACACAAGACCTTGCAACCTGCTCTGCTGCCATCTAAACATTACCCCGATTTGCTCCATAAATACAAAAATGTCCCAGAAGGAAATGGATTTTTTTGTAGTAGTTTTTACTACAGGTATATATATCTACATTATAGAATATATATTATATACACTCTTTAATATGGGTTCTGTGTGTATAGCGCAGGCATGACCTAAAGTGATGGCGACACATGATTAGGTGGCTCTCCTGTGCACTGGAAGAGGGAGTAGCAGGCCCACCCCTCACCCAGAGAGCTGTTATCTTACTGCTCAGGCATTAAAAAGGAACTATGAGCAAGTCACCACTTCCTCATTCATGGTGTATGGCACAAAATGTCAGTTAATCAGGTGACTGCTGGTGACTAATCTGAATGTCCCAGTAGGCTTGCACATCCAACCTGAAGAGTTTACGTTGGTCATGTTATTAGCTGACAGTTTGTGCCATATACCATGAATGAGGAAGTGGGGACTTGCTCAAAGTTCCTCTTTAACTGCTGCTGCTCCTTCTCAGCTTCCCTGACAATGACATGAAATGTTATGGTGGCCATTATGGTTCTAGGCACATAGCTGCTCACATAGTCCCCAAATGGCAAAACAGTCTCATGATTAGGAATACACATGAATCTATTGCCAAGGTGGCAAGGGGAAGGCATCAATATTGTATACAAATGTGTTATTGCTAACTTCATACACTGATCTTTCATGGGTTATCTATATATCTCAAGCCACAATAAAGCGATTCTTCTCCTCCAAACAGAAAGAAACCTATTGGACACCAATTAGATAAGAGAGTGACGCCTAAAGTAACCTACAGACACACACACCAGGATAACATAAAAAAGGTCTAAAACAGGGGTGCACAAGCCTTTTTTGGCCCAGGGGCAGCACGTCTTGATATTTCACTTCAAGGGGCTACAATAAAAGATAGAGAATAGAGAAAAGAAGTGGGCAAGGTGTAAAGTAGGAAAGGGTGAGGTGAGCAGAAGTGGTAAGAGGTGAAGCAGAAGGTGGGTAGAGGTAGACAGATGTGACATGGGTAAAGGTGAGGTGGGAGGACATCAGCAGAGGTTAGGAGAGGCAAACAGAGATGAGGCAGGAAAAACTGGGCAAGTATGAGTTGGAAAACAGTGAGGTGGGAAGAGATGATAAAAGCATAGCTGAGAAGAGGTAAATAGAGGTAGGCAAGGGTGATGTGGTCAGAGGTGTGACAGAGGTGATATGAGATGTGAAAAGCTAAGCAGAGGTGAGGTGAGGTGAGGTGGGGAGAGCTAACAAGTAGTAAGAAAAGGTGAGGTGGGCAAAGGTGAGGCAGGAAAGAGGTAATTAGAAGTATAGGTGAGGGGAGCAGAGGAAGAGGTGGGCCAGGGTTCAGGAATCAGCCCTACACTGTCTCTAGTGGCCAGCCATGTGCACTGCAGGCAAGGCAAACTCTGCTTTACAAATATTATGAAATGTAGGAGTGGTTTGCCAGGGCCCTCAACTGAGTCTGGTTTAAAAGAATTGAAAAATGAAAGACAGAGAAATAAAGAGACAAAACAAAAACAGATGTTTTCAGGACCAACAACCAACCCTTCAAGAATTACTTGGAGGTCCAAGGGTTTACCCAGAAAATCATAAGAAGGGAAGAGATCCATATATAAAACATTAAATCCAAGAGCCCTAGATCGTATTATAATTTTCTTGAAATATAAATGTTGGAGGTCTATAATTTCCTGCCAGGGTATATGTGGCCACTTCCAAGTCCTAGAACTAAATGTCCCCCTTGGTTAGAGACAAGAGCGCCTGTCCTTTGACAGCAGAGAAGCCATAAGGCCATATACCTCAGACCATTAGTTTTTGGGCTTGGGAGTTTTGGGCATGTCCATCATATGTGCAGCATAGTGCCCAATTCATGACAGAAAAATGCTGGTTACAATGGGAGTGCGGTACCCCCCCTCCCCATTCCTCCTCCAATCGCATAGCATAAAAGACATTAGGCCCTGAGCAAAAAAGGTTTTTAAGTAACCTCATTTCAAAATCAGTCAGTCAATGAAAAGGAAGTTGGTCCCCTTTTCCCTGAGCAAATGTTGCTAAGCATATATGTGTATTTGTGTTTTTTTAAATTTAATGATTTTTATTCTGCAATGATTAAAGTGGACCAACACCCAGGATTTTGACTATCCTGGGTTTTGGTCCACTTCGGTGGGGCACCCCAAAAAACTCACCTCTCCCCGCTCCCACGTGAACGCCGCAGCCAATCCCCGCCAACGTCCAGGCGGGGGACAGGAACGTACAAGCCGCTTCCTCCGCCGCCGCCTCCCGCGCGTCACTCTCGGCGCCCGCGCCGGCCATTCACAGAGGGCCGGCGCGGGCGCGCGGGAGGCGGCGGATCAGGTAAGGTCTTTTTGGGGTTTCTGGGGGGTTTCACCCCGCGGGACATCCCGATCTCGGATGTCCCGCGGGGTGGGAGGTGATCGGCCCGGGAATCTTATAGATTTCCGGGCCGATCACCCCTGAGTGTTGGTCCACTTTAAAGTTATTCTGCAGGCAATAAAAACTACTTTACTCCTCTTTAATCCCCTGCAGGCGATCGCCGATATTCCAGTGCTCAGACGCTTAACCGATCACCTGATCCCAGTCACTACCTGTCCTACGCCGTCAGCGAACCTGCCACCATCTTCAAGCCACACTCATCCATTCAACACCTGATGAACCACCATGCAACATTGTCATAGGAACTATTGTATGCAATGGAGGGGGGCGCGTCATCGTTACTGTGACAAATGATGCAACGCAGTCCATCGCTAGTTACTCGTATGAGAGCAGTGCAGAATCTGGATTGTCTGAAGTGTCCGAGTGCCGGACTATCAGCGAGCGCCTGCGGGGGGAATAAAAGTGAGTATAGCATTTTTTTCTCTGTTGCCTGCAGAAAAACTTTAATTATTATACGAGTGTGTTTGTGAGGAGAAATAATTTAATAACTACTGCCTGTAGCATGACCTCATTAAAATGGGCAGTATCAACACAGGCCTCAAGTCACATAAACCACACTGATTCACAGCTTGCTTAGGCACCAGCTCCTCTGGCAAGAAAACCCCCTGCTGACAGTATACTCAGGCTACCGACTTGAAAACATTACTGCAAACAATGAGGTGATGTGATTTTATAAGCAATTATGGCGCTACTATGCATCTTGTTCCATTATCGCTTATATTTTTGCAGTTTGGGGACCAGAACAAACTTCCTCTTCATTCTTGGATTTAAGAATGTTTTTTTTTTTGGGGGGGGGGGGGGGGGGGGGCAGGGCATATATGGGCATCGTATCCTCGTTCAAACATAAGAATTCTTTCTTCACATTTAACCCATCTGTGCAGTGAGTGTACCCATGCCCAGAGCAGTGGGCTGCCCTAATTATGGTGCCCAGGGAGCAATTGGGGGGGGGGGGCTAGGTGCCTCGTTCAAGAGCACTTCAATCATATCCCAGGACCTCTAAGCCACATTATATGCATATTGTTTGTCTAGTGTGCAAGAAAAAAAAAACTTAAGTTAGGTACCTGGTAACTTTTTTTCTAAACATCCGAAAGGGCAGCATACGCCCGAGACCTCCGGGCTCCTCCAACCAAGGGGAACACGTGACCACCAGCCTCAATAAAGTCTTGACTCCTCCCTCTCTTCCCCAGTTGTTGTAGAGACCTGAAAGAGAGAAAAGATACAGACCCACAACTCCACATAACCTAATACATAAACCAACTCCACATCATAAATAATAAGGAAGGGAAGCCGGCGTATGCTGCCCTTTTGGATGTTTAGAAAAAAAAGTTACCAGGTACCTAACTTAAGTTTTCTCAAAACATCCTTCGGGCAGCATACGCCTGAGAGATAGGCGAGGACTCCCTCACTGGGTGGGAAGAACAGCATGTAGGACACTTCTGCCAAATGACTGGTCCTTCTGAGACAGGAGATCCAAACGATAGTGTCTTGCGACAGTTTTAGCTGAAGACCAGGTGGCCGCCTTACAGATCTGTTCCATGGAGACCCCAGCTTGCTCTGCCCAAGATGTAGATATACTCCTTGTAGAATGAGCCGTGACTCCACCTGGCAAGTTGACATCTCTATAAGCCATCTTAATGGTACCTTTCATCCATCTTGCCAACGTGGTCTTGGATACTCTCAGACCCTTCCTAGGGCCTGAAAATTAGATAAACAAACAGTCAGCTTTCCTGAAATCTTTGGTCTGTTGAAGATATTGCAACAGCTGAGATCTGACATCCAAGGCAATAAGTTCAGGATCACCCTGAGTGATAGAAGGAATAATGATTTCCTGGGATTTGTGAAAATCTGAAGTAACTTTAGGGAGGTAACAGGGATCCACTTTCATCACTATGCGATCGGGAAATACCTGCAGGAAAGGATGACGACACGATAAGGCCTGTATATCACTAATTCTGCGGGCCGAAGTAATGGTTACCAAAGACAAGACCTTCCAGGTGAGTGATTTAATGTCCAAAATTTTGTTGGGAAAAAAAGGAGGAGAACTTGGCTAAAGTTTTGTCTATGATAAGTCCCATTGCGGAACCACCTTGGATGGTGCCGGCTCAGAGCGCTTAACTGCCAGCAGGAACCGCTTGATATTAGAAATGGAAGATAACCTCTTATCCAGAAAAACTGACAAAGCTGCCAGTTGAACTTTCAAAGTATTACACTGAGTCCCATGTCGACTCCATGCTGTAAAAAATCCAGTATCACCGGTATCCTGAAAGAAATTTTCCCATTTTCAGTTTTCCAAGATTTAAAGGTTTTCTATACTTTAAGATAAATCTTTCTGGTTACAACCATCCTGCTTGAAAGTAGAGTGTCTATGACCCGCTCTGAATACCCTTTCTTCTGCAGTAAGGAGACCTCAGGGTCCACACCGTCAATTTCCACCATTGCGGACAAAACACCGGACCTTGGGATCAAATTTGAGCGTTCACAGGGATCACCCAAGGATCCTGAACCGATGGTTCCACCAGAGTCGAGAACCAAGGTCTCTTGGGCCACTATGGAGCCACCAGGAGAATCGTAGCTGGTTCCTTGATGAGCTTCTTTAATACCATCGGAATCAAATGAACTGGAGGAAAGGCATATGCTAGATTGAATTGCCATGTCTGCGCCAACGCATCTACTCCCAACGCCCGATCCCTCGGATTCAATGAGAAATAATTGTTCACCTTGTGGTTCTTCGCCGAAGCAAACAGATCCACTTCTGGGACGCGCTTTAGATCGCAAATTTTCTTGAACACTTCTGGATCTAGAGACCAATCCGATTCTCTGATCTGTGACTGATCCGCCACCTGATTTAAGGTTCCTTTCAGGTGAACTGCTGTCAGGGATCTCAAGTTTTCTTCTGCCCACATCAAAATTTCTGCTGCTACGGTCATCAACCTTGAGGATCTTGTCCCTCCTTGATGATTTATGTAAGCTACTGACGTAGCATTGTCTGACCTGATCTGCACATGCTTCCCTTGTAGGTGTGACTTCAGAGCCCATAATGCTTCTTTTATTGCAATTAATTCTCTCAGATTGGAAGAGGACTGACTCAAGGCCTTGGACCACTTCCCCTGAGCAGTCCAAGCCTTGCAATGGGCTCCCCAGCCCCAGGCCGAAGCATCCGTAGTTACAAATCACTTCTTTGGGATCTCCTCAAGGTAATCCCTACGAGAACCGACTCTCCTCTAACCACCAATTCAGAGAATCTTTCACTTCTTCCGGAATTGGCAGATGTTGTTCCAACCCGTCCTGGGTTCCGTCCCAGTTCTTCAGAATATGCCCCTGGAGGAATCTGGAGTGAAGCTGTCCCCATCTTACTACCGGGAACGACAAGGTCAGGAGCCCGAGCACTCTCATTGCTTGTCTAATTGAGGGGACTGAGCCCGAGCAGATATTTCGAACTGCTTCCTGGAGAGTCAAAATCTTTTGGAAGAGGCAAAATAAGGACCTGGCGGACCGAACTGATCTCGAACCCAAAGTATGTCATAATTTGTGAGGGCCCCAGGGTTGACTTGTTGAAATTCACAATCCAACCTAGGCGGGATAACAGATTCAGGGTGTAATGAAGATTATCCAACAACCTGTCCCTTAATTGGGCAAACAGTAAGAGGTCGTCTAAATAGGCGACCACCCCTATCCCTCTGTGCCTCAGATATGCCAGAGGCTCCGCCAGAACCTTGGTAAAAATCCTCGGAGCCGAGGCTTGGCCAAAGGGAAGACAGACAAACTGGAAATGCAAAATCTGGTCTCCATCTTTTATTGCAAATCTCATAAAAGATTGAGCCAGAGGACTCATTGGTACTTGCCAATAAGCGTCCTTCAAATCTATTGATGCCATGAAGGCACCCCTGAGAAGCATGTTCTTGACCGAAAAAATCATTTCCATCCGGAAATGTCTGTATTGGACATATAAATGAAGACTCTTTAAAGTGGACCAACACCCAGGCTGATCCGCCGGGAATCTATAAGATTCCCGGGCCGATCAGATCCCTCCCCAAGGGGCATCCGAAATCGGGATGCCCCGCTGTGTGAAACCCCCCCCAGGATGCCCCATTCACCTTAACTCCGTTACAACGGCGCATGCGAGGGCCGCAGCCGCATCTCGCGCTTCTCTCTAGCAAGGCACGCGCCCTCGCCGGCCGTTTGTGAATGGCCGGCGCGGACACTCCCTGTTAGAGGGAAGCGAGAGATGCGGCCGCCAGCGTGCTCGGAGCCGCTGTTGTTGTCCGTCCCTTGTACGTGCATACCACAGTGGCTCTGAGCGCGCTGATTGGACGAGGCCCGCGCATGCGCCGTAGGAGCGGGGTGAGGTGAGTTTTTTTCTGCCATTCTGGGGGGTTTCACGCAGCGATCGGGGTGCCCCGCGGAAGTGGATCAAAACCCAGGATAGTGAAAATCCTGGGTGTTGGTCCACTTTAAGTTCAGAATAAATCTGAACTCCCCTGAGGTCTTTGTTACCAAGAAAATGCTGGAGTAGAACCCTGTCCCCTGCCGATGCTGGAGCACTGGAACAATAACTCCCCTTGACCTCATGTTCGCTAGACTCAAAAAAAACAGCTTCTCTTTCTTCCTTGCCCTTGGGCAGAGAAGAAATCAAAAATCTTGAAGGAGGGCTTTGAGAAAAATCTATGTGGAAGCCTTCCGTAATTCCTTTTACAATGAAAGGGCAATCCAACAGGCCTTGCCAGGCTGTGCAAAAACTCCTTAGCTTGGCGCCAATTAAGGCATTAGCGTCATTGCTTCTTGGGTTTTGCCTGGTAGGTTCCAAACAAGGTGGAACCTCTAAAGTTGCCTTCCCTTGAACCAGCGGAAGAGGAAGAACCACCTCTTTTAGGAGCACCCTTGTTAAAGTGGACCATCACCCTCCCGTGATCGGCCCGGAAATCTATAAGATTCCCGGGCCGATCACCTCCCTCCCCGCGGGACATCCGAGATTGGGATGTCCCGCGGGGTCAAACCCCCCCAAACACCCCAAATCCCCTTACCTTGTCGCGCCCCTCCAGACGTGCGGCGCCTGCGCCGGCCGTCTGTGAATGGCCGGCGCGGGCGCATCAAGAGTGACGCGCGGGAGGTGGCGGCGGAGGAGACGATTGTCCGCGGCTGTCAAACCGCTTGTCCGTCGGCGCTGGGAGCGGGGAGAGGTGAGTTTTTTGGGTGATCGGGGGGGTTTTACACAGCGGGGCACCCCGATCGGGGGTGCCCCACCGAAGTGGACCAAGACCCAGGATAGTCAAAATCCTGGGTGTTGGTCCACTTTAAGAAAGGGGCGCCTAAAGGAATTCCTGGGAAAAAACATTTTATTAGCCGGAGCTCTAGGTCGAGGCGGAAAACATTTATTCCTATCTGTCGTCATATCTAAAACCTTACCTAGGTCTGAACCAAGCAAACACTCACCCCTCAAGGGTATGGCACAAAGGGTATGGCACAAAGTATCATCTTTGAACCAATATCCCCAGACCAGGTCCTCAACCAAAGAGTCCTGCGCATGGAATTGGTTACAGCCATATTTTGTGCCGAGAATCTGATTGATTCAGCCATGGCATCCGTCACAAAAGCCGTAGCTGAAAAGAGGATTGGTAAAGCTTTTAAAATCTTTTCCAGACTAGTTCTTTCCAAAAGACAGTCTTTCAACTGTTGGAGCCAAAACCTTAAATTTCTGTTCACACAATTGGATGCCAAATTTGTCAGCAAAACATTAGATTCCACTTGCCAGGCCTTCTTAAACAGTGAATCCATCTTTTTATCCAAAGGATCATTAAGAACCCCAAAATCCTCAAAAGCTAATCCTGCTCCTTTAGAAATCTTGGCAAAAGGGGCATCCAACTTGGGACATTTCTCCCACAGATTAGAATCCTCCTCCGAAAAAGGATGTCTACGTTTAAGACCCCGTGACCTAAACACCTTTTTTGATGGATCCTTCCACTCTTCCAAAATCATGTCTTTCAAGTAGTCATGAAAAGGAAATGAATAGGAAGAATCCGGAGCCAAATCCGGATAAAAGCCATCATGTTTCGATTTGGGACCTGCAACCTTTTCCTCTATACCCAGAGATAGGTAAATCATGTGCAAGAGGAAAGGTAAGTCTCCCGGCGGGAACAAATACCTAGTCTTGGTCAAGGCAGAAGAACCTGAGGCCTGATTGTCCTCCTCCTCTGGGGAAGAAACCTCTCCTTCCTCAGATTCGTCCTCAGGGATAAACGATTCCTGAGTGGCGAAAAAAGAGGGTTTCCCCAACTGACCAGAAAATAGGGAAGAATCAAAGGGACCTGTTGCTGGATGTGAAAATACAACCTGGTTACTTGCACGCTCTGGGGCCCTTTGTGTCATAGGTGAGGAAGAAATCTGGTCTTTAAGTTCCTTCATCATCCTCATCAGATCCTCATTATGTTCCTTATTAACCACCTTATCCGTGCAAATTTGACAAAGGGACTTAACGTAGGAATCTGATAGTTCGCATCACACAAAGGACATCTTCTACTCGTTTTACTGGATTTATATCTGGAAGAAGAGGATTTAGGTACACTTTTGAAAGCTTTGTCCAGGGTTTTAGACTAAAAGACATAAGCAAAAAATAGGGAAGTGAGCTATATCCCTCTCTGAAATAAAATAACCCCCAAAAGACAGTGATAAAAAAGGTGACTTACCGCGGGAAGAGCTGGGCCTCCTCCTCCCAGAATCGGCAGCCGGCGGAATGCTGGAAGAATCCTGGTCCACATAAGCTATTTCAGTGGAAGAATCTTCAATAGGATCCATAAAACCGTCCTGTGTCTGTTCTGCCATGTTTCTGGATAGAGGCACCAAGAGATTTGCTCCCTGAGCCCACCTAAATAGGGCAGGAGCTAAATCCCATAATTAAATATTAACCCTTCATACTAGAATTAGAAGGGGAGGCCATAATACACCATTGCCCAGAACACTGTGCTGTCCCTTTAAGGCAAAAAAACACGTGTTGTGGGAATCAGGAAATTCCCCCGGGCGCCGGGATGTGACGTCAGCAGCCCGGGAGGAAGAAGCCTGGGATCTAATTTCCTGAAAGGACAAATAAAAGTATGCCGGGTGCGCACGCAAGCAAGGTACCTTATGCCATGAAGAGGACACTCGCCGGATCTGCAGTGCCGCCACCCGAGTCGCCACTGGCCGCAAGAGGAAGGAACCCGCGCCTGGCTCGTGCCGCCGAGAAGGATCCCCCCCCACCGGACTCCCGGAGAGGAAGACCTCAGAGATGCCGATCCCCCCCCCCCACCGCCTGTCAGCGCAGCGAGGTAAGCGAGAAATGCGGATGTAACGGCCAGGCGGGGAAGAGAGAGAGAGAACGCGTCATTCCCCTCTCTTCCCCGCCCCTTAAAGGTATAAGACATTAAAAATTCAAAAATGTAAAAAAATAGTCAAAAATGTTAAAAAGAATAGAAGAAAGGAATGCAGAGCAACCAAATCGTCAGGGAATTTCCTGAGTGCCCTAAAAAAATTTTAATTAACATTAGATCCCAAAATATAAAAGTATGGGGTCCGGTCACCCCGGCTTCTTCCAAAATTCATCCTCAGTAAGAGGGGAAAAATCTACTTACCCCCCTTTGATAAAATCAAAGAATGGGATCTGGCCAAAAATCCCATAGGGTATCTCGGGCCCCAGGCAAACAGGAATCGCCTTCGGGACCAAGAAATGGACCCGCTGTTAGAATAGGCCCATAGTACCGGAAATATACTTACCTAAACCAACCGGTCCAGGAGCTAGTGGTCTGGCTCCTACCTCAGGGAGGAACACGAAAACAACTGGGGAAGAAAGGGAGGAGTCAAGACTTTATTGTGGCTGGTGGTCACGTGTTCCCCTTGGTGGGAGGAGCCCGGAGGTCTCAGGCACATGCTGCCCGAAGGATGTTTTGAGAAAAAAAATATACAAAACCTTGGGTTGTGCTTTTATCTTAATCCATGAACCCACACATCTGTGATCCTTTGTTGAACTTAACATGCTACCGGGGCTGGCTTTTGGCTCAATATAACCCTGTTAACGTACCAAGCTTATCCAAAATGAGAAGCTGATGGCAGCTCTACCGCCTGACTGTGATATTAAAGTGGAACAAAACCTGGGATTTTGACCATCCCAGGTATTTTTCCTTGCCCCTGGGGGATCCCGCTGTGTGGAACGCCTCAGATTATGCAGTAAACACTAGCCTTTCCCTTGTCCTACAACACATGTGTGGGCTCTCATGGATGTGGTTTTGATCTTTTACATCTTTGTGTGAAGTTGTATTACCTCACCACCAACCCCTCCATCCCCCTATAGTAAGGCAATCCACTGAGGGTGGGAAACACAATTGTGTAAACACAATCCACTGGGGGTGGGAAATCTGCTCTGGCTGAGACTTTGAGTCCTGCTGGCACGGTTGAGTTATTGTATTATTTCTATGTCCAAATCAGGCTTAGCAGGGTGCCTGAGGGTTACAAAAAGCTTGGATTTCATCTGTAATATTGCTGGTCATTTAATACATGTAATAAACCTGTTACAATTTATCCATATTAATTTTTCTTTTCATTTTAACAAAAATATGTAAGTATTCTAGCATTGGCCAGAGCTGTGCCCATATGCATACAGCACACTAATAGCAAATCAGGAATTTTCTGGCTGGAAAAAGTAAAAACATGTCATACAAAGCAAAGTAGCATAATAAATGTAACGTGGTAAAAACCAAGCCTAATATAATGTACAAAAACCTTACCTCCCAAGTGTGAGCTACTTTTGGTGGCACATCCATCCCAAGTTTTTCCAAGCGATGGTCTCTATAACTCTCATACTGTTTGTAGCCTGCATATCCTCCCCCTGTTCCCAGAAGAACATAGATAGGTCTGATCTTCACCCCCAGAGCAAGAGATGCAGCCTGGAATTTTCTACCATCTGTAGGATAATTCAAAATAAATAATAAGAAAATGCTCATTTGCATGCTGCTAAGAAGACACAGTAAGTAGAGCAGTGCTTCCCACCTGGTTGTATAAGTAGCATCACTACTTATATACCAGCAACAGCATATACCAGCAACTGAAAGCAGACCCCATCGGTGGGGTGTGGCTGGAGACTGGAGTGAGAAAGGGGATTTCCTCACTAACTGTGCCGAGATGAGAAGAATGACAGTGCTGGAAGAACGTCTTGCAAGGTTTTGCCTCTACAATAGCTTTAATTGCCTACCTACCTAGGGATATTGTCACCCTCTGTTGCCAGGCTATTTAAACCATTTTGAACTATATAAGTTTAACTGTGATTTTGCAGGGATTTCCAGGAAAATTATATCATTTATTTATATAATTTATTTTCAGCAGAGTTTGGAATTTAACGTGAAATGCCTTGTGTGTATTTTTGCTCCATAAGACGTACCTGACCATAACAACCATCCTGAAAAATAAGAAAATAAATATTCTGAAAAAAGTGGTGTGCTAAAATACCCCCTCCTAATCACTCCATTGCAGGCAGTGAGCGGCATTACCAATGACGAATGTGAGGAGAGGGAACAATAGAGGACCAGCGAGCAGGAAGCAGATAAACTTACACTCGCTACCCGAGGAAGCCAGGGCTGCTGCAGAAGCCGTTTTTCCGCTTCATAAGAAGCACTGGCATTTCCCCTAGCTTTTTGGGGGTGCATCTTATGGCTCGAAATATATAGTATGGGTTATGTTTTTTAAATAAAAAAAAAAAATGTACATATTGCATGTAAAACGTACAATGATACAAATATGTATCGATAGACACCCCAAACTGTAAAGAGCATTTTATAAGGGTTAAATCCTTAGCACCAGCTATGGGGGCTGATAGACCAGGGCGGGGAGGGCGAGCATCTGGCCCCCTTTCCTGAAGGCTACCAGCCCGCATAGCCCACTTGGACACAGGGCTCTTCTCCAACCCCCCCAGCCTTTGGCGATGCGGGTAATGGGGGGGAGGGTTCACAAAGGGTTAAATGTCAACTACTTACTTCCTTCCATTACCGACTGCTGCTGCTCCATGCCGTCCAACAGCTGGATGTGATAAGTTCAATTCCACTGCAGGGAGGGGCCTTTTATACCAGTGAATGTACAGATGGCAGCTCACTCCACCGGTATAAAAAACCCCTCTGAGCAGCAGGGAGGGAGCTGTAAGAAGCAAGTACGTGCTTCTGCTCCACAGAAGACCCCGGTGGGCGGGATTGAAGGCCCACTGGGAGAAGAGAATAGAAGACCTGGACGGATGAAGGTGAGTTTTTTTTTTTGCTGTAAACTGTTAAACGCCAGGCACGTGAAATTTACGCAGCTATAAGTTAACGGACGGATATGCAGCCACGTAAATTGCATATGCTTGGCATTTAAAGGGTTAAAGTGGACATCCAGTGAAAAATACAGATCTCATTTTATAGCAGGCAATTGTAACCCCTTTTCTTAAAGTGGACCAACACCCAGGATTTTGACTATCCTGGGTCTTGGTCCACTTCGGTGGGGCACCCCCGATCGGGGTGCCCCGCTGTGTGAAACCCCCCCTAACCCCCCGAATAACTCACCTCTCCCCGCTCCCAGCGCCAACGTACAAGGAACGTCTAAGCGGCGGCCGCCGCCGCCGCCTCCCTCGCGTCACTTTGAACGCGCGCGCCCCCGCGCCGGCCATTCGCAGACGGCCGGCGCGGAGGCGCGCACGCCTACAGGGGCGCGAGGGAGGCGGCGGCGGCCGGCCGCCGCCGAAGATAAGGTAGGTGAGTTGGGGTGTTTGGGGGGGGTTTCACCCCGCGGGACATCCCGATCTCGGATGTCCCGCGGGGTGGGGGGTGATCGGCCCGGGAATCTTATAGATTCCCGGGCCGATCACCCGTGGGTGTTGGTCCACTTTAATCATTGTAGGACCTTCCCTAAGTTCCTAACAAATTATTTTGTCTATGTAGAAGAGGAGGGGCTGGTAAGTTTAATACTTCCCAGTGTCACTCAGCATTTCAACCTCACATTCCTGGCTGCAGCCCCCTGCATCCCCCCAAAATATGCTGGTCATGAGCATTGAAAACAATTAACCAAATTAAGCCTGCGCTTCCCCCCCCCCCCCCCCCCCCCAAGGTGCAGTGGGCCCACTTATCTAGGTTTGCCCAGTGCTAGTGTCAGCCATGGTCTTATCCCAAGCCAGAGTCAGGAAGTCTATATAAACCCAAACACCACTTTGGTGTATGTTGCTAAGGTAAACACACTGTTGCTAGAGCAAACCGTTTTCTTTTATAACACAGAGTTGTAAACAATAGAAAAGAACAAGAAACAACAGATAAGCTTAGCACCTTCAGGACATAATTCTGTCACACAATAATGGGAACTTTAAAAAATGCCATTGAAAGTGGTTTAGTTTGCTCTCTCATGTTATTTATGCACTTTTAGCTGATGGGGCAGATACCTACATAATAATTGTTTGGGGTCTTGCATCACTCTACAGCAGTAGTGAATGCAGAAGCAGCTGAGCCATAGCGGATTTAAATTGGAGAAAACCTGGGATGTTGACCATCCCAGGTATTGATCCTGGTCCAAACTGAACTTAGAATATAGGAGGGGGGGAATGATTGGCTGCCAAGTGAACGAGGAAGCAGGGACTTGACTACTTCCTTTATAAAAAGGATCAGTTACCAGGATTTTCATTATCTCAGTTATTGTTCCTCTCAAGTGGGGCATCCAAAATTAGGATGCCCTGCTGTGTGTAGCCCTGGGGGTTCCCATGTTTACTCAGCTCCCAGTGAGTACTCACCTTCCCACAGTGCATATGAGGGCTTTCCCCCATTTCTCTGGCTTCTACATAAATATATAAGTAACTTAGTTGAAGTAGTGCTGCTGTCGCTAAGGTGAAGCGAAACCCTGTTCCACGCCCTGAGGCATCCCGAGTCAGGGTGCCCCGCTGTGTGTATACCTGGGGGTTCCCATGTTTACTCACCTCCCAGTGAGGACTCAACATCCCACAGTGAATGTGAGGGCTTTTCCCCAACTGTCTGTCTTCCAAATATATATATAAGTAGCTTAGTTGAAGAAGTGCCGCACCGGTCATTAAAATGTACCAAAAACCCTGGATTTTTGACTTTCACAGGTTCGCTATGTGAAACCCCCCAGATTGCCCTTTCAAACTCACCTCTTCCCAGCCCAATGGTGCATACGCAGGCTCTCGTCCAATCAGAGTTGTTCGTTGAGCATATTAATTGCTCAGCAAACGTTCTCAGTTAACACACAAAGCCCAGCAATGGGAGCGAGAGTGGCTAAGCGCTTGCTCCCGTCCCCAGCCTGTCCAAATGGCTGGGAGTGGGAATACTCGCACAGCCCACAGGAGCGGGATATGGCCGCCATTGTTTACATCGGTGAGGGAGCACCAAGAAGAGGTGAGGCTGGAGGGTTTCACATAGCGGGGCCTTCCGCTTCAGGTTCTGTCCAGGATCTGCCCCTGGAATCTTTTGTTTCGCTTCAAGACAGTAGGCTAAGGTTATATGTAGCTTGTTCCTCTTTAAAGAGGACCAAAAATAATGTCAGCCAGCCCTTGAGTCTAAAGACAGATTTGTAATGCCCTGCTGTGTCAAATCCGCAGGTTTGCCTGATATACTTACACACCCGGTGTTCCCATGGCACACGCACGTGTTGCAGCCACATCCCTGGCACCCCTCTGGCCCGCACTCCGGGATTTGTGTACAGAGTTCTATTCCCTTCATTTATATGCACACTGAAACGACAAGAGCCCCACACATGTGCACCGTGGGATTGCTAGTGAGAAGAGTATACAGGCCTACCCAGGGGGTTTCACATGGCAGGGGAGGGGGAATCAGAAATTGGTATACCCCGGAAATAGAAAACAAAACCTGGGATGGTCAAAATCCTGGGTTTGGTTTACTTTAAAGGGACATTCCTGTCAAAGAGTTAAATGAGCCTGCTTTCTACTGCCGTGCTGGCTAGTCAAGGGCTGCTGTATTTTTTATTCCCAGCAGTTTGAATTAACTGATAAACCCTCTAGAACTTGCTCCCTTTTGCCGAAAAGGAATGGACTTCTGAGGGGACACTCACATTGAAACGTGCATCTGCTGCAGAGACCCTGCAGAGGGGAGCGAGTTGATTGAGAGTCATTGAGAAATATAAAGCAGGCTAAATGAAAGCTGGAGAAAAGATGCAGCCCCTGACAGCATGAAGATCGGAAAGCGGGATCATTTCAAATTTGCTTAAAATGTCCCTTTAAAGTGGACCAAAACCCATGTAGATCAGCCCAGGAATCTACAAGATTCCAGAGCTGATTGATTCCCTCCCCCCTGGGCATCCAGAATCAGGAGGTCCCGCTGTGTGAAACCCCCCAGGTCGCGTGCTCATGCCAGGCATTTGTGACTGTCTGGCGTGGAATCGCTCCCTACAGGGTAGCGGGGGATGCGGCCATCGCGGCTCGGATCTGCTCGTATTTGACAAGCTCCTGGACGAGGGGGCTTGAGCGGATCCGAGCACGCTGATTTGACGAGTGGCCGTGCATGTGTCGTAGGACCAGGAAGACTTGAGTTTATTCGGGCGACATGGGGGGGGGGGGGGGGGGTTGGTTCACACTGCGGGGCACGGACCAAGACCCAGGATAGTCAAAACCCTTGGTTTTGGTCCACTTTAAAGCCATGCATACCTAAATAGATTGCTACTGTATTTGTACTCTCACTGCCTTGATTCAGTAGAAGGTGGCAGGGAGCAGGGCTAAATGTAAACCACAAAGCTTCATAGCTTGAGCCTGAAACAACAGCTCTAGAAACAGGGGGAAAGAATAGGCTGGTGTAAGGAATTATAGTTGCTAGCATACTTAGTTGCCTGTATATAGTAGTTCAACCGGACCTTCATGTTATTGAAAAGCCCAAACCCTTAAAAAACGATTCCCCAGCATCTAAAATTAATATATTTTAAGTTTTTAGTCACTAACTTATTATTCTTTCCCCCACTGGGCTGCAACTCTGTTAAGGACTAGGATACAGGCGCCACCATCTTGACTCAGAAGCATCACACTTACTGAGGAGAGGAGAGTGGGATAAAGTACAGAGGGCGGTTTCTAGCTGTGCTTTGCTCAGACAGAGCAGAGCTGGGGTCAGGAAAAGGTCAGCAGTCCCAGAATGCAGAGCAGCACAGTCAGAGGGCACTTCCTGTTTGCAGGCTGCCCTTATGTTACGTAAGCCGCCATCTTGGATATTTAAAGGCTCATAACATGCAGTAGATGCAGGTAGGATGATTTTTAATGTGAGCAACCTGTATGTATTGGGTGTGGGAAACATATAAGATAGACTCTTATTCAGAGTGAAGGTCCGGTTTCAGCTAATAACTCCTGACAAATTGAGCATAATGGTGATCAGTGACTTAACTAAATGTGACAGGGCCCTGGTGCAAACATTGAATCTGGCCCTTCCACAGCTCACAGTCATCTTTTTTTGTCTTTTATCTCAATTAGATGCAGCTATAGAACTAAAGATTGAAAGAACAGAGAGAAAGGGTGCTTACTATACCTAATGATGCCAAAGTAGCACTTATATGGTAAATAAGGTGGAGGGGCAACTATGATGGGGCCCCCTGATCAGTGATCAGACAAGGCTGCTAATAGCTTTTCCCTCCATCTGTGTGTGTGGCCAGCAGGGGGCAGTACAGTGGCCATAGATATGAGTGTGGGTCGTGTGACCTTATTGGACAGATGAGGTATATGGCACAATGCTGCTGGAAGGAGACTCACTGGAATGAAAGTGCTTCCCGGGGACGGCGTCAGCGAGAGGCGGCCATTTCTTCAGCAACCTAGAAAGAGAACACACATAGCTCGTGTCATAACCTATAAAAAAGGATTTTTTTAATCAAATATCTAGATAATGAAGGTTTGTACCTGGGCAGCGTACACCGGGCACCGCACGCCCTCCACATGAGCACCGCCATCTTGCTCCTGTCACACCGGTTGTGATACAGTAAGGAGAGCCGGTCAGTCAGCCAATAAGAATGTCATATTCATTTTAGTCTCTAGGTAGCGCAGCGCCATTTTGCCGTAGCTCAGCGGCGGCGCATGCGCGTGTTCCTGCACACAGGTAGGGCTGTGACTTGCTGGGTGGTTGCTCTCTCTTGCGGTTCGTCCGCGGTTCTTCGTTATGTGGGAAAGTGAGGCTCCAGCTAAGGTTTCTGCTAGTCTTGGATAAAGCAGAAAAGGCTAAATGCCCTATCGCGTCATAAGAGAACAGGAAGTGCTACTCACTAGTGCCATGACAAAAGGGAGGAAACAGGAACAAAATAAAAAAGATTTTTTACTAATATGAGTTCTGTTTGTCCAGCATGGAGCAATTTGGGATGCCCTGTTGTGTGTATACTGGCAGATTTTTCTCATTTGCATAGTGAATGCATACCTACCAACTTTTCAGGGTGGTAAAGGGGGGACATATGTTAAAATAGGCCACACCCCCTCGTTGAGGGATGGATGGGAGATAGATAACAATATAAACACTTTAAATAGGCAAATTAATCCTTTATTGATGCAGATCTGTGTGTTACACCCCAAAGAGGGACAAATGAGAACAACAAGGGGCAGGGGGACATGGACTCAAAAGAGGGACAGTCCCTCCAAATCAGGGACACTTGGGAGGTATGTGAATGCACAGGCTGCTTAGCCAATCAGCAGGTTGGGTTCACATTCAGTTGTGATCATGCCTGTGTGATGGATGGAGGTCAGAAAAAATAAAATGAATATATATATATATATATATATATATATATATATATATATATATATAAGCATCCCCTCTCTGCATTGTATGCTTTAGTAGCTAATAAATCTGGCTTTTGTTCCTCTGTTCCTGTTTTGTGTTTCCTCATAGGAGGTGGAACATAATCTCTCATCGTGTCACGCTAAAGTCTGACTTGGAAAAACTGGATTTTTATTTACCTTAAAGGCCATTCTAGTCCAGGTTTACCAAGTTTGAAATACCCCCCACTCTCCCTTAAAGTGTACCAACACCCAGGCTGATCGGCCCGGGAATCTCCGTCGGCGGTGATTGGTGGAGCGAGTCACGTGGGACTCGGGTCAGGTGAGTTTTTGGGGCTTTCTGGAGGGTTTCACACAGCGGGGCACCACCGATCGGGGTGCCCCATGGAAGTGGACCAACACCCAGGATAGTGAAAATCCTGGGTGTTGGTCCACTTTAAAAGGAAGTTGAGCTGGAATAGCAGGAGCTCTGATTTCCAACTAAAGCACAAGCAAGATGGGAAATAGGCAGCATATCAGTAAGCCAGACTTGCCATTGGATTGACATAGGACTCTCTGTTCATTCAACCTGCCTGACCTGCTCATCTGGCAAGTTACTGCTCATTTTAAGGACCTTTGGCTCTACCATTTTTTGCCCATCTTAGAAAGGACCTCCAAACCTTAAAGAGGAACTTCGGGGCCCTGGATTCCAGAAGATTCATGACCATCTAAATTCCATTCCTTGGGGCATCCCGAATAGGGGTGCCCCACAGTGTAAAACCCACCGGAAGCCCTGATACACTCACTGCATCTCTGTGCTGCGTGCGTGTGCCCCAGCCTTTCTGAATGGCCAGCGTGGGAACGCCACGGCTAGAAGGTGAGTGTGGCTGGCGGCGCACTCGGCTCCCTTCGGTGCCGCTCAGGTGCTTAATTGTCAGCTGAACAGAGTGAAAGCAAATGCTTCAATTGGCTAAGCTGGCCTGTGAACTATCGTATATGCTCTATTGGTTACCACAGGTGATTCTTTTGTTTTAGGGTGGGCACTAAATCCAGGCTCTGGTGCATAAAGGGAAGGTGGATTTATACCATGGTTCCAGGACAGTAACTCTCACATTATTATTTCACTTGTTTGTATTGGAAACCCCTATTGTTTCTTTTTGGCCCACTTCGTGTTGGGTTGGAAAGGCACTCTGAGCCAACAAAAGCAGCAGAACTGGAAGGCTGCTCACTAGAACGTCACTTAAAGCGGACCTTCAGCATGATTTAATGAAAAGCCCAAATCCTTAAAAAAACTAATCCCCAGCATCTAAAACTTATATAATTAACGTTTTTTAGTCACAGGATACAGGTGCCGCCATCTTGCCTCAGAAGAAACACATACTGAGGAGAGGAGAGCGGGATAAAGTGCAGCTGGCCAGTTTATAGCTGTGCTTTGCACAGACAGAACAGAGCTGGGGTCAGGGAAAGCACAGCAATCCCAGAATGCAGAGCAACACAGTCAGAAGACACTTCCTGTTTGCAGGCTGCCTGATGCTCCATGAGCCGCCATCTTGGATGTTTGAGGGCTCATGACATGCAGTAGATGCAGGTAGGATGATTTTTAATGTGAGCAATCTGTATGTACAGGGTGTGGGTTTTAAAGAATTATTTGATGTAAAGCTTGACTTCTATATGCACTAAGCAAAATATATATATATTGACGGAGGTCATCTTTAACATGTATCGTGTGTTCAGCTATGTGTAAAAAAAATACCATTTTGTGAGTACTCACCTGTAAAATGGATATTGTCAGTGTGTCACACACCCCGCTTCCCCTTTAATTCTGACGATAGGGTTATCCTCCAGCAGGAGGTGACGTTGCAGAGAGAAGTCTTGAAAAACGAGCCCCTCCCGGCCTACATATACCTGGGACCTCCCACTTAACACCCAGTGAATTCAAACAGCAGTAAGACAAGGTACCAAGGAGAGCTTCACCATATAGAGGATCCAGGATACCAAAAAAGGGCGGGTGAAGCGGGGTGTGTGACACACTGACAATATCCATTTTACAGGTGAGTACTCACAAAATGGTATTATTCTCAGTGTGTCACACACCCCGCTTCCCCTTTAATTATAATAGGGACATCCAAAAGCAGTGTCCACAAGGGGTGGGTATCCGACAGCAAAATGAAGCATAACTTAAACGACTGCAGTCTGCAGAACCTTGCGGCCAAACACCGCATCCGCTGAAGCCCGCACATCAACCTTGTAAAACTTAGAAAAAGTATGAACGGAAGACCAAGTAGCAGCCTTACAAACTTGTTCAACAAAAGCTTGGTGCTGAAAAGCCCAAGACGCTCCAACAGCACGAGTAGAATGAGCAGTGATACGAAGAGGGGGAACCTTGGCCGAATAGGCCCCAACAACCGCCTGATGAATCCATTTGCTAATGGAAGACTTAGCCGGAGCCAAACCCTTCCTAGGCCCACAGGGCACAACAAAAAAGGCATCATTCTTACGAAAAGGAGAAGTAGTAAGCAAAAAGTACTTAACACAGCGTACCACATCCAAACAATGCAAAACCCTCTCCTTGTCATTCTTAGGACACAAGGAGGGATGAACAGTATCCTGATTCAAATGAAAAGCAGAAACAACCTTAGGAAGAAAGTCCAGTTTGAAACGAAAAACCACCTTGTCCTGATGCCTCTCAAAGTAGGGCGCCTGAATGGACAAGGCCGCCAACTCCGAGACACGCCGAACCGAAGTGATAGCCACCAAGAAGGCAATCTTCTGAGTCAAGGTAGAAAGAGCAATATCCTGCAAGGGCTCAAAGGGAGGAGCCTGAAGAGCAGAAAGAACCAAGTTCAAGTCCCAAACATGGAGCAATGGCTTCCTGGGAGGCCGCACATGCGTAACCCCCTGGAAAAAAGTTTTGACTAAAGGATGAAGAGCAAAAGGCTTCTGAAAAAAGATAGACAAGGCAGAAACCTGCCCTTTCAAAGTACTCAACTGGAGACCAGAATCCAGCCCTGATTGCAGAAAATCCAAAATCCTGGAAACTGAAAAGACCCTACAATGTAAAGATCTAATCTCACACCAAGTGATATAAGCTCTCCAAGTCCTATAGTAGATGGTAGAAGAAGACCTCTTCCGGGCACAGATCAAAGTCTTAACAACCGAGTCAGAAAGACCCTCCTCCTTCAAGATGAAGGTTTCAACAGCCAAGCCGTCAAACCCAGCGTTGGTAAATTGGGGTAACACAGCCGACCCTGAGTGAGCAGATCGGGCCGAAGAGGCAGAGCGACCTGATCCACCGCCAGCCGAACGATGTCTGCGAACCATACTCGCCTTGGCCACCTTGGAGCCACGAGAATGGTGGACACCCTTTCCAGAGCCAGCTTCCGTACCACCTTGCCTAGCATGGGTATCGGAGGAAACAGGTACAGAAACCCTAGATCCCCCCAGCTCAGAGACATGGCGTCCAGAGCCAGAGGATCCTGAGAGAGCGACACGCAATTTGCAATTGTGACGAGAGGGAGGTCTTGGGATAGTTGATCACCCAACCGAAGCTTTCCAGCGTGGAGACCACCGTCCTGGTGTCCGTCTCCGATTGATTGAGTGAAGGAGCCATGATGAGAAGGTCGTCCAGATAAGGTACAATGCGAATGCCTTGAGATCTGAGAATGGCCATCACCCCTGCCAGCACCTTGGTGAACACTCTTGGAGCCGAGGTAAGGCCAAACGGAAGTGCCACGAATTGAAAATGCCGATTCTTCATCACGAACCGAAGAAAACGTTGATGAGCCTGGCAGATGGGAACATGAAGGTAAGCATCCTTGATGTCTATGGACGTCATGAAGTCCCCCTGCCGAAGCGAACTGATAGCTGATCGCAGAGTTTCCATGCGAAACTTCCGCGTACGGATGAACCTGTTGAGGTACTTCAGATCCAGAACGGGGCGCACCGACCCGTCCTTCTTGGGGACTGTGAAGAGATTGGAGTAATACCCGAGGCCCACTTCCAAGTGCGGCACCGGCCGGATGACCGCCATTTCCAGAAGATTCTTCACCGACGCCAGGAGCCCCTGCGCGGCCAAAGGGTCGGTGGGCACCCGAGACCGGAAAAACCGTGAAGGAGGGCGAGACTCTAACTCCAGCTTGTAACCGGACGACACCACCTCCCGGATCCATCTGTCTGGAACCGCCTGGTCCCAAACCTGGGAGAAGTGTCGCAATCGTCTCCCCACCCGCACGGGTGAGGGCACCCCCTCATTGCTGAGCGGGCTTGCCAGCAGGCTTGGGCTTGGCGCCCCAGGACTGACCGGGACGGCCACGGCCCCTCCCCCGGGTCCAACCTGCACCCCTGGTAGCGGGAAAGGAGGCCCCTCTGCCCGCTCTAGCTCCCCGAAAGGAGGGACCAAAAGAAGCCGCTCCCCGAAAGGAACAACGCGGCCTCTTGCGTTGAAGCAACTTACCACCCTTGGTAACCGAATCCAATTTGCCGCCAAACAGGCGGAAACCTACAAAAGGAAGAGCTGTAAGCGACTTCTTAGAGCTAAAGTCCGCTGTCCACTGACGCAGCCACACTGACAGACGACTAGCAACCAACAGTGCCGCGGTCCTGCTACACATCGCAAGCGCATCGTCCTGGGCGGTCATGACAAAGGAAATAAACGACTCACACTGCTTGAGAGAAAAGAACTCATCACAAGTGGGATCAAGATCTGCGCACAAATCTCTAACAATGGACCTGACAGCCATCAGAAGAAGCGCCGAAGCACACACCGGCCGCAGTGCCGATCCAGCACTGATAAAACCATGGCGAGCCAATTGATCAATCCGACGTTCCTCACCATCCTTAATGGTAGTAGTGCCAGGGGAGTGCAACACAGCCGTGTTAGACAGCCCCAACACGGGGGCCTCGACGTCAGGGGGAACAGACCAAAGCTTCACCAAATCCTCCGGAAAAGGATAACGCTTATCCCAACTAGGAGGAACTCCAACAAGACGCGTAGGTTGTTCCCATTCCTTAAGGACAACCCTCACAAAGTGTTGTTGTCTGGGAAACACCAAACGCGGCTTGGGCACATCAAACAACTCACCCTTTGGCGGGGGGACCGCCTCAGTCCAGAATCTCAAACATTTGAGTCAAAATGGAAGGAGTGTCAAGGAACACCCCCGCAGCCTGATCTCCAGCAGTATCAAACAATTGCTGGTCTGCAGGCTCATCAGACTCCTCTAGGAGCTCCCCCTCCTCAGCCGGGGGACAATCGGACCAATCCAACACTTCCAACACCTCATCCTCCGGAACAGGCGACGCCGGAGAAAGGTGCTTCCGCTTAGCCGTAGCCTTCTGAGCCACCGCGGCGGAAACCATTTTCTCAAGGCTGGCCAACCGTGCACACGCCTCTGATTGCGAATCCCCACCTTTGACAACGTCACACGGGGTCCGGAATAGGTGGGGGGGGTAGGAGATGACGGAGGTTGCAAGGAGCCGGAGTGCCGGACTGGCGCGCAATATTCCGCTGTGCATATGGAATACATATTATGACATCATCGCCTGGCAGCGGAGCCCCACAACCCCCACACAGCCTGGATAGCCCCGAAGAGCCGTTTCCGGTAATGTCGGAAGCCTCCATATGGTGAAATTATGGCATTCGCAATAACCCAGGGATTTACGCATTAAAGTGGACCAACACCCAGGATTTTGACTATCCTGGGTTTTGGTCCACTTCAGGGGGGCACCCGATTAAGGGTGCCCCCCTGTTTGAAACCCCCAGAAAGCCCCCAAAACTCACCTCACCACGCTCCCACGTGGCCGCGCTGACCAATCACCGCGCGGGTGAGAGCGGCGGACAACACAGCGCGTCCGCCGTCGCCTCCCGCGCGCCCCTCTGACAGCGCGTGCGCCCGCCATTCACAAACGCCGATGAGGTAAGTTTTTTTGGGGGTTTTGGGGGGGTCCCTCAATCTCGGATGACCCGCGGTGAGGGAGGTGATCGGCCCGGGAATCTGATAGATTTCCGTGCCGATCACCCCTGGGTGACGGTCCACTTTAAGCAACCTGGGATGCCCCTTTTATAATTAAAGTCCCGGGAGTGGGAGGATTTTAACCAATAAGACTAGCCAGGTATATCAGACCGGGAGACCCACCGCAGTGCGGAACCTGTAGGAAAGAGACCACAATCAGCCCCCAGAAAATACAATAAAAGGCCTGCTGCAAGCAAACATGCACATACAGACACTATACATTAAATAGACAAGGTATACTGGTAAACACATACATATGAATATATATATATATATATATATATATATATATATATATATATATATATATATATATATATAGTTTTAGATATCAACATGCAGCCCTTTATACCCCAAAGGGCATTATAAAAAGTGCACCATCACAGTGATGAGCCAGTGCAACCAATCCTAGGAGTAATTACATCCATATGAGCCACAAAATATAACTGCATGAAACATGTCCCAGAAAACTTGCATGACAACAGACATAAGCATAGCCAATACTTGTGCAAGCCTCTCAGAGCCCTCCTCAGCAGTCTGGACGCAGCCCGGACGCAGCAGACAACTCCGGAGGAGGGAAGACGCAGGGCGGGCCGGACAAAGCGCGTGAAGCGCTCCGGCCCCGCCCCCCACTCACGTCAGCACAGCGGGGGCGCGTAGCAATGCGGCCCGCCCCCTAGAGACGAGCACCACGACTTCGCCAAAAATGGCGACGCCGTATGAGCGAGGCGGGTGCCAGACAAACAAGGCATCCCGCCCGCACCAGTGTAAAAAATACATACCACTAGACCACCAGGGACACATCTACCACCGGAAAAGGAACAGGAACACCTGCGGACTAGAGCGCAGCACCAGCCCCACATGCTGCTATCAAAAGTGCTTAAAGCATACCGACAAGGATGGTATTCAAACACATGCATGCAACGCACAATGGATTCTCGCACATACAAACACACTCTAGTCAAAACAAGGCCAGTATAGCCACCCCCCCCCCCCCACGCTAAGGGAGAAGGGACCAGGCGAGGGAAGGCTAGGCTAAAAGGGCGGACCGGGACGGGGAATCACAAATCCAGATCACCGGCCGGATAACCGCGTTGCCCCACGCGTGGGGACGAGCAGAGGAAATAAGCTCCTAGGCACCATGAGGTGCCGTCTACCTTTGCCCAGCCAGCAGCCTAGGCTGGGAGGCTTCCAATATCCTTAACAGAGTATACAAAAAACAAGCAGCTGGGCAGAAATAGACCATGAGGGGATGCCGGGGTCTGACCCCGGCTACCTGCAAGCAGGAGACTTCTTTCTTCTGTCTTGTCGCATCTTGCAGAGAGAAAACACTGGGCGTTAAGTGGGAGGTCCCAGGTATATGTAGGCCGGGAGGGGCTCGTTTTTCAAGACTTCTCTCTGCAACGTCACCTCCTGCTGGAGGATAACCCTATTGTCAGAATTAAAGGGGAAGCGGGGTGTGTGACACACTGAGAATATAGGCCTTCCTATAGAAGAGTCAGATTGCTGTAAGCAGCTGTTGCCATCTTTCAAATGATTTAGCAGAGGTAATGCAAACTTCTTTAGGTTGTCAATTTGTGATTGGATGAAGGGTATGTTCATGACCATATTTGCTGTACAGTTTGCCTGGTAAAATCGAATAAAAAAGAGACCTGTTTCAAGGACGGCAGAAGCCGCAGAACTTCTTGTGTCTGTGTGTTTTTTGGGCGATAGAGGTCTTCTCAAGGAATTCGTACTTCACTTAAGCACAGTACTTCTGACGCAGTCTGCTGAAGGCTACCTAAATTTCCGTAACATGGGAAACATATAAGATAGGCTCTTATTCAGGGTGAAGGTCCGCTTAAAGTGTTCATCTATTTTCTAAAGCCCCTTATAGGAGCCATAGCAGGGCACCAAACTTTGCCTTTAAATTCCATTTCTCCATGACGCGCAATAAATGTGGTTGAACAGCTATAGTGTCCCTTGGCGCCCCCAGCAGAAAAAGAGCACAGCCAGCCATAGTGGTCCTGCAGCTGGCTCTGACCACAGCGGAGCATGCTCAAGACTTAAAAGAGAACAAAATCTTGCGAGTCCACTGGCCTTCCCCTGGGGCATCCAGAAATCAGCTGCTCTCTATTGCTGTACTGTGTGTAAACAAATCTATATGCCGGACATTAAACTGCATCTATACTCAAAGGGAAGTGATACCGTCACAGTCTATCCCCAGCCCAGTGCCCCAAAAAATACAATTCTGTGAAATTCACCTGTAGAATTGTTTTTGATTATATCCAGTCCAGGTCATCCCAATCATGACATGTTGGTATTCCGCCCCCAGGAGGCGCTTGACTGCAAGATCAAAAGATGTAGTTCCTCCCGGCCCCCTATAAAGGCAGGTGTCCCTCTGTGATTCTCTCAGTGGTTATAAAGCAGTAACAAAAAAAGAGGACAGGCCGGGAGGCCAAGAAACCATGTTACTTCACATAGCTTCAGCTTGTACTCTCTCCAACGAGACTTAAACTGGACCTTCAGTGTGATTTAATGAAAAGCCCAAACTCTTAAAAAATGGTTCCCCAGCATCTAAAATGAATATATTTTACATTTTTAGTCATTAACTTATTATTCTTTCCCCCACTGGGCTGCAACTCTGTTCAGGAATTTAGGATACGGGCGCCGCCATCTTGACTCAGAAGCATCACACTTACTGAGGAGAGGAGAGTGGGATAAGGTACAGGGGGGTGGGTTATAGCTGTGCTTTGCTCAGACAGAGCAGAGCTGGGGTCAGGTAACCGTCAGCAGTCCCAGAATGCAGAGCAGCACAGTCAGGAGGCACTTCCTGTTTGTAGGCTGCCTGATAAGACGGCGGCTTCCATAAGCCGCCATCTTGGATGTTTAAAGGCTCATAACATGCAGTAGATGCAGGTAGGATGATTTTTAATGTGGACAATCTGTATGTACAGGGTGTGGGAAACATATAAGATAGACTCTTATTCATAGTGAAGGTCCGCTTTAAGAATACCAAGTCCAAAGAATAAAAAATGGTAACCACCATAACAGGCAAACAGAGATAATGAACAAAGGGCGGGGTGGGACGACCTGGACATAATCAAAAACAATTCTACAGGTGACTTTCACAAAATTGTATTGTTCCCTATATCCAGTCCAGGTCGTCCCAGTGATGACATGTGGGACATCCAAAAGCAGTGTCCATTTGGGTGAGATCCCCAGTGCGGAAACGGCATGTAGTTCATTTCACTACCGCCTGAAGCACCTTACGGCCAAAAACAGCGTCAGCTGAGGCCCTAACATCCACCTTGTAAAACTTTGTAAAAGTATGAACTGAAGACCAAGTGGCGGCCTTACAAACTTGTTCAAACGATGCCTGGTGCTGAAAAGCCCAAGGGGCACCAATAGCTCTGGTAGAATAAGCTGTGATCCGAAAAAGGGGGCTCCTTCCCCTTGGCAGAATATGCTTGCACCACCGCCTGTCTGATTCACTTACTGATAGTGGACTTAGCTGGTGGCAAACCCTTCCTAGAGCCCTCTGTCAGGACAAAAAGCTAATCCGATTTTCTGAAGGATTCCGTCGCAGCCAGGTAATAGTTTATGGCTCTGACCACGTCCAAGGCATGGAGGGTCCTTTCTTTAGAATTAGTCAGTGCTGGACACAAAGAGGGTAAGACAACTTCCTCATTAAGATGAAATGGAGAAACGACCTTAGGCAAAAAAAATACAATTCTGTGAGAATCTCACCTGTAGAATTGGTATTATATGCATACAGCACATCCTGCTCCAGAACATATTCATAACGTATGGGTATACCTCCACCTTCAGCGCCGTGCACTGCAGATCACGAAGAAAACAAGCTACTCCCGGCACTACATATACCGGAGGACCTCCCACAATCCCCAGCATTGAAAAGCAGTGATATGAGAAGCCAGGAGAAGCACAACCACCCAGAATTTCTGGTAATAACACCAAGTGAGTACAATCACCATACAGGGGATCCAGAACAAAGTGAAACCAGGGTGGGGTGGAGCAGGACGTGCTGTATGCATATAATACCAATTCTACAGGTGAGATTCTCACAGAATTGTATTATTCTAAGCATACAGCACGTCCTGCTCCAGAACATATTCATAACGTATGGGACATCCAATAGCAGTGTCCACAATAGGGTGGGATCCCCATGAAAAGGCACAGCCAACAGTAAAGCGCTGTCACCCTTAACCATGTAATCAACAACAAGAGCAATGCTCAAACCTCAACCTTTGAACCTTGTAAAGGGAGATTAAAACTCAAGCAGCGGACTGGCCGGCTTGATCGCCAGAACATAGTGCTACAGGGCAAGCCCAGCACTAATAGTACAGGAACTAATAATAATAATAGGGAGGAAGGATCTTCCTCTAAAATGGATAGGCCAAAATAACTGTCTAACCATTCCGCTACAAGAGGTGGTAACCATGGTAACTCAAAACTTACCCCCCCCCCCCCCCCCCCGGGGAATACATGTCCAGGTCACAGACGAGACCAACAGAAGTGCTAAAAACGATATTCGGCAAAGCCAAAAAAGTCCAACAAGTCCGGAAGGACGAGCAACCAAACAGGACCAGGCCAGAGGGCCCCGATCCATGGCCACAATCAACCCGGTACTTCCAGAAGGGGGGCACCGGAAGACCCCAAAATAAGATCCCATCAGGGACGAGACAGTTCCGGCAGATCTCTTACCCCAGTAAAGGGGCACAGATCCATCATCTCATAGTAATTAGACCATAACCTGAAACCAGAGGAGCTGTCCAAGGCAGAAGGGACAAAGTAACGCCTGAATCCCAATAAGTGTGAGGCGGGTACCCTCACCTCATGGTATAGCTCTATACCAAAGAATGCATATATATAAAAAATATAAATATATATATAGTTACTAGGACCACCAGTAGTGCCCTGCCTTATGGCACACCACTGCCTGGAGTAACCTCCCCAGAAGATCAACCTAATCGAAGGAGCAGGTCAGACAAGGACCTGACTAAGAACTGTAGAAACCCTTGGTAGGGCTTCAGAATAAGTCCCCCCCCCCCAAAGGGGGAACTAGGGATCCCCTAGGAATGCACCTGATCAGACCCTGAGGAATGCAAATAAAAGATTGGATCAGATCTCGTAACAGGAGAACAGATCAGGCCCCAACTATAGACAAATAGTGAGCCCATACCAAACACTGCTTGTAGGACCCTAATCCCGGGAGCAGATACCAACCCGCCAGGGAAGGGGCTTAGACCCAGCACATAGCATAGGGGCAGCATAAGCTAAACCGGCGTGGCAGAAGGAAGAGGATAATGAGGAAGACAAGGCCCCCGAACCTCCAAGGAACAAGACACCTCGAGATCTGTCATCTCGGGCAGGGCAAGCCCCCGATCCTGCCAACGCTAAAGTATGTCTAAGGTAACGGCACCATATTATGTTAAAAAAATTGTCCTCATGAGGGAACATACCGTCCAGCTGAACACAGCATTACTCCCTGAGAATCCATACCCCGCTGGGCCTCCCAGGCCCCAAGCATAAGGTGCTGCTTGTCATCAGGGAACCAGCGCAAGCTCTCTCTGAGCCCGGTAGGGCAAGGGTATAAAATTTTCAAGTAAACTACCCAGCCAGAACCACTAGCCCCCAACCAGGGCAGACCAATCTGGCCAATAACAGGGGTAGACCCCTGTAATAGAGGCGGGGTCCCGCAGAACCCTGCCAGTGTGAACCCGGAGGCACAACAGAGAACCTCCAGAGGGAGGGATACTTCAGGAAGGACAAGGAATATCAAGTCCCCTAAGGAATCAGGGCTCCCCTCTAAGGATCCATGCCCGAGAATTCCGCAGGAACAAAGCGCAACCACTGACCTATTAAGGCAGAAAGTCCCCCAATGGACGGGTACAAGAAGGAGAAGTCCCCAACTAGGACCCACAACGTGCTACTTATGACCAAAATTCACCTAGGAAACCAGAACCTTCAAGGTCCCTTCCTAGGAACCCCCAGGGAATTCAGAAGAATAGGCCCCCTTTGTGCCAGAATAGGCACCATCGTAACCATCAGGGAAAGGCAAGGTACCCACGAGCCCAGTAGAAGAGTAAGTGCCTCCACAAGGTGGTAGGGTAGTCAAAACCAGGCCCAGGGTGCAACCCTCTCATCCAGGGCTAATGGCTAAGTCACTTCAGAGCCCAAGAACCCCGGGGCGAATGGTGTCCAAGGACGAGCCGCCAATCGGCTCACCAGAAAGCGAGCTGTCTGGAGGAATCACTATACAGGACGGAGAAACGGAGGTCTCATACCTGTAAACTCCTAATAGTCAAGGAAACAACAAAAAAAGGGGGCACTGGGTGAAACCTACATCTGGTGTAAACCAGGGATTAGAGGGTGGAGTCGAGTAGGACTCCGGTTTGTCAAGTTCCATCCCCACAGCTCCGTGTGAGGGAACAGAGGAGCCTAAAAGGTCCCCTGTACCAAACGCCCCTTGGTGACGTGTGAGCCAACACACCCTTCCGGAGCCCAGTGCATACGAGGGCGCAAACAGGGGGCTTAGGTTAAGTCTCTACGGTGTAAGTGAACACCAATACCAGTCGTCCCACGCCCAGCGGGTCCCTGGGGCATGGGGCACAGACAGCCCTGTCGAGGGCGCCAGGCCGAAAGATTATGGTACAGATGCCACACTCTCCTAGGTGTTAGGCAGATAAGCTCCCTCATCCTAGAAGGGAGAGAAGAAGGGAGAGAAGGAGGGGCAGACCCGCTCAGGGGCCCCAGATTCTATATGATAATGGCGTTCAGCAGGGAAGCCATACCTGGCAGGCCCAGTTAAACCTGTACCCATGCCCGAAGACGGGCACGGAAACATAGACCTCTTAACTGACTCGGGGAAGGACTGCCCAGCAAACACCGTTCCATCTCTAGGGTAACTACCTAAAGCCACCAGAGCGAGGCAGGATGCCTCCTGATAGGAGTAGAGTGCTGCGGCCTTCCCCTCACCCAGGTGGGTGAGGGCGTCCCATCATGCATGAGGGAAATCAGGGAAGGAAAAGGACTTAGCCCGACCGGAGGGCCCCGGGCCCTGAACGTCACTCCTGGGGCGGGAGATTGGGCCAGGTCCAGCAGGGGGCAACCCCGGATCCTGTGCAATGGAATGATATGGAGAAGGAGGGGTGCCTCTGCCCAGCGGGGGACGCAGCGCCCGCCTCTGACTGGGTGGAGTGGCCTGTTTCTCAAAAAAATCCAGACGTGCCCCAAACAGGTGATGTCCTCTAAAGGGGAGCCCCGTCAAGATCCTCTTAGTGTCATCGTCTGCCCCCCACTGACGAAGCCAGAGAAGGCGACGTATAGCCACCGCCTGGGCAGAGGTCCTAGCACACATTTTGATGGTGTCATCCAAGGCCATAAGGATAAATTTAAGAAAAATATCGCAACTAGAGAGTGCATAAAAGACCTCCCAGGGTAAATCTTCAGGCTGATGCTCTAGGGACTTACATATAAGAGTCTTAGTGGCCACAGCCGTGATCGTCGCGGCACAGACAGGTCGCAGCGTCGTGCCAGCGCAGGTAAAGGCGTGGGAAGCAAGCCTATCGATACGCCGGTCCTCTGCGTCCCGTAGGGAGCTGTAAGCCGGGGAAGTAAGGAATGGGGGGTTAGGAACCCCAATAATCGGAGCATCCACGGCTGGGGACGAGGACCAAACATCTATCATCTCGGGGGGGAAAAGGGTATTTCCAAGCCCAGTCATCCGGCGTCTTTTGAAGAGCGGCGGGACATTCTCACCCTTTAAGAACAAGTGCATGGAAGTAAGCCTGCTCGAGAAATTCCAACCGAGGCGGCGCGGTATGAAAGCGCCCCCCTCTCGGCCCGGGAACCGCGCCGGGAGGCGGAACGGACAGTACCTTAAAAATCCTGAGTAACATGCCGTCAATGTCAAGCTGGTCCAAGACATCCAGATCAGCGTCATCCTGACCCCTCGATCTCTTGTCCAGGGAACCTAGGTCAGAGAACAAGTCCCCTTCTTCCGAAGTGGTGCTAGCACGTGTAGACAAGGACTCCGCAGAACCCATAGCACAGGGCGAAGCCGCGGGAGATCGTTGTCTAACAGGGCTGATCCAGCCAGACAAGCCTTCCACGATCTGGCCCAACGTGGGCCGTCTAGGGGAGGGATCTATTTGTACCCCCTCACCTGTACAAGACACAACGGGAGTGAGGTTTGGGGAAGGGTTAAGTGGTGGGAAAGGGCGAGAAACAACCGAAAGCGTCGCTCGCAGTTCCAGCATGTTCCTGTTCGGAACATGACACGCAGACCCGTGCCCCGTCCGCCTCAGCGTGGGGGAGACCACATGATATACACAGCCGGTCCTGCCCCGATGGGACCCCGGTAACACAATCCTGAGATGTCTCCATATGGTGATTGATTATAGTATGTCGATAGGTATTTATGCCATAAGCCACCCTGGATGCCCCAACTACCCGCTGATCAATGTGGGAGATTTTGGGAAGGCCCGCTCCTTATACTAGTGAGTATAGCAATGTATACGTATAAGGTACTATATGAATGGTATATATGTATATGAGGCCGGGAGAAGCCGCCGGGAACTCAGCGTCTGAAAGACACAATGGGAAATAGATGTCAGGAATGTGCGCAGATGGGCAGACAAAAAAGAAAGGGACTCGCCCACAAGGGCACTTACAGCTCAGGTGGAGGAGGAGAGCGTCACGACTCGTGCGCGGGAAGCTAACCAAAATGGCGCCCAGCGAAGCTCGAAGAGCGGGCTAAATACTCCGCCGTGACGCGGAGCGCGCCAGACAAGGGCCCCGCCCATTCTGAAGAGCGCGAAGCTCTGAAGGAAAATGAAGGCAATGGAGTAAAAGCCGGCCTAACGTACCATAGAGCGGACGCCGACAGTAAGCTCGGAAACCGCGGCAATTCTATTAATTGGCAATCATTAGACGAAAACACACTGTCAGTCGAAAGAAACGATCAGCGCGGCCCTGACATCTCTGTTTTAGTGAAGGCATAATATAAGCCACGAGCGTGACATACCAGTACACTAAGATCGCCACACGCGTTCCCTCCCCCCCCTTCTTTTCCCCCGAAGACGGAGAAAAGAGGGAGAATGGAGACCCTAATAGGGCTCAGGACTACACGGGGTACGGGACAATAATGCGGGAGGGGCATCCCTTAGAGGCTCACCATCAGCCTAAACCGCCTACCCTATGGTTGGGGAATTGCGGTGGAGTCTAGCTCCATAAGCACACTAGGTGCTGCCTACCTTCACCCGACCCGCGCAGCCCAGGCTGGGAGGCATATATTTCACAATGAGGACGGGTGGAAATAGTCCCGCAGGGCCTCGGACTGTCAAGCCCCGCTCGCCTGCGAGAGCGTGATACTTCATGTCTTCGCAGTTCCAGCACTGCAGAGAAATCTGGGGATTGTGGGAGGTCCTCCGGTATATGTAGGGCCGGGAGGAGCTTGTTTTCTTTGTGATCTGCAGTGCACGGCGCTGAAGGCGGAGGTATACCCATACATTATGAATATGTTCTGGAGCAGGACGTGCTGTATGCTTAGAATAATCAGGTTTAAAGCGAAAAACCACCTTATCCCTATGCCGCTCAAAATAGGGAGGTTTCATACAAAGCACGGCCAGCTCTGATACACGACGCACCGAGGTGATCGCTACCAAAAAGACCACCTTGAGGGTCAACATAGATAATGCAGCATCGCACAATGGTTCAAAGGGAGGACCCTGAAGAGCGGAAAGTACTAAATTCAAGTCCCACACCGGTAATACTGACTTACGCGGTGGCCGGACATGGGTGACTCCCTGGAAAAAGGTCTTGATCAACCTATGATTTGGCAATGGATCTCTGGAAGAAGATGGCTAAGGCCGAGACCTGGCCCTTGAGGGTGCTCAGCTGGAGACCCAAGTCTAAGCCGTGTTGTAAAAACGCCAGAATCCTAGAAATAGAAAATGTGCGGCAAGGGAGACTCTTGGACTCGCACCAAGCAATATAGGCGTGACAATCTCTGTAGTATATAATGGAAGAAGACTTCCTCCGTGCCTGAATCATGGTATGCAGAACCGTGGCCGACAGACCCTTTTCCATCAGGATCGAGGTTTCTATAGCCAGGCCGTCAAAGCCAGCATCCGTAAATTGGGACCCTGTGTGAGAAGCCCTGGGTCGTCGGGCAACTCCTTGGCCAGCGAGGAGCCACCTGGACAGTTGGAACCCCTTCCTGGGCTATCTTGCGCAGCACTCTGCCCAGAAGTGGAAACGGAGGGAACGCATAAAGAAACTTGAACTCCGTCCAAGGAATCGCCAGAGCATCTGTGGCAATGGCCAGAGGATCTCTTGAGAGACGAATCTTGGGAGCTTGTGATTGTGTCTGGACGCAAACAGATCCACGTCCGGCTGACCCCAGCGGAGACACAGAGCGTGATAGATCCTGCTGCTGAGAGACCATTCCCCCAGGCGTGAGGCGCTCCTGCTCAGGGAGTCTGCCTCCAGGTTTTCTACCCCGTGAATGTAGACCGCCGAGATGCAGGGAACATTCTCCTCTGCCCAAGTCAGAATCTGGGTCACCCCCTTGAGGGCTCTCTTGCTCAGAGTCCCACCCTGGTGATTGATTGTAGGCGACAGCCGTATGATTGTCCGAGCGAACCTGGATCGCACAACCCTTTAAATGGGGAGTCAAGCAAAGAAGCACCAACCGGGTCGCTCTCAGTTCCAAGAGATTTATGGGCAAGCGGTTCTCCTGCGGACCCCACTGACTCTGGATCTTCTGAGTCTGCCAAACGCCTCCCCAGCCGGTCAGACTGGCATCCATGGTAACTATCTCCCACCGGGGAGTCAGAAAGGACTTGCCTACCAACAGGTTCCTGGAGTCCAACCACCACAAGAGGGACTGCCTTGCCAGGGTGGACAGCGAAAATTCCTGTTCCAGAGACTTCTGCATCCGGTTCCAGCCAGTCCACGGGTTCAATTGAAGAGGTCTCATGTGAAATTGGGTGAAGGGCACTGCCTCGAAGCATGACACCATTAGGCCCACCAATCTCATCCCCAGACGGATCGACGGCCGCTGACAAGACAGCAAGGTCTGGAGACCCAAAAGCTTCTGCTGTGGCAAAAAGACCTTGACCTGAGCGGTGTCTATCGTCATTCCCAGGAAGGATCTCACTGTTGAGGGAGTGATAAAAGACTTTGGGTAATTGACTACCCAGCCGAAGGCCTCTAGGGTTGACAACACCGTCCGAGTATTGCTCTCGGCCTGCTGAAGAGACTGGGCTGCAATCAGCAAGTCATCCAGATAATGCAGCACACGAATGCCCTGGTTCCTTAGGATGGCCATGATGCCGGCCAGCACCTTGGTGAAGACGCGGGGCGCTGAGGAAATCCCGAATGGAAGAGCGACGAACTGGTAATGCTGATCCTCCTGAGCAAACCTCAGGAACTTCTGATGCCCCAGGAAAATCGGGATGTGCACATAAGCATCCCTGATGTCCACCGTGGTCATGTAGTCGCCGGGCCGAAGCGAGCTCACCGCCGACCGTAAGGTTTCCATGCGGAAATGTCTGACTTACAAACCTGTAGAGACCCTTCAGGTCCAGGATTGGTCTCAACGTTCCGTCCTTCTTGGGAACCGTGAACAGGTTGGAGTAAAAACCTTGACCCTGTTCCTGACGAGGTTACTGCGACCCACACAGCGCAGCGCGGCGCGGCTCCTGCAGCGGGGGTAGAGCTCCGGCCTCGGAGCTGTTGCCTCCTCGCACAGCGCCGCCAGGCGGCGTCTCCACCCCCCGTCATGGACAGCATCTGTGATTGAGTCAAGATGGCAAGATGGGGGGGGGGGAATGCAGCGCAGGCATGCGGGGTACCGACTAGGGAGCGAGGGAGGCAAGGATGTCATGCTCCAAGGCCCAGCTGAGCCAGCGAGGAGCCAAAGTGAGAAAATACCATTTTGTGATTACTCTAATACTTTAAAACGGATATTATAAGTGTGACATACACTCTGCTTCAATAAGTCTTGACAGTTGGGTTATTGTCCAGTAGAGGGCGAACTTCTGCAGAGATGAATGCAAAAAAGAAGCCCCTCCCGATCCATAACTACCTGGGACCTCCCACCAATTCCCCAGTGTCAGATAGCAGTAAAGGGACCAGGAAGAACCAAATATAACAATTCAAACAAAAAAACAATAGTTCAACATATAAAGGATCCAGAATACCAAACAGGGTGGGGGAAGCGAAGTGTATGTCACACTTATAATATCCGTTTTAAAGGCGAGTAATCACACAGTATTATTCCAAGTGTGACATACACTCTGCTTCAATCAGTCTTGACAGTTGGGACATCCAATAGCAGTGTCCGTCAAGGGTGGGAACCATAAACAGTAAAGAATGCACTAACTCAAACCACTGCAGCTTGCAGAACCTTGCGGCCAAAAACAGCATCCGCTGAAGCCCGCACATCAACCTTGTAAAACTTGGAAAAAGTATGAACAGAAGACCAAGTAGCAGCCTTACAAACTTGTTCAACAGAAGCCTGGTGCTGAAAAGCCCAGGATGCACCCACAGCACGAGTAGAGTGCGCAGTGACCCTAAAAGGCCCCAACAATGGCCTGACAAATCCATTTGCTAATCGTAGATTTAGCAGGTGCCGAACCTTTCCTGGGCCCGCAGGGTACCACGAAAAAAGCGTCCGTCTTGCGGAAGGAAGAAGTAGTCACCAAATAGTACTTCACACAGCGAACAACATCCAAATTGTGCAAAACCCTCCTTGTCATTGTTAGGCTTAGGACACAAGGAAGGGAGAACAATATCCTGATTAAGGTGGAAAGCAGACACCACCTTAGGAAGGAAATCCGGTTTAAAACTAAATACCACCTTATCCTGGTGTCTCTCAAAGTAAGGGGCCTGAATCGACAAAGCCGCCAACTCAGAGAAACATGCCGAACCGAGGTAATCGCCACCAAGAAGGCAACCTTCTGCGTGAGAACCAAAAGAGCAATATCATGTAGTGGCTCAAAAGGAGGACCCTGCAGAGCCGAAAGAACCAAATTCAAATCCCAAACAGGAACTACAGCTTTTCGAGGGGGCTGCACATGCGCCACCCCTTGGAAAAAAGTCTTAACCAGGGGGTGTAAGGCAAAAGACCTCTGGAAGAAAACAGACAGAGCAGAAACCTGTCCTTTTAAAGTACTAAGCTGGAACCCCAGGTCCAGATTATTCTGAAGAAACTCCAAAATCCTAGGTACAGAAAAAACCCTGCAAGGCAAGGCCCTAGCCTCACACCAATCAATATAGGACCTCCAAGTCCTGTAGTAAATGCCAGAAGAGGACCGCTTCCTAGCCCTAATCAGGGTCTGAACAACTGCCTCAGACAAACCTTCCTCTTTCAAGATGAAGGTTTCAGCAGCCAGGCAGTCAAAGCCAGCGTTTGTAAATTGGGGTAAAGTAGATGATCCTGGGATAGCAGGTCCGGTATCAAGGGAAGCCGGCACTGGTCTACGGCCATCCTTACGACGTCTGCGTACCAAATCCTTCTTGGCCACCTTGGAGCCACCAGAATCGCTGGTGCCCCTTCTAGAACCAGTTTGCGAACTACCCTGCCCAGCATGGAGACAGGTGGAAACAGGTCCTTCCACGCCAGAGACAAGGCGTCCACTGCCAAGGCCAGGGGATCCTGGGAAAGAGACACAAACGCCGGAAGCTTGTGATTGTGCTTCGAGGCAAAGAGATCCACCTCCGGAGTCCCCACTTGCGGCAAAGATCCAGAAAGACCTCGGGGTTGAGAGACCACTCTCCGTAGCCAGAGGACCCCCTGCTCAGGGAATCCGCCTCCGTATTCATCCCCCGGAATGTAGACTGCCAAAAGGCAAGGAACATTGCTCTCCGCGCATCGCAGGATCAGAGACACTTCCCTGAGGGCACTCCTGCTGCGAGTCCCTCCTTGGTGATTTATGTAGGCCACTGCCATTCGGTTGTCCGAACGCACCTGAACCGGAAGACCCCGTAACTGTGGGGTTAACCGAGCCAGAACCAGACGAATGACTCGGAGCTCCAATACATTGATGGGGGTGTGAGCCTCCTGGGGACCCCACACCCCGCTGAACTGATGACTCTTCCAATAACCTCCCCAGCCCGACAGGCTGGCATCTGTGGTAACCGTCTCCCAACAAGGGACCAGAAAGGATCTGCCCTTCACCAGATTGCTCGAGTCCAGCCACCACCGAAACGACTGCCGAACCCTGGGAGACATCCTGAAAGGTTGATCCAAAGACTGTGGGCTCCTGTCCCAATACGCCAATAGGAGAAGTTGAAGAGATCTCATGTGATATTGTGCAAACGGCACCGCCCTCGAAGGAGGACACCATCAGGCCCGCCAGTTTCATCCCCTGTCGGATAGAGGGACAAAGGCTGTCCAGAAGAAGACGGATCAGGTCCTGAATCCCCTGCACCTTGGTCTGGGGCAGAAACACTCTGGCCCGACTGGTATCCAGATTCATGCCCAGAAATGAAATCATTGAGATGGGGAGAGAGAAGACTTGGTGCGATCACCCAGCCGAATCTCTCCAGGGTCGACACCACCTGGAGGGCATCCAGTTCTGCCTTCTGAAGGAAAGAAGCAGATAACAGATTGTCCAGATAAGGCACAATGCAAATGCCCTGAGATCTGAGCAGAGCCATTACTCCCGCCAAAACTTCGGTGAAGACCCTCAGTGCCGAGGTCAGACCGAAGGGAAGAGCTACGAATTGATAATGTTGATCCCCCACCGCAAACCAGAGGAATCTCTGATGTGCCTGAAAAATCGGAACATGCAGATACGCATCCTTGATGTCTATGGATGTCATGAAATCCCCTTGGCGAAGGGAATTGATAGCCAAGCGCAGAGTCTCCATGCGGAACTTTTTGGCTCTGATAAACCTGTTGAGAACCTTGAGATCTAGAATGGGTCTCACCGAACCCTCCTTTTTGGGAACCGTGAAAAGGTTGGAGTAGTAACCCTTGCCTCTTTCCAGCGGAGGCATCGGGCATACAACCCCCATTTTCAGAAGGCTTTTCACTGCCAACAGGAGCCCCTGCGCAGCCCGAGGGTCCGAGGGCACCCGAGACCTTAAGAATCTTGGGGGCGGCCACTACTCGAACTCCAGCTTGTACCCGGAGGAGACCACTTCCAAGATCCAATTGTCTGTGACCTCCCGGGACCTTACGGGTGAGGGCGCCCCTTCATTGCTGAGCCGGTTTAACGGCAGGCTTGGGCTTGGAACCCCAGGCGACCGCGGGACGTGCCCGACCTCTGCCTCTGTTCCAGGACGAGCCCCTGACTCACGAGAAGGCCAGACCCCTAGACGCTCTGGTCCCTCGAAAGGAAGGAGTGAACGAGCCCGCCCCCCGAAAGGGACTGCGCGGCTTCCTCCGCTGAGGTAACTTACCTCCTTTACAACAGCGTCCAATTTATCTCCAAACAGCCGCGCCCCCAAGAAGGGGAGAGCTGTGAGTGACTTCTTGGCTCCGTCCGCTGTCCACTGACGGAGCCAGACCAGTCTGCGCATGGCCACCAGCAAGGCTGGTGTCCTACTACACACGACAATGGAGTCTTCCATCGCAGCCATGACAAAATCCATGAACACCTCTCACTTCCTAAGTACAGCGAACTCAGCGCTAGCTGGATCCAGCTGAGCGTTATTCAGCCAGTCCCTGATAAGAGACCTGGTAGCAAGCGACACCATGGCAGATGCACTAACCGGTCGCAGGGCCGAGCCCACGTTGGCAAATGCGTGGCACACCATCTGATCCAGGCTCTTGTCCTCGCCATCCTTAAGTGAAGAGGCCTCAGTGGTGTTCAGTACAGAAGAGTTGGTCAAACATAACACAGGCGCGTCGACCTCGGGAGGAGAAGACCAGCGCTGACCGCCTCCACCGGAAAGGGATACTTCTTATCCCATCCCTGAGGTACACCAGGGAGCCGACAGGGCCTCTCCCATTCCCTAAGTATCAGCGCATCAAAATGACCCTGGGTAGGGAATTCCAGATAGGGCTCGTGGGCCCCAAAAAAATACCATTTTGTGTTTATTAACCTGTAAAATGGGTATTATAAGTATAATGTCTCACACTCTGCTTCGGAAATATTCATTACACTTGGGTTATGTCCAGTAGAGGGCGAACTTCTGCAGAGATTAATAGAAAAAAGAAGCCCCTCCTGGCCCATAAATACCTAAGACCTCCCAAACACCTCCCAGTATAAGAAAGCAGTAAGGGGACCAGGAAGAGCAAATAAAAACTTACAAGAAAAACAGTAACACCAAAGAGGATCCAAGATGCAACTCAGGGTGGGGCGAAGCAGGGTGTGAGACATACTTATAATACCCATTTTACAGGTGAGTAATCACAAAATGGTATTATTCTAAGTATGTCTCACACCCTGCTTCGGAAATATTCATTACACTTGGGACATCCAATAGCAGTGTCCAAAAAGGGTGGGGATCCCAATAGGCAAAAATGCACAAATGAAAACCCCTGCCTTACAAAAACTTGTAAAAGGTATGAACAGAAGACCAAGTAGCAGTCGCACAACTTATTCCACGAAACTGAAAAGGGGAACCCTCCCCTTGGCAATATAGGCCCACACAAGGACCAGACATATCCATTAAAAATGGTAGACTTGACGGCGCCAAACCCGTCGGGGGCCAGAGGGCACCACAAACAAGACGTTCTTCCTACAGAAAAGGGAAGTAGCCAAGAAATAGAATGTCAACAAAGAACCACATCCTTAAAGAGATGGAAAACAGAAACCATTTTAGGAAGGAAATCCGGCAAAAAACAGACCACCTCATCCCGGCGTTTCTCAAAGTAAGAGGCCTGAATAGAAAATGCAAAATTCAAATCCCAAACAGACGCAAGGCTTTTTGAGGACAAAAGGCCCTAGAAAAAGACCACCAGGACAGAGGCCTGCCCCATCAAAGCACTTAAGCTAGAGCCCCAGACCGTACTGACGAAAGTCCAAAAACCTAGTGAACAAAAAAACCTTGCAAGGCAAGGCCCTAGCCTCACACCCATCAATATAGGACCACCAAGTCCAGTAGAAGAAGTTAAAGGAAGACCACTTCCCAGCCCAAACAAGGGTCTGAAGCACAACATCAGACAAACTTCTTCTATGAAGATGGAGGAGGTTGCAGCCAAAGCCAGCGTTTGCAAACTGCAGAACGAACCAAACCTATCTTGGCCACCCTGGAGCCACCAGCATTGCTGACGCACCCTCAGGAGCCAGCTAGAGCACCACCTTGCCCACCATGGCGAAGGAAGGAAACAGGTACAGGAACCCCAGACCCCTCCAGGCAAAAGACATGGCGACCACTGCCGGAGGCAGAGGAACCCGAGACCGAAAACCAAACGGGAGCTAGTGAATGCAACGTGAGGCAAAGAGAACCACCTCCGGAATCCCCCACTTGCGACAGAAGGACCGGAACACCTTGCGGTAAAAAGATAAACCCCCTCAGTGAGAGGACCCCCTGCTCAAAGAGTCCGCCTCCGTGTTATCCACTCCCGGAATGAATGCCGCTGAGATGCATGGAACATCGCTCTCCGCCCATGCAAGAATCAGCGAAACTTCCCTGAGGGCACTCCTGCTGCGAGTCCCTCCTTGGTGATCGACGTAAGCGACCGTAGTTCAATCGTCCAACTGAACCTGAACCGGCAAAACCTGTAAATGATGCATCCAGCATGACAGAAACAACCAAATAGCTCTGAACTCAACAGAGATGGGAGCGTGAGCCTCCTGAAGACTCCCCAGCCCCTGGAACTGAAAGTCCGTCCAGAAACCTCCCCAGCTCGATAGGCTGGCATTCGTGGTAACCGTCTCCCAACAAGGGGCCAAAAAGGATCTGCCCCTCATCAGACTGCTAATTTTTTTTTTTTTTTTTCTTTCTTTCTGCAGAGGGGACTCCGCCGGAGGAGGAATAGCCAGCACCTGCTGCACAAACTGCTGATCCTCAGAGCCATCAGATTCCGTAAACAGTTCCTTCCGCAAGCGGAAAATAAACAGACCAGTCAAGGGAATCAAACATCAAGAACCGGCACTGCCTGTGACAGATGTCTTCTCTTAGTCAGGGCCACCCTGGCCAGAGAGCTAGAAAATACAATTCTGTGAAATACTCACCTGTAGAATTGGTATTATACGCATACAGTACGTCCTGCTCCATATATAATACTTACACGTAGGTAATCCTCCGCCAGAGGGCGCTGTTCACTGCAGACATGCAAAAACAGGCTCCTCCCAGCCCTTCATATACCCAGGGACCTCCCAAAAATCCCCAGCATTGAAAAGCAGTGAGAAAAGAAGCCGGGAGAAGCCAACCACCAAACTGGTAACAATAGCAATGATAACAATCACCATACAGGGGATCCAGAAAAAATGTAAAACCAGGGTGGGGTGGAGCAGGACGTACTGTATGCGTATAATAACAATTCTACAGGTGAGTATTTCACAGAATTGTATTATTCTAAGCATACAGTACGTCCTGCTCCATATATAATACTTACACGTTACAATAGCAGTGTCCATAAAGTAGGGTGGGATCCCCATCAAAAAAGGCACAGCAGACAGTAAAGGCGCTGTCACCTGCAAACCTTGCTACCAAGCATGACATGAGCAAAGGCTCTAACGTCAACCTCATAACAAAACCTTTGAAAAGGTATGAACAGAAAACAAGCAGTGGTCTAGCAAAACCTGTTTAACAGAAAACCTGGTGCTGAAGGGCCAAAGGTACCCAAGCACAAGTAGAACAGAATAAAAAGAGAGGAAGATTCTTCCCCTTAAAGGAATAGGCCAGAGTAACGACCTGACCAGCCCAAATGCAACATGAGCCTCGGTAAAACTTAGAACTCTCCCCAACGGGGAATTGAAACCTGGCCTCCCGCAAGACAGGCGGGGATACTGACCACTACACCAACAAGGATCAGCAAGGAGCTGAAACCTTTACTCAGGACCAGAAAGACAAACCATCCAAGTAAGATCAGTCCAAAGGGCGCATAGCCCCTGGAAGCAAACGAGATCAGGCGCATACGTATGGAGGAGCCCGCAGACCCCAAGGGGCATCAGTCCCCCTAAGGGACAACAACCAACCAAGAAAACTTCAACACCTGTTGAGGGAATGTAGACCCCCTTACTTCAGCATTACTAAGAATAAGGCCCATAGGCAGACAAAAAGGACTTAAATAATGATCATAAGACACCACCTTGGGCAAAAGGTCCGGCGTAAGGCGGAATACCACCAAATCATGGTGTGTAATATATATATTATATATATATATATATATAATGAACGAGGGCTAACTAAACAGAGCCACCTTCTCAGGCACACGTCTGACTGAAGCAACAGCCCCCGGAAGGGCAAATTGAACTACGAAACAGCTCAGACAGCATCCGGAATAAGTCCCAAGGGAACAACCCGCAAGGCAAACAGAATAAAAATTGATCCCAACAGGGACCATAGAACTACTTGGGAGATGCACCTGAGCAATCCCCAAGAGAACGCTTAACAAGGAAGACTGAACAAGACTTCTACAGGAAGGCAGACAGGACAGAACCTGAACCTTCAGAGTACCTAGATGGGGAGCCAACCCCAACCCATGCTGTAATAACTCTAGAACCCTGGGAACAGATAACGTCCAACAGGGGAGAGACCAAGACTCACGCCAATCAATATGGGTACACCAACCCCATAATAGACGGAGGAAGGAGAAGAAAAAGAAGCTTGCTCCTAGCCCCCCATAGACCAAGTCACAGGGAAGATAAAGAGAGTGGGTCCGCACACCTTAAAAATTTAAGTCTTTAATGAAAAATATTAAAATCATCTCCAAAAATTGTCAAAAAGCAGTGCTAAAATACAAAGGTAGACCCAGAGTGACACAAAACATACAAGACCTAGAAGATTAAAGACTTAAATTTTTAAGGCGTGCGGACCCACTCTCTTTATCCTTTTGCATAATTGGGGTGTGGGACCACCTCGGGCACCCTTGTCTTACTAGTGTGCGGATACCCTTTACATTGTTTATCTTCACACCCAGAAGATAAACCCGTCTCCAAAAGGGTGAAAGAATCAGCTGTCAAGCCCTCAGACTAGAGCCTGTAGATTGGGGCAACATAAGAAGGATCCTGGCGAGGACAGAACCGCACTCCTGAGAGAGCGTACAGGTCCACTGACCTCAGCAGAAACATCTGCGAACCACAGTCCACTAGGCCACCCAGGGGCCATCAACCTCACGGGTCCCTTTATCAGCGCAACCGTGCGCAGAACCCCACCTAGCAGGGTGCATGAAGAAAAAACATATAAGATAGTCTAGACATAAAATTACTAAGCCCCCATGACCAGAGTCAGAATATTCTGGGGCAGTAAAAACAAGGGCAGAGCCCCTGTGATATTAATGGGACCCAACAGAGCCACCCTAGATGGCTCTCAGAGGGACACCAGGATGGCACAGCCTGCCACTGAACGAATCCATTGGAGCGACCACCACTGGGATGCAGGGAGCGTTGACCCCCACCTAGATCAGGATCAGACACCTTCCAGGAGAATCATCCTGCTCCAAGTTCCAGATTGACAATAAATACAGGCCACGGTCCTCCGACAGGCCAAGAGTCCCCAAATGGACAGGTCCTGAATAGGAGTAGTCCAGCAAAATAGAGCCAAGGCTCACTGTTTTAACAAATCAGTAGGAAAATCCTACTCCCTCTAAGGGGCCCTACCTAGGAACCAGGGTTTTTTTTTTGAAGAAAATTCCCCCCCCCCCCCCCGTCAACCAGCGAGACTGGGTACCAAGGTGACCATCTACAGGAAGATGCAAGAAAAGGAGGGGGGTGCCCCCGGACAGGGTTCCTGAATTAAACCAGACCAAGAGGAACCACCGTACCAAGGGGGAATGAGCACAGACCTAGCTCCAGGGGCACTGGAACCCCATCCAGGATTAATAACCTACTGTGCTAAAGAGCCCAAGGGCTCTGAATATAAGGGACATCCTCTGATCCCCCACCAACGACCCACCAGCTGCAATCCTGCCTGGTGAAGGAAGGAGACAGCAATGAAGGACAGAGCCCATGTAACCAGGAGTCCACTATTGCCAAGGAAGAAGGTACAAGCCTGAACCGGATCCAAGAAATGGAGATAGCGAATAAGGGACAATGAGGGATTGAGGTGACTAAGCACCCATCCCAATAACTCCCAGAGGACACTGCCGGCCGACTAACCCACTCGGCCTGACGTAGAGATTGGGAAGAAGGACGATCCGGTAGGTCCTAGTGCGGACGCCCCGCAGGCATGTCAGAGACATCACCCCCATCTGCGCCTTGGCGAGCAGCCTGGGAGCAGAAGAGAGGCCAGAAACAAGGCCCCAATCCGCAGAGTTGTTCCTTCAACACTGACCTGTAAAGGTCTCTGTGTCCAGAAGACGCAGAGGAAACTAAAAGGATCTTAGATCTCCACAGGAGGCCAGAGGCCCCCCCCTTTGCACAGGGCGCCTGTGTCCCAACACAGAGATATCATGCAGGGGCTACCTGTGAATGTAGAATTGCCAAGTCTACTATAGGCCAGCATGGCCCAGCCTGCCTCATCATCTTGAGGGAAAGAGGAAGGACAACAGAGGCCATCGCCCCAGCCTGTTAAGGGCAACCTGCGAGTGAGCCCAGACTCTGCAGGCCTGCACCAACTCCTGAGGGGAAAACGGGGGCTAGAAGCACCCTGACAACCTCTGAAAGGGAACGCCCAGCAAACTCTATCCTGTGTCCAGGGGAACTACCTCCTGGATCCACCAGAAGGAGGCGAGATGCTCCCAGATAGGAGCCAGGTGCTGCGGCAGTCCCCTCGCCCAGAAGGACGAGGGCGTCCCTTTATGCTTGGGAGGTCTTGGCAGATTTGGACTTAGCCCTGCCAGAGGGCCCAGGGCGTTGCCTGCCCACCCTGGAGTGGTAATTTATGCCGAAAAGTTGGAAGCACACCTCTGGTTCGTGCTTGACACTAACGTAGGGAGGGGGAGGGGTGTCCCTGCCCCGAGGAGGCGGAGACGGCTTTCTGCGTAGGGGTGCCTTACCCTTTTTTCCAAAAAGGTCCAGACGGGCCCCGAATAAGGCGCCGTCCTCTGAAGGGAAGGCCAGTGAGAGCCTTTTTTGTGTCATCATCAGCACCCCACTGTCGCAGCCAGACCAGGCGGCGAATAGCTACCACAAGGGCAGAGGTTCTAGCACACATCTTTATGGTGTCATCCAGCGTTGAGAGGATAAACCTCACAAACACATCACAACTGGATAGTGCATTAAACACCTCCCAGGGGAGATCCTCAGGTTGGTGATCAAGTAGCTTTCTAATAAGGGTCCTGGCGGCCACCGCAGTGATGGCCGCGCCATGGACCGGGCGCAGGGCCGTCCTTGCACACGAAAAGGCGTGGGAAGCCAGTCTGTCAATGCGCCGGTCCTCAGCATCCCGAAGGGTACGGTAATGAGGAGCAGTCATGAAGGGGGGGGTTAGTAACCCCTATAATCAGTGCATCCACCACGGGAGGTGCTGACCAAAAGTTAACCACATCAGGGGGAAAAGGGTACTTCCAATCCCAGACCCCTGGAACCCCTTTAAGTTTACAAGGCGAATCCCATTCTTTGGATATAAGAGCCTGGAAATGCTCCTGTTCCAGAAATTCCAAGCGCGGTGTCGCTGTGTGGAAACTCTCCCTCTTAGGCTTGGGAGCCTCTCCAGGAGGGGAGATCGACAAAACCTCAAAGATCTTAATAAGTAGTTCATCAGTGTCACACAGGGCCCAAGAACTGGGTCCAGAATCATCACGGCTCCAGGGCATCTCGTCCGAGGAGCCCGAATCGGAGAATAGCTCACCTTCATCAGAAGGATCAAGGTCCTGCATAGCAGCAGATTCATCAGTTTCATTAGGAACCGGAGAACCAGGAGGCGTCAGGGACCGCTTCTTCCCAGGGCCCAAGCGCTCCTCCAAACTAGATAGCACCTGCTCAGCCATAGGCATCCTGCGCGGCACGACATGCCGGTCATCCCCGCTCGAGTGCGACTCATCAGGAGTGAGATTTAAGCACGGGGAGACAGGTGTATTGAAGCGAGGTGCAGCCACTGGCAAACCTGATTGCAGTGCCAGTGCCTGTTCAGCACACGGTCCGCAGACCCGTGCTCTGTCAGCATCAGCATGGGGCTGTCCACACGCTGTACACAGCCGGTCTTGTCCCCTAGGGACCGCGGGTACATAATTCAGAGATGCCTCCTTATGGGGATTATCTGAGCAGTATGCCCGCAGGGATTTACCTGGGTATATGAAGGGCCGGGAGGAGCCTGTTTTTGCATGTCTGCAGTGAACAGCACCCTCTGGAGGAGGATTACCCACGTGTAAGTATTATATATGGAGCAGGACGTACTGTATGCTTAGAATAACAATTTATCGATGTTGGCCAATCCAGCACGTACATCAGATTGCGACTCCCCGCTAGTGAGGCCGGCGGCACTGACCCAGACGTCCGGGCTCCCGACTGCCGTATTATGGCCTGCTGAACACATAGTATGCACCAGCACAGTATCCCCAACAAGGGATACCCCCCAACCCACACACTGCCGGGACTGCCCCGAAGAGAGCCATAGCCCGGATCCAGGGGAGCCTCCAAATGGTGATTTCTATGGTAGTCGCAATGACCAGCGGGAATTACACTAGAAGCAACCCGGGATGCCCCTTAAGTCCGTTAGTGGGAGGATTTGCAAGCCCAAGGGACCCCAGGACACATTGACAAGGGGGCCCCCGTAAATAAGGTATCAAGACAAGCACTCATACAAGCAAAACTAAACAGTGTGCTAAACATAGAAATTATATATACATACATAACATTGAGGCAAATAGCATATAATATTAAAGATAAAGCATATAAGACTACATAACATGCTAGTGTCATATGTAATGACACCAGAACCAGAAACCGCAAGGTGGGACAAAGCGATCCCACTGTGTTCTAGGCCGGCGCTGGATAAAGCGCCGGCCCGCAGGGCACTCACCTCAACATGCACTCTTAGCCGGGGCCATCCTCGATCTGACGGCCAGAGGAAGCAGACGAAGAGGGGCGCAGATCGCACGCCGCGCCTGGCCCCGGCCCCTCCCCATCCTCTCAAAAACAGCGGGTGCCGCCGAGGGCGCCAGAGAGTGGGACGGGCCGCCGCCAGCGCGTCAAGCGCCCGGCTCTACCCCCTCCTCATCCGGATGAAGGAACCGGGCGCTGCCGAGGGCGCCAAAGAGAGAGCCCCCGGGCCCGCCCCCTCCCCATCCATAGTAAAATAAACCGGGCGCCAAAGAGAGAGAGTGGGGCAGGCCGCCGCAGCGCGTAGAGTGCCCGCCCCCGCCCCCTCTCCTCACAGCAAGGAGAGGAGAAGCTCCCTTCAGCCTCCTCACCAGCGACGCCATGACAGTGCGGCCGGCTCTCACTACGACCGCCGCATGGCAGGGCAACCTGACCAAAAGTAAAGTTAAAAAGCACAGTTAAAAACACACACTACACTCATTGCACCTAATGAATGAAGGATTACTTCCCGTCGCTCCATGAGAACTGGACCCCACCCCCACCCCCTCCCCCTCCCCAGTCAAGGAGACCGGGAGCCGCCGAGGGCGCCAGAGAGAGAGTGGGGCGGGCCTCCGCCAGCGCGCCGAGCGCCCGGCCCGCCCCCTCTCCTCACAGCAAGGAGAGGAGAAGCTCCCTTCAGCCTCCTCACCAGCGACGCCATGACAGTGCGGCCGGCTCTCACTACGACCGCCGCATGGCAGGGCAACCTGACCAAAAGTAAAGTTAAAAAGCCCAGTTAAAAACACACACTACACTCATTGCACCTAATGAATGAAGGATTACTTCCCGTCGCTCCATGAGAACTGGACCCCACCCCCACCCCCTCCCCAGTCAAGGAGACCGGGAGCCGCCGAGGGCGCCAGAGAGAGAGTGGGGCGGGCCTCCGCCAGCGCGCCGAGCGCCCGGCCCGCCCCCTCTCCTCACAGCAAGGAGAGGAGAAGCTCCCTTCAGCCTCCTCACCAGCGACGCCATGACAGTGCGGCCGGCTCTCACTACGACCGCCGCATGGCAGGGCAACCTGACCAAAAGTAAAGTTAAAAAGCACAGTTAAAAACACACACACTACACTCATTGCACCTAATGAATGAAGGATTACTTCCCGATGCTCCATGACAACTGGACAAGGGAAAGTCACAGCCCCCCCCCCCCCCAGGGAATAAAGGGACAAGTAAAGGGAGGGAGGTCTCACGGTGGAGCATTAGCTCCTAAGCACCTAGGGTGCCATCTACCCTCGCCCAGACCAGCAGCCTAGGCTGGGAGGCAGGGTAAATCAAAAAGGGATCCGGACGGTAATAGATAAAATAGAGGGCCGGGAGTCATCCCGGCTACCTGAAATCCCCCTGTGCAAGGAGGAGACATCTTTTGACTTGCTCGCCGTCTGCAGAGACGATTACTGGGAGGTGTTTGGGAGGTCCCAGGTATTTATGGGCCGGGAGGGGCTCCTTTTTTCTATTCATCTCTGCAGAAGTTCGCCCTCTACTGGACATAACCCAAGTGTAATGAATATTTCCGAAGCAGGGTGTGAGACATACTTAGAATATTCCCCCTTCTTAAGAGGGGGCACCTCAGGTGGATCAATATCCAACACCTCCAATAAATGTGTCAAAACAGTGGCCGTATCAACGGCATCCCCCAGCGCCTGCCCGGCATTGGAATTCCCAGGCTGACCATAGTCCGCCTCTGAATCCTGATACAATTCCCCCTCCTCAAGCGGGGAATAATCGGACAATTCGGCTGATTCATTGTCAGTGTCCCACAAGGGCTGGGCCGAAAACAACTGTCTCTTTTTAGCCTGGGGCTTCTTGCCCACCGTGCTAGCAATAATTTTCTCTATGCTGGCCAACTTAGCCCAAACATGAGAAAGCGACTCCCCACTAGTACCAATGTCACTTGGAGTACGGATCAGGTGGGGAGGGGAAGGCGATGAAGCGGGAGGAGCCGACCCCGAAGGCTGGGTACCAGACAACATCGTGAAGATGGCACCGCCTGTTGGGAAAGCAAGGGAAAAGGGCCTGTTGGGTAACAGCCCATGCATGCCCCGTGGGAAGGAAAAGGAGATTTTTTTATGGGTGATTTCACATAGCGGGGTATCCCTTAACAGGAGATGCCCCTGGGGTGGAGGAACAAAACTCGGGATGGCCAAAATCCTGTTTTTTTTCTACTTTAAATCTGCGCCATCACACCCAGAAATGGAAGCAAAGCCAGCAGGGTCACTTAGAATGCATAAGCTATTTACATCAAGATTTTTAAAGGACTCATTTTACAGTTCTCACAAAGGGATAACAGAGGAAAGTAAGCACATGCCTGGACGGACATGGACTATAGGGTTAATTCAGCACCATGAGCATTTTCTCACATTTTTTTTTTAGAGAAAACGTTTTATGATTTTTTTTCCTTGGTGCAATTCAGCAATTCTCTCTAAAAAAAAAGTGATTAAAAAAAATTCTCACAATGCCGAATCAACCCTTTTAAGACTCCAAGCTCTTGAAGGCAAACAGTTTACAACTACACATCTGGAACTGGAAAGCATACTCGCATCATAGAAGGGTGACATATAATCAGATGTAAGTCACTTAAGTTAGAGCAGCTTTAATTTATTTAAACTCCATAATTTAACATAACAAAAAAACACAAAAAGTCTTATCTGAATTTCACAGAAAGTGCAGTGTCTAGAGTATGTCAGAAGCACACACTGCTTATCACTACCACACGGGCGGGGGAAAAGGGGTGCCATTTCCCAGCAGCCACGTCAGTGCATTGCCTGTGAACACTAGTCAACAAGTGCCAGAGAAGGGGGGAATGCAGAAACATCAGCTCAGCAAACACACACTGTTAAAGCTATGCTGCACCAATAGGATTGAGAGAACAGTGGGTCATTACTGGTGAGGGTCTAAACAAAAGCAAAGTAAACTATGGGTGTGTTGTGGCACTTCTAGGAATTGCATATGGGGTCTAAGAAAGCCATTAGAAGCTTTGTAGATGCTGAATACAGAAGCTATACCTTTATAGCCCAACTCCTAACACCAGAGAGGTGAATATAGAAGGAATTCTCTTTTTTTTCAGCATAGATTTAACTTTCACTTCTTACACAAAACACACAGTCCCAATCTTCTAAATGCAAATATTAAAACCATCTTATTAACTTGATTACAACATAATATTACAGAAAAACAAGTACTTTTTATGTTACATAAAAAACTACAATATTTAGATCTTGTTAGAGAGACTCAATCTGCTTAAGTGCATTAATGCTATCCTTCACCTTCCAGCGCAGGTTTAAGACTTTTTAATTAAAAAGACTGCCATGGTCAATCTGCCCAGGACCTGGGCACTTGAAGCATCCAATCACATGGCCAGGTGCTTAAAGTGCACTCCCCCTCTCATCTTGCTTGTTTAACCTGACCAAGCAAACAGCTTGAGCAAACATCTGGAAGGAACAGAATTAAGAGAAACATGTATAATTTAAAAACAAAACAAAAAAGACAATCCAGCATGTCCTCATCTTCAGCACCACTAATATAAAACTATGGTCCACGGTTATAGCTGTGAAGACATCAGCCTCTTGTCAACTGAGATTATCTGACACTGCTGATCCCCTTTCTAAAGCTTCCTGTTCTAATAAAAAGTTTTCCAGGTTCATTAGCTTCTGTATAAGAAGAGCATCTAGTTGCACTCCCTCCATGGCCGCTTTTCTTCCCCGCTTGCAGCTTGCCATGACCCTCACTTTGCCTTTTGCACGCTTTGGCCTGGGCATGGTACAGTCTCTGAACTCCAGTATCCGTTTGCGCTTTGTCTGAGAAACAGATATTAAGACACCATTCTTCTCTTTGGGTTCTTCAAATATGGTTTCAAGACTCCTGAATGGAAGAAGAAAGACATACATGAGATACTACACAGTGTGTTAAACAGCTCTTCAAGCCACACGTGAGAATATAGGCTATACCAGGAAAAAACAAAACAAAAAGCACACTAGTTGCCTGGCTGTCAAATCTGGTTCACTATATAAAGTGGAGGTGCGGCCTCTATGTACCCACCTTCCCTGCCCCCCTTCCCTTGTGGGTGGGGTTATAAAAAATAAACACCTTTTCACAACTGAGATCTAGTGCCATTCCACCACCCTCGCAGGTCCAGGGCGCAGCCATCTTGGAGAGAATGCACAGTGAATGGCAGGGCAGGTCTTTCATCCAATTCCATGCAGCAGTGTGGCTGTGCTGTCCACTCACACAAGTCCAACTGTCACTTCGGCTGTCATTTAGAGTCCCGCCCCCGACCAGAATCTGGGGATGGCTGCAGTAATCACGTAAGTCGTTTTATTATTTAACGCCCAATTTGGGCTTAGCACATGGGGAGGGGGGGGCTGAGGGGGTGCAAAAAGCATTGAGTTCCTCTTTAAGGCACTGAGTATACAGTACTGAGTATACAGTACGTCCTGCTCCAGATAGATTACTTACACTTGGGTATTACTCCGACAGATTGCGCTGGACTGCAGAGACATCGAAAATAGGCTCCTCCCGAACCCTCAAATACCCAGGGACCTCCCACAACCCCCAGCATTGAAAAGCAGTTAACAAGAAGCCGGGAGAATTAAAACAACCCAAACTAGTAACTATAACAATGATAATCACCATACAGGGGATCCAAGATAATGCAAAACCAAGGGTGGGGTGGAGCAGGACGTACTGTATACTCATAATACCAATTCTACAGGTGAGTAATCACAGAATTGTATTATTCTTAGTATACAGTACGTCCTGCTCCAGATAGATGACTTACACTTGGGACATCCAATAGCAGTGTCCATAAAGTAGGGTGGGATCCCCAAAGGTAACAGCAGACAGGTCATACCACTGCTGCCTGCAGAACCTTACGGCCAAAAGCAGCATCAGCTGAGGCCCTAACATTAACCTTGTAAAACTTTGAAAAGGTATGAACAGAAGACCAAGTAGCGGCCTTGCAAACTTGTTCAACAGAAGCCTGGTGCTAAAAAAGCCCAAGAGGCCCCAATAGCACGAGTAGAATGAGCAGTAAGGCGGAAGGGAGGATTCTTCACCTTAGCAGAATAGGCCTGAATCACAGCCTGACTGATCCATTTGCTGATAGTAGACTTGGCAGGAGCCTAACCCTTCCTAGGACCAGAAGGGACCACAAAAAGAGCATCAGTTTTTCTGAAAGGTGTAGCCACTAGATAGTACTTCAGACACCTAACCAGATCCAAAGAATGCAAAACCCTCTCCTTAGCATTACTAGGATTAGGGCACAATGACGGAAGAACAATGTCCTGACACAACCAGAGACAACCTTAGGCAGAAAGTCTGGCTTGAAGCGGAACACCACCTTGTCCTGGTGTCTCTCATAGTAGGGGGGCTGGATGGAGTGCGCCGCCAACTCAGACACACGCCTAACAGAGTGATAGCCACCAAAAAGACAACTTTGAGAGTAAGAATGGCCAGGGCAGCATCCTGCACAGGTTCAAAGGGAGCACCCTACAAGGCTGACAAAACCAAGTTCAAATCCCAAACAGGCAACATAGGCTTACGTGGGGGACGCACGTGAGTAACCCCCTGGAAAAAAGTCTGATCAGAGAATGCTGAGCAAAGGACTTCTGGAAGAAAACAGCCAGGGCAGAAACCTGACCCTTCAGAGTACTGAGTTGGAGCCCCATCTCCAACCCATGCTGCAGGAACTCCAGGATCCTGGGAATAGAGAACACACGACAGGGAAGAGACTTAGACTCACACCAGTCAATGTAGGCACGCCAAACCCTGTAATAAATGGAAGAAGACGACTTCTTCCTAGCCTTTATCATGGTATCAACAACGAAGGTAGACAGCCCCTTCTCCATCAAGATGGAGGTTTCAGCAGCCAGGCCATCAAAGCCAGAGTTTGTAAATTGGGATGGCGTAAGGGACCCTGAGTGAGCAGGTCTGGCACCCTGGGCAGAACGTACTGATCTACTGCCAGCTGCACCACGTCTGCGAACCACACTCTTCTTGGCCACCTGGGGGCCACCAGATTCGCTAGCACCCCCTCCAGAGCAATCTTGCCCAGCAGGGGGAATGGAGGAAAGACATAAAGGAGCTGAAAGTCCTGCCATGACATTGCTAGGGCATCCGTGGCCAAGGCCAGAGGATCCTGGACCTGAACAGGCAGGCCCCGAAGGTGATGAGTCAACTGAGCCAGAACCAACCTGATCGCCCGCAGCTCCAAGACGTTGATAGGTGTGTGGGCCTCCCCTGGAACTGCAGGGACTTCCAGACACCCCCCCAACCTGACAGACTGGCATCCGTGGTGACCGTCTTCCAGGAGGGGGTCAGAAAGAATCTGCCCCCCAACAGGTTCCTGGGGTCCAGCCACCACGAGAGGGACCCCCTGACCAGGGGGGAAAGCGCAAAGACCCGGTCCAGGGACGCAGGGTCCTTGTCCCATACGGACAAGAGGTGGAGTCTCGAAGCACGCCACCACCAGGCCCACCAGCTGCATTCCCTGCCTGATGGAGGGATGACGACAAGATAGCAGGAACTGGACCTGCACAATCATACTGTCCACCTTCTGCTCAGGAAGAAAAATACTTGCCTGAAGTGTATCCAGAATCATTCCCAGGAATGAAGTCACCAAGGAGGGAGACAGAGAAGACTTGGGGTGGTTGATCACCCAACCAAATGACTCCAGGGTGGACACTACCAGCTGTGTATCCAACTCTGCCTGATGTAGAGACTGGGAAGTGATGAGAATGTCGTTCAGGTAGGCAGCACGCGGATGCCCTGAAATCTGAGCAGAGACATCACTCCTGCCAGCACCTTGGTGAACACCCTGGGAGCTGAAGTGAGACCAAAAGGCAATGCCACAAATTGGTAGTGTTGATCCTCCAGAGCAAACCTTAGGAACCTTTGATGACCTGGAAACACAGGAATATGAAGGTAAGCATCTTTGATGTCCACAGACGTCATGAAATCCCCTGGGCGCAGGGAACTGATGGCAGAGCGCAGAGTTTCCATGCGAAAGTGCCTACACCTGACAAATTTGTTGAGGATCTTCAAGTCTAGGATGGGCCAGACTGACCCATCTTTTTTGGGCACTGTGAAGAGGTTGGACTAGAAGCCCTTGCCCCTTTCTCTTAAGGGGACCTTGCAGATGACCCCCAGCTCCAGAAGGCTTTGCACCGCCTGCACTAGATCCTGAGCTGACACAGGGTCCTGAGGAATCTAAGATCTGATGAACCTTGGGGGAGGGCAGACAGCAAACTCTATCTTGTAACCGGAGGACACTACCTCCTGAATCCACCGGTCTGAGACATGAAGCCTCCAGACATGAGCGAAGTGCTGAAGCCTGAGGGGGCTTGGGAGACTACTTAAGCTTGGAGCCCCAGGAGGAGCCAGGACGTCCACGTCCTCTGCCCCTACCCCAGAAGTCTCCTCAAGCCCCAGTAAAGGAAAACCCCCTCCCTTGTCTAGCACCACGGTAAGGGGAGGAAAAGGAGCCCTGACCCCGAAAGGGCCGAGACTGCCGCCTGCGCTGGGGTAACCTGCCTCCCTTAGCAAACAGGTCCAGGCGGTCCCCAAACAGGCGTAGTCCTTTGAAAGGAAAACCAGTGAGGGCCTTCTTGGCAGCGTTGTCAGCAGCCCACTGGCGCAGCCAAACCGAGCGGCGTATTGCCACCACAAGGGCAGAGGTTCTGCCACACATTAAACTCCTCCCTAGACACATCATCAGGGGCATCATCAAGGATACTTCTGAGCAGGGTCCTAATAGCCACAGCCGTAATGGCAGAGGCACAGGCCGGGTGCAGCGCCGTCCCCACACATGCAAAGGCATGGGACGCCAGCTGATCAATGCGCCGGTCCTCAGCATCCCGCAGAATAGTAGAGTCAGGGGAGTGCATGACAGAGGTGTTAGATAACCCTAGGACCGGGGCATCCACCTCAGGAGGGGATGACCAACACTTCACCACATCAGCAGGAAAGGGATACTTCCTATCCCAACTCTTAGGTACACCGGGAAGCCTGCTGGGGCGTTGCCATTCCTTGAGCACAAGGTTATTATTAGGTCATTATGGGCTTGCTCAGGAAATTCCAAGCGTGACTTAGCAGTATGAAAACGTTCCCCCTGTTGCCTGGGGGCCGCAACAGGGGGAGAAATAGAAAGATCTGAGCCAACAGTCTTTCAGTATCATCTGGGGCCCAGGGGTCAGAGCCAGAATCGTCATGACCCCTGGGCCTCTCATCAGATGACCCCGAGTCGGAGAATAGCTCCCCTTCCTCCAAAGGGGTATAGCCAGACAGTTCCAAAAACGCATCAGCTTCCATAGGGAAAAGAGTGACATCAGGCGTTAAATGCCGCTTTTTTGCAGAGGCCTTACGCGCCAAGGTATTACCAATCAGCTTCTCAACACTAGCCAGTCTAGGAGACATATCAGGCTGAGAATCCCCACTTGTATGCAACTCAGTGGGAGATTTAAGCTTGGGGGAGTAGGTGAAGTGAAACGAGGCGCAGGCCCAGCCACTGGAAGGCCAGATTGCTCGGCACAAGGTACACAGACCCGCGCATTGTCAACACCAATAGGGGACACCCCACAAGCTACACACGGACGGGTTGTCCCGAAGGAACCCCGAGCACATTATCCTGAGACGCCTCCATATGGTGATTTATAGCAGCAAAATAGGGCGATAGGGATTGACGCTATAAAGCAACCCGGGATGCCCCAATAACCCGCTAGGGAAGTGGGAGTAATTAACACTAGGCCTCACAAGTTAATTAACTAAATAGAGGGAGTAGGGCCGGGAGAAGCCAAGAGGGTTCGGCCCGTCTGAAAGACATAAGCAAAGGGGAGCCGTAAGTGTACAAATAAATAACGGTAATAAAGCCGCCCGCGAGGGCACTCACGGACCGCGGTAGGTAGAAGCCCGTCACGCAGCAGCCGGAACCAAGAAAAAAAAAAAAACATTTTGTGATTACTCACCTGTAAAATGGGTATTATAAGTATGTCACACACCCCGCTTCCACTATTCATGACATATGGGTTATGGTCCAGTAGAGGGCGAACCTCTGCAGAGATGAAAGCAAAAAAGAAGCCCCTCCTGGTCCATAAATACCTGGGACATCCCACACATTCCCCAGTATATGACAGCAGAAAGGGGATCAGGAAGGGACAATAAAACATTCTTAACAATAAAAGGTTCACCATATAAAGGATCCAGAATACCAAAAGGGTGGGATGAAGCGCGGTGTGTGACATACTTATAATACCCATTTTACAGGTGAGTAATCACAAAATGGTATTATTCCAAGTATGTCACACACCCCGCTTCCACTATTCATGACATATGGGACATCCAATAGCAGTGTCCGTCATGGGTGGGGATCCAAATACAGCAAAAAAAATGCACAAATTGAAACCCCTGCAGCTTGCAGAACCTTGCGGCCAAAAACAGCATCCGCTGAGGCCCAGTATGAACGGAAGACCAAGTAGCAGCCTTACAAACTTGTTCAACAGAAGCCTGGTGCTGAAAAGCACAGAAAGCCCCAACAGCACGAGTAGAATGAGCAGTGATCTCAAAAGGAGGAACCCTCCCCTTAGCGGAATAGGCCCCAACAATGGCCTGATGTATCCATTTACTAATGGTAGACTTGGCTGGCGCCCAACCTTTCCTGGGCCCGGAGGGCACCGCGAACAAGGCGTCCGTCTTACGAAAAGGAGAAGTAGCGACCAAATAGTACTTCACACAACGAACCACATCCAAAGAGTGCAAAACCCTCTCCTTGTCATTGCTAGGCTTAGGACACAAGGAAGGGAGAACTACATCCTGATTGAGATGGAAAGCAGAAACCACCTTAGGAAGGAAATCTGGTTTAAAGCGAAAAACCACCTTGTCCTGGTGTCTCTCAAGGTAAGGGGCCTGAATAGACAGAGCTGCCAACTCGGAGACACGCCGAACAGAGGTAATAGCCACCAAACAGGCCACCTTTTGAGTGAACACAGAAAGTGCCACATCCTGCACCGGCTCAAAAGGAGGCCCCTGGTGGGTCGAGAGAACCAAATTTAGGACCCAAACTGGAACCAAAGGCTTTCTAGGGGGCCGAACATGCGTGACCCCCTTGGAAAAAAGTCTTGACCAGATGCAAGACAAAGAACCTTTGAAAAAAGAGAGCCTGGGCAGAAACCTGACCCTTCAAAGTACTGAGCTGGAACCCCAGATCCAGACTGTGTTGTAGAAACTCCAAAATCCTAGGAATCGAAAAACACCCTGCAAGGTAAGGCCCTAGCCTCACACCAGTCAATATAGGATCGCCAAGTCCTATAGTAAATGTTAAAGGAAGACCTCTTCCTAGCTCTAATCAATGTCTGGATAACCGCCTCCGACAGCAGCCACGCCGTCAAAGCAAGCGTTTGTAAATTGGGGTAACGTAGCTGACCCAGAGAGATCAGATCCGGAACAGGGGCAGCCTGTACTGATCTACCGCCAGTCTTACGATATCTGCGAACCAAACCTGTCTTGGCCACCTTGAGGCCACCAGAATTGCTGGTGCCCCCTCTAGAGCCAGCTTGCGCACTACCTTGCCTACCATGGAGAAGGGGGGAAACAGGTACAGAAAACCCCAGATCCCTTCAGGCAAGGGACAAGGCGTTCACTGCCAGGGCCAGAGGATCCTGAGACAGAGATACAAAGGTTGAGAGCTTGTGATTGTGCCAAGAGGCAAAGATATCCACCTCCGGAGTCCCCCACTTGTGACACAGGGACCGAAATACCCTGTGTTTGAGAGACCAATCCCCTCGGCGAGAGAATCCCCTACTCAGGGAGTCCGCCTCCATGTTCTCCACTCCCGGAATGTACACTGCCAAGATGCAAGGAACATTGCTCTCCGCCCATGTCAGAATCAGAGACTTCCCTGAGGGCACTCCTGCTGCGAGTCCCTCCTTGGTGATTGATGTAAGCTACCGCAGCTCGATTGTCTGATTGAACCTGAACCGGTAAGCCCTGTAGGTGAAGTGTCAGACGTGACAGAACCAAAAAGGTAGCTCCAGGCTCCGAGACATTGATGGGGGTGTGAGCCTCCAGAGGACCCCACAACCCCTGGAACTGATGATCCTTCCAGAAAACCTCCCCAGCCCGACTGGCTGGCATCCATGGTAACCGTCTCCCAACAGAGGGCCAGAAAGGATCTGCCCCTCATCAGATTGCTTGGTTCCAGCCACCACTGAAGGGACTGCCGGACCCTGGGAGACTGTGGACATCTGTCCCATTTCAGCAATAGATTGAGTTGGAGCGACCTCATGTGTAACTGAGCAAAGGGGACTGCCTCGAAGGAAGCCACCATCAAACCTACCAGAGTCATCCCTAGCCGGATAGAAGGGCGAGGATTGGTCAGGAGAACACGTATCATATCTATCATATCCTGAACCCTCTGCACCTTTGGCTGAGGTAGGAACACTCTGGCCTGACTGGTATCCAGATTCATGCCCAGAAAAAAGATCTCCCTGATGGGGAGAGAGAAGACTTGGGGTGGTTGATCACCCATCCGAACCTTTCCAACGTCGTCACCACCATCCTGGAGTCCAGCACCGCCTGGCAGAGGGAAGAAGCTGTAATGAGTAGGTCGTCCAGATACAGCACAATGCGAATGGCCTGGGCTCTGAGCAGGGCCATTATGCCCGCCAGAACCTTGGTAAACACTCTTGGTGCCGAGGTCAGCCCGAACGGGAGGGCCGCAAACTGAAAATGCTGATCTCCAACCACGAACCTGAGAAATCTCTGGTGTGCTGGGAAAATTTGTACACGAAGGTAATCTTCAAATCCAGAATGGGTCTTATGGAGCCATCCTTTTAGGGAACCGTGAAGAGGTTGGAATAGCAGCCCCGGCCTCTCTCTGAAAGAGGCACCGGGCATATGACCGCCATGTCCAGGAGATTCTTTACAGCCAACAGAAGCCCCTGCACCGCCCGAGGATCCGATGGCACCCGAGACCTTAGGAATCTGGGAGGAGGCCGGTACTCGAACTCCAGTTTGTACCCAGACGAGACCACTTCCAATATCCACTTGTCTGTGACCTCCTGGGCCCAGACCTGGAAGAAGAGCTGCAGCCGTCCCCGCACCCATAACGGTGAGGGCGCCTCCTCATTGCTGAGCTGGCTTGGCAGCGGGCTTGGAACCCCAGGTAGAGGCTGGATGGGCACATCCTCTGCCTCTGTTCCAGGAATCACCTCTGAAGCTAGAGTAGGCAAGACCTCTGCCCGCTCTGGCACCGCGGAAGGAAGGATTGAAGGAGCTTGCCCCCCGAAAGGAGCGACACTGCTTCTTACGCTGAGGTAGCTTTCCACCTTTCGCCACAGAATCCAATTTGTCACCTAACAGCCGCATACCCAGGAAGGGCAGTGCTGTAAGTGATTTCTTGGCCGCTATGTCAGCCGCCCACTGGCATAGCCATACCGATCGGCGCATGGCCACCAGCAGAGCCAAGGTTCTACAACACATGATAATAGTGTCATCCATAGCCGCTAACACAAAATTCACGAACAATTCACACCCCATAAGGGATGTGAATTCAACGCTGGCCGGGCTGAGCTGGGACCTTTTTAACATGTCCCTAACCTAAGACCTGGTAGCCACAGCCACGAGTGCAGATGCACAAACAGGCCGCAAGGCTGAACCCACACTGGCAAAGGCATGGCATGCCATCTGATCGATGCGCTTATCCTCGCCATCCTTAAGGGTAGCGGTGTCAGGAGTATGTACAACGTAGGTGTTGGACAATCCTAAGATGAGCGCATCGACCTCGGGAGGGGAAGACCATCGCTTCACCGCGTCCACCGGGAAGGGATACTTCCTATCCCATCTCTGCGGGACACCGGGAAGCCGACTCAGCATTATTCTTAGAGAATGGGAGAAGCCATCAGAATGATCCTGATTTGGGAACTCCAAGCGGGGCTTAGATGAGCCAAGAATTCTCCTTTCTTCGAAGGGGCCTCCGCTGGTGGGGAAATATCCAGAACCTCTAAGAGATGGGCCAGGACTTTGGGGGTATCAAAAGCATCCCCCAGCGCCTGCCCGGCATCAGAATCAAAGAACTGCAGTTCTTCAGTCCCAGATTCCCCAAACAATTCTCCCTCCTCAAGAGGGGAATAATCAGACCATTCAGGGGAGTCACAATCATCAAAACCAAGTACCGGCATAGTCGGTGACAAATGCCTTTTCTTAGCAGGGGCTTTTCTGCCCACTGAGCTAGCAATAATTTTCAAGGTTGGCCAGCCCAGCACATACATCAGAGTGCGACTGCCCGCTAATGACCGTGTCACTTGGGGTACGGATAGTGTGGGGTGGGGAAATAGATGAGACGGGCGGCACTGACCCAGACGCCTGGGATCCTGACTGCCGCGTTATGGCCTGTTGCGCACATGGTATGCAAATTAGTACATTTACCCCCGTAAGGAATACCCCACAACCCACACATAGCCAGGATTGTCCCGAAGGGAGCCCGAGCCCGGTATCCTGTGGAGCCTCCATATGGTGATTTTAAAGGTAGTCGCAATGACCAGGGGGAATTACGCTGATAAGCTACCCGGGATGCCCCTTTTAAGCCCCAAGTGGGAGGATTTTAGGTGACCAATTTACTCTAGGGACCCTAGGACCGGGAGAACCCCCTTTTAAGCAGGTAGCAGGGAGTCGTCCTGAAAGACACAAGCAGTGGCCATAAACAAATGCGCGCACACACACAGATAAATAGCAAAGTAACCAACAAATAGGTAACCACACAGTGTGACCTGCGCTGCCCCCAGCTGAAGGGGACACAATTATACTGAATAAGGATGAAAAGAGGAGGGCACTCATGTGTCTCACAAGATGGCAGCCAGCAGCACAGCACTCGAGAGAGAGGGAGAAGAAGAAGGGGCGGGCCAGCGTGGATGGCCCTGCCCCCCTTCCCTCACAACCAGAAGCACAGTACCCAGCTATAGGCTGGGTTCCGCAAAAGGCGCGAAACAGGAGGAGGCGGGCCGCGGCAACGCATGAGCGCCCGGCCCCGCCCCCTCGACACCGCAGCCAGCATATAACAATAGTGCGCTCTAAAGTGCCATACACACACACTCCCATACATAAGAGTGAAAATCTGAACATGGGAAGACCCAATCCCCCCCCCCCCCCCGGAGGGCTACAAGAGGGACCCGGAAGGGGGGGAAAATCCTGCACCATGGGTGTAAGGGATATATATGTATATATATATTGTGACGAGAGGCAAACAGGTCCACCTCCGGTGTCCCCCACCGGAGACACAGCGACGGAAAAACTTGAGGATGGAGAGCCCATTCTCCCAGACGGGAAGAGCACCTGCTCAACAGATCCGCTTCCCTGTTTTCCACACCCGGAATGTAAACTGCCGAGAGACAAGGAACATGGGCCTCCGCCCAGGTCAGGATCAGGGACACCTCTCTGAGGGCACCCAGACTGCGAGTCCCTCCCTGATGATTAATGTAAGCAACCGCTGTCCGATTGTCCGAACTGGAAGGCCCAGAACATGCTGAGTCAAATGAACAAGAACCAGGCGGATGGCTCTCAGTTCCAGAACATTGATGGGCAAGTGGACCTCTTGAGGTCCCCACAGCCCCCGAAACTGAAGATCCTTCCAGAATCCCCCCCATCCCGAAAGACTGGCGTCCGTGGTGACAATTTCCCAGAGAGCAGTCAGGAAAGACCTGCCCCTCAAGAGATTGGTCGAGACCAACCACCATTGAAGGGACTGCCGGACCCGGGAGGACAACTGGAAGGGGCGATCCAACGACCGTGGTCGCCGGTCCCAAGACGCCAACAGATGAAGCTGAAGCGTCCTTGTGTGAAATTGAGCAAAAGGAACTGCCTCGAAAGAGGCAACCATCAACCCTACCAGTCTCATCCCCAGACGGATGGACGGTCGAGGATTGGAAAGAAGGAACCGAGCCAATTCCTGAATCAGACAAATCTTGGATTGAGGCAGAAACACCCTGTGTTGACAAGAATCCAACCGCATTCCCAGAAAGGACACCACCCTGGCCGGGCGAGGGAGGACTTGGGAAAGTTGATCACCCAACCGAAGCTTTCCAGCGTGGAGACTACCGTCCTGGTGTCCGTCTCCGATTGATTGAGAGAAGGAGCCATGATGAGAAGGTCGTCCAGATAAGGTACGACGCGAATGCCTTGAGATCTGAGAATGGCCATCACCCCTGCCAGCACCTTGGTGAACACTCTTGGAGCCGAGGTAAGGCCACGAATTGAAAATGCTGATCCTTCATTACGAACCGAAGAAAACGATGAGCCTGGCAGATGGGAACATGAAGGTAAGCATCCTTGATGTCTATGGACGTCATGAAGTCCCCCTGCCGAAGAGAACCGATGGCCGATCGCAGAGTTTCCATGCGAAACTTCCGAGTACGGATGAACCTGTTGAGGAACTTCAGATCCAGAACGGGGCGAACCGACCCGTCTTTCTTGGGGACTGTGAAAAGATTGGAGTAAAACCCGAGGCCCACCTCCAAGTGCGGCACCGGCCGGATGACCGCCATTTCCAGAAGATTCTTCACCGACGCCAGGAGCCCCTGCGCGGCCGAAGGATCGGTGGGCACCCGAGACCGGAAAAACTGTGAAGGAGGGCGAGACTCGAACTCCAGCTTGTAACCGGACGACACCACCTCCCGGATCCATCTGTCCGGAACCTCCTGGTCCCAAACCAGGGAGAAGTGTCGCAATCGTCCCCCCACCCGCACTGAGCGGGCTTACCAGCAGTCTTGGGCTTGGCGCCCCAGGACTGACCGGGACGGCCACGGACCCTCCCCCGGGTCCAACCTGCACCCCTGGTAGCGGGAAAGGAGGCCCCTCTGCCCGCTCTGACTCCCCGAAAGGAAGGGCTAAAGGAAGCCGCTCCCCGAAAGGAACGACGCGGCCTCTTGCGTTGAGGCAACTTACCACCCTTGGTAACTGAATCCAATTTGTCGCCAAACAGGCGCAAACCTACAAAAGGAAGAGCTGTAAGCGACTTCTTAGAGTTAAAGTCCGCCATCCACACCGACCGACGAATAGCAACCAACAGGGCCGCGGTCCTGCTACACATCGCAAGCGCATCGTCCTGGGCGGTCATGACAAAGGAAATAAACGACTCACACTGCTTGAGAGAACCGAACTCATCACAAGTGGTATCAAGATCTCCGTACAAATCTCTAACAATGGACCTAACAGCCATCAGAAGAAGCGCCGAAGCACACACCGGCCGCAGTGCCGATCCAGCACTGATAAAACCATGGCGAGCCAATTGATCAATCCGACGATCCTCACCATCCTTAATGGTAGTAGTGTCAGGGGAGTGCAACACAGCCGTGTTAGACAGCCCCAACACAGGGGCATCGACGTCAGGGGGAACAGACCAAAGCTTCACCAAATCCTCCGGAAAGGGATAACGCTTATCCCAACTAGGAGGAACTCCAACAAGGCGCATGGGTTGTTCCCATTCCTTAAGGACAACCCTCACAAAGTGTTGTTGCCTGGGAAACACCAAACACGGCTGGGGCACATCAAACAACTCACCCTTTGGCGGGGGGACCGCCTCAGGCGGTTCCAAAGCCAAAATCTCAAACATTTGAGCCAAAATGGAAGGAGTGTCAAGGAACACCCCCGCAGCCAGATCGCCAGCGGTACCAACCAATTGCTGGTCTGCAGGCTCGTCCAACTCCTCTAGGAGCTCCCCCTCCTCAGCCAGGGGACAATCGGACCAATCCAATACTTCAAACACCTCATCCTCCGGAACAGGCGATGCCGGAGAAAGGTGCTTCCGCTTAGCTGTAGCCTTCTGAGCCACCGCGGCGGAAACCATTTTCTCGAGGCTGGCCAATCGTGCACACATCTCAGATTGCGAATCCCCACCTTTGACAACGTCACACGGGGTCCAGAATAGGTGGGGGGGGTAGGAGATGACGGAGGTTACGGGGAGCCAGAAGCCGGAATGCCGGCCTGGCGCGCAATATTCCGCTGTGCACATGGAATACATATTATGACATCATCGCCTGGGAGCGGAGCCCCACAACCCCCACACAGCCTGGATAGCCCAGAAGAGCCGTTTCCGGTAATGTCGGAAGCCTCCATATGGTGAAATTATGGCATTCGCAATAACCAACCCGGGATGCCCCTTTTATAATTAAAGTCCCGGGAGAGGGAGGATTTTTTTTTTTTTTTTTTTTAAATAAGACTAGCCAGGTATATCAGACCGGGAGACGCACCGCAGCACGGGAATCCCCGGACCTGTGAGGAAGAGACCACAATTAGCCTCCAGAAGTACAAAAAAAGTGTGCAGCAAGCATAAACATACACAAAACTAACATTAACTACCCCAGGTATAATGGCAATCCCTAGATATATGTATGTGTATATATATATATATATATATATATATATATATATATATATATATATATATATATATATATATATATATATATATATATATATCAGTATGCAGCCCTCTATACCCCCAAAAGGGCTCAAGAGTGCACAGCACAGTAAAAATCAGTGCAACCAATCTAGATCAAATGGGAATCACAATAGGCAAAATACCTAACATGCATGCGCAGCACAGAAAAAGGTAAAGAGAAAAACTTGCCTTTCTAAAGTAGGAAGCACTGCGACCCCACCTTGCCCAAGACAGAACTCTATCTCTGGCCTGTTGAGGAGTGCCTTCTCTGCGGGCTCCAGCAGACCCCAGGCGGACCCGAGCACACCTGAGGGATTACTTCCAGATGCTCCACACCGGAGCAAGGAGACGACGGCCTGGCCGGCAAAGCGCGCAACGCGCTCCGGCCCCGCCCCACGCTTACGTCAGCACGGCGCGGGCCGCGAAGGAACGCGGCCCCGCCCCCTAGAGATGAGCACCGCGGCCGCACGTAGAGAGGCGGGTGACAGAAACAGGCACCCCGTCCGGCCGCGCAGCACAAAGAAATGCACACACAAAAACACCCTGTTTAACAGAACAACACATACAACATTCTGGCCCAATATTAAAGATACCCCCAAACGCCACCCCCCCCCCCCCCCCACGCTAAGGGAGAAGGGACCAGGCGAGGGAAGGCAGGCTAAAAAGGGGGACCGGGACGGGGCATCCCAAATCCGGATCACCAGCCGGATAACCGCAGAACCGCATAATGCCGCAGGCAGCCGCGGCACCGGGCGCATAATAGAGCTGGTAGCAGCCCGCATAACAAGCGGAGCTGCTCCCCGCTCGGTCACGCTACCAGCTCCAAACTCCTAAAGGGGCGCAAGCTGCGGCCTCATACCGAAGGCCCGGCCCCGCCCCCTCACTGAAGAGCGTTAGGGGAGAAATCCTCCCCTCAGCTCTGAGGTAAAAATCCAGTGTCTGTCAGCAAAAAAGATTGCAACAAGTTTACATTATAACTATTCATACCAGAAAAGTAAACATTTTAAACAAACATTTCAAATAAATCTATTTTCCAGGCGCCCCCATACAAAAACACCAGAAGCTGAATAAGAGGCCTCCACACAACTAAAAAAGGGGAATAGGCCATTTAAGGGGAAAATTAAACTCTTGGACAGGGCATCCCAAACCGGAGTCACCAACCCGGTATAACCGCCTACCCTCTTTATAGGGTCTCGCGGTGGAGCATAGCTCCTGAGCACCTAAGGTGCTGTTATACCCTCGCTCGGACAGCAGTCAAGACTGGGAGGCATTTAAATAGCTATATATTAATAAAGGGAATAAAGAGTCCGAACGGAAATAAAAATATATATAGGCCGGGAGTAGACCCGGCTACCTTAAAGTCCCCCTGTGCAAGGAGGAGATATCATCTGCTGCTTGCTCGCCATCTGCAGAGATGAAGACTGGGCAATGAGTGGGAGGTCCCAGGTACTTATGGACTGGGAGGGGCTTTCTTTCCTCCAATCATCTCTGCAGAAGCCCTCTACAGGACCATACTACCCACAGGTAATGAATATCTTGAAGCGGGGTGTGTGACATACTTAGAATAAGAGCATCAGTTTTCCTGAAAGGTGCAGTAGTCACCAGATAATACTTCAGACACCTAACCACATCCAAAGAGTGCAAAACCCTCTCCTTAGCATTGCTAGGATTAGGGCACAAAGAAGGAAGAACAATATCCTGATTCAAATGAAAGGCAGACACTACTAAAGTCAGGTTTGAAACTAAACACCACCTTGTCCTGGTGTGTCTCATAGTAGGGGGGCTGAATGGAAAGCGCCGCCAACTCAGACACACACCTGACAGAGGTGATAGCCACCAGAAATACAACCTTGAGCGTAAGAATGGCCAGAGCAGCATCCTGCACAGGTTCAAAGGGAGCACCCTGCAAGGCTGACAGAACCAAGTTTAAATCCCAAACAGGAACCATAGGCTTATGTGGAGTGCGCACATGAGTGACCCCCTGGAAAAAAGTCCTGATCAGAGGGTGCTGAGCAAAGGACTTCTGGAAGAAAATAGCCAGAGCAGAAACCCGACCCTTCAGAGTACTGAGCTGGAGTCCCATCTCAAAACCATGCTGCAGGAACTCCAAAATCCTGGAAATAGAGAACACACAACAGGGAAGAAACTTAGACTCACACCAGTCAATGTAGGCATGCCAAACCCTGTAATAAATGGAAGAGGAAGACTTCTTCCTAGCCTTTATCAAAGTATCCACAACTGAAGAAGACAGCCCTTTCTCCATCAAGATGGAGGTTTCAGCACTCAGGCCGTCAAAGCCAGAGTTTGTAAATTGGGATGGCGTAGTGAGCCCTGAGTGAGCAGATCTGGCACCAAGGGCAAAGTTTACTGATTTACTGCCAGCTGCACCACGCCTGCGAACCACACTCTACTTGGCCACCTGGGAGCCACCGGAATTGCTGGCACCCCTTCCAGAGCAATCTTGCGCAGAACCCTGCCCAGCAGGGGAATTGGAGGGAAGAGATACAGGAACTGAAAGTCCTGCCATGACATTGCTAGAGCATCCGAGGTCAAGGCCAGAGGATCCTGGGACAGAGAGACAAAAGTTGGGAGCTTGTGATTGAGGCGGGACGCATTTGGTTGGCCCCAACGGTGACACAGTGATTGAAACACCCTGCTGCATAGGGACCATTCTCCCTGGCGAGAGGGCCCCCTTGCTCAGAGAGTCCGCCAGGCAATTTTCCACCCCTGGGATGTACACAGCTGATATGCAGGGGACATTGGCCTCCGCCCAAGTCAGGATCAGAGACGCTTCCTGGAGGGCACCCTTGCTCCGGGTCCCTCTCTGATGATTGATGTAGGCAACTGCCGTCTGGTTTTCTGAGCGCACCTGAACAGGCAGGCCCTGAAGATGATTAGTCAAGTGAGCCAGAACTAACCTGATTGCCCGTAGTTCCAAGACATTGATAGGTGTGTGGGCCTCCTGAGGACCCCACCTCCCCTGGAACCGCAGGTACTTCCAGAAACCCCCCCAACCTGACAGATTGGCATCCGTGGTGGCCGTCTCCCAGGAAGGGGTAAGAAAGGATCTGCCCCCCAACAGGTTCCTTGAGTCCATCCACAACAAGAGGGACTTCCTGACCCGAGGGGAGAGCACACAGACCCGTCCAGGGACGCTGGGTCCTTGTCCCATACTGACAATAGGTGAAGTTGCAGAGGCCTCAAGTGGAACTGAGCATAAGGTACCGCTTCGAAGCATGCCCCCATCAGGCCCACCAGCTGCATCCCCTGCCTGATGGAGGGATGAGGACAAGCTAGGAGGGACTGAGCCTGTGCAATCAGACTGTCCACCTTCTGCTGAGGAAGGAAAATCCTTGCCTGAACTGTATCCAGATTCATTCCTAGGAATGGAGTTACCAAGAAAGGGGACAGTGAGGACTTGGGGTGGTTGATCACCCATCCAAATGACTCCAGAGTGGACACCACCAGCTGAGTATCCAACTCTGCCTGATGTAGAGACTGGGAATTGATGAGGATGTCGTCCAGATAGGGAAGCACGCATACGCCCTGACATCTGAGCAGAGACATCACGCCAGCCAGTACTTTGGTGAACACCCTGGGGGCTGAAGTGAGGCCAAATGGCAAGGCCACAAACTGGTGGTGTTGATCCATCAGAGCGAACCTGAGGAACCTTTGATGACCTGGGAACACAGGAATATGAAGGTAAGCATCTTTGATGTCCACAGAAGTCATGAAATCCCCTTGGTGCAGGGAACTGATGGCAGAGCGCAGAGTTTCCATGCCAAAGCGCCTGCCCCTGACAAACTTGAGGATCTTTAAGTCCAGGATGGGCCTGACTGACCCATCTTTTTTGGGTAATGTGAATAGACTGGAATAAAAGCCCTTGCCTTTTTCTCTTAAGGGGACCTGGCAGATGACCCCCAGCTCCAGGAGGCCTTGCACTGCCTGCACTAGCTCCTGAGCTGACACAGGGTCCTGAGGAATCCGGGATCTGCTGAATCTTGGGAGGGGGACAGGCAGCAAACTCCAACTTGTAACCGGAGGACACTACCTCCTGAATCCATAAAGCCTCCAGATGTGAGCGAAGTGCTGCAGCCGTCCCCCACAAGGATGGGTGAGGGTGCCCCATCATGCCTGAGGGGGCTTGGGGGATGATTTTGCTTTGGGACCCCAGGAGGGGCCAGGACGTCCATGTCCTCTGCCCCTGCCCCAGAAATCTCCCCGGGTCCCAGGAAAGGAAACCCCCCTCCCCTGTCTGGCACCACGGTAAGGGGAGGAGAAGGAACCCTGACACCGAAAGGGCCTAGATTGACGCCTGCGCTGGGGTAGCCTGCCTCCCTTAGCAAAAAGGTCCAGGAGGTCCCCAAACAGGCGCAGTACTTTAAAGGGAAAACGTTGTCAGCAGCCCACTGGCGCAGCCAAACCAAGAGGCGTATAGCCACCACAAGGGCAGAAGTTCTGGCACACATTCTGATGGTGTCATCCATGGCTGAGAGGACAAAATTTACAAAAACATCACAACTGGAGAGTGCATTGAAAACCTCACAAGGCAAATCATAAGGGGCACTATCAAGTATATTTATGATAAGGGTTCTAGTGGCCACAGCAGTAATGGCAGAGGCACAGACCCGGCGCAGCGCCGTCCCCGCACATGCAAAGGCATGGGATGCCAGCTGGTCAATGCGCCGGTCCTCAGCATCCCGCAGGGTAGTAGAGTCAGGGGAATGCATGACAGAGGTATTAGACAGTCCTAGGATCGGGGCATCCACCTCGGGGGGGGGGGGGGGGGGGGGGTTGACCAACATTTAACCACCTCAGCAGGAAAGGGATACTTCCTATCCCATTCCTTGAGCACAAGGTTATGGAAATGTGCTTGCTCGGGAAATTCCAAACGTGATTTTGCTGTATGGAAAAGCTCCCCTCTCTGTCTGGGGGCCGCAACAGGGAGAGAGATGGACAGAACCTCAAAAATCTGGGTCAATAATCTGTCAGTGTCATCCGGGGCCCAGGGGTCAGAGCCAGAATCGTCATGACCCCTTGGTCTCTCGTCAGATGAGCCTGAGTCAGAAAACAGCTCCCCTTCATCAGATGGGGTATAGCCACAAAGATTCCAAAACTCCTCAGTTTCCATAGGGAAAAATACAATTCTGTGAAATACTCACCTGTAGAATTGGTATTATAAGTATACAGTACGTCCTGCTCCAGATAGGTTACTTACACTTGGGTTATCCTCCGCCAGATGGCGCTGCACTGCAGAGACATGTAAAACAGGCTCCTCCCGGCCTCTCAAATACCCGGGGACCTCCCACAAATCCCCAGCATTGAAAAGCAGTGAACAAGAAGCCGGGAGAATTTAACCACCCAAAAACTGGTAACTATAACAATGACAACAATCACCATACAGGGGATCCAGAATAATGCAACAACAGGGTGGGGTGGAGCAGGACGTACTGTATACTTATAATACCAATGCTACAGATGAGTATTTCACAGAATTGTATTATTCTCAGTATACGTCCTGCTCCAGATAGATTACTTTACACTTGGGACATCCAATAGCAGTGTCCATAAAGTAGGGTGGGATCCCCAACAAAGAAGGTAACAGCAGACAGTTTAAACCACTGCCGGCTGCAAAACCTTGCGGCCAAAAACAGCATCAGCTGAGGCCTTGACATCAACCTTGTAAAACTTTGAAAAGGTATGAACAGAAGACCAAGTAGCGGCCTTGCAAACTTGTTCAACAGAAGCCTGGTGCTGGAAGGCCCAAGAGGCACCAATAGCACGAGTACCGTAGAATGAGCAGTAAGGCGGAAGGGAGGATTCTTCCCCTTAGCAGAGTAGGCCTGAATCACAGCCTGATGGATCCATTTGCTGATAGTAGACTTGGCAGGAGCCAAACCCTTCCTAGGACCAGAAGGGACCACAAAAAGAGCATCAGATTTCCTGAAGGACGCAGTGACTACTAGGTAATACTTCAGACACCTGACCACATCCAAGGAATGCAAAACCCTTTCCTTAGCATTGCTAGGATTAGGGCACAAGGAAGGAAGAATAATATCCTGGATCAAAAGAAAAGCAGACACCACCTTAGGCAGGAAATCCGGCTTAAAGCGGAACACCACCTTATCCTGGTGTCTCTCAAAGTATGGGGGCTGGATAGACAGAGCCGCCAGCTCAGACACACGCCTGACCGAAGTAATAGCCACCAGAAAGACCACCTTGAGGGTAAGTACAGCCAGAGCAGCATCCTGAATAGGTTCAAAGGGAGCACCCTGCAAGGCAGACAAGATCAAGTTCAAATCCCAAGCAGGGACCATAGGTTTTCGTGGGGGACGCACATGAGTAACCCCCTGAAAGAAAGTCTTAACCAAGGAATGCTGAGCAAAAGACTTCTGAAAGAAGACAGACAGGGCAGAAACCTGACCCTTCAAAGTACTGAGTTGGAGACCCGACTCCAACCCTTGCTGTAAAAACTCCAGAACCCTGGGAACTGAGAACACCCGACAGGGAAGAGACCTAGACTCACACCAGTCAGTGTAGGTACGCCATACCTTATAATAAATGGAAGAAGAAGTCTTCTTCCTAGCCTTCACCATGGACTCAACCATTGAGGCAGACAAGCCTTTCTCCATCAAGATGGAGGTTTCAGCAGCCAGGCCATCAAAGCCAGAGTTTGTAATTGGGATGGCGTAAGGGGCCCTGAGTGAGCAGATCTGGCACTCCAGGCAGAAAGTACTGATCTACTGCCATCTGCACCACGTCTGCGAACCACACTCTTCTTGGCCACCTGGGGGCCACCAGAATCACTGACACCCCTTCCAGAGCAATCCTGCGCAGAACCCTGCCTAGCAGGGGGAATGGAGGAAAGACATACAGAAACTGAATGTCCTGCCATGACATTACTAAGGCATCCGTGGTCACGGCCAGAGGATCCTGGGACAGGGAGACAAAGGCCAGGAGCTTGTGATTGTGACGGAACGCAAAAAGATCCACATCTGGTTGGCCCCAACAGTGATACAGAGATTGGAACACCCTGTTGCAGAGGGACCCCCCCCCCCCGGAATGTATACCGCTGATATGCAGGGAACATTGGCCTCCACCCAGATCAGGATGAGAGACACTTCCTGGAAGGCCCTCTTGCTCCGGGTCCCTCTCTGATGATTGATGTAGGCAACTGCCATCAGATTGACCGAGCGCCCCTGAACAGGCAGGCCCTGAAGATGAGTAGTCAAGCGAGCCAGAACTAACCTGATCGCTCACAGCTTCAAGACATTGATAGGTTTATGGGCCTCCTAAGGGCTCCACCTCCCCTGGAACCGCAGGGACTTCCAGAACCCCCCCCCCCCCCCATCCTGATAGACTGGCATCCGTGGTGACCGTCTCCCAGAAAGGGGCAAGAAGGGTTCTGCCCCCCAACAGGTTCTTTGAGTCCATCCACTACAAGAGGGACCTCCTTACCAGGGGGGAAGGCACACAGACCCTGTCCAGGTATGCTGGGTCCTTGTCCCATACAGACAATAGGAGAAGCTGCAGAAGCCCCAAGTGGGACTGAGCATAAGGGGCCGCTTCGAAGCACGCCACCATCAGGCCCACCAGCTGCATCCCCTGCCTGGTGGAGGGACAAGGACAGCTAGGAGGGACTGAGCTTGTGCAAGCAGATTGTCCACCTTCTGCTGAGGAAGGAAGATCCTTGCCTGAACTGTATCCAGATTCATTCCTAGGAATAGAGTTACCAAGGAAGGGGACAGTGAGGACTTGGGGTGGTTGATCACCCATCCAAATGACTCCAGAATGGACACCACCAGCTGAGTATCCAACTTTGCCTGATGTAGAGACTGGAAAGCGATGAGGACGTCCAGGTAGTGTCAGCACGCCTGTCATCAGAGACATCACCCCCGCCAGCACCTTGGTGAGCACTCTGGGAGCTGAAGAGAGGCCAGATGGCAAGGCCACAAATTGGCAGTGTTGATCTTCCAACACGAATCTGAGGAACCTTGGTGTCCTGAAAACACAGGGATGTGAAAGAAAGCATCTTTGATATCCACAGACGGCATGAAGCTGAAGGCCATGCGGAAAACGCCTGTACTTGACAATTTGCTGAAGATCTGTAAATCCAGAATGGGCCTGACTGACTGTTGGGGTAGAGTCCCTTGCCTCTGTCTGTTAAGGGAAATCTGCAAATGACCCCCAGACCCAGCAGGCCTTGCACGGCCTGCGCCAACACCTGAGCAGAGGCAGGGACCAGGAGTACCCGGGACCTGATAATCTTGGGGGAGGCCGCACAGCAAACTTTATCTTGTAGCCGGAGGACACTACCTCCTGAATCCACCGGTCTGAGGCGTGATGCCTCCCGACTTGAGCAAAGTGCCGCAGCCGTCCCCTCACCCTGACGGGCGAGGGCGCCCCATCATGCTTGAGGGGACTTGGGAGAGGATTTGGGCTTAGCCCTCCCCCGGAGGAGCCAGGGTGTTGTCTTCTGCTCCTGGGGCAGGAATCTGCGTGAGCCCCCGCGAAGGACACTCTGGTTCCTGTTTAACACCATGGTAGGGGGTAGAAGGGGGGCCCTGGACCCGAAGGGGCCGAGACAGCCGTCTGCGCTGGGGTAACTTGCCTCTCTTACCAAACAGGTCTAGACGGGCCCCAAACAGGCGTAGCCCCTTAAAAGGAAGCCCAGTAAGGGCCTTCTTCGCAGCATTGTCAGCACCCCACTGTCGCAGCCAGACCAAGCGACGTATAGCCACCAGGAGGGCAAAAGTTCTTGCACACATTCTGATGGTGTCATCCAATGCTACTAGGACAAAATTTACAAACACATCACAACTGGAGAGTGCATTAAACACCTCACAAGGGAGATCATCAGGGGCACTATCAAGCATATCTCTGATGAAGGTTCTAGTGGCCACAGCAGTAATGGCAGAGGCACAAACCGGGCGCAGCGCCGTCCCCACACATGCATAGGCCAGCAGGTCAATGCGCAGCATCCGGCAGGGTAGTAGGATCAGGGGGATGCGTGACAGGGGTGCTAGATAGCCCTATGATCGGGACATCCACCTCGGGGGCGGGGGGGGATGACCAACATTTAACCATCTCAGGTGGAAAAGGATACTTCCTATCCCAATCCCTTGGAACCCCGGGAAGTTTACTGGGGCACTCCCATTCCTTGAGCACAAGGGTATGGAAATGTGCCTGCTCTAGAAATTCCAAACGTGATGTTGCTGTATGGAAACGCTCCCCTCTTTGCCTGGGAGCCTCACCAGGGAGAGAGAGAGAGAGACAGAACCTCAAAGATCTGGGTCAATAATCTGTCAGTGTCATCCGGGGCCCAGGGGTCAGAGCCAGAATCGTCATGACCCCTTGGTCTCTCATCAGATGAGCCTGAGTCAGAAAAGAGCTCTCCATCAGAAGGGGTATAGCCACACAGATTCATAAACTCCTGAGATCCCATAGGGAAAACAGTAACATAAGGCGTCAAGTGCCGCTTCTTACCAGGGCCCTTACGTGCTAAAGACCTCGCAATAATCTGTTCAGCAGTAGGCAGTCTAGAAGACACATCAGGCTGAGAATCCCCACAAGTATGCGACTTAACAGGAGAGAGATTTAAGCTGGGGGGAGTAATGAAACGAGGTGCAGCCACTGGCAGGCCAGATTGCAAAGCCAGCGCTTGCTCAGCACAGGGTACGCAGATCCATGCCTCGTCAGTGTCAGCATGAGGTTGTCCACACGCCATACACAGCCGGTCTTGTCCCAAAGGGACCCCGGTCACATTATCCTGAGATGCCTCCATATGGTGATTATTAGGCACAATATGCCAGTAGGGATTGACGCTATAAAGCAACCCTGGATGCCCCAATGACCCGCTAGGGAAGAGGGAGTAATTTTACAAGGCCCGACTATCAATTACACCGGGCTGGGAGAAGCCAATGGATTCACCCGTCTGAAAGACACAATGAGAAGAGAGGGTGTCGGAACCGAACACACTAGAATGAGTATAAAGCCGCCCGCGAGGGCACTTACGGACCACGGTAAGCAAGAACGTCACACGCGTGCGCGACCTGACAACATGGCTCCGAGTACCTCGAAGGGCGGGCCAGAGCGAGCCGTGACGCGGGGCGCACCAGGCCCCGCCCCCTGAAGAGTGCAAAGTCCAACGACAAGCAGCCAATGAGGACGCAGAAGCGTCTGAGGTAACGCCGCCGCCCGGCGCGGAACATCCAAATGAAGGAAAAGGCGCACGCGGCGGCATTTGCAAGAGTAAAAAAACAAGTCAGCGCGGTGGATGACACCACATATACTAGTCCAAAAAATACAATTCTGTGAAATACTCCCCTGTAGAATTGGAGCAGGACGTACTGTATGCGTATAATACCAATATAATACTTACACGTGGGTAATCCCAGGGACCTCCCACAAATCCCCAGTATTGAAAAGCAGTGAGAAAAGAAGCCGGGAGAAACCAACCACCAAACTGGGAACAATAGTAATGATAACAATCACCATACAGGGGATCCAGAAAATGTAAAACCAGGGTGGGGTGGAGCAGGACGTACTGTATGCGTATAATACCAATTCTACAGGTGAGAATTGTATTATTCTAAGCATACAGTACGTCCTGCTCCAATATAATACTTACACGTGGGACATCCAATAGCAGTGTCCATAAAGTAGGGTGGGATCCCCAACAAAAAAGGCACAGCAGACAGTAAAGGCGCTGTCACCTGCAAAGCTTTGCTACCAAGTACGACATATATCCCAGACCCCTGGAACCCCTTTAAGTTTACAAGGCGAATCCCATTCTTTGGATATAAGAGCCTGGAAATGCTCCTGTTCCAGAAATTCCAAGCGTGGTGTCGCTGTGTGGAAACTCTCCCTCTTAGGCTTGGGAGCCTCTCCAGGAGCAGAGATTGACAATACCTCAAAGATCTTTATAAGTAGTTCATCAGTGTCACACAGGCGCCAAGAACCGGGGCCAGAATCATCACGGCTCCAGGGCATCCCATCCGAGGAGCCCGAATCGGAGAATAGCTCACCTTCATCAGAAGGATCCAGGTCCTGCATAGCAGCAGATTCATCGGTTTCGTTAGGAACCGGAGAACCAGGAGGCATCAGGGACCGCTTCTTTCCAGGGCCCATACGCTCCGCCAAACTAGATAGCACCTTCTCAGCCGTAGGCAGCCTGCGCGGCACGACTTGCTGGTCATCCCCGCTCGAGTGAGACTCATCCGGAGTGAGATTTAGGTCCGGGGAGACGGGAGTATTGAAGTGAGGTGCAGCCACTGGCAAACCTGATTGCAGGGTCAAGTGCCTGTTCAGCACACGGTCCGCAGACCCGTGCTCTGTCAGCATCAGCATGGGGCTGGCCACACACTGTACACGTCCGGTCTTGTCCCCGAGGGACCCCGGGTACATAATTCTGAGATGCCTCCATATGGTGATTATCTGAGCAGTATGCCCGCAGGGATTTACGCAATAGGCAACCCTGGATGCCCCAAGACCCGCTAGGAATGTGGGAGAATTTTTTATGTGAACCCGCTATAATATATGTCAGGCCGGGAGAAGCCACCGAAATCTTGGCGTCTGAAAGACATAAAGGGGATAAGAGGGGGGTGTCAGTGCCATGCGCAGCTCATTGGAACCAAAAAACGCCCAGGAGGGCACTTACATGACCAAGGGAGGAGGCGGATCGCCACCACGCGCAGACCGTCAAAATGGCGCCAAGCGAACCTCGAGGGACGGGCCTGATCTGGCCGTGACGCGGGACGCGTCATGCCAAGTCCCCGCCTCCCCCAAAGAGCGCGAAGCTCTAACCAGCGCAACGTCCATGACAGTAGTGGATAGGACACACATAGAGAGTGTAAATGAGGAGATTGCTCTCAACACTAGGAAATGATGCTGCCGCCCGGGCTGCACACTTCATGTAATGAAAGGACACACATGCTCACAACCAGACAAGGTTTATGTGGGGCAAGGAGCGTGGCACTGAAACCCAAGTTTAAATGAAAAGTCAACGGCCATAACGTGTTAACATTACGCTGGGACTGCCACACACATACCCCCCCCCTTTCTTTTCCCCCGAGCTCCGGGAGGAAGCGAGGGAGAAGCGGACTTGCACCCAGGGTTCATCGCTATGAGGGGCATGGGCAACAATGCGGGAGGGGCATCTATTGAAGGCTCATCATCGGCCTAAACCGCCTACCCTAAGGTGGGGGATTGCGGTGGAGCGTAGCTCCGTGAGCACACGAGGTGCTGCCTACCTTCACTGGACCAGCGCAGCCCAGGCTGGGAGGCACATCACACGAAGGATGAGTGGGAATAGTCCAACAGGGCCGCAGGCTAATAGCCCCGCTCACCTGCAACAGAGTGATAATTTCATGTCTTCACAGTAAGCACTGCAGAGAAATCTGGGGATTTGTGGGAGGTCCCCGGGTATTTGAGGGGCCGGGAGGAGCCTGTTTTACATGTCTCTGCAGTGCAGCGCCATCTGGCGGAGGATAACCCAAGTGTAAGTAATCTATCTGGAGCAGGACGTACTGTATACTAAGAATATAGTGACATTAGGCGTTAAGTGACGCTTTTTAGCAGGGGCCTTACGCGCTAAGGACTTAGCAATCAACTGCTCAACAGTAGCCAGTCTAGAAGACACATCGGGCTGAGAATCCCCACTAGTATGCAACTCAGCAGGAGTGAGGTTTAAGCTTGCGGGAGTAGGCGAAGTGAAACGAGGTGCAGCCACTGGCAGGCCAGATTGCAATGCAAGCACCTGCTCAGCACAGGGTACACAGACCCGCACCTTGTCAGCGTCAGCATGAGGCTGCCCACACGCTACACACAGCCGATCTTGTCCCGAAGGGACCCCGGTCACATTATCCTGGGATGCCTCCATATGGTGATTATAGCGGCGCTATATAGCAACCCCGGATGCCCCAATAACCCGCTAGGGAAGTGGGAGTATTATTTTTACAAGCCTACAAGTTATATACTAATACAGCCAAAAGGGTTCGCCCCGCCTCAAAGACATAAGCAGACAAGACCTGTAAGCACACAGTAACAAAAAGGTGAAAGATATAAAGCCGCCCGCGAGGGCACTTACAGACCGCGGTAGGTAGGGGTCCGTCGCGCATGGGCCAAAAGCAGGTTAAAGATGGCGTCGGTATACTTCGAGGGGAGGGCCGGTATCAGCGATGACGCGGAGCGCGCCATAGACGGGCCCCCCCCCGAAGAGTGCGAAGCCAGAACGTGCAAGCAGCCAATGACGGCGCCTGAGGTAATGCCGCCACTAAGCGCGGAACCAAGTCAGCGTGCGGCAATGGCAATTTTAAAAAGACAGTAAAGGCAAGACAGTAAAGTCAAGTCAGCGCGGCGGCTGACACAAGACTAAACAGAATAAAAAGAGTGTAAAACACAAAATGCATAGCATACACATTTACACACACCCCCCCCCCCCTCTTTTCCCCCGAAGGCTACAAGGAGAATGAGGGAGGACAGCGGCCACTTAAACAGGGCCCACCGATGGGCAGGGGCATTAGTGCGGGAGGGGCATCCCATAGAGGCTCACCATAAGCCTGAACCGCCTACACTTTGGTGGGGGATTGCGGTGGAGCAGCGCTCCTAAGCACCAAAGGCGGTGCTGCCTACCTTCACCCGACCAGCGCAGCCAAGGCTGGGAGGCATATTACTAGTGGAACGGATGGGAATAGTCTTACAGGGCCGCAGGCTAATAGCCCCGCTCACCTGCGAGTAGAGAGCCATTTCTCGTCCTTCACAGCCAGACTGCAGAGAAATTCTGGGGATTTGTGGGAGGTCCCCGGGTATTTGAGGGGCCGGGAGGAGCCTATTTTCGATGTCTCTGCAGTCCAGCGCCATCTGGCGGAGTATAACCCACTTGAGCAGGACGTACTGTATACTAAGAATATAATGTAGTGAAGCACAAAGGCCAATACACATATACACCCCCCCCTCCCCCGAGGGCTACAAGGAGAGCGAGGGAGGACAGCGGCCACTGAACAGGACCCGATAGACAGGGCAAGGGGCAATAGTGCGGGAGGGGCATCCCATAGAGGCTCACCATATGCCTATACCGCCTACCCTTTGGTGGGGGATTGCGGTGGAGCAGCGCTCCTAAGCACCTGACAGCGGTGCTGTCTACCATCACCCGACCAGCGCAGCCAAGGCTGGGAGGCACATTACTAATGGAACGGGTGGGAATAGTCCTACAGGGCCGCAGGCCAATAGCCCCACTCACCTGCGAGAATAGAGAGCCATCTTCTTGCCCTTCGCAGTCAAGACTGCAGAGAAGATCTGGGGATTGTGGGAGGTCCCTGGGTATTTGAGGTGCCGGGAGGAGCCTATTTTCGATGTCTCTGCAGTCCAGCGCCATCTGGCGGAGTAATACCCAAGTGTAAGTAATCTATCTGGAGCAGGACGTACTGTATACTAAGAATAGACTCATTTTTGGAGCTCAAGTGCAGTGGGGTACATGTGCAGCACAGGAGTTCTTGGGGGGCCAACCAATGTCTATAAGCACCATGTTAGTCGTGGCCCTGTCCCGTTACAGTGACAAGGCACATCCAACTCAATTACTAGCAATGAGGGGGGTGTGCCAGTCTCCTATGTCCCTCTGTAATAGGCGGTTGGACTGAGCAAAGGTACTAGGCGACCCATTCTGAGAAACCAGTACGTTTCTAATCACTGCTCAAGGGGGGAAGCTGTTGTGGGGCAGAAAATTGTCTTGTTTTTACGATGAATAGGGCCATATTTCAAAAATGCCCCAGTTCAAACAGGACTTCACAAATGCATTGCAAACTAGACAATGCATTGCAACAAGAAGTCTCCAAGCTGTACAGCTCTGGGGCATCCCAATTTGGTAAAATGGACAGAGCTACTTACCATATCCATGTTTCCAGTGGTCGGTCTGGCACCCCGATGTGACCACTGGTGATCAATAGAGTTTGTGAGTTTCGCTTGCCTAGCGCTGTGCACATGCTGGACCATGAACCCTATACAGGATGCTCATTTATGCCTTGTTCTCTATATCATAGCCAACATGACCATTTTACAATGGCAGTAACAAGGCCTTTTTATAAGTTTCAAAACCTACCGAGCTGGTGGTGACTTGTAGTTTTTATTGGTGTAAATGTCCTCCAAAGTGAATTCCTTCTTGTTTATTCTGAAATATGCAAATGTGAGAAAAACAATTGTAACTTCTAGTTTGTTTCTAGTTTTTGTCAGGTCACCAGACAAAACCTTAGTTAAACGCTATGCTTCTTCACTTGTTCAAAACATTTACTTATAAAATGCTTCTATAGAGAAAGGGGTATGAGGTGCAGATGTTAATTTTTGTGAAAACCACATGTCCAACATTGCAGCATGATAAAGTCAAGCTATAAACACATATTAAAGTAGAACAAAACCCCTAAAGAAATAAAAAAGAAAAAGAGGGTCCGACACAAAAATACTTTTGTCCCCCGCAGCTCTTCCGCCCGGCTCCTGTGGTTTAAAACTTGCTGATTGCAGAGACTGCGCACCCCCTGTCTCCATTCACTGGGAAAAGGCAGCCTCCAAGATGGAAGTTTGCTGCTCTGCAAAACAACTTTCTTTCAATAAGAGGGGGCATGCTGCGATTTGAGTAGGTGTGCGCAGTGAAGTATTCCTGTCTTGGAGGAGGTGGCTGCACCCCCCCCCCCCCCCCCCACAATCTCAGGAAGTGTTTAAGTGGACCTTCACCCTGAATAAGAGCCTGTCTTGTATGTTTCCCCCACCCTGTACAAACAGATTGCCCACATTAAAAATCAACCTACTTGCATTTACTGCATTTTCTGAGCCTTTCTGAGAAACATCCAAGATGGCGGCTCATGGGGTCTCAGGCTGCCTGCAGACAGGAAGGGTCTTCTGACTATGCCGCTCTGCATTCTGGGATTGTTGTCCTTTTCCTGACCCCAGCTCTGCTCTGTCTGTGCAAAGCACAGCTATAACCCCACCCTCTGCACTTTAAACCCCTCTACTCCTCATTATGTGATGCTTCTAAAGCAAGATGGCAGCACCCATATCCTACAATCCTGAACAGAGTTGCAGGGGGGAAAGAATAATAAGTCAGCGACTAAAAATGTAAACTATATTCATTTGAGATGCTGGGGAATAGTTTAAGGTATTGGGCTTTTCATTAAATCATATTGAAGGTCCGGTTTAAGTTTCAAAACACCAGAACCAGACGCAATAGATGCTGAGGGCAAAAGAGTGTAGAATATGTTTGGGTGTTTGCCTGGACAGGCTCTTTAATAACTACTTGTGCTCATTTAACCCCCCCTTCTCCAAGCTGCTCACCCACCATTGGGTATGGTCACCATATGAAATACATTTCAATTGCAGTTTTCATTTTGGTTTCAAGCAGAAGTACCACCTCCACCCCCCACTGCTGTCTGCCCCATCTATGGTTCACAACAAATGCTACAGCCCGGGTCTTGCATTATTGCAAGCCGCAACAGAAGGCCCAACAGAAGGCACATCTAGACGCTTGCTATGGTCATGCCTAGCTTCCAGATATAGTTGCTTCAAACAGGGCGTGCCAGTACTTCACTGACCATCAGGAAATGGGTTAGGCTCCAAACAATATCTAGGTGGTCCAATATGGTGCAGCAGGGAGCAAAGACTTTTTTTTAAACAGTTGCTCCTGGCAAATCAGGCATTATTAGGGGACAGGAAATAGTTGTGCAGTGCAATTAGGCATGTCTCAAAATCGGTAGAGGTGTGGCTAACGCACGTGTGGACACATTTCCTAACCATCTATTGGACACCACTCTAAAAAGGTTGGTTCAAGCAACATTGTCTTCTCTGAGAAACCAGCCTTTCACATCAAGGACTTTGATGCCCACAATACCTGCTCTTACTACGTCTCTTCCTCTTGCAGCCCAAAGAGAAGAATGTTAGTTGCATTATGAATATAGGACATGGCTAGTCAGGGGCCTATTCACTTAGGCTGATCTGGGAGATGATCTGATGGCTGGTAACATGATCATGAAAGGAGAAATCAAAATTTAGGGTAAATCAAGTATTCCAAGTACACACACCCGGCTTCCACTATTCATGACATATGGGTTATGGTCCAGTAGAGGGCAAACCTCTGCAGAGATGAAAGCAAAAAAAAGAAGCCCCTCCCGGTCCATAAATACCTGGGACCTCCCACACATTCCCCAGTTCCTTCTCTGCAGGACGGCGAGCAAGTCAGAAGATGTATGCTGCTCTTCCTTGCAGGTAAGCCGGGCTTACACCCGGCCATGTTTGCCCTATTTCTGCCCGGACCTTTTACATTAAGCCCAATACCAGCCTCCCAACCTTGGCTGCAGGTCCGGATGAGGGTAGGCATCACCTTATTAGGTGTTTAGGGAGCCATGCTCCCCCGTGAGACCCCATACAAGGGGGTAGGCGGTATCCAGGTTGGTGATCCCGGTTTGGGATGCCCTGTCCCTTATATGTATATATCCCTTACACCCATGGCGTGGGATTCTCCCCCTACCGCGTCCCTCTGTTAACCCTCCAGCAGGGGGAATGCCTTTATCCCTCTTCCTTTCTTTTCACTCGTTTGTGGTGTGAATGTGTGTGCGCTGTGTGCTTCACGTTTACTTGGCACTTTCTCCAATCTGCTGACACTTTGGGGATCTTCTTCCCCTCAGGCTGCGTTGGGGAGGGGGTGGGGCCGGGCACTCGTGCGTTGCCGCGGCCCGCCCCCTCCTGTTTAGGTGCCATTGCGGAGCCCAGCCTCCTGCTGGGAACCGCGTTGCTGGTTGTGGAGGGGGGGGCAGTCGCGATCCACGCTGGCCCGCCCCTTTTTCTCCCTCTCTCTCAGGATGCTGGCTGGGCCGGACGCCATTTTCTGCTGTTGAGTGAGTGCCCTCCTGGGCCACCCTTCTTACTTGTGACATAGCCAAGCGCCCCTTCTCTGCATGGGGCAGCGCTGGTCTCCTTCTACACACACATACATATATATTTTATAATAGGTGTTTATTTGTGTGTGCATGTGCTTATGGGCCCACTTCTCTTGTGTCTTTCAGGAGGACTCCCTGTGCCTTGCTAAAAAGGGGGGTTCTCCTGGTCCTAGGGTCCCTAGCAGTAAATTGGGCACCTACAAATCCTTCCACGTGGGACTTAAAGGGGAATCCCGGGTTGCTTATCAGCGCAATTCCCTCTGGTCATTGCGACTACCTTAAAATCACCATATGGAGGCTCCACAGGATACCAGGCTCGGGCTCCCTTCGGGACAATCCCAGCTATGTGTGGGTTGTGGGGTACCCCTTACGGGGGAGAATGTACTAATTTGCATACCATGTGCGCAACAGGCCATAACGCGGCAGTCGGGATCTCAGGCGTCTGGGTCAGTGCCGCCCGTCTCATCTCCTACCCCACCCCGCATTGTCTGTACCCCATGTGACACTGTCATTAGTGGGGAGTCGCACTCGGATGTATGTTCTAGGCTGGCCAATCTCGAGAAAATTATTTCTAGCTCAGTGGACAGAAAGGCCCCTGCTAAGAAAAGGCATCTGTCACCGGCTACGCCGGTAATTGATTTTGATGATTATAACTCCCCGGACTGGGCTGATTATTATTGCCCGCTTGAGGAGGGGGAATTGTTTGAGGAATCTGAGACTGAGGAACTGCAGTTCTTTGATTCTGATGCCGGGCAGGCGCTGGGGGATGCTGTGGATACTCCCAAAGTCCTGGTCCATCTCTTAGAGGTTCTGGATATTTCCCCACCAGCGGAGGCCCCTCCGAAGAAGGGGGAATTCTTTGGGTTCTCTAAGCCCAGCTTGGAGCTCCCAAATCAGGATCATTTTGACAGCATGATTCTTAGAGAATGGGAGAAGCCGAGTAGGCTTCACGGTGTTCCTCAGGGATGGGATAGGAAGTATCCCTTTCCGGTTGACGCGGTGAAGCGATGGTCTTCCCCTCCAGAGGTTGATGCGCCCATTTTAGGATTGTCCAACACCTCCGTTGTACATACTCCTGACGCCACTACCCTTAAGGATGGCGAGGACAAGTGCATTGCTCAGATGGCACGTCATGCCTTTGCCAGTGTGGGTTCAGCCTTGCGGCCTGTCTGTGCATCGGCACTCTTGGCTGTGGCTACCAGGTCTGAGATTAGGGACATGTTAAATGGGTCCCAGCTCAACCCAGCCAGCGTTGAATTCACAGCCATTACGAGGTGTGAATTGTTCATGTCAGCTATGGACGACACTATTACCATTACCATGTGGAGTAGAACTTCGGCTCTGCTGGTGGCCATGCGCCGATCGGTCTGGCTACGCCAGTGGGCGGCTGACATTGTGGCCAAGAAATCACTTACAGCTCTGCCCTTCCTGGGTACGCGGCTGTTTGGAGACAAATTGGATTCTGTGGCAAAAGGTGGAAGGCTACCTCAGCGTAAGAAGCAGCGTCGCTCCTTTCGGGGGCAAGCTCCTTCAATCCTTCCTTTCGCGGTGCCAGAGCGGGCAGAGGTCTTGCCTACTCTAGCTTCAGGGGTGATTCCTGGAACAGAGGCAGAGGACGTGCCCGTCCAGTCTCTACCTGGGGTTCCAAGCCCAAGCCCACTGCCAAGCCAGCTCAGCAATGAGGAGGCGCCCTCACCCTTACGGGTGGGGGGACAGTTGCGGCTCTTCTTCCAGGTCTGGGCCCAGGAGGTCACAGACAAGTGGATTTTGGAAGTGGTATGATCCGGGTACAAACTGGAGTTCGAGTACCGGCCTCCTCCCAGATTTCTAAGGTCTCGGGTGCCCTCGGATCTCCGGGCTGCGCAGGGGCTCTTGTTGGCTGTGAAGAATCTCCTGGACATGGAGGTCATATGCCCAGTGCCTTTCTCAGAGAGAGGCCGGGGCTACTATTCCAACCTCTTCACGATTCCAAAAAGGGATGGTACCATAAGGCCCATTTTGGATTTGAAGCTTCTCAACAGGTTTAATCAGAACCAAGAAGTTCCGCATGGAGACTCTGCGCTCTGGCATCAGTTCCCTTCGTCAAGGGGACTTCATGACGTCCATAGACATCAAGGATGCCTACCTACATGTACCAATCTTCCCAGCACACCAGAGGTTTCTCAGGTTTGAGGTGGGAGATCAGCATTTTCAGTTTGTGGCCCTCCCGTTCGGGCTGACCTCGGCACCGAGGGTGGTCACCAAGGTTCTGGTGGGCATAATGGCCCTGCTCAGAGCACAGGGCATTCACATTGTGCCGTATCTGGACGACCTACTCATTACAGCTTCTTCCCTATGTCAGACGGAGCTGGACACCAGGATGGTGGTGACGACGCTGGAAAGGTTCGGATGGGTGATCAACCACCCCAAGTCTTCTCTCTCCCCGTCAAGGAAGATCTCATTCCTGGGCATGAATCTGGATACCAGTCAGGCCAGAGTGTTCCTACCTCACCCAAAGGTGCAGAGGGTTCAAGATCTGATACGTATTCTCCTGGCCAATCCTCGCCGCTCTATCCGGCTAGGGATGACACTGGTGGGTTTGACGGTGGCTTCCTTCGAGGCAGTCCCCTTTGCTCAGTTCCACATGAGGTCGTTCCAACTCCATCTATTGCTGAACTGGGACAGATGTCCACAGTCCTTGGATCAGTCCTTTCTGATGTCTCCCAGGGTTCGGCAGTCCCTTCAGTGGTGGCTGGAACCAAGCAATCTGATGAGGGGCAGATCCTTTCTGGCCCCTTGTTGGGAGAAGGTTACCACGGATGCCAGCCTGTCGGGCTGGGGAGGTTTCTGGAAGGATCATTAGTTCAAGGGGTTGTGGGGTCCTCAGGAGGCTCACACCCCCATCAATGTCTTGGAGCTCAGAGCTATCTGTTTGGTTCTGTCATGTCTGACACTTCACCTCCAGGGCTTACCGGTTCAGGTTCGATCAGACAATCGAACTGCGGTAGCTTACATCAATCACCAGGGAGGGACTCGCAGCAGGAGTGCCCTCAGGGAAGTCTCTCTGATTCTAACATGGGCGGAGAGCAATGTTCCTTGCATCTCACAGAGGCGGACTCCCTGAGCAGGGGGTTTTCTCGCCGAGGGGAATGGTCTCTCAACCACAGGGTATTTCAGGCCCTGTGTCACAAGTGGGGGACTCCGGAGGTGGATCTCTTTGGCTCTCGGCACAATCACAAGCTTCCATCCTTTGTATCTCTGTCTCAGGATGCTCTGGCCCTGGCAGTGGATGCCTTGTCCCTTGCCTGGAGGGATCTGGGGTTTTCTGTACCTGTTTCCTCCTTTCTCCATGGTAGGCAAGGTAGTGCGCAAGCTGGCTCTAGACGGGGCACAAGCAATTCTGGTGGCTCCAAGGTGGCTAAGACCGGTTTGGTTCGCAGACATCGTAAGACTGGCGGTAGATCAGTACAGGCTGCCCCTGTTTCCGGATCTGATCTCTCAGGGTCAACTACGTTACCCCAATTTACAAACGCTTGCTTTGACGGCGTGGCTGTTGAAACCTTCATCCTGAGGGAGGAAGGTTTGTCTGAGGCGGTTATTCAGACCTTGATTAGAGCTAGGAAGAGGTCTTCCTCCATCATTTACTATAGGACTTGGCGGTCCTATATTGACTGGTGTGAGGCTACGGCCTTACCTTGCATGGTGTTTTCGATTCCTAGGATTTTGGAGATTCTACAACACGGTCTGGATCTGGGGTTACAGCTCAGTACTTTGAAGGGTCAGGTTTCTGCCCTGGCTGTCTTTTTTCAAAGGTCCTTTGCTTCATCTGGTTAAGACTTTTTTTCCCAAGAGGTCACTCATGTTCGGCCCCCTAGAAAGCCTTTGGTTCCAGTTTGGGACCTAAATTTGGTTCTCTCGGCCCTCCAGGGGCCTCCTTTTGAGCCGGTGCAGGATGTGGCACTTTCTGTGCTCACTCAAAAGGTTGCCTTTTTAGTGGCTATTACCTCTGTTCGGCGTGTCTCTGAGTTGGCGGCTCTGTCCATTTAGGCCCCTTACTTTGAGAGACACCAGGACAAGGTGGTTTTTCGCTTTAAACCAGATTTCCTTCCTAAGGTGGTTTCTGCTTTCCATCTCAATCAGGATGTAGTTCTCCCTTCCTTGTGTCCTAAGCCTAGCAATGACAAGGAGCGGGTTTTGCACTCTTTGGGTGTGGTTCGTTCGTGTGAAGTATTATTTGGTCGCTACTTCTCCTTTTCGTAAGACGGACGCCTTGTTCGTGGTGCCCTCTGGGCCCAGGAAAGGTTTGGCGCCTACCAAGTCTACCATTAGTAAATGGATATGTCAGGCCATTGTTGGGGCCTATTCCGCTAAGGGGAGGGTTCCTCCTTTTAAGATCACTGCTCATTCTACTCGTGTTGTTGGGGCTTCCTGGGCCTTTCAGCACCAGGCTTCTGTTGAACAAGTTTGTAAGGCTGCTACTTGGTCTTCCGTTCATACTTTTTCCAAGTTTTACAAGGTTGATGTGCGGGCCTCAGCGGATGCTGGTTTTGGCCGCAAGGTTCTGCAAGCTGCAGTGGTTTAAATTGGTGCATTTTTTGCTGTATTTGGATCCCCACCCAAAACGGACACTGCTATTGGATGTCCCATATGTCATGAATAGTGGAAGCGGGGTGTGTGACATACTTTGAATAATACCATTTTGTGATTACTCACCTGTAAAATGGGTATTATAAGTATGTCACACACCCCGCTTCATCCCGCCCTTTGCTATTCTGGATCCTTTATATGGTGAACCTTTTATTGTTAAGAATGTTTTATTGTCTCTTCCTGGTCCCCTTACTGCTGTCATATACTGGGGAATGTGTGGGAGGTCCCAGGTATTTATGGACCGGGAGGGGCTTCTTTTTTGATTTCATCTCTGCAGAAGTTTGCCCTCTACTGGACCATAACCCATATGTCATGAATAGTGGAAGCGGGGTGTGTGACATACTTATAATACCCATTTTACAGGTGAGTAATCACAAAATGGTATTATTTGTCCTTTACAGAAGAGCCTAAACAAATTTATATTGCAGTAAAATGTTACCTTTTAGGTTTTGGAAGACCCATTGGGGTTAGGTTTGGATCTGGCTTGGGAATAGTTTTGCGAATTTTAATCTGAGAGACTCGTTGAGGTTTCCTTTCAACTTCTTGTTTCTATAATAAATAGAAATGAAAAATAGACACCCAGTGGTTAAAAGTAACATGTAAAACTAAACTGTCAATTATAAGTCATAGTCCAGACTATTATAAGTCATAGAGCCAGGGGATTGTGTAATGGAGCCTGGACTAAGTCCATTTTGGGTATGGGATACACCCCTGCACTGACCTTGAGTGACCAACTATTGGCCAACTGAAAATACAATTCTGTGAAATACTCACCGGTAGAATTGATATTATTTGTATACAGTACGTCCTGCTCCAGATATAATACTTACACTTGGGTTATCCTCCGCCAGATGGCGCTGCACTGCAGAGACATGGAAAAAACAGGCTCCTCCCGGCCCTTCAAATACCCAGGGACCTCCCACAAATCCCCAGCATTGAAAAGCAGTGAACAAGAAGCTGGGAGAATTAAACCACCCAGAACAACTGGTAAAGATAACAATGATAACAATCACCATACAAGGGATCCAGAATAATGCAAAAAAAAAACAGGGTGGGGTGGAGCAGGACATACTGTATACAAATAATATCAATTCTACAGGTGAGTATTTCACAGAATTGTATTATTCTTAGTATACAGTACCTCCTGCTCCAGATATAATACTTACACTTGGGACATCCAATAGCAGTGTCCATAAAGTAGGGTGGGATCCCCCAACAAAAGGTGACATCAGGCAGTTTAAACCACTGCCGCCTGCAACACCTTGCGGCCAAAAGCAGCATCGGCTGAGGCCCTAACATCAACCTTGTAAAACTTTGAAAAGGTATGAACAGAATACCAAGTGGCAGCCTTACAAACTTGTTCAACAGAAGCCTGGTGCTGGAAGGCCCAAGAGGCACCAATAGCACGAGTAGAATGAGCAGTAAGACGGAAGGGAGGACTCTTCCCCTTAGCAGAATAGGCCTGAATCACAGCCTGACAAATCCATTTGCTAATAGTAGACTTGGTCGGAGCCAAACCCTTCCTAGGACCAGAAGGGACCACAAAAAGAGCATCAGTCTTCCTGAAGGCCGCAGTGACTACCAGGTAATACTTCAGACACCTGGCCACATCCAAGGAATGCAGAACCCTTTCCTTAGCGTTGCTAGGATTAGGACACAATGAAGGAAGAACAATATCTTGATTCAAATGAAAAGCAGACACCACATTTGGCAGCCACATCTGGCTTAAAGAGGAACACCACCTTGTCCTGGTGTCTCTCTTAGTATGGGGGCTGAATAGACAGAGCCGCCAGCTCACACGCCTGACCGAAGTAATAGCCACCAGAAAAACAACTTTGAGGGTAGGTACAGCCATAGCAGCATCCTGAATAGGCTCAAAGGGAGCACCTTGCAAGGCAGACAAAACTAGGTTCAAGTCCCAAACAGGGACCATAGGATTACGTGGGGGACGCACGTGAGTGACCCCCTGAAAGAAGGTCTTAACCAAGGGATGCTGAGCAAAAGACTTCTGAAAGAAGACAGACAGGGCAGAAACCTGACCCTTCAGAGTACTGAGTTTTAAACCCAACTCCAATCCATGTTGTAAAAACTCCAAAATCCCAGGGATTAAGAACTCCCTGCAGGGAAGAGATCTAGACTCACACCAATCAATGTAGGAACGCCATACCCTATAACAGATGGCAGAAGAAGCTTTCTTCCTAGCCTGTACCATGGTATCCACCACTGAGGCAGACAAGCCTTTCTCCATCAAGATGGAGGTTTCAGCAGCCAGGCCGTCAAAGCCAGAGTTTGTAAACTAGGATGGCGTAAGGAGCCCTGGAGTGAGCAGATCTGGCGCCTCTGGCAGGACGTACTGGTCTACTGCCATTTGTACCACATCTGCGACCCACACTCTTCTTGGCCACCTTGGGGCCACCAGAATCACTGGCACCTTTTCCAGGGCAATCTTGCGCAGAACCCTGCCCAGCAGGGGGAACGGGAGAAAGACATACAGGAGCCGAAATTCCTTCCATGACATTGACAGAGCGTCCGTGGCCAAGGCCAGAGGATCCTGAGACAGGGAGACAAAGGCCGGGAGCTTGTGATTGTGACGGGATGCAAACAGATCCACATCCGGTAGGCCCCACCGGTAACACAGGGACTGCAATACCCTGTTGCAGAGGGACCAATCCCCCTGACGGGAAGTCCCCCTGCTCAGAGAGTCTGCTAGAAGATTCTATACCCCGGGATATAAACAGCCGAAATGCATTGAACATTGGCCTCCGCAACACTTCCTGGAGGGCACCCTTGCTCCGGGTCCCTCCCTGATGGTTGATGTAGGCAACCGCTGTCCTGTTGTCTGAGCGCACCTGTACAGACAGTCCCTGCAGGTGATCGGTCAACTGTTTCAGTACCAACCTGACCGCCCGTAGTTCCAGAATGTTGATGGGTAAATGGGCCTCCTGAGGGCCCCACCTCCCATGGAACCTCAGGGATGACCAGCACTTGACCATATCAGCAGGAAATGGATACTTCCTGTCCAAACTCTTAGGGATCCCGGGAAGTCTACTGGGATGTTCCCACTCCTTAAGCATGAGGTTATTGAAATGGGTTTGCTCAGGAAATTCCCGAGCCTTAGCAGTATGAAATAGCTCACCCCTTGGCCTGGGAGCCGCAACAGGGGGAAGAGATGGACAAAACCTCAAAAATCTGAAGCAGCAGTTTATCAGTGTCATCCGGGGTCCAGTGATCAGAACCAGAATCGTCATGACCCCTAGACTTCTCATCAGATGACCCTGAGTCAGAGAACAGCTCCCCTTCGTCCGAAGGGGCATGGCCATATAGATGCGAAAACTCATCAGACTCCGTAGGGAAAGGAGCAGAGTCAGGGATCATGTGCCACTTTTTTGCGGTGGCCTTGTGCGCTAGAGTACTAGCAAGCAATTTTTCAACACTGGCCAGTCTAGTAGCCACATCAGGATGAGAATCCCCGCTTGTATTGGGGGTTAGACTCAGGCTTGGGGGGGGGGTAAGTGAAGTGAGGCGAGGTACAGGCCCAGCCATAGGAGGGGCGGGAAGTAGCGCCTGCTGTGCACAAGGGACGCAGACCCGTGCATTGTCACCGCTGATAGGTGAGACCCCACAAGCTACACACAGCCGGGCTTGTCCCGAGGGAACCCCGTTCACAATATCCTGGGATGCCTCCATATGGTGATTAATAGGCACAATAGGCCAGTAGGGATTGACGCTATAAGCTACCCTGGATGCCCCAAAGACCCGCAGGGAAGTGGGAGTAATTATACTAGGTCCAACTGGCAATTACTCCGGGCCGGGAGAAGCTACTGGATTCGACCATCTGAAAGACATGGGAATAGGGATGTCAGAGCCATGCGCAGTAAGCAAGAATGATGAAAAATCGCCCGTGAGGGCACTTACTAGACCGAGGGAGGAAGGAGGACCGTTACAATGCACGCGACGAGCATCTAACTGGCGCCAAGCGAACCTCGAAGGGCGGGCCAGAGCGGGCTGTGACGCAGAGCGCGCCAAGCCAGGTCCCCGCCCCCCGAAGAGCGCAAAGCTCTGAGACAGTAGTCAACGCAGACAAAAAAACGCGAGTGTATGACACACTTAGAAAAAAAGGGGTTTGCCAATGAAGACGCCGATATACAATAAAAGGCAGACAGAGTGGCTCTGACACCAGGTGTATAAGAAAAGGACAATAACTAAGGCCATAACGTGTAACTCAATACACTAAGACCACCACACACCCCACCCCCCCTTTCTTTCCCCCCGAGCTACGGGGGGAACGAGGGAGGATGGCGACCCTTTGCACAGGGTCCACCGCTACCCGGGGTATGGGGCAATAATGCGGGAGGGGCATCCACTAGAGGCTCACCATCAGCCTAAACCGCCTACCCTTTGGTGGGGGACTGCGGTGGAGCATGGCTGCATGAGCACGCGTGATGCTGCCTACCTTCACCCGACCAGCGCAGCCCAGGCTGGGAGGTACATCACGAAGAGGACGGGTGGGAGTAGTCCAACAGGGCTGCAGGCTTTAATAGCCCCGCTCACCTGCGAGAGAGTGATACTTCATGTCTTCGCAGTCAGCACTGCAGAGAAATCTGGGGATTTGTGGGAGGTCCCTGGGTATTTGAAGGGCCGGGAGGAGCCTGTTTTGCATGTCTCTGCAGTGCAGCGCCATCTTGCGGAGGATAACCCAAGTGTAAGTATTATATCTGGAGCAGGACGTACTGTATACTAAGAATAAATCAATCACTGTTACTGCACCAGCATTCCCTGTGGCTGAAGTCACCAATGGGGAGCAGCGCCAGGGGGAGGAGTGGGTGATATGGACCTGAGACCATCACTTTAAATCAACAACCATATTTACAAAATGGGCATTGATAGTCATCCCGAATATTGATGCCACGCAAACTACTGCAGTTAAGTTTTTTACCAACTTGGAAACAACTGCACTCTGTTATATTTCAAACTAAAATCACATAGACCAGTTTTAAATACTCAATTGATGTATACCCCATATGGGCTTATTTCTTGGCATTTTTGTAAAACCATGTGCAGTGGATCATTTCCCATTATTTTCCTTTATATCTGTCTTTGTAGGACAGTGGCTGAGGTGGTGTTTCCCTGCTTCCTACAGAGTAGTCCAGATCCAAGGTTTGTGACACATTTAAAGTGGACCAAAACCCAGGATTTTGACTATACGGGTTTTGGTCCTTGCCCCGATCGGGGGTGCTTAACTGTGTGAAACCCCCCCCCCCAAGTTGCCCAAACATATTCACCGTTTCCCGGTCCTATGGCGCATGCACGGCCGCTTGTCCAAGTAGCACACTTGGATCCGCTCGAGCCCCTTCGTCTAGGAGCTTGTCTAAAGTGAGCGGATCTGAGCACACTGGCGGATGCATCCCCCGCTACCTATTAACAGGGAGCGTGCCCGTGCCAGCCATTCACAAATGCATGGTAGGCAGGTACGCACCCTGCTAGAGGGATAGTGGGGATGCGGCCGCTGCACGTGCAACGCACCGCTGGACCAGGAAAGAAGGCAAGTTTCTGGGCGACCTGGGCACCCTGAGGAACGAGTATGTCTGCCCTGGAGTCTCAGACTCCAGGGTGGGTTTTGATCCTCTTTAAAGGAATAGCTGGAGGAGTACACAAATAACCTATGGTGGGTGGAACTGGAGTGGAGGCTCTAAAAGTAGGCAAGTATAATAACTTCCCAGCAGTCAAAACTAAAAGCTTGGCAGCAATTTGTCAAAACATTGAGACATGGGAATGGGAAAGGCTTTTCTTTTGTCTTACCTCATTTGCCTGGAGAAAATTCCCAACATTTGATTCAAGTACGGGGACAGTTTTTCGCTGCTCAAGAGAACAAACTTTAGCCTTGGTTGGTAAAAAACGACAAGCCAGCTTGGGATCACTGGGTGGAAATGCTGACAGATTACCATTCTGCTTATTGGACAGGTTATGTAAATTCTCTGGATCACACTCTTGCTTGGAAAACATACATTGCAGCTTGCCAAAGTGGTTATCCTCTTCCACTGACTGATGAAGAGATCCATAAGGACTTTCCTTTTGGGGAGGCAAAACTAGTTGGGACTCCAGACCATTAGTTTCCCCAGGGGATAAACAGCGTGGTGTTTGCAAATGATCTAGTCTACTAGACAAAAACTGTGAAAGTCCAAGAGCATCCCCCTGTTTTTTTGCCAAACTGAAGGGAATTCTGGAATCCCGTAGACCATGCAGAGAACCTGTATTTTTTTCCGAGAAGGGCCTCTGTGCAGTTCTAAGACCATCTCCTAGCTTAGAAGGCAAACACGAAGGCCCAGGGTCTTGAACTTGTTCTGCAGGCAAACTGGCATTCAGTCTAACAGCATAGACTCGATTGTGCAAAATACTAACTAAAGGCTTGGTGGAGGAGCAGTCCAGGAGGCCTGTACCATTGTTTTGCTTACAAGAGGAAAAATCTGAAAGGCCCAGAGCATCACTTTGTCCATTAAAGAAATCAGACCAGGGGTCAATTTTATCACCATGCCTGACAGACAAAGGCAGTTCTGGCTCAAGAACACTAGATTCCTCAGAGCACAAAATGGGAAGAGTTGTTTCAGGATTAGCAGCCAAACTGTTTCGATGCCCGATACTGCTGCCTTGCTCAGTGGCTATTGTGTATGAATGCCAAAAACGAACACTTTTCTCAGACGATAAAGAGTTAACAGGGCTGGATAAAACTGGTAAACAGCTTGATGGACTAAAATCTATTTCAGGTGAAGAGGACAAACTAAAGCTTGGCTTATTTGCTCCTAAACAGTTCTTTGGTAACAAATCCAGAGGAAGGTTTAGGGGCGGAAGGCTGTAAAAATAGTAATAAAAAAACACAATTATGGTGAATCCAGAGTTGTTTTACATGTAGTTTTCACATTTAAAAGAACCCACCTCAAAAAGTTCCATCTTCCAACATCCAGAGAAAGCTTAGGAGCAGTGCAAAGCCGAGACTGCGCTGGACTACATAAAATAAAAATAATGTGAACACAATGAGCTCCAATGTTGTACACAGACCTGGCAATTTCTTTACACATGTACTTACTGCAGCTAGTAGCCAGACAAAGCATAATAGCAGAGAAGCATGGCGTGCTTAAAGGAGAACGGTCGCAAAAATATTTGCATTAAAAAAGATAAATAATTAAATAGCCACACAATAGCATCTAACGTGTGTATGAATAATGTGGCAATAGAAAAAGAAAAAAAAAAAAAGTATACCTTACTTTTACATTTTAAAATAAAAATGGCTCAGTCCATTTGCTGAACGATTTTGGAGGGGGGGGGGGTCTACTGGGCTTTATTCAGCGAGGTGATAGACAGCTGCCGCATTTAGGCCACTGGTCTCCTAGCAACAGTTGCAGTGAACTTGGTTTTTTTCACAGGCAGGCTCTGTACATGCTAGTAACAGCTTTGTGTGCGCGCGCAAGTTGTTGCTTCTGTGATGAGACTGCCAGCTTACTCAAATATATAAAAAAAAACGAAAAAACAGAGAAAAGAAAAAAAATCTACTTTGACTGACTCTGCAGGTATATAAAAAAAAAGGGATTAACCCTTTCAGTGCCAAGCACGTAGATTCTACGTGCTTGCTTCTACTCCACTTAAGTGCCAAGCACGTAGAATCTACGTGCCTGAATTCCCCCCTGCTAGTTAAATAAATAAAAATCAAAAATACTCACCTGACCCCTCGTTGGATCCGGCCGGGTCTCCTCTTTAATCTGGTGCCATCTGATCCCCCGTGGGGGGTCGGATGGCTCCAGGAGAGCCCCCGGAATAGGCCGCCCCCCCCCCCCCGCTTCGGCAGCAGCAGCTGCTAACTGTAAAAAAAAAACAAAAAAAAAAAACATTTGCTTACCTGCGGCCGCGCTGCCTCCCGCCGGGTCTTCTCTTCACTGGGGGGGCCTCCGATCGCCCCCTCAGCCTCTTCGGTGGCGAGGAGAGGGCAGAAAATGCCCTCTCCCCCAACTTCCTGTATTGTGACTGCTAGCCCTGCCTGGGGGCGGGGCCAGGTGACATTGTGACGTCACCAGCAGCCGGCTTCTTCAGTCCAAGCCCCCGAGACTCTGAATCAGTCTGCTCGGGTGGTTGGAGCAGAGAGCAGGGTAGGAGGAGAGAGCTGTGATCGCTCACCCCCCCCCAGGCTCTCTCCTTCAAACACGCGAGCAGACTGTCAGCGGAGATCGCCGGGGGACACAGGATCGGAGGTGAGTAAAGTTAAAAAATAAATAAATATATTTTTTTTTTTACTTATGTGTCTGTGTCTTTTATATTTAACATTTAACCCCTTGTGAACTGGTAAGGGGTCCATGAGACCAGTTCACAAGGCTGGGGGCTGGCAAGTCGCCCGCTTGCCGCAGCGGGTGACTTTCCATTAACCCCTGGGACCCCCAATTACCTGCCTCCCCAAAGCCCGGGGGGGGGGGGCAGAAGAGCCAGGGCCTACATAGGCTGCAGGGTGGGGGGGCCACAAAAGTTCCTACAATACCCATAGCTGGTTCCGGGCTGGTTACTTTGGGTAAGGGTGACCCCATGCCAATTTTTTTTGGATTTTTAAGGGTTTTTAACCCTTAAAAATCCCCCCAAAAATGGGTCCCCCCCCCCCCCCCCCCCCCGGGAGGGGAGTTCCTATGTCATTTCTTTTTTTATTAATCCTTTGTGTTCTGTCATCCAGCAGCTATAAAAGGCTTCCAGCAGGTGAGCAGAAGCCAGTGATCGCCGAGGGACACAGTGCTCCAGGATGGATGGGAGGTAAGTATTAAAAAAAAAAATAATAAAATTATTTTCTCTTTGTGTGTGTTTTTTTTTTTTTACATTTAACCCCTTGTGAACTGGTAAGGGGTCCATGACCCCTATACCAGTTCACAAGGCTGGGGGGGGGGCAAGTCACCTGCGACTAGCGGGTGACTTGCCATTAACCCCCGGAACCCCCATTACCTGCCTCCCCAAAGCCCAGCGGGGCAGAAGAGCCCAGGCCCACGGGCTATGCGGGCTTGTAGCCTGCAGGGCAAGGGGCCACAAAAGCTGGCCCCTGTGCCCTGTTTCTACAAGCCTTGCATAGCTGGTCCCGGGCTGGTTACTTTGGGTAAGGGGGACCCCATGTCAATTTTTGGGGGGATTTTTAAGGGTTTTTAACCCTTAAAAATCCAAAAAAAAATGGCCCCCCCCCCCCCCCCCGGGAAGGGGAACCCTATGTCATTCTTTTTCTCGATTTAACCCATTGTAGTGTGGATGGTAGTTGTATTTTATTTGTAAATGTTAAAAATTACTTGTTTCAGTTAGGGGGGTCTCCTGGGCAGGAACGGGGGGCTACCGATAAATATGTGGTACCGTTCTAATCGGTAGAAATGGGGCTTTCACATGCAATATGGTTTTCTTTAATAAAATACATTTTTTATTTAAAATAAAGGAGTCAATTTTCTAAAAAAATTTAATTTATTTATTTTATTTACTAAATAATATTGTAAAAAACAAAATAAAATTTACAAAGAAGACATTTCATGTTAAAGCCTAAACTCTGCTGCCAAAAAAAAAATTATATATATATAATTTTCCTGAAAATTCCAGCAAAAATGGCGCAAAATCTCAAGTAGGCTGGCAATTAAAAGGGTTAAAAGTAGCTATGCATGTTGGGTATTTTTCTGCTCGGGGGACCTTGCGCTTTCAGATTTAGCTTGTTTTTTTCTGGTTTGCATATTTATATTTTAAAGAAAAGGTTTTTTATTCAGCTTTTTTATAATTTTTTTTAGGGAAACCCTGCGCAACCAAAGAATTCTTTGAGGGATTAATTCCAGAAAGATGAGCCCACTACAACAAGTTGGGTACGCTTAGAAAGCATAACGTGTACTTTCAGGTAATATATGGTTTATGGGGGATATTCCAAATGTAAAGGGTTGTTTTGGTTGAAAAATCGCAAGGTGCGCACTTTGTCTGCAGAGCTGAAATTTTCAAGTAAAATCACTGTTACGTACATGCTTTACTTTGGGGTGTTTGGCAACTCTTTCCTTGACAGTAGCAATGCATGTTGGGTATCGTTCTGTTCGGGGGATGTTGCTTTTCAGTTTAAACTTGTTTTTTCTTGTTTGCACATAGTTTTTTTTAGGAAAATGTGGCTTTGATTCTGCTTTTTTATCCTTTTTTTAGGGAAACTCTTTGCAACCAAAGAATACATTGAGGGATTACTTCCAGAAAACTATGGGCACATCAACAAGCCTGGTACACATAGAAAGCTTGAGGTGTGTACTTCCAGAGAATATATAGTTTGTTAGGGGTATTTCAAATGTAAAGGGTTGTTTTTCTGGAAAAACTACAAGGTGCGCATATCGCATAGCATAGTTGTATTTTATCTGAAAATCCCCTAAAGCGCTATTTCAGTTTGGGGGAGTCTCCTGGGCAGGAAAGGGTGTCTACCTATACATATGTGGTATCGCTGTAATTGGGAGAAATTGGGATTTCACACGCAATTAAGATTTTATTGACAAACTTACATTTTTTATTACAAAAAAACACTACAAATTGTAAAAAAAAAAAAATTTTAATTTTTTTTTTCACATATTTCACCCAAAAATATTGAGAATACACCTAAAAAATTACAAACAATACATTTCATGTTAAAGCCCAGACAATACCCAACAATATATCATTTTCCTGGGAAATCCCTTCAAAAATCACATTTGAACATGGGGAGCGCAAAATAGTGCAAAATGGTCTGGCAACAGAGTGTGCCAAAAACTCCAGGTAGGCTGGCAGCAAAAGGGTTAAAGGGGACCCAAACCCTGAGTGGGCATCCTGTGTTAAAAAAAAAAAAGAAGAAGTAGTCCCGGCCACTGTCCTAAATTGGGATGCCCCACTGTGTGAAACGCCACCCGGGTCACCACAAAACCCACCATTTTCCTGACTCCCATGGCAATGTAAAATACCGTTTTGTGAAGTACTCACCTTTAAAACGGGTATTATGAGTGTGCCATACACTCCACTTCGATCATCATGACATCTGGGTCATATCCTCTAGAGGGAATACTTTCGCAGAGATGAAATGCAAAAAAGGCAGCCCCTCCTGGCCCATATAACCTAGGAACCTCCCACCAATTCCCCAGTGCATAAAAGCAGTAAGGACCAGGAAAAACCAATTATAACAATAACAACACCCAATGGTTCACCATATAAAAACTCCGGAATACCTGAAAAAAAAAGGGGTGGGGCGAAGTGGAGCGTATGGTACACTCATAATACCCGTTTTAAAGGTGAGTACTTCACAAAACGGTATTATTCTAAGTGTGTTATACACTCCACTTCGAACATCATGACATCTGGGACATCCAATAGCAGTGTCCGTCATGGGTGGGAACCATAAACAGTAAAGAATGTACCAACTTAAACCACTGCAGCTTACAGAACCTTGCGGCCAAAAACAGCATCAGCTGAAGCCCGCACATCAACCTTGTAAAACTTGGAAAAAGTATGAACGGAAGACCAAGTAGCAGCCTTACAAACTTGTTCAACAGAAGCCTGGTGCTGAAAAGCCCAGGATGCACCAACAGCACGAGTAGAGTGCGCAGTGACCCTAAAAGGAGGAGTCCTCCCCTTAGCAGAGTAGGCCCCAACAATGGCCTGGACAACGGCCTCAGACAAACCTTCCTCCTTCAGAATGAAGGTTTCAGCAGCCAAGCCGTCAAAGCCAGCGTTTGTAAATTGGGGTAAAGAAGTTGACCCTGAGACAATTGATCTGGCAAGACGGGAAGCCGGTACTGATCTGGGAGCCGGCGGTTCTGGAATTCAGCAGCGTGAGTTGGCTTAAGGCCTCACCTTGATATGCGAGTTTTAATTTGATGTTTTGTGAGTATTTTATTGGCTTCATTAAAAGAGATTGTAGTATGCAGTATTGCGCTATGGTTCTCTTATTCCTTCTTGCATGAACATGCTGTGGAGATCTCTGCTAGCCATCTTGTATCTGAGTGAGCTGACCCCAGGTGGAATCGTTTGGAGGATTTCTCTGCTTGATTGTTGAATGTGAGGTTTGATCCAACCACATCTGGTAAGGGTACCTAAACTGGTGGTGGTGCACTATTGGATTTTCGTGGCACTTGGTGGATTTTCAAAACATTTGGAAGGACTTTAAAGAGGACTTTAACTTAAATTTATTAGCTCTGTGCCCTTTTGATTTATTATTGGATTTGTACTTAATGGTGGGATTTAAGTATTAGTACGTGGCAGCTGGTGTAAGATTCATATTTTGAAGTTTAAGTAATTTTTCACTTTTGATTTATTTTATTAATTTAAATTACAGCGCGGTATTTAGTATATTTTTATACACATATTTTTCGGTACTGATCTACCGCCAGCCTTACCACGTCTGCGTACCAAACCCTTCTTGGCCACCTTGGAGCCACCAGAATTGCTGGTGCCCCTTCCAGAATCAGTTTGCGAACTACCTTGCCCAGCATGGCGAAGGGCGGAAACAGGTACAGAAACCCCAGATCCTTCCAGGCAAGGGACAAGGCATCCACTGCCAATGCTAGAGGATCCTGGGAAAGAGCCACAAAGGCCGGAAGTTTGTGATTGTACCTCGAGGCAAAGAGATCCACCTCTGGAGTCCCCCACCTGCGGCAAAGATCCAGAAAAACCTCGGGGTGGAGAGACCACTCTCCTTGGCGAGTAGATCCCCTGCTCAGGGAATCCGCCTCCGTGTTTTCCACTCCCGGAATGTAAACTGCCGAAATGCAAGGAACAAAGTTCTACGTCCAGTGCAGAATCAGGGAGACTTCCTTGAGAGCACCCCTGGTGCGAGTCCCTCCTTGGTTATTGATGTAGGCCACCGCCATTCGATTGTCTGACCGAACCTGAACCGGCAGACCCCGTAACTGCGAAGTCAGCCGTTGCAGAACAAGCCAGATGGCCCTGAGCTCCAAGACATTGATGGGGTTGTGAGCCTCCTGAGGGCTCCACACCCCACTGAACTGATGACTTTTCCAAAAACCTCCCCAGCCCGACAGGCTGGCATCCGTGGTAACCGTCTCCCAACAAGGGACCAGAAAGGACCTGCCCTTCAACAGGTTGCTCGACTCCAGCCACCACCGAAGTGACTGCCGAACCCTGGGAGACATCCTGAAAGATTGATCCAAAGACTGGGGAAACCTGTCCCAATACGTCAATAGGTGAAGTTGAAGCGATCTCATGTGAAACTGTGCAAATGGTACCGCCTCGAAGGAGGACACCATCAAGCCCACCAGTTTCATCCCGTCGGATAGAGGGACAAGGATTGGCCAGAAGACGACGGATCAGACCCCGAATCCCCTGCACCTTGTACTGGGGCAGAAACACTCTGGCCTGAATGGTATCCAGATTCATGCCCAGAAAGGAAATCACGCGTGATGGAGAAAGAGAGGACTTGGGGCGGTTAATCACCCACCCAAACCTCTCCAGAGTCGACACCACCTGGTGGGTGTCCAGCTCCGCCTGACTGAGGGAAGAAGCTGAGATCAACAGGTCGTCCAGATAAGGCACAATGCGAATGCCCTGAGCTCTGAGCAGGGCCATTATCCCGGCCAAGACCTTGGTGAAGACCCGCGGTGCCGAGGTCAGCCCGAAGGGAAGAGCTACAAACTGAAAATGTTGATCCTCCACCGCAAACCGGAGGAATCTCTGATGCGCTGGAAAAAACGGGAATATGCAAATACGCATCCTTGATGTCTATGGACGTCATGAAATCCCCCTGGTGAAGGGAATTGATAGCGGAGCGCAGAGTCTCCATGCGGAACTTTTTGGCTCTGATAAACCTGTTCAGGACCTTGAGATCTAGAATGGGTCTCACCGAACCCTCCTTTTTGAGTCCCATGAAAAGGTTGGAGTAGTAACCCCTGCCTCTCTGCGACATAGGCACCGGGCAAATAACTCCCATGTCCAGAAGATTTCTTACTGCTAACAGGAGCCCCTGAGCAGCCTGAGGGTCCGAGGGCACCCGCGACCTCAAGAACCTTGGAGGCGGCCAGTACTCGAACTCCAGTTTGTACCCGGACGACACCACCTCCAGGATCCAATTGTCTGTGACCTCCCTGGCCCAGACCTGGAAGAAGAGCCACAGCCGTCCCCCCACCCGTGCTGGTGAGGGCGCCCCTTCATTGCTGAGCCGGTTTACCTGCGGGCTTAGGCTTGGAACCCCAGGCAGCCGGTGGGCGTGCCCGACCTCTGCCCCTGTTCCAGGACAAGCCCCTGACACCAGAGACGGGCAGACCCCTAGTTGTGCTCTGGCTCCACGAAAGGACGGAGTGAAAGAACCGTCCCCCCAAAAGGAACGGCACTGTTTCCTCCGCTGAGGTAACTTACCTTCCTTAGCAACAGCATCCAATTTATCACCAAACAGCCGCTGTAAGGGACTTCTTAGCCCCAAAATCCGCTGTCCACTGACGCAGCCAGACCAACCTGCACATGGCCACCAATAGGGCCGAAGTCCTGCTACACATGACAATAGAATCTCCATAGCAAACAACACAAAATCCATGAATAATTCACACCTCTTAAGAGTAGCGAACCCAGCGCTAGCCGGATCAAACAGACCGTCATTAAGCCAGTCCCTGATAAGAGACCTGGAAGCAAGCAACACTAGAGCCGATGAACAAGCCGGCCGCAGGGCCGATCCCACACAAGCAAACGCATGACAGGCCATCTGATCCAGGCGCCTATCATCGCCATCCTTAAGGGAGGTAGCGTCCGGGGTGTTCAATACGGAAGAATTGGTCAAGCCCAAGACAGGCGCATCAACCTCAGGGGGGAGAAGACCATCGCTTGATCGCCTCCACCGGGAAGGGATACTTCTTGTCCCATCCCTGGGGAGCACCCAGCAGGCGACAGGGCCTCTCCCATTCCTTCTGGATCAGTGCATCAAAATGATCCTGCGTAGGAAACTCTAGACGGGGCTTGCGGACCCCAAAAAATTCCCCCTTCTTCAAGGGAGGCGCCTCAGGGGGAACAATATCCAACACCTCCAACATATGCGTCAACACCGCAGCCGTATCTACGGCATCCCCCGGCGCCTGCGCACCAAAAGTCTCACCAGACTGCACAAAATCAGATTCTGTCTCCTCATACACTTCCCCCTCCTCTAAAGGGGAATAATCTGACAAATCCATACAATCGTCATCTGTGTCCCACACAGGCTGGGCCGATGACAAATGCCTCTTTTTAGCTTGGGCCTTCTTGCCCACCGTGCTAACAAACTTTTCAATGCTCGCCAACCTGGCACATACATCTGATTGCGACTCCCCGCTGGCAGCAATGTCACTCGGGGTACGTAGCAAACGGGGAGGGGAAGGCGAAGAAGCAGGAAGAGCCAACCCAGAAGGCTGGGACCCAGACTGCCGCGTTATGGCCTTATGAGCGCATGGAATACAGATTGGTACATCTACTCCCGTAAGGGATGCCCCACACCCAACGCATGGGCGGACTGGGCCCAATGAGGACCCGAGTCCAGCATCCTGCGGAGCCTCCATATGGTGATTTTTATTGGTCAGTCGCAAGACCGAAGGGAATTACGCTAAAGCAACCCGGGATGCCCCTTAAAAGTCCCAGTGGGAGGATTTTAGAGGAGACCAACTTTAAACTAGTGACCCCAGGACCAGGAGGAACCCCTTAATATGCACAATCTGAAGCAATCTGCAACACACAAAAGCATACAATTACAATGAGGCATCTGCATTAACAACAATACAAGCAACCCCATATATACAGCTATATACAGTATATAGTCCTAAACTCACATACTGTACATGCACCACCAGGGGCCCACTCCACCAGAGAGTGACCCCTAAACAATAAAAAAAAACAAAAGGCCATCAGGCCCCTACCTGACCCCTGCAAGCAGCACAGCAGCGCAGATAACTTCCAAGATGGCCCCTGAAGCATGAGGAGCCAGGACCAGGAAGAAGAAGGGGGACGAGCCAGTGCCGAAGGCGAGTTTTTTAGGCCACGCCCCCCTCCCTGCAGTGCGGAGCAAGGCAAGCTAGGGCCCTCCAATCACGCCGACGAGGGGGTGGGGCTACCGAGCGCCGGCACCGCCCCCTTTTACACACACCACAGCCTGAGTGATTCACTCAGGCTGACAGACAAAGAGCCCAATGCAACAGGGATTACTTCCAAATGACCACAGCAACTAAAGTGTGAAGCACCTAACACACAGACATCCACACACACAACACAAAAAATAAAGGGAAAAGAAACAGCCTGGGACACGCCAGCCCCCCCCCCCCCCCTCCAGGGGAGTAAGGGACCCGGAGGGGGAACCCAGGGAGGCCCCGGCCGAAATAAGGCCGCATAAGGCAGGGACTAAGGGCATCCCACACCAGGATCACCATAACCTGGTGACACCGCCTGCCCCAATTGAGGACTCGCGGTGTATTAAGACTCCCAAAGCACCCACAGGGTGCTCCTACCCTTGCCAGGACTCACAGCCAAAGCTGGGAGGCTCACTAGGGCCAATTTGGTAAAAATCCTGGCAGCATTAGGGACAAAAAATGGGGCGCCGGGCATCAGGCCCGCATACTTGCAAGAAGAAGTCTGCATCTTCTGTCTCGTCTGCTCGCAGAGAAGTAATTGGGAATTGGTGGGAGGTTCCTAGGTTATATGGGCCAGGAGGGGCTGCCTTTTTTGCATTTCATCTCTGCGAAAGTATGCCCTCTAGAGGATATGACCCAGATGTCATGATGTTCGAAGTGGAGTGTACACTTAGAATATAGATGCAGCCACATCGTCTGCATCTCTGGGCTGAGACGCGCTCCCACGGATAGCCATTTATATAGGCGGGGCGCCCAGGGAGCTCCCCATTGCCAAGCTCTGCATGCAAACACAGCCTTTGGCACTGATTGGACGAGGTGTGTTTTTATGGGTGAAATGGTACACATAGCGGGGACCCCCAAGCGGGATGCCCCCGGGGCAAGAAGCAAAGAGGGATAGTGACAATCCTGGGTTTTGTTCTGCTTAAAAAAAAACACACAAAGCTGAAGAGAATACATGAGACTGTAAGCTCGCAAGGGAAGGGCACTCCTTCCTATTTTCTCCTGTGCTCACAACACTTGATTTAAACCTTGTGGCATCTAATTTTGTATTGTTCCCTGTACTATATGTTTTACCTTGTCCATAATCATACCTTGTAAAACACTACGAAAAGATGATGGCACTATATAAACAAACAACAATAATAATAATAATGAGAAACCGTAAAAAAAATAAAAAAAAATAAAAAAAAAAGGAAAAAAGGCAATGCAAGAATAAAACAGAAAACCAAAATATACTGCAGACTGCAGCATATATAACATGAAAGAAAAACTGTAAAAATAAATCTGGAGAGCAACAGAGGGTGAAAACATAAAACAAAAACAAATAATGGGGACAAAAAATTCCACAATTGACCCAAGCAGGGATTTCAACTATAAACTCTCTGATTCAGAGTCCATCACTTTACCAAAGTTATATAGCTTGCTCAAACCAAGTCAGACTTGGTTCAGCCTCCAGGCCGTATTTAAAGCGGACCTTCACTCTGAATAAGAGTCTATCTTATATGTTTCTCACACCCTGTACATACAGATTGTCCACATTAAAAATAATCCTACTTGCATCCACTGCATGTTATGAGCCTTTAAACATCCAAGATGGCAGCTTATGGAAGCCGCCATCTTATCAGGCAGCCTACAAACAGGAATTGCCTCCTGACTGCGCTGCTCTGCATTCTGGGACTGCTGACGTTACCTGACCCCAGCTCTGCTCTGTCTGAGCAAAGCACAGCTATAACCCCGCCCCCCTGTACCTTATCCCACTCTCCTCTCCTCAGTAAGTGTGATGCTTCTGAGTCAAGATGGCGGCGCCCATATCCTAAATTCCTGAACAGAGTTGCAGCCCAGTGGGGGAAAGAATAATAAGTTAGTGACTAAAAACGTAAAATATATTAATTTTAGATGCTGGGGAACCATTTTTTAAGAGTTTGGGCTTTTCATTAAATCACGCTGAAGGTCCAGTTTAACTCCACCCACTCCTGATCCTCACTTTCCTCCAGCTATTATGCACCACTCATCTCACAAGGAGCCATGGTATCCTGCGGAACCATGGTTTCTTCCTGGGTGACGGCTACTTTAAAAACTACCGCTCTGCAACGGCACCATGTAAACTTTTTTGGGGAGCACACATTTGCTCATCAGGACACCATTTAAATACAGGACAAGTATAATTGAAATCTGTGTTATAATCCAAAATTTGCAATAGTGCTGTCACTGTCCAGGCAGGAATACTCCCCTTTTTGTCCCATGCAAATGATTGGGCAAGATTTAGAGTGCTTGACTAGAAGCAATCAGCAGATGGCGTCCCAATGCCGATCCAATCACTAGTCTTAATAATGGACCATCTATAGCACAGGGATGATGGCACATGATCGTGCACTGATAAATGGAGGACAAACAAAAAAATACCATTTTGTGAGTACTCACCTGTAAAATGGTTATTACGAGTATCTCACACACCCCACTTCCAAAGATACATGACACTTGGGATACCGGCCTGTAGAGGTCCATAAGTACCGGGTTCCTCCCACTATTCCTCAGTCTTATTAAAAAGCAGTGAGAACCAGGAAGAGCCAATTATATTCAATAATAATCCCCATATAAAGAATCCCTAGAACAAAAAGGGCGGGGGAAGTGGGGTGTGTGACATACTCATAACCATTTTAAAGGTGAGTACTCACAAAATGGTATTATTCCTAGTATGTCACACACCCCACTTCCAAAGATACATGACACTTGGGACATCCAATAGCAGTGTCTATAATGGGTGGGGATCCCCAAGGAATAATGCATAACTTAAATTACTGCAGCTTGCAGAATTTTGCGGCCAAAAGCAGCATCCGCTGAGGCCCGCACATCAACCTTGTAAAACTTAGAAAAAGTATGCACAGAAGACCAAGTTGCAGCTTTGCAAACTTGTTCAACAGAAGCCTGGTGCTGAAAAGCCCAAGAAGCTCCAATAGCACAAGAAAAATGAGTGGTGACACGAAAAGGGGGAACCTTCCCCCTTATAGGCCCCAATGATGGCCCGACGTATCCACCTACTAAGGGAAGATTTGGCAGGAGCAAAACCCTTCTTGGGCCCAGAAGGCACAACAAAAAAGGCATCCGTCTTGCGGAAGGCCGAGGTAGTAACTAAATAATACTAACACAACGAACTACATCTAAAGAATGTAAGACCCTTTCCTTGTCGTTACCAGGTTTAGGACACAAGGAAGGAAGAACTATATCCTCATTTAGGTGGAAAGCAGACACCACCTTAGGAAGGAAATCCGGTTTAAAACGGAAAACAACCTTATCTTGATGCCCCTCAAAATAAGGGGCTAGAATAGACAAAGCTGCCAGTTCAGAAACTCGGCGGACAGAAGTAATAGCAACCAAAAAGGCAACCATATGAGTAGGAATAGGAAGAGGAATATCCTGCAAAGGCTCAAAGGGAGCGACCTGCATAGCTGAAAGCACCAGGTTAAGGTCCCAAACAGGAAGTATAGGCTTTCTGGGAAGCCGCACATGCGCGACTCCTTGGAAAAAGGTCTTAACCAAAGGATGAAGAGCGAACGACCTTTGAAAGAAAATAGCCAAGGCAGAGACTTGCCCTTTCAAAGTACTAATCTGGAATCCCATATCCAGACCTCGTTGCAGATATTCCAGAATTCTAGGAATAGAAAATACTCTACAGGGCAAAGCCCTGGATTCACACCAATCAATATAGAACCTCCAAGTCCTGTAATAAATGACAGAGGAAGACTTCTTCCTAGCTCTAATAAGAGTCTGAATAACTGCATCAAAAAGACCTTCCTCTTTCAAGATGGAGACTTCAGCAGCCATGCCGTCAAAGCCGGCGTTTGTAAATTGGGGTAACAAAGTTGCCCCTGAGTGATGAGATCTGGAAGAAGAGGCAGATGGAACCGATCCACTGCCAGCCTTGCGACGTCTGTGTACCACAGATGTCTTGGCCACCTTGGCGCCACCAGAATTGCTGGCGCCTCCTCCAGTGCTAACTTGCGCACCATCTTCGCTGATCATGGAGAATGGGGGAAACAGATATAGGAACCCCAGATCCTTCCAGGCCAGAGACATGGCATCTGCTGCCACTGCCAGAGGATCCTGGGATAGAGACACAAAAGCCGGCAGCTTGTGATTGTGATGAGAAGCCAACAGGCCCAACCGTGGAGTCCCCCACTTGTGACAGAGGAACTGAAAGACCCTTGGATTGAGAGACCATTCTCCCTGGCGAGAACATCCCCTGCCCAGGGAGTCCGCCTCCACATTCTCTATCCCCGGAATGTAAACTGCTGATATGCAGGGAACATTGATCTCTGCCCACTGAAGGATCAGAGACACTTCCCGGAGGGCACCCCAACTGCGAGTCCCTCCCTGGTGATTGATGTATGCAACAGCTGTTCGGTTGTCTGACTGAATCTAAACTGGCAGACCCTGTAAGAAATGGGTCAGTCGAAGTAGAACAAGACATATGGCCCGAAGCTCTAATACATTGATTGGAGAATGAGCCTCCTGAGGCCCCCACAATCCTTGGAACTGATGCTTCTTCCAGAAGCCCCCCCAGCCTGCCAGGCTGGTATCCGTGGTAACCAGTTCCCAATGCGAAGTCAGAAATGACTTGCCCTTCTGGAGGTTGTGCGATATTAACCACCACTGAAGGGACTGCAAAACGTGGGGAGACAATAGACAAGTCTGATTCAATGATAGTGGGCACCTGTCCCACTTTGCCAAGAGGAAGAGCTGAAGCATCCTTATGTGAAACTGGGCAAGCGGGACTGCCTCAAATGCAGCTACCATCAATCCCACTAGTCTCATCCCTAGACGGATAGACTGACGAGGGTTGGACAAGAATAGACAAATCAAGTCCTGAATCAGAACCATTCCAGAATCAGGCCCAGGAAGGGAATTTCCCTGGACGGACAGAGAGAGGATTTGGGGTAACTTATTACCCATCTGAACCTCTCTAGCGTAGAGACCACCATCCTGGTGTCCAATTCTGATTGTTCGAGGGAGGAGGCTGCGATAAGAAGATCGTCCAGAAAAGGCACAATGCGGATGCCCTGGACCCTGAATAGCCCAATAACCTGAGATGCCTCCATATGATGCTTTAGTATTATACTTCTAATTGATTATAGTCGCCAAGTATATCTGGGTTTTACGCAATTGCTACCCGGGATGCCCCTTCAAGTTCCAAGTGGGAGGTTTTTTTTTCCAAATTTGTATTTTTTTAAAATACTTTAGGAATACTTAAGGGCAGACTAGATGGAGCATAAAGTCTCCTTCTGCCGTCAACCTTCTATGTTTCTATGTTGTTGGTCTTTAACACAGAGCCAGGTAACATGAATCCAGGTCCACCTTAAAGTGGAACACAAAACCTGAACATAAGGGCAGGAGGCATAAGCCAAACATACACATCACTCAAAACCAATACATATATCTGTATCTATAAGACAGATTTTCTTCAGTAGTCAAAACCCAGCATATCCCGAGTCAAGGCTCCAAATAAGGCTGGACAACAGGCCAGCTGCTCCAGCCACAAGTGATGGCTTTAGCAGCAGTTAGGCTTGCACACAAGCGTAGGTGAGGCAGCTCAGCACAGGGGAGTGTTTACAAAGAAACTCCAGCCTGTGCAATCAAAGTGTTGTCTCTCTAGACAGAGCTGGAACTAGCTACTGAAAAATACCATTGAGTGAATCACAGAGTAAAATATACATAAGAATATATAACACAAGTGGCAAAAACCCAAGTGTCCTGAGGGAGAGACAGGAAGGAGAGGGCGGGACAGAAAAAAACACCAGTGAAGCCAATATAGCTGAGCTCCTGGCCCTGCCCTCTCCTTAACCACAGCTGAGGAGCAGCAGCCTAAGCCAACAATGGCCGAATTTGAAGATAACACCATCTATTTTAAAAGCAAAGACTTGCCACAAGCTGAGCTTCCTGCGATACTTGTGCTGTTGAACAGTGCTAAAACACACAGAGACACACACACACTTTTCCCATGTGATTTTTTAGCTTTATTATGGGAGAAGGCCACCTCCCCTCCCCCCCAAGGGGCACGGAGAGACACGGCGGGGGGGGGGGGGGAACCCACATCAATAGGTGAAAGGGCAAGAGGGACAGGGCATCCCAAGCCGGGGATCACCAACCCGGACACCGCCTACCCCTTAGTATGGGGTCTCACAGGGGGGAGCAAGCTCCCCTATGCAACCGGAGGTTCTGCTACCATTGCCCGAGCCTGCAGCCTAAGCTGGGAGCCATATTGTTATAGCTTAACTTTTAAAAGAAAAAGAAGTCCGGGCAGAAATAGACATAAAAAAATGCCGGGAGTTACCCCGGCTACCTGCAAGGAGGAGAGAGTCATCTTCTGACTTGCTTCGTCGACTGCAGAGAAAGACTGAGGAATAGTGGGAGGAACCCGGTGCTTATGGACCAGGAGGGGCTCCTTTTTCCATGTCATCTCTGCAAGATCGCCCTCTACAGGCCGGTATCCCAAGAGTAATGTATCTTTGGAAGTGGGGTGTGTGACATACTAGGAATATACAATTCTGTGATTCTTACCTGTAGAATTGATTTCCCTCTTCTTCCACTCCAGGGCATCACTGAATCAGATACCAATGGGTTAACCCTCGTCTGAAAGGGCGGGACTGCAAGATAAAAAGGTGCAGTTCCTCCAGGCCTAGATATACTCCTGGCTGCTCTACGCAATCCAGTAATTGAAAAGCAGTAGACAGCCACCTCGGAGGATGAAGGTATCCTAAGAGATATCGTTTTCCCCTTTTTTTCAATGCGAATACTCAAAATATTTCTTATTTCCATTTCTAACATGTGGGTAAACCGCCACAAGGTGACGCAGTGACTGCAAGATGAAAATCGAAGCTCCTCCCGGCTCCATATAAGGCAGCTTGTGTCCTGAAATTCCCCAGTGGTTCTAAAGCAGTAAAAAAGAGACATGCCGGGAGGCCAGGAAACCATGTTACATCACATAGCTTCAGCATGTACTCTCTCAAGAGAAAAAGAAAACCCATAGGACTAAAGCCAAATACAACAGTAATCACCATAACAGGCAAAAGGAGATAACAGAACAAGGGTGAGAGCGACCTGAACAGGACACCATCAAAAACAATTCTACAGGTGAGTACTCACAGAATTGTATTTTTCCCAGTGTCCTGTTCAGGTTGCTCCATTTCGGACATGTGGGACATCCAAAAGCAGTGCCCAAAAGAAGGGTGGGATCCCCAGAGGGCAACAGCATGTAGTTCATGACACTACCGCCTGAAGCACCTTACGGCAAAAAACAGCATCAGCAGAGGCCCTAACATCAACTTTGTAAAAGTGAGAACTGAAGACCAAGTAGCGGCCTTACAAACCTGTTCAACCGAAGCCTGGTGCTGAAAGGTCCAAGAGGCACCAATAGCTCTGGTAGAGTGAGCTGTGATCCGAAAAGGGGGTTCCTTCCCGTTGGCAGAGTACGCTTGCACCACTGCCTGTCTGATCCACTTGCTGAGAGTGGATTTGGCTGGAGGCAGGGAGGACCCTGGAGAGCAGAAAGCACCAAGTTCCAATCCCACAACGTTAACATAGGCTTACGCGGTGGACGTACATGAGTAACTCCTTGGAAAAAAGTCTTGATAAGTCTATGATTGGCAAAGGACCTTTGGAAAAAAATAGCCAAGGCCGAAAGCTGACCCTTGAGGGTACTCAGCTGGAGACCCGAATCCAATCCATGTTGTAAGAACTCCAAAATCCTAGAAAAGGAGAATGTGCAACAGAGAAGACCCCTGGACGCACACCAGGCAATGTAAGCGTGCCAGACTCTGTAATAAATCATGGAGGAGGATTTCTTCAGAGCCTGAATCATGGTACGCACGACCGAGGCAGACAGCCCTTTCTCCATCAAGATGGAGGTTTCAGCCGCCAAGCAGTCAAAGCCAGCGTTTGTAAATTGGGGTGGCATAGCAGCCCCTGAGTGAAAAGCCCTGGATCGTCGGGCATGACGTAGCGATCCACTGACATCTGAACTTTGTCCACGAACCAACACCGCCTTGGCCAAGGAGGGGCCACTAGAATAGTTGGCACCCCCTCCTGGGCTATCTTGCGCAGCACTCGACCCAGGAGTGGAAATGGAGGAAAGACGTAAAAGAGTCGGAACTCCGTCCAAGGAATTGCCAGAGCGTCTGTAGAGAAGGCCAGAGGATCTCTTGACAGGGAGACGAACCTTGGAAGCTTGTGCCTGAACGCGAAAAGGTCCACATCCGGCTGATCCCAGCGGCGACACAGAACGTGAAAGATCTTGTTGCTGAGAGATCATTCACCCAGACGAGAGGCCCCCCTGCTCAGGGAGTCTGCCTCCTGGTTCTCCACCCCGGGGGATGTAAACCGCCGAGATGCAGGGAACATTCTCCTCCGCCCAAGTCAGTATCTGGGTCACTTCCTTGAGGGATCGCTTGCTCCGAGCCCTGGTGATTGATGTAGACGACAGCCGTCTGATTGTCCGAGCGGACCTGGACTGCGCGACCCTGTAGATGGGGAGTCAAACGAAACAGGACCAACCGGATCGCTCTCAGCTCCAGGAGATTGATAGGCACGTGAGCCTCCTGCGGGCCCCACTGGCCCTGGAACTTTAGCGATTGCCAAAAACCTCCCCAGCCGGTCAACGAGGAGTCAGAAAGGACCTGCCCACTAGAAGATTTCTGGAGGACCACCACCACGAGAGGGACCGCCTGGCCAGAGGAGACAGCGAGAATTCCTGCTCCAGGGACTCCTGTGTCCGGTCCCAAACGGTTAAGAGATTCAATTGAAGAGGCCTCATGTGGAACTGGGCGAAGGGCACAGCCTCGAAACACGACACCATGAGACCAACCAGCTTCATCCCCAGACGGATGGATGTTCGTTGGCACGACAGTAAGGCCCGCATCTGCGTCTGAAGGCCCTCCACCTTCTGCTGGGGGAGGAATACCTTGACCCGAGAGGTGTCCAACGTCATGCCCAGGAAGGACCTCACCAATGAAGGAGTGATCGAAGACTGGGTAATTGATCACCCAGCCGAAATCCTCGAGAGTGGATAACACAGTCTGGGTGTCGCTCTCTGCCTGCTGAAGAGATTGAGCAGCAATCAGCAAGTCGTCCAGATAAGGAAGAACATGAATGCCCTGGCTCCTCAGAAGGGCCGTATTGCCCGCCAGCACCTTGGTGAACACCCGGGGGGCTGAGGAAATCCCAAACGGCAGCGCCACAAACTGGTAGTGCTGATCCTCCAGCGCGAACCTCAGGAACTTCTGATGTCCCTGGAATATAGGGATGTGCAGGTAAGCATCCCTGATATCCACCCGGCCGAAGCGAACTCACCGCGGACCGTAAGGTCTCCATGCGAAAATGTCTGAATCTGACAAACTTGTTGAGACCCTTCAGGTCCAGGATAGGCCTCAGTCCTTCTTGGGTACCATGAACAGATTGGAATAGAACCCTCGACCCCGTTCCTGGTGAGGCACCGGACAAATCACCCCGGACAGCAGAAGACGTTGAACAGCCATTCTTAGGCCCTGTGCCGTCAATGGGTTCTGGGATATCCGCGACTGAAGAAATCTTGGGGGTGGCCAAGCTGCCAGCTCCATTTTGTAACCGGAAGACACCACCTGGAATCACCTGAATCCATCGATCTGAGACGTGCAGTCTCCAGACGTGAGCAAATAGAAGCCGTCCCCCCACCCGAATGGGTGAGGGCGCCTCCTCATGCCTGAGGGGCCTTGGCTCTAGTTCCCCAGGAGGGATTGGGTCGACCGCGGGACCTACCTCGTCCCCAGGAATCCCTGCGGCCACCTGAAAAGGAAGAGCCTCTTCCCCCTCGAAAGGGGCGAAAGGCAGACGAGCCCCGAAAGGGCCACACAGGTTTCCGACGCTGAGGGAGTCTCCCATCCTTCGTCAGGAGATCCAGACGCTCCCCGAATAACCGAAGCCCCAAAAAGGGGTTACCAGTGAGAGATTTCTTGTCGGTGGTGTCGGCTGCCCACTGCCGCAGCCAGATAGAGCGACGAAGGGCAACCAGCAGAGCCGAAGCCCTGCCGCCAAGCCGGACGCTATCGTCCATAGCCGAGATTACAAAGGCAATAAAGTCTGCGCAGGCTAGGAGGTCCTTATACACCTCAGCCCGCTTGCGAGATCTGGCGATATCAACAAGACGTCTCACCTTCTTCTTGATGGCTAGGGAGACGATGGCCGCGGCACAAACCGGATGAAGGCGTGACAAGCCAGCTGATCCATGCGCCTGTCAGCAGGGTCGTGCAAGGAAGCTGTATCGGGTGACGGCATAACCGTGGTATTGGAGAGCCCCAAAACAGGAGCATCCACCTCCGAGGGATGGGACCAAAGGCGAATCAACTCCTCAGAGAAAGAATACCGTCTGTCTAGGCCCTTAGTCACCGACGGCAATCTATTAGGTCTTTCCCATTCCTTAAACATTTTGGAGAAGTGACCCTTGTGCAAGGTCTCAAAAAACGCAGATAACTTCTCCATGTCATCAGGGAGCCACAAATCCTCGTCCGAGGAAGACCCAGGGTCGCTGTCATAGCCAACTGGTCGGTCCCCTGAGGAGTCGGAGTCCTGAAACAACTCACCCTCCTCCATGGAATCCCGACCACCAAAGACCTTAATCATCATCAGCAAAAAGCGAATAACCTGGCTCGATATGCCGCCTCCTACTCGAGGCCTTTCCGGAAGCCGAGCGAGATAAATGTCTCTCTAGGCTGGCCACTCGGAGCGCCAAATTCACTTGAGACCCCCTGCTGGCTTTCCCCTCACTGGGAGCTAAATGCAGGCGCGGGGGTGTGGGCGAGGCCGTAGGTAAAATAGGGCTGGGGATAGAGGCGCCCACCCTATCCTGTTCCAGAAGAACGCTATTGGCGCAAGGTACACAAACTGCGCTGAGACCAGAGGGCATGTACCACAAATGAGACAGAGCTTAACCCGCCCTGAAGGGGCCCCCAGAAGCCTCCATTATGGTGATTAGTAGTAAAAGGAATCAGGCTACAAGGCACTGATGGCCCAAACCTGGACAATCCCCAATTTATTCTCTCTTATAGCTCCCTTTAAGAATAGAGACAGAGGGGGGAGGGGGGTGGATGAGACCGGGAGGAACCACAATTCTGATTTTATTATTCCGGTAATATGGGACCCGTCTGGAAGACACAAAAGGAAAAACCATGAGCATCCCACAGCACATGCACGGCAGAGACAACAAAAGAACTGGACTCACAGACCACAGCGGGACAGAGGGGCCGAGTGCAGCATCTGATCCTGGAAGGGCAGTGCAGCCAATATCGAGGGAGGAGCTCCAGATGCGTCGGTCAGGAGACAAGAGACCAGCGCGCTCTGTCAGGGCGCCCGCAGGACAATGGCGCCGACCGGGGCCGTTAGGAGCACCTCGAGGGGCAGGCCGTGCATCGATGATGCAGAACACGTCATCGCGCAGGGAGCACCGATATCCCGGGTAGAATGGTCCGTAACCCGAAAAGGAGGATTCCTCCCTTTGGAGATGTACGCCTTAATCACGGTGTGTAGCGCTAGACTTTTTTGTGGCTCCTCAAATATAATAAGGAGTAAGTCCTGTAGAATACTGATATAGCCAGAGGGTCCTTGGACCGGGAGACAAATATTGAAACTTTCCGTTTGTGGTGGGACGCAAAGAGATCTATTATCAGGTTGTCCTGCTTAGATGGTCGGCTTGCACGTTGTCCACCCCGGTATGTGGATCGCTGATATGCACAGAACATTCTTCTCGGCTTAGAGTAAGATCTGGCTCACCTCCTTGAGAGGTGCCCTGCTTCTGATGCCCCCTGGTGGTCCATACATGCCACAGCCGTCAAGTTTGCTTGAACCCCGACGGGATGACCCCTCAGATTGAAGGTCGAATGTGTGAGACACAGTAGAATCGCTCTAAGCTCCAGGATATTTATGGGAAGTCTGCCCTCCCCTAGGTCCCACTGTTCCTGGATCGTTTGTGACCCCATGACACCACCCCAACCCACTATACTGATAAAAGTATTTGCCCACCTGAAGAGTTTGGGGAATTCAGCCACGGGTTTAGAGACTGCCTTGCTGAGTGTGTCATGTAAAGGGGGTGATCCAGGTTCCCCGTGGTTCAATGCCAAATAAAGCAATTCCGACTGCAGGGGTCTTGTTTGGAACTGTGCAAATGGCAAAGCTTCAAAGAAAGACACCATCAAGCCCAGGTACCGTATGTTTCGCCCTATAAGACGCACCTGCCCATAAGACGAAAAATAAGAAAAAAAATATTTAAACCAAAAACGTACCATTACAGACAGTGTAGCATGCCCCCATCCCATTCCCCGTATACCCAGTGTGGCATCCCCCCCCCATTCCCATATAGGCAGTGTACACCCCATTATCAGCAGTGTGGCATTCCCCCCTCCTATTCTCCATATAGGCAGTGTGCCCCCCCATTCCCATTGGCTGTGTGGCATCCCCCTCCCCCCATTAGTATAGGCTGTGTGGCATCCCCCTCTCCCCCCATAGGCTGTGGGGCATCCCCCTCTCCCCTCATAGGCTGTGGGGCATCCCCCTCTCCCCCCATTTGTATAGGCTGTGTGGCATCCCCCTCTCCCCCCATTTGTATAGGCTGTGTGGCATCCTCCTCTCCCCTCATAGGCTGTGTGGCATCCCCCTCTCCCCCCATTTGTATAGGCTGTGTGGCATCCCCCTCTCCCCCCATAGGCTGTGGGGCATCCCCCTCTCCCCTCATAGGCTGTGTGGCATCCCCCTCTCCCCCCATTTGTATAGGCTGTGTGGCATCCCCCTCTCCCCCCATTTGTATAGGCTGTGTGGCATCCTCCTCTCCCCTCATAGGCTGTGTGGCATCCCCCTCTCCCCCCATAGGCTGTGTGGCATCCCCCTCTCCCCCCATAGGCTGTGTGGCATTCCCCCTCTCCCCCCATAGGCTGTGTGGCATTCCCCCTCTCCCCCCATAGGCTGTGTGGCATTCCCCCTCTCCCCCCATAGGCTGTGTGGCATTCCCCCTCTCCCCCCATAGGCTGTGTGGCATTCCCCCTCTCCCCCCATAGGCTGTGTGGCATTCCCCCTCCCCCCCATTAGTATAGGCTGCCTGGCATCCCCCTCTCCCCCCATAGGCTGTGTGGCATCCCCCTCTCCCCCCATAGGCTGTGTGGCATCCCCCTCTCCCCCCATAGGCTGTGTGGCATCCCCCTCTCCCCCCATAGGCTGTGTGGCATCCCCCTCTCCCCCATAGGCTGTGTGGCATCCCCCTCTCCCCCCATAGACTGTGTAGCATCCCCCTCTCCCCCCATTTGTATAGGCTGCGTGGCATCCCCCTCTCCCCCCATAGGCTGTGTGGCATCCCCCTCTCCCCCATTAGTATAGGCTGTGTGGCATCCCCCTCTCCCCCCATAGGCTGTGTGGCATCCCCTCTCACCCCATTTGTATAGGCTGCGTGGCATCCCCCTCTCCCCCCATAGGCTGTGTGGCATCCCCTCTCACCCCATTTGTATAGGCTGTGTGGCATCCCCCCCTCTCCCTCCATTTGTATAGGCTGTGTGGCATCCCCCCCTCTCCCCCCATAGGCTGTGTGGCATTCCCCCTCTCCCCCCATAGGCTGTGTGGCATTCCCCCTCTCCCCCCATAGGCTGTGTGGCATTCCCCCTCCCCCCCATTAGTATAGGCTGCCTGGCATCCCCCTCTCCCCCCATAGGCTGTGTGGCATCCCCCTCTCCCCCCATAGGCTGTGTGGCATCCCCCTCTCCCCCCATAGGCTGTGTGGCATCCCCTCTCACCCCATTTGTATAGGCTGTGTGGCATCCCCCCCTCTCCCTCCATTTGTATAGGCTGTGTGGCATCCCCCTCTCCCCCCATAGGCTGTGTGGCATTCCCCCTCTCCCCCCATAGGCTGTGTGGCATTCCCCCTCCCCCCCATTAGTATAGGCTGCCTGGCATCCCCCTTTCCCCCCATAGGCTGTGTGGCATCCCCCTCTCCCCCCATAGGCTGTGTGGCATCCCCCTCTCCCCCCATAGGCTGTGTGGCATTCCCCCTCCCCCCCATTAGTATAGGCTGCCTGGCACCCCCCCTCTCCCCCCATAGGCTGTGTGGCATCCCCCTCTCCCCCCATAGGCTGTGTGGCATCCCCCTCTCCCCCCATAGGCTGTGTGGCATCCCCCTCTCCCCCCATAGGCTGTGTGGCATCCCCCTCTCCCCCCATAGGCTGTGTGGCATCCCCCTCTCCCCCCATTTGTATAGGCTGCGTGGCATCCCCCTCTCCCCCCATAGGCTGTGTGGCATCCCCCTCTCCCCCATTAGTATAGGCTGTGTGGCATCCCCCTCTCCCCCCATAGGCTGTGTGGCATCCCCTCTCACCCCATTTGTATAGGCTGCGTGGCATCCCCCTCTCCCCCCATTTGTATAGGCTGTGTGGCATCCCCCTCTCCCCCCATAGGCTGTGTGGCATCCCCTCTCACCCCATTTGTATAGGCTGCGTGGCATCCCCCTCTCCCCCCATTTGTATAGGCTGTGTGGCATCCCCCTCTCCCCCCATAGGCTGTGTGGCATCCCCCCCTCTACCCCCATTTGTATAGGCTGTGTGGCATCCCCCCAATTCCCATAGGCTGTGTGGCATCCCCCTCTCCCCCCATAGGCTGTGTGGCATCCCCCTCTCCCCCCTTAGGCTGTGTGGCATCCCCCTCTCCCCCCTTAGGCTGTGTGGCATCCCCCCCTCCCCCAATTCCCATAGGCTGTGTGGCATCCCCCCTCCCCCAATTCCCATAGGCTGTGTGGCATCCCCCTTTCCCCCCTTAGGCTGTGTGGCATCCCCCCCTCCCCCAATTCCCATAGGCTGTGTGGCACCCCTCCTTCCCCCCAGTCGGCTTAAGTGAAAAAAAAAAATGTTAAACTCTCCACTGACACCGCTCCGCTGAGCGGTCGACTCCGTGAATGGGGTGGGCGTGGCCTGCGGCGTCTCAGCGTCGGCACAGGCCACGCCCACCCCATTCACGGAGCTGGCCCGGCCCCGCCGCTGCGATCGTTGTCTTTTACAGGCAGCGATGACAGCGGCGGGGCCAGAGACAGCGCTCCCGCCGCTCCTCTGCCTGCTGCTTCTTCCTGGGCACATGCAAGCACCCAGGTCAGGGTAGCAGGTGGGGGTGGCCTGCACCGACTTGGTGCAGGCCGCGCCCACCCGCTGCCCTAACCTGGGTGCTCGCATGTTCCCCAGGCGGAAGAAGCAGCAGATGGAGGAGCGGCGGGAGCGCTGTCTCTGGCCCCACCGCTGTCATCGCTGCCTGTAAAAGACAGCGATCGCAGCGGCGGGGCCGGGACAGAGCCCCCGCCGCTCCTCTGGGCTCCCGCAGTGTGACAGGCAACGCGGGAGCGCCGGGAACGGGTGAGTTTTTTTTTTTTATTTATTTTTTTACATTCGCCCGATAAGGCGCACGGACATTTTCCCCCCCACTTTTGGGGAAAAATAAGTGTGTCTTATAGGGCGAAAAATACGTATATTCCTGACAGATTGTCGGGTGAGGGAAAGTCAAGAGAGCCTGTTCCTGGCAAGAAGCGAGAGTCTTTTGCTCCTGGAGAAAGACTGATCTGTGTCTAATGTCATTCCCAAAAAGGAGATAACTCTCGTGGGAATGATATACAACTTTGGATAGGTAACTATCCAGCCAAAGTTTTCTAGAGTCGATAAGGCAGTCTCTCAAAGTCTCCTGAAAGGATGGGGCTCGTCTAAATATCGTCTAAATATGGGGTAATTTGTATCCCCTGATGCTTTAGAGCCATGAGGCCTGACAGAACCTTGGTAAACACCCTTGGAGCAGAAGACAGCCCAAAAGGTAGAGCCACAAACTGAAAGTGTAGGCCTTCTACTGCAAAACGCAAAAAAATTAATGGCCTAAAGAGCAGCCGTTGTGGATCTTAAATATTCCATGCAAAATTTCCAAAATCGGAAACAAACTGTTGAGGCCTTTGAGGTCCAAAAAAAAAAAAAAAAGGGGCACACGCCGTCCCTCTTTGGGGGGGGGAGATTACGAACAACCATTGGCATTTAGTCTAACAATATCATCCATAATCGAAGAGATGACGTACTTGTAGACTTCCATGCTGTACTTTATCAACTGAGAGCATAAACTAGTGACCAGCCCGAATGTGAGAACTCAACCATTTTAACAATTTGTCTGCCATGGATGTGGCGCAGGCTGGCTGTATCGCGACCCTACCATAGAAAAGGCATGCCCGAGTAACTGATCCAGGCGCTTAACCACCGGGTCCCTTAGGGAAGCACTGTCAGAAATAGGAATAACAGTGTTCATAGAGAGTCTAGAATCAGGATCATCCACCTCGGGAGGAAAAGAACATAACTTAATTGGGTCAGTGGGAAAAGGGCATTTCGTATTCAGGAATCTAGGAATGTTCGGGGAGCTTGTCCGGCTTTTCCCATTCCTTTTAGATAAGCCTGGTAAAATGTGGCTCGGGAAACAGCTGCTTCAGTTTTTCGGATCTGTATGGATCTCCTTTCTTGCTTTTAGGAGCTATAAAATGTTGAGATACCCAAAACCTCTAAAATAGAGGAAATCAGATTATCCATCTGCTCCTTGAACATAGACCCCTGTTCAGAAGAAAAACACGAATCCGAATTACTCTCTTCCCTACTGGATAAAATCCCCACCTCCGAAGAATCTTCCTGAGATTCTATAGCAGCATAAGTCTCCTCCTCCTCAGAATCAAAAGACTCCATGGAAACTAAATGTTTCGGCTAAGAAGTCTTTAAAGATCTTGAGACAGGAGGATCTTTCATGCTTATTCTATGAGGGTACCAATTACACTGGAGGATAACCCCTTGAATTTTAAGATTTCCCACTCAGAAACCACACTGTTAGACTTTGATTTTTAAGGATCGGTTAGACCACCGCCCCCCGGGATATCAGATCTGGAACTTTAGGGAGTTTCCACAGCTCCTCGAGTGACATATGTGCTTATGCAGAGAACCAGCTTCTTTTGGGCCATGCTGGGGCGATTAATATCACTGTTGTCTTTTCTGTGCTATTTTCCTTAGAACCTGAGAGAGAAAGTGAAGAAGTGAAGGGGGGGGGGGGGTAAGCATAGGCTAAGGTAAAGCCTCATGTCTGGGCTAGGTTGTCCACTCCCAGAGCACTGTACCCCGACACAGAGAGAAGAACCGTGGGCATTTGATGTTTGCAGCATTGGCAAATAGGTTGATCTGTGGCAACCCCCACCTCAGGGTGATCTGAAAGAATACCTCTCTGTTCAGAACCCATTCTAACTGGGAAAGTCATGTTCTGCTCAAGAAGTCTGCCACAGAGTTCAGAGTCCCCTTTAGGTGAACCATTGTGATGGACCTTAGATTGGACTGAAGGGGTAACCGAAGCAAATCAGTCAGATTGTGCAGAGTCACTGACCTTGTACCTCCTTGTCGGTTTATGTAGGCAACTGCCGTTAAGTTGTCAGACCTTACTTGGACATCCCTGTTCTTGGCTGAGAAAGTGCTAAATCTATCGCCTTATACAAACTAAGCTGGGCTTGCATACTCCCTTATGCTTGACCTCAATGTTTCTTGGGCTCAGCCTGCCTATTTTGAGGAAAAATTTGGTTTTGTTTAAAAGAACATCTACTCCTGAATCTTGTTTTTGATAGGGAATTGCTTCAAGCTCAAGCTCTCGGAGGACCTGGTAAGTGTAGCCTGGAGCTCTGACCCGAACATTAAATTACCTTCAAATCGAATGGCGTAGAGCTTAGCCTTGGAGGCTAAATCTCCTTGCCATGTTTTTAACCATATGGCCCTTTTGGCACCATGCACCCCTTAAAAGCAGACCAAAAACCTACATTTTAACTAGAATCCCCTGAATTGCTCCCCCAATGAGTAACTTTTGTCAATTTTCACTGCCTCTACTTCATTCTAATCCCAGATAATGCCTCCTGTATAGATGTAAAGTTACACCTCCTCCATTCATTGCCACTGTTGTGTGTGACGAAGATTTAAAAATGAAAATATCCATTTCTAGTTCTACACCCTAAGAGCGGAGTATTGGCAGGGGCTTTGGCCAAATGTATTTTACAAGTTCAGTGGGTTTTGGTTTTGGATGCAAGAGTGGATTTAAATGGCAAATACAGCCGCATCCCAAGCCCTTGAGAATTCCATCTGCGCGCCTGTCCATAGGGTCTCTCAGGAAGCCAGAAAACTCAAAGCTGAGGTCTGATGAGCTCGATACCTGGGCTAAGGATGCATCTAACTTTGGGCATTTGGACCCTTTTTATCCTTCAAAAAGGGAACTTTCATTTAATGGAGCTTGAGTTTTTTCTCCAGAAACTGGCATTCTTTTTTAATTAAATCTTTCTTAGCCAACAGATTGTGATACCTAGAGTCCTGTACAGACAATGGTAGTTCATCCTTAGCAATCTGCATTGTGTCATTAATATCAAGTAACAAAGCTGATGTGTCCTGATAAATTTCCCCTTTGAGGTCCTGGGGATATTTTCCTCATCTGAAAGACACCCCAAATCCCTCATTAAGGAAGTCTTCAGAAGAGGCCACCCCACACTACCTACCCCTTCAGGTTCTCTAGAGACAGGAGAGGGGAGGGGGAGGAGGCAGCTGCAGCGGAGGGCATGCCTGGGGGTATAGCAAATACCAAAGCAGCTCTGCAAATTTGTAAAGTGGAGGCCATGTCAAACTTCATGGACCCTACTGCATCAACAAGGAACGAGGTGGCCTCACCCCACTAATTTAGTATCTATACAGGCTCTGCAAAAGGGTCTGCTCCAGGAACCCACCAACAGGGCCTGACAGTTGAAACAGTCTGGCAAGATTGGTTTCCTGAGGTTTTGATCTGGGGTGGCATTCTTGTTCTTATCTAATTGTCTTTAACCTTAGGGGCATGACCCGGCTAGAGAGACACAAAGGATATCTAGGTTAGTAAAAAAAACTTAAGTTAGTTACCTGGTAACTTTTTTTCTAAACATCCGTAAGGGCAGCATACGCCTGAGACCTCCGGGCTCCTCCCACCGAGGGGAACACATGACCACCAGCCAAGAAAGAATAAAATCCTGACTCCTCCCTCTCTTCCCCAGTTGTTGTAGAGACCTGAAAGAGAGAAGAGAGACACAGACCCACCAATTCTCATAATAATAATAATAAACTATATGCAACTTATCCTCCATGCTTAAAATATTAGGGAGGGGAGCTGGCGTATGCTGCCCTTACGGTTGTTTTGAAAAAAAGTTACCAGGTAACTAAAGTTTTCTCAAAACATCCTTCAGGCAGCATACGCCCGAGAGATAGGCGAGGACTACCTCATAGGGTGGGAAGAACCGCGCGAAGAACACTGCTACCAAAAGATTGATCTTTCTGAGATAAGAGATCCAAACGATAATGTCTTGAAAAAGTCTTAGCCGACGTCCAGGTGGCAGCTTTACAAATCTGTTCAAAGGAGACCCCGGCTTGCTCTGCCCAATACGTGGATACACACCTAGTGGAGTGAGCTAGGGTGAGTTACCCCACTGGGTAAATTGACATCTCCATACACCAGTTTAATGGTACTTTTCATCCACCTAGTTAATGTAGTCTGAGACCCTCAAACCCTTCCTGGGGCCTGAAAGGGAGATAAACCAGCTGTCGGCTTTCCTGAAATCCTTGGTTTGTTGCAGAAATTCTAATAGGGAGAGATCTGACATCCAAAGCCACCAGTTCCGGATCTTCGTCCGTGACGGAAGGAATAATGATCTCCTGAGATCCGTGGAAATCCGATGCAACTTTAGCAAGGTAGCAAGGGTCCACTTTCATCACAATGCGATCTGTAAAAACCTGGAGAAAAGGGTGTCAACACGACGAAGCTTGAATGTCGCTGACTCTTCGGGCTGAAGTAATGGCCACTAAAAATAATACCTTCCACGTAAGCAACTTGATATCCAGATTCTTGTTTGGATAAAAGAGTGGAGAACTTAAAAAAGATAACACTTTCTCTAGGTCCCATTGTGGAATCACCTTACAAGGAGCTGGCTTAGAACGTTTGACCGCAAGCAGAAACCTTTTAATAATAGAAATAGATGAAAGTTTTCTATCCAAAAAAACAGACAGGGCCGCCAGCTGGACCTTTAGTGTATTGACACTAAGGCCCATGTTGACCCCATCTTGCAAAAAATTCAGAATAACCGGTATTTTAGAAGAAATCTTGCTATTCTCCATTTTCCAAGAGTTAAAGGTTTTCCATACCTTAAGATAAATCTTTCTGGTCACCGCCTTCCTGCTTGCCAGAAGAGTACTTATCACTGGGGTTGAAAATCCCTTCTTTCGCAGTAAGGAGACTTCAGGGTCCAAACTGTTAACCACCACCACTGGGGATTTGGACAGTAAACAGGACCCTGGGATAAAAGATGAGGGGTCACCGGAATCTCCCAAGGGTCCTGAATTGATAGTTCCACTAGAGTTGAAAACCAGGATCTTCTTGGCCACCACGGAGCTACCAGGAGGACTGTAGCTGGTTCCTTCACGAGCTTCTTCAGCACCACTGGAATCAAACGCACCGGAGGGAAGGCATAGGCCAGATTGAAGTTCCATGGCTGAGCTAGCGCGTCTACTCCCAATGACCGATCCCTTGGATCCAATGAGAAATATTGGTCCACCTTGTGGTTTCTTGCCGGCGCAAATAGGTCCACCTCCGGAACGCCTCTCTGAACACAAATTGTCTTGAAGACACCTGGATCCAGAGACCAATCCGATTCCTTCATCTGTATCGGCTTAGAAAATCTGCCACCTGATTCAGGGTCCCTTTTAAGTGAATCGCCGTCAGGGACTTCAAATTGATTTCTGCCCATGACAATATTTCCCATGCTATGGCAATCAATTTTGAGGATCTTGTTCCTTACTGATGGTTTATGTAGGCCACCGATGTTGCGTTGTCTGATCTGATCTGCACGTGCTTCCCTCGCAGGTGTGACCTCAGGGACCATAAGGCTTCCTTTATTGCCACCAATTCCCTTAGATTGGATGAGGACTGACTCAGGGTTCTTGACCATTTTCCTTGAGCTGTCCATGTCTTGCAATGTGCCCCCCAGCCCCAGGCTGAAGCATCCGTAGTCACCGTCATCTCCTTTGGGTCTCCCCAAGGCAAACCTCTTAGAAACCGACCTTCCTCCAACCAATTCAGAGAATATTTTACTTCCTCTGATATTGGAAGCTGTAGATCCAATCCCTGCGGGGAGCCATCCCAATTCTTCAGAATATGTCCTTGCAGGCATCTGGAGTGAAGTTGGCCCCATCTTACAGCTGGAAAGGATGATGTCAGAAATCCAAGAACTCTCAATGCTTGTCTTATTGAGGGAATTGTTTCTGAGCAGATAGATTGAACTGCTTCCTGAAGAGCTACGACTTTCTGATGAGGATGAGTAAGGACCTGACGGACCGAATTGATCTCAAATCCCAAATAGGTCATAATCTGCGAATCTGCGAAGGTGCTAGAGAAGACTTGTTGTAATTCACAACCCAACCCAGGTGAGCCAGCAGATTCATGGAGAAACGAATATTCTCTCCTAGTTTGTCTTTTGACGGAGCAAAAAGCAGAAGGTCGTCTAGGTAGGCGACCACTCCTATCCCTCTGCGTCTCAGATATGCCAAGGGCTCGGCCAGAACTTTGGTAAAAATTCTTGGAGCAGATGCAAGGCCGAATGGAAGGCAGACAAATTGGAAATGCAAAATCTGGTCTCCGTCTCTTATTGCAAATCTCATAAAAGACTTGCCAATAAGCGTCTTTTAAATCTATTGACGCCATGGAGGCACCTCTGAAAAGCATATTCCTTACGGAATAAATTGTTTCCATCCTGAAATGTCTGTACTGGACAAAAAGGTTGAGACTCTTCAAGTTCAAGATAAACCTGAACCCTCCCGAGCTCTTCCTTACTAAGAAAACGCTGGAGTAGAACCCTGTCCCCTGCAGAGGCAGTGGCACTGGAACAATGACTTCCCTTGACCTCATGTCCGCCAGACTCCAAAAAATTGCAACCCTTTCCTCCTCGCCCCTGGGCAGAGAAGAAATCAAAATTCTTGAAGGAGGCATTCAAGAAAAATCTATGTGGAACCCCTCCGTAATACCTCTTACAATGAAAGGGCAATCCAACAGGCCTTGCCAGGCTGTGTAAAACATCCCTAGCCTGGCGCCAATAATAATATTGGCATCATTGCTTCTTGGGTCTTTCCTGATAAGTTCCAAACACGGTCGAACCCTTAAAGCTGCCCTTTCTTGAAGTATTGGAAGAGGAGGAGGCCCCTCTGGCTCTTTTAGGAGCACCCTTGTTAAGAAAGGGACGCCTAAAAGAACTTCTGGGAAAAAAACAAACATTCTATTAGCTGCAGCCCTAGGACAAGGCGGAAAACATTTATTCCTGTCCGCCGTCATATCCAAAACTTTACCCAAGTCTGGACCAAACAAATACTCACCCCTAAAGGGCATAGCACACAGTCTCATCTTAGACCCAACATCGCGGGACCAGGTCTTTAACCAAAGAATCCTGCGCACGGAGTTGGTCACTGCCAGATTTTGAGCTGAAAATCGAATAGATTCAGCCATGGCATCCGTAACAAATGCCGTTGCTGAAGAGAGGATAGGTAAAGCCTTCCAAACTTTATCTAGACTAGTCCTTTCTAAAAGACAGTCCTTCAGCTGTTGTAGCCAAAACCCCAGATTTCTAATAACGTAATTGGATGCCAAACTTGTCCTCAACAAATTGGACTCCACTTGCCAAGCCCTATTTCAGCAGCGAATCCATCTTATCTAGGGGATCATTAACCTCCCTGGCGTTGTGAAAAAGACAAATGCAATGGTAACGAAAGCGTTACCATTGCATTTGTCTCTGACACACGGCTCCGCCCCCATGAGCCTCTGCGGCTCACAGAGACGGAACCCGGAAGCGGAGACGGACGCCGCAGCCGCGGCTCTCACCTGCGATCGCGGCGGAGACATCGCTGGATCGCAGGGAGAAGGTAAGGAGGCTGCGCCGCCCGCTCTTGCAAATCGATCCCGAGCGTGACTCGGGGTTACCGCCACTTACAGCGCAAATTAACCCCGAGTCACGCTCGGGATCGCCGCCAAGGGGGTTAAGAACCCCAAAATCTTCAAACGCTAATCCTGCACCTTTAGAAATCTTGGCAAAAGGGGCATCCAATTTGGGACATTTTTCCCAAAGCTGTGAATCTTCTTCTGAAAATGGGTACCTACGCTTAAGACCCCTAAAAGTAAAAATTTTCCTAGAAGGCTCCTTCCATTGTTCCAATATCATATCCTTAAGATAGCCATGCAAAGGAAAGGAGTAGGAAGAATCCGGAGCCAAATCTGGATAGAAACTATCCTGTTTTTATTTAGGACCCGCAGCCTTTTCCTCTATACCCATAGATAGGTTAATCATGTGTAAGAGAAAAGGTAGATCCCCAGGCGGAAACAAAAATCTGTTTTTAGCCAGAGAGGAACCTGAAGCCTGATCATCCTCCTCATCCGGGGAAGAAATCTCACCTTCCTCCGATTCATCGTCAGGAACAAAGGTTTCCTGAGAGACAAAAAAAAAACAAAAAAAAAAAAAAACAGACCCCTGTGCAGAGGAATCATCGCCGAAGATCACCGCCTGGCCCGCCTGCACTGGATCCCAGCGTCTACCCGCAGGCACTGATCCCTCTCACCGGCTCCGAAGGTAAGCCGAAATGCGGAAGTATCGGCAGGGGGAAGATAGTGAGAGAATATGTCATTCCCCTCTCTTCCCTGCCTCTTAAAGGTATCAGCACAAGAAAAAAGACCAGTGCAACCAACATAGGAGGGATTCTTCCTAATGTTCTCAAAAAAAAAAATTAGGCCCCATTTTTCCCTTAGCAATAAAAAGGTAAGGGGTCCAGTAACCCCCGCTTCTTACTTAAAATCATCCTCAGGAAGAGGGAATACTCACTTACCCTCCTTTTAAAAAAATCAAAGAATGGGATTTGGCCAATAATCCCATAGGGTATCCCAGGCCCCAGACAAGAGTCTGTCTTCGGGACCGAGAAATGGACCCCCTGCCTACAGGCCCATAGTACCGGAAGAAATACTTACCTGAACCAATCGATCCAGGAGCTAGTGGTCCGGCTCCTACCTCGAGGAGGAACACAAACAACTGGGGAAGAGAGGGAGGAGTCAGGATTTTATTCTTTTTTGGCTGTTGGTCATGTGTTCCCCTCGGTGGGAGGAGCCCGGAGGTCTCAGGCGTATGCTGCCCGAAGGATGTTTTGAGAAAACATGGCCATAGATACAGGATCACAGGGTGCAGAATAAATACATTTTACTGGCTTGTCTTGATATGACAGTGAAGCCCCTACACCGAGACTGCTTCACAGCCGTAGCCCGGACCGACAGTAGTCCTGAGGTCAGCGCCAGCGCACTGCTATGCTATGCTATGCTATGTCCAGAACGCCGGCTGAGACCTTGCTGGATGTGCTGCGAGTCCCTTCCTCCTTCAGATGCTCCACAGGAAGTGCTCACCGCAGCACGGTAGACTCCCAATCACCCAGAAAAGACTCCACCCAGAGACAATACGCACCCTTGGAGCCTGCAGCTGCACTCACCCCGAGACAAGAGTCACAGTGCTGACAGACGCAGCACACCAGGGCCAGAAGCGGGCAGACTCACACGGGACCCTGGCCTCAAGATGTTCCACAGAAGACAGGTGAGGGGGAAGTGGTGCTCTAGAGGGCTTTTAAGGCCACACCGTGTGGACGTATAGGCTGGAGCCAGCGATCACCCCTCCAGGCAACTCCTGGGGAAAGAAAGAGGGAAAAAAACTGAATAATGCGAGTCCCAGAGGTTTCCTGGAGAGGAAACACAAAAACTGAGGAATCGGAGGAAGGGGTGGGGCGTTTAATCTCGTCCCAGTTGTGTCTTTCATTGGCCGCCCTGAAGGACGAAGGGATAAAATTGGGTTACACAGACTAATCCGGCTTTTTAGACAACTTTATTGGGTTCCAAATCCAACTAAGAAATTCTTATCAGCATGGTATGGTCCTTTTAATCAAAAAATCCCCCACTCACAACTGGAAACCACCTCTTATCACATGAAGGTTAAATGTGCAATGTTGTAAGACAGCAATAAAAACCTGCAGGGTTACCTCAACGCCCAAACAAGCCCAATCACACCACCATCTTCACACACACCTGGAGATGTCCGGTCTGGATTGGCATCCTCCTAAGGGGGCTGCTGCCAGGGAAGGTCATATATTCAGCGCCTGCATGGAGTTGCCCGTGTTGAAGGTCATGTTCTCAGTGTGACCCCAGGGGAATGGTGTCACATTTGAAAAAGGGACGCGGTCGCGCCCTAATCGCGTTTGATGTTATCCCTGCATTTGCACTAATGGGCTGCTTTTAACAATTTTTGATAATAAATTGATGTTTTATGGGAGTGCAGACCGGCATCATTTTTCGGATTTATCATGGTTGTGGACTAACCAGGTCGGGCACCCGATTTCCTACTATCTGCTACAGCTGGAGAGTGAGTCTTCCCATTTATTTATACAAGCAGACATCGATTATAATGTGTGGCTCCTGTGCAAGTTTTCTAGATTTCAGATCTTATCTGATCTAGGGCTCAGATCTACTCTAAGCTATGTCAAATCATCGCCCTTTTGAAAAGAAAATGAAAAGTGAGTTTTTGGGCCTGACCATAATATATAAAATGTGTAGCCACTAAATGTGCAGCCACTAAAAGTCGCTGCTTTGCAGATATCATTTGTCGTCCATTGGATATTGATTTCTTCTGTGGAAGGTGCAGTCACCAAGAAAGAAGTCTTGCTCTTCTCTGCCTTTTGGGACAACTGTGCTGCCACAAGCAAGTTGATGCCTTGTTTCTGGAGATAGCAGAAGAGCAAGATTCTCAGTTGCTTCTTTCCAGTCCTCCTAAATGAGGAAAGGACCAACCAGTTCTGCTATTACTCTAGAAATCAACTTAAATCAACAACCGTAGCACCAGATTGTCACCTCTTCAAAGGCACTCCTGTAAAACTGCATCCTAGGCATAATATTTTTTCTTAAAGGAGCAGTATCGCGAAATTTGCATTAAAAAAGATAAATAATTAAATAGCCATACAATAGCTTATAACATGTGTATAAATAATCTGGCGATAGAAAAAGAAAAAAATATATGCCTCTCTTTTAAATTGTATAATTATAATAGCTCAGTCCATTTGCTGAATAGGGGGATCTGCTGGGTTTATATTTAGTGAGCTGCTTCATTTAGCCCACTGGTCTCCTAGCAACACTTTACCTCAGAGGCTGACACTGTAACAGCTGTGTGTGTGTGAGCTGCTGCTTTTGTTATGAGACCAGGTGACTCAAATGTGTAAAATCTATACAAAATAAACTAAACTGACTGAAAATGACTGAAATTCTTCTTTGAATAACTGTGAAGGAAAATCTAAAAGTATTAAAGTGGAACAAAACCCCATTCTAAATCAGGATGCCCACTGTGTGAAACGACCCCTGGATAACCACAGATCCCCCCATTTTTTCTGCTGCGCTCACGCAGATAGTCATTTAGACAGGCGGGGCGGCCCGGAAGGTTACTGCTCAGGCTCCCCATCTGTGTGCAAACAGATCTGATTGGATGAGAGCCCGCGCATGCGCTGTGGGACAGGGAAAGGTACGTTTTCACAGGCGAACTTGGGGATTTCACATATCAGGGCATCCCAAGTCGGGATGCCCCTAGGGGCACAAAACAAAACTCCAGATAGTGAAAATCCTGGGTTGGGCTTTGCTCAAAACACACAAAGCTGAAAGAAAGATCATATGGAAAAAAAAGAGAAAATGGTAAACTGAACAATTTTGCAGCAGAGCCAACATGAAGGGAAAACTGTCAAAATCAGCTAAATGACTTCTAGAGCTTTTCTCTCTGTTTTAGATATATAAGTTCTGGCCAGGAAATGTTGCAATGTTGTTATCTGATGCTGGACGGCTGCCAGCACTGAACAGCTGAGACTTTGATACATTCTCCTCAGTGTGGAACTGATACATTGTTGCACCCCTCTCCTCAGTGTGGAACAGGCCAGAGTGTCGGCGCCCGACACTGACAAGACATAAACATCAGCTATTAGTCTCCAGCTGCTCAACACACACATCATTTTTTTCTACATTTGTAATTCTTACTCCAACACTTATCTACATTCAAAGTACCATTTAAATATAAGTCACCAAGAAAAATTCGCGATACTGCTCCTTTAACTGGTTTAATGGATATGAGATTGTTGCAAATAATTTATGTTTCAACAAGGCCAGATCTCACATTGCAACCTTGCATAAAACTATTATGGAGCATTTCACATTTGTAGGGTCTCATCAAGGTTTTGAATAGGTGTCATTTGCACTTTTGGAAGCCCTACAGTCTGCCACAATGTTACAGGCATGCTTCTCTTTTTGGTGTGTCCGGCAGATAAATAACCCCAAAGGAAAGTGGCAATAGGCTCTGCAAGCAGAACATCCCATTCATCACCAACAGATAAGAGTAAATCTAGAAAGGGCTTTTACCCCCATTTATGTTTACATTTCTCTCTGTAAATAAATTCTGCTGTCTCACAATGTTAATATAATCTAATAATTTTACTCTGGATGGCAAGATAGAACGAACAACATTTTATAGCAGTAATGTCATCTTTCCGGATTGCTACAGGAACACACTGTAAACATTATTACATTATTATTATCATCATCTAATGTGCATTCCAATCAAGTACTGCTATGTAAACCCCCCTTTCGCCCCATAAACAGCACTTCCACATTGTGCCCGATCCAGTTTTTTTCTGCAGTAATTAAGATAAGGCTGTGGACTGGAGCGCACAGCAGATTGCAAAGAGATCCTTTGTTTCAAATAGAGCTGAATGACATGCATTAATATGCAGGGAATACAGCGCTGATTGGTCGAGAGCCTGAGCATGCACGTTTGGAATAGAGAAAACATATATTAAAGTGGACCAACACCCACGGGTGATCGGCCCGGGAATCTATAAGATTCCCGGGCCGATCACCCCCCACCCCGCGGGACATCCGAGATCGGGATGTCCCGCGGGGTGTAACCCCCCCAAAACCCCCGAAAAACCTTACCTGATCTTCGGCGGCGGCCGGCCGCCGCCGCCTCCCTCGCGCCCCTGTAGCCGTGCGCGCGCCCGCGCCGGCCGTCTGCGAATGGCCGACGCGGGCGCGCGCGCGTCAAAAGGGACGCGCGGGAGGCGGCGGCGCCGGCAGCCGCTTAGACGTTCCTGGACCAGGCTTGTACGTCGGCGCTGGGAGCGGAAAGAGGTGAGTTTTTCGGGGGGTTAGGGGGGGTTTCACACAGCGGGGCACCCCGATCGGGGGTGCCCCACCGAAGTGGACCAAGACCCAGGATAGTCAAAATCCTGGGTGTTGGTCCACTTTAAGGGCGTCCTGGGGAGGTTTCACACAGCTGGGGAATCTATAAGATTCCGAAATCGGGATGTCCCGCGGGGTGAAACCCCCCAGGAAGCCCACAATCCTACCTTTTCCACGTTCCAGCGGCGCCGCCTCCCGCGCATCCCTCTAGCAGGGCGCACTCCCGCGCCAGCCGTTTGTGAATGGCCGGCACGGGTGCGCTCCCTGTAAGAGGGGCGCGCGGGTGCGCTCCCTGTAAGAGGGGCGCGCGGGTGCGCTCCCTGTAAGAGGGGCGCGCGGGTGCGCTCCCTGTAAGAGGGGCGCGCGGGTGCCCTCCCTGTAAGAGGGGCGCGCGGGTGCCCTCCCTGTAAGAGGGGCGCGCGGGTGCCCTCCCTGTAAGAGGGGCGCGCGGGTGCCCTCCCTGTAAGAGGGGCGCGCGGGTGCCCTCCCTGTAAGAGGGGCGCGCGGGTGCCCTCCCTGTAAGAGGGGCGCGCGGGTGCCCTCCCTGTAAGAGGGGCGCGCGGGTGCCCTCCCTGTAAGAGGGGCGCGCGGGTGCCCTCCCTGTAAGAGGGGCGCGCGGGTGCCCTCCCTGTAAGAGGGGCGCGCGGGTGCCCTCCCTGTAAGAGGGGCGCGCGGGTGCCCTCCCTGTAAGAGGGGCGCGCGGGTGCCCTCCCTGTAAGAGGTGCTGCCGGCCACATCCTGCTTCATCTCTAGCTGTGGGGGTGCGCGCAGCGCCAATTCAGTAGGACCAGGTCTGAGTACGAGCACAGCTAGAGGTGAGCAGGAATGTGGGGGGCTCCAAGAGCAGGTAAGCGGAACGGGTGACTTGGGGGTTTCACACAGTGGGGAATCCCAATTAGATAGAGTGATAATTAGTATTTCCATGTGGCACTTCTTGTAGTTTAATATTTGTTCATAAGGCAGAACATATTTCATTTACATTTCAAAAATAATTTACCTTATCTCGTTGCTCTTGCCTGGTTGCCATAAACGGCAGTGAGAGTGTGGAGTGGTGGAATCATAAGAAAACACAGAAGATCCATGGCGACTCCACATAGAAAGCACATTGCCCAGTAAAAAGGCCAGAGATCTTTTTTGGGAATTTTGTTGGGGTAATCCCTTTAGTCCATGTGCAAACTGCATTACGGATAGTTTTTGGACGGTAGGCATTCTGCTCCCCAGATTTCTTTTCCTGGTCCACAGCCTGAAACAACCAGGAGATGAAAGTGCAAGCACTGTATGAAGCCCAAGCATGGAGCATCCAGAAGTTCTTGTAGAAACACTTTTGTAGTTGGAATTACACCTTGAAGATTCTAAAGAGCGAAAGTGTGGGTTCCAGTCAGTGAAGAGCTGAACATTGTCATCTGAAGTAGGTATGTGTGGGGAGAGGAAGACAGATAATGTCCACTCAGAAAGCGGTGATAACTGGGTCATAGGAAGTGCATTTCTAACCATATAATCAGGGGGGTTAAATCTAATAAAGTCTGCTAAAATGCTGGGATCTAATTTCATATGAAAGGAAACTGGGAAAGTAGAGTTATTAAGAGCTGGAAAAGAAAACTGATGAGTAATATCATTAGGGCCAATCCTAAAATGAGTAGGAAAAAGATCCATGGACTGGGAAAGAAGATGGCCTCTACTTGTCTTGGCCATGCTTCCAGCAGACATAGAGCTCATCTGCATATTCATACAGGAAAAAACATTAAGTAACTTCCTGGCTTGAAGCCGAACACCTCTAAAAGGAATAACTCTTGTGGTACTGGATGAAGCCTTTGATATTAGAGATCCTTCGGATGGTTCCATCAGCCTATTGGCAATAGCTGACAGTTGGTGCAGCAATGCTTGCTCTGGGGTAGATGTCTGCAAACGTGTACGCTTCATGCATGGAGTAGCCATGCTTTTCTTTACAGCATTAAGTAGGTTAGGAGCATTATTTGCAACTTGTCCTGATGGTAGCGCTTTATGGTTAAGGACATAGGAAGCATTCGTGGGGAAATTTGAAGTTAGTTTACAGGCCTGCATTTTAGGATCAAAATGCATGTTCTGTTGCAAAGTAGTGTTTTTACATTTTCTAAATGGCTGTATTTTCAGAGGCATCTCACATATCACTGGACCCATATTTGGGACACTTTGGACTTTCTTTACATGAGAAGATGATCTTGGTGGAGGAGGAAAAACATTCTTGGTGCTAGAAATTGTCTCAATGCCCCTTTGAAAGTCTGAAATGATAGGTTGGCTGCAATTTCTATTACAAATCTTTGGTCTTTTTGCTTCTTGTGTGGCGCAGGAATTAAGGCTTTGAGTTTCAAGTTTCAGCGAACTATTTTTAATACATTTTGCTGTCCTAGGCTTCTTCCCCATTTGACAGGACATAGTTTTTCCAAGGCAATCTTTTGCTGTTTCATTTGGAAAGCATTTATCAAGTAATGGTGGCACTTTCTTGTCAATCTTCACTTTGGGTATTTTCTCAGCCTTGACATTTATCCTTTTACGTTTCCCTGCTCCAACTTCAAGTTCAGGCAAAAATGTTGTCCGTGATTGAGTTTTGAGAGCTGTACAGGCAGGTCTATGTTCATCAGCCAGGGTATTTAGTGTTATCTTTTTGGGCAACATAGGCGGTAGAGCAGGCTTCACTGTACACAAGTAGTCAGGGCTTCCATGAACAGTTTTCCGCCTAGATCTAGTTACAATAAATTGTGCAGGTGGCACATGTTTAATACCATCAGCGTGTTCTATATTAGAGAGTGATTTAGGTCCTGCAAAGTCCTTACGCCCAACACCATGGCAGTTAAACAAATTTAAAAGTTGTAGATTTTCCAGCTTAGGTGTATAGCATTTTAACTTGCTGGCTCTTGTGTTTACAGGTAGCAGTGACACAGAGCGATTACCTAAGCCTACAGAATCTAAACTTGATGGGCAAATCGTTTTAGCCTTAATGGTGGGATGTATAAAAGACGTTCCCTCACAGATCCTAATGGGGTACCCAGATTGTTCTTTTAGAAAACGGCAAAAAAAAGGGGACCTGAGAGACTGTAAAATGTTTGAGGGGCTGAAAGAATGCACAAATGTCCCATCCTGACCACTATGCCCTTTGCCTTTTGCATATAAGATACTACTCTCTTTTAAAGTTCTACATTTGGCTTTTTGGATAATATTTCTCGGAGGCCTTAGCCAAACATTAGGTTTCTTAGGTTTTGTTATAGAGCTCCAGAAATCAACATAAGGTACAAGGGCATTCTGGGCAGTGGCTTTTAGAGAAAGAGGATGATGTGATGACCGGCAATTCCGAAAGGTACCACAATCAGAAGCCATTTGACTTGGCACTACTTCACAGGGTTCTGAGCTATGGTTGGTTTCTTTATATGTTAAGTCATACGATTGGATGTGACTAGAAAACAAAGTGTGCTCAAGATTGGAGATGCCATTAGGAATATCAGAGATTAACACCATACATCCTGCATTACTAGTTTGAAGTGTATCTGTCTTATTTTCTGGGCTCATCTGTAAAGAGCCATCTGTTACCATCTCACAGGATAAGATGAGGTTTGGTGCAGTTGCTGGCATCATGTTAGATGTTTGTGTAATTTCTTGTATCAATCTACTACTAGGGCATAAATCAATCACAGTTGCAACATTTTCAGCTAAGGTGACTTCACCTTCTTGTCCTATTGCATCAGAGTTCATTTTCTGAAAGGAAAAGGCTGCATTATCAGATAAGAGGCATGCATCTATACAAGAAGGCTGTCCACAAGCACTAACTGATGGACCAGACCCAATTGAGTTAGTATTTGAAATTAAATCAGAGCTGTCCCCTAGCTTTTTGGTACAAGTGAGATTTTTAGAAAATACTGCAGATACATCATCAGTGCATGTGTAAGGTGAGAGTGAATGTTCTGATTCATCACATAATTTGGCACCCAACTGGTTTTCAAGAGAAGCTGAAAGTCTAGGTTGGATGGACAAATCATCTGTCAGTTGAATTTCTGTATCGTCTTTGGAGAGCAAATCCTTAGAGATAGAATGTGAATGAAGGCATTCCAAACTTGAGTCTGCTGTTTCCACATGCCCTAGAGGTATTAATGGATGAACATTTTTATACTGGCCGTCAGCACAAGATATATTAGACTGTTGGGCATCAACATTACTTGACTCAGTCACACTTTGTAGATCATTCTCACAACTCTTTACTGGTGGTTTTGCAGATTTAAAAAGGGGATTTCCTTCTGAGCTGATGTAACGTAAATTTTCACTACCGACTTCCAGAGTATGAGAGTAATTTTCTTTGCAAACTAAACTCTCTTTAAGCTGAATGGGGCATTTGCAAGTATCTCCAGGTGAATTCGGAGATATGGAGGAAAGAAGTGGTAATTCTCGATTATCAAGGCACAAACTGGAAAAGTCATCCTTTTTCTTAAGAGATGGACATGTGTCCTTTTGGGACATTACTAAATTACATTCTTCATGACCATCAGAAAGGTGATCAACTGAGTGCTGAGGCTTGACTGCAGGTAAATTATAAATGTCAGGGAGCTTCCCATAATTTTCATATTCGGTTATCTCTAGAGGATCATTACTGTCAGGATGCAGATTACTTGGTCTCTCATTTGGCTCTGTATGTAATCCAGCCTCAGTGTCCATATTCTCTGTGCATGCAGGTTTATTAGACATTGGCTCACTAACAGTTTGGTCATCTGAAAGAGACAAACAGCTGCTTTAGATCTTTTTAAGTCTAAAATTTTATCAGGATACAATAAATACGTAAATAAAAAGTGCTCTATGGCAGAATGTCAGATCTGCTTCATTGCAAAACACAGGAGACCACAAAATAGCTGTATATAGTATATAGTTCATGGAATAATCATTCACTTACATAAACAATGGTGGTAAACACAAAGCAGCCCTGGCTACTGTATAGCAGCAAGAAATGGAAAACTAGAATTTTAAACCTTTCTAGCCTAACTAATGCCTAGAATTAAAGGGACACATTCAACAAAATGTTTTAGTATAGCAAATGTCAATGTATGAACGATAAATGCATTAACCCTTTACATACCTGGCTTTCCCCCTTGCTAGAGGGCAAAAAAAAAAAAAAAACCCCAAAAAAAAAAACTCGCGAGCCCTTGATCAATCCGTCCGGGTCTCCCCTTCACCCAGACTCTTCCGGCTTTAGGAGGAATAGGGCGCCCCCCCCCCCCCCCTTCAGCTGCCAACGGCATTTAAAATAGTGAATAATTATAATTATTATATATATATTTTCACTATCTCCGTACGTGATTCCTCCCTCCAGGCGCGCCTCTGATCCCCCCCAGGCTCTTCCTCAAAGAGCCCGCCTGCCCCACTGGCACTAGCACCTCTCTTGTTGGAAGGACGACATCACCCCCACTCCTGATGTGCATGTGTCAGAGGCCGTGGGTGATCACTGGAGGGAGGTTGGAGGGGTAGGGGCTGTAGTTTCCTGCCTTCCTCCAGTGATTGCCCTGGGCAGCTGTCATCGGATTGCACACAGGGAAAAATTTGTATGTGCATTTTTTTCTTTTTTTACACGTAACCCTTTGTGAACTAGTAAGGAATCCATGAGACCCCTAAACAAGTTTACAAGGGCTTAGGGGGGCTGGCAAGTCACCTGCTGCTAGCGAGTGACTTTGCATTAAACCCAAGCCCCCCATTACCTGCTTTTCCAAAGCCAGGGGAGCCTGGGGCCATTCAGGCTGTTGGGGCTTGTAGCTTGCAGGCAGCCGAGGCAGGCCCCTGTGCCCTGTTCTACAAACTCCCATAGCTAGTCACCAAGGCTGGCCCCTGCGCCCTGTTCTACAAACCCTCATAGCTGGTCTTCGGGCTGGTTATGCTGGGTAGGGGGGACTTATTAGGCTTTAACCTTTAAAATCCCCCACCAAAAAAATGATCCAGGAGGGATCCTATGTAATTGTTTTCTCTAATTAACCCTTTGTTACCTGTATAAAAGGTTTCCAGCAGGAGGAGAGCAAAAGCCAAAGATCAGCGAGGGACACAGTGCTCTGGAATGGATAGCAGGTAAGTTTTAAAAAAAATATAAAATATTTTCTGTTTTTTTTACATGTAACCCTTTGTGAACTGGTAAAGGATCTATAAGACCCCTATACTAGTTCACAAGGCTTAAGGGGCTGGCAGTTCACCTGCAACTAGCAGGTGACTTACCATTAACCCCATGCTGGGGTTATTACCTGCCTCCCCAAAGCCCGGGGGCCATTTAGGCTGTGCGGGCTTGTAGGCTACAGGGAACGACGGCCACCAAGACTGGCCCCTGCGTCCTGTTTTACAAGCCCCCACAGCTGGTCCCCGGGCTGGTTATACTGGGTAGGGGCGACCTTACACCATTTTTTGGGGTATTAAAAGGTCATAACCCTTAAAATTCCAAAGAAAAATACCCCCCCCCACGGAAGTCTTTTGGGCAGGAGAGGGGGCTACCAATACATATGTGGTACCGTTGTAATCGGGAGAATTGGGGCTTTCACATGCAGTATAGTTTTTCTTAATAAGATTAATACAAACGAGAATTTAATAATATTAAAAAAAAATTTAAAATAATTTAGTTTTTTACTCAAATATTTAAAAAGGAAAGTGGAATAATTACAAATAGGACATTTCATGTTAAATCCTAAACTCTGCAAAAATATTAGGCAATTTTCCTGGAAATCCATGCTACTGGGTTTAGGAGCTAGTGGTCTGGCTCCTATACCAAGGAGGAACACGAATACAACTGGGGACTGGGAGTCAAGGTTTTATGCTAATCTGATGGTCAGGTGTTCCATCTCAAGGGGTGGAGACACGAGGTCTCACATGCATGCTGCCCAGAGGATGTTTTGAGAAAAATGCAGCACCATACTACATCTTTCAATCCCCACAATTCTGAGGTTTTTTATGTTTGGACAGCATACACTTCCTGGGCTAGAACTGCTAACAGGCAATACACAGGTTATTCAGTTGCCAGTCTTCTGTGAGCTTTTAGGAAAAGTTCACTTTGGTGGGGGGCACAAGACAACTGACTTACCTCACCAATGTTCCTGGGGCACCAACTGTCCCCCGCAGTGGTGTGGAAAGCAGGTTGTCTTGCAGCCCCTTGGGTGGTCTGAAATCTCAAAAGCATGGCACAGAATGGGCCATTGTAATAGTACCTCTCTCAAAAAGTTAAAACAAGTATAGTAGTAAAGTTACAGTATAGTATAACGTGGAAGGCATTTATCACCTTTTATATGTGGATCTGTGGAGAACTCTGGATGAATAACAATTCGAAGTAAGTCCCCTCTGTCCCGCACAGCAGGCGATTTAGACTAAAAGAAAAAAGCAAACAGAAAAGGATATTTAGTTGTAAGATTTTTTTATGTGTAGACTACATGTGAATGTAGTACATGTATCACAACATGATCTGCGGAATAGGTCAAAGCTTTGTATGCAAAATAAACAAATACCACATATATTCTTCTGTGCGGTAAGCGGGTAGATACTTAGTGTTCTCAGCAATACTCAGCAGTATATACTTTAAAAAGGGCCAGTCCAGCCAGACTGTCCTATTTGAATCCCCCCCACTGCCTTCTTAATAAGCGCTAATGTTCTTAAAAACACACCTACTTTGGCCATACTCCACTGGTGACCTTGGCTGTACTCCTGCGAACGCCTGATGCTGACATCTTCCAGGGGCTGCACAGTGCCACCGGACCGGAAGCTCGACGGCTTGCCACAAGCAGGGAGCTTAAAGTCTGGCGGCACTGTGCAGCCCCTGGAAGATGTCAGCATCCGGCGTTCGCAGGAGTACAGCCAAGGTGTTTTTGTTTTTTAGAAAATTTGCGCTGCTTTAGCGCTTATTAAGGAAGGCAGGGTGGGGGTGGATTCAGATAGGGCAGCCTAGCTGGACTGGCCATTTAAAGACCAGGTAAAATAAAACAGACAAGTTTAACACAAGAGCTAGAGGACGCTGCTGCAGGGACATGGCCTTTAAATGCAGGAATAGAAGACACCACTTACTGAGTCATGGGATACCATTTCAGTGGCTGAATTAACTTCCATTGAGGAAATGCTTTCCAGGCTACCCAGCATTACATTAGAATTCAACGGATCGTGTCCTTTATAATGCCAATGGCTATAACAGCTTAGTTCTGGTACCCGAATAATTTCAACAGTCTTGCTGAATTCGGCTTGAGTTGGCGGCTGTGTTTCCTGGTCTTTAATTTTTAGATGTCCCAGTTCCCCCGGATCCTGGCTGGATGTTGGCTCATCTATGAATTGTGCATGTAGAATAGGCCACTGGTGGTTCACAGTATTGCTCAAGGAGGACTCCAGTAAGAGAAGCTGGCTCTGCTCCTGAACACCGAGTGCCAGCATTATGTCAAATAAAGAGGCAGCCTAGTGAGCTGACCTGCCTGCAGGTCCCTAAGGTAAAAAAAAAAAGTTACAGAAAACCATGTTACCAACATCATCTCAAATGCATCACCTTCATTTCAGTTACGACTGCTTCATTATTTTATGTTGATCCATTTAGAGACATTTGAAGCAATTTACTTATAATTACGTAGAATTTGCCTTTCCACTTGTATTATTAGAAGGGACAAAAACACTTAGGAGCTGCTGAGCCAATCAGTGGTGCTCACTCGATTCTGATCTGTATAGAGCAAGCGATGCCCATATTTCCTGCTTATCTCTAGCTGTGGACACGCCCACACTGGCCATTCAGAAAGGCCTGGAACAGGTAGGAACCCCAGATAGATGTATGCTGGGGATGCATACTCCAATTATACAGAAGTTACTTTCTGGAGCATGACACGGCGCAGCATTAAAGCGGACCAAAACCCACATATTTAACTAGCATGCCCTGAATTGTTCCCCCTATTTTCACTGCTCCTGTTTCACTCTAATCCCAGATAATGGCTCCTGTTTTAGCTGTAAAGCTCTGCCTCCACCATTCATTGCCACTCTAGTGTGTGCCAATGATGTCATTGCCACACCTATGCAATAACTGATCACCTGCCATCTCACACCAAGGGACACCAAAGAAATCAGTGTTCCAGGACAATCTGTAAAGCGAAAATATCCATTTCTAGATCTACACCCTAATAAGGTATTGGCAAGGGCTTTGGCCAAATGGATTTCACAAGTTCAGTGGGTTTTGGTCCGCTTTATGGAGCATGTTCTGCTGTCAGACAGACAGCTGTAAAATCACTGTGGCTTGCAGTGTTTATCTCCTAACATTCTGTGTGGTAAAAGCAATCACTATAGCTGGATGTGCCGATCAGCTCAGCATGTCTGTGTACCGACATGCAGACTGAGCAGAGCACTCATGGTTGTGTGTAAGCAGGGCTCCCACCTGTGTAGCAAGTTGACCACTCCCATGCAGTCGAGGAACGCAACATGTGCATACTATTCCACATCTGCATGGGGGTAAGCCCTATCAAACGGTATATACCACTAATAAATTCATAGTCCCTGCATAGTCACTCCTTCCAGCCTGGGCGGCCACAACAGGTGTTTAGGTCCGCTAGGCACGACTAGCATGCAGATCAGGGTTGTGGTCCACTTAATATAATGGACTAAAGAGGCCAAAAAAGCTCCAAATTCAAGGGTACAAGCTATAATGTGCTTAATTAAAGAATGTAATTAAATGGGACATAAAGACCACAAAAGGCTGGATTTACATGCATGAGTATATTTGAATGAATCCTTACACATCTATCACTTTCTGCTTGTGGACATATTTTTCTGGCGAGTTACCCTAATCAGCACAAGGCTGGAAGTGATGGCTGTTTAGTAGGTAAGGCTTGGAAACACCGTAACAGAGGTGGCAAACCACTATTATTCTGTTGCTTAACCATATTTTTTTTCCTTAGACTAAAAGAGCTTAGGCTTTAAAGTTTGTCTAGTTAGCTTATAGCTTGGTATACACTCTGTACAATTGTGCATCATTGGCAGCAGTGACCTGGACCAGTTTTGCCCACAAATATTGATCAATTATTAGTTGGTACTCTATTAGGATTCACAGGTGTCAACTGGGGCAAGAGCTGAACAGATTAGGTCTGTCGGATTGAACTGGAGCAAATCAACCAATCAGAAAAAAATAAAAGTAAAATAAAAGTATTTATTTTCCTTTTAGTTTAAATGAACCACCACTTCTTTTGTTCCATGTCCTGGAAACACATTACAGCAGATAAAGACATCACATGAACAGGGTTAAAACGTTCCTGTGCTAATGTATATATTTCTCCAGTAGAACAACAGGCAGCACTATTAAGGTGGTCATACAATGTACCTGCATATGTGCCCAATATAGCCATTCCTCCTGGGATGAATAAAAACTGCACTTTGGATTTCACATACTAAATCAGTAAGTTGTTGTGCCATGTTAGCCATCGATGTAAGCAGGAAGTCCAAAGTTAAAGCAATACCATTTATTGGCTAAATCGATAAGATTGAAAATGCAAGCTTTCCAAGCAATTCAAGCTTCTTCAGGCATAATACAGGAATGTGTGTCTAAGGTACAGATCTGTATTATGCCTGAAGAAAAAGCTTGAATGGCTTTGAAAGCTTGCATTTTCAATCTTATTGAGTTAGCCAAAAAAAAATGGTATTACCTTAACTTTAGATTTCCTACTCTCCAAATCACATATTGGTTGCCAACAGCCAAGAAAAAAAAAAGTTTAAAGCGTATCTATCAATACAAAGGCAGATGAGAGCAGTAGAAGATATTTTTATAAAATCACTAAAGGTGGAGTCTCTTTTAAAAGATTGTTGTTACTCAGCTTTAACAAACCTTGGAAAGCCAAATATCAGGCATTTAAAGATCAGGGAAAGAAAATAGCTGTGTACTACAATGAAGCACTCCTCCAACAGTAGCTTTAATGCAGGGCTCACCAGCGTGTCAAGTAGGTAGGTGTGCTTCTAAAGCAGTCCTATAGTGACATTTGCCCCTATAGGTAAAATATCACCCCCCCCCCCAATTTCTACTCCCTGAAGAGTAGAGTAGACTGAAACTACGAATTGAAAGGCATCCCCACAGGCTCCAGTGGCCCACCTGACACCAAGTGCCAGTGGGTTTGGTGGGCAGCCAAACAGCACTGTGCCACCCAGGAAGGAGCCTACTGAGTTGCAGAAGGGGGGAGCATGATTGCCTGGATGTTTTTGCTTAGCTGGGCATATCAAATCAAATTGTAGAGCGATATGGCAAACTTTAATAAAATATATTTTGTACCAATGCCCATAGGGGGGCACTTGGCCAGGGGTGAAGTCCTGCTGGTTAGGACCCACGGAAGCAGTAGGTGTATTGCTGTAGGACAGTGGTCATTTGGGGATCACAGCAATATGTGTGGGCATATTTCAACAGGTGCCAATGCAGACAGACTTAGGGCCCCAGCAGGGCTGACCCCTTGTAACCTATATGTGATGGCTTGGCCCCTAGTTTGAACTGGGCCTCTGACCCCAAGGCAAGCAGTCTTACCTTTATATTCAGACCTTATCAGAAACAGAATTTCAGGCTAGGGGTCCAGCCATCACAACAGGTTATGGGGGGGCAGTCACAATATAGGCTATAGAGTGTCTGACCCCTCTGTAACCTATATGTGATGACTGGACCCTGGTCTGAATTGGGGCCGCAAGGTATTTCATTGGCACCAGCAGCTATAGCGGCAGGTTTCAAGTCAGACCTGTCATCAGGGACCCATTTTCACAGTTGGGCACCACACTAGAGTCTTGGCTATCCCGCCCTGGTCACCAGTCACCCCACTAGATGCCCATATAACTTGTAAGAGCAAGCAGAGCTGAAATAGATGTCATGCAAGGCAATGGCAGCGCAGCCCTCCAATGGGAGGCTCTAACCCTTCCTCCTTCTATCCTAAACTTCATGCAGAAACTTTGGTTGCTGCTCCATTACAATAGCCCCGTGACAGAACGAGAAGGCAGCCGTGGAGTGGCGGCAGCATCCCCCGGAGGGTCACAGACAGCGAGCTCGGGAAGTAGTAAAAGTCTTTGCGGTGCCGCCAACTTTCCCCTGAGAGAAGTTGCTGGTGTGAGCGAGCTGCCTCCCCCCGCCTCCTCCATCATCATCATCATCATCATCATCATACCCGGCTCTCACTCCGCCTCCCATGCTGCACCGCGCTTTCCTCAGCCTCTCCGCCGCTCCATGTCCGTCACTCTCCCCTCCCGAACAGCCGCTCACCTCACTTCCTGCCTGCCCAGCGACGACACTTCCGGCAACACGTCATGTGACTCCTTCTAGTCAGGGGGCTTTGACTATTATACTTCTCTGACACCCCCACCTGTGAGGGGCACCCAGAGAGTGGCGGGTGAGTGTCAGGCACTGGGTGTCCCTGCCATGTCTGTGTCACGCCACAGTTGTCATGTCTGCCTCTCTCCTTCTCTTTCCAGGTGTGTGCCCCCCCAGCAAGGCACCATGAGGACCCACAAGGTGTACAAGCTAGTCATCCATAAGAAGGGCTTCGGGGGCAGCGGTGAGAGCACGTCCTGCTTGCTGCATACACACACTGCTCACCCAGGGCATTGCCATGATCACCCACTCATCAGCCAGCTTTGTGCATAAGAGAGCAAAGGCCTACACTTTGCCTTGCATCTATGTGCCAGGGTTTACAGGGTCACTAACCTACCTCATCACTCATCAGTGAGCCCTGCTTAAGAGAGACACTAACATTTACCTAGCAGAGCTTCAGCTGTTGGGGGACTGTTAAACCGGAACAACACCCAACGGCCCGGTGCTTCCTCCACTGTGTTGTATTCCTGCAGCGCCACCAAAACAAATAATAATATCTTTGTAATCACTCCCCGCGACTAGCTGCTGCAATCACATGATTTTGGTCAAGCTGGGAACAACGGCGTTTTGTAAAAGATGGGTGTTGTTCCAGCTTAACAGATAAACGCATGTGAACCATCCACAGCTCATCTGATGAAGAGACATGCTTTACTGAAGTGTGCAGATACATCCTGATAAGTTATTCTGCAGGTAATAAAAACAATGCTTATACTCACCTTTATTACCCCACAGGCAATAGTCTTGTGCTCAGACACTTACTGGATCGCCTGATCCTGTGCATCTGCCGCCATCATCAAGTCGCTCTTGTCCATTCAACACTCAAAGGACCGCCCGTGCCGTTCATCACAGTAACTATGGCACGAGGGGGGCGTGCTGTATTTGTTGTGATGATGCCCGCCCCCCAGGTATTGAATGGATAAAAGCAGCTTGAAGATGGTAGTGTCGGCTGCGCCAGAATGGATCAGGCGATCTGGTAAGTGTCTATGCACAAGACTATCAGCGATCAACTGCGGGGATTAAAGTGGAGATTAAATTAAGGACCTTTAACTGTAGAATCATCCCAGACTAGGATGCCCCGGGGAGAATGTTGAAAGGGACATAAAGTCATTTTTTGTTATGTTCCACCCCAGTTTGGGATGCACCACTGTGTGAAACCCACCAGTTCACCTGCTGTTCTTACCTTTCCACGAGCCCATGTCACATGGCTCTCCCTAACCAGTGTGGTCAGAGAAGCTGAATGGAATCCGAGTCACCCACAAGGACATCCTTTGGGCGTGTGCAGCCATACACAGCCATTCAGTTGTGGCGAGAGTGTCTGCGGACAGCCAGAAAAGGATGCTGCTGATGGCGGTGCATGTGCAGTGGCCTCGATGGCAAGGTAGGCATACTGGGCGACGTTAGAAAAAGAAAACTAGTCACCACTACCTTTGATAATGATGCCTTTCCCAGGAGAAATGGAATAGTCCGGCACGACCAATGATTCCAGAGCCGTCTTGACCCCCCCCCCACGTGTGAAACCCCAGAATCCCCTAAAAGATCTACCTTCTCCCGTAACCAACGGTGCATGCGTGAGCCACGGCCGCCATTAGCTATACCTTGGGTATACGCCCGTACAGGGGGCACGCCCGTGCCAGACATTTGTGCATGGCTGGTATGGGCACGCACCCTATTAGAGGGTAGTGGGGATGCTTCCTTCAACTAGACACGGCCCTTAGTCTAAGCCGATATTTGGAGCGAGTGTGCTGATAGGAGGAGAGCCCGTGCATATGCCGTAGGACCAGGGAAAGGTGAGTTTTAGTGGGCGACCTGGGTGATTTTACACAGTAGGGCATCCTGAATTGGGGTCCCCTGGGGACAAAGACCAAAACCCAGGATAGTCAAAATCCCGGGTTTTGGTCCACTTTCAAATATGAAGCACACAAGCCTAACAGGTGTAAGCATATAACCACTATAGTGAAATCTAAATGTGTCACATGTATAAACATTACCTATAAATACCCCCCCTCTCCAAATCACTGTATTTCACTCTGTAAGATGTACATAATGCGCATACGGTTTAGAGGAGGAAAATAGAAAATATATTCTGAAATAAAGTTTGCTAAAATCCCTACACCCCCACCTCAATCACCTTGTAGCAGGCAGTGTGCAGAATCCCCCCAACCCCCCTATAACAGTGTCCACTCACTTTATCAGCACTCCTGCGCTGCTGTATCTTTCCAGCAAGAGGAGAGTGAGGTGGGGGAAAGGACCAAAACCCAGGATAGTCAAAATCCTGGGTTTTGGTCCAATTTAAAGTGATTCGCATGTCAAAAAATAAATAGCAGTAGCTTGCCTTTCATTGAGTGGCTCGAGCATTGGGCTTCCTCTTCTGTCTGACTCCTTAGTTAGGAATATCACTTCCTCATTTAGCTTTCGGTCCCACCCTGCTGACCTGGTCCATCAATCAACCATCAGTGGACCAAGAACGGAAACACCCCACACATCTTGCCCAGACATCTTGATTGGCTGCCTCTCTCTGCAGCTCTAAACCCTGCCCTCCTCTCTGCTCCCGCACTTATCACAGTGTGCTTACATCACATCGCTATTGCACACCCACTGTTTGTCCTCTATTTTTTCTATGAATCTCCAAAATTAATACTTTGATAGATAATTAGGAACTACGGGGACTTTTTGAAAATGAATTGAAGTTTGGGACAGTGCAACGTGTAACCTGAGACATGGGACAACAATCGGGTTTGCCTGTAGTATAACTTGTATGCCCTTGTTCATTGTGCATTGCAATGGAAAGGCATTAGCGCAGTACAGTACACTTTTGTGTAGCAGGCTGTAACTACATTTGCAGCATCATGGTGGCTGCCCCATCGACTGCATCGGACAATTTAGTTTTCAATCTTTTATAAAAACTGTACCCAGAAGGCCTGTCGTATTAAAAATGATGGGTAGGTCCTTATCTAACATACAGTAGCTTTAGAATTAGTAAATCCTGTCCCCTGTGCTATAGCCAGCCTATCTTGTTCCCTTCACAATGCTAGTCTAACAATGTTTTCACTTAGCTGGATTTTTCCTCCTTTGCAGATGATGAGCTGGTGATCAACTCCAAGGTCTTCACACATATCAAATTTGGAGACATTGTGGAAATAGCTCATCCTAATGATGAATACAGGTGAGGAACATTTTGGGTGAATGTTTGTGATCAGTGTGCTACAGTTGCTCAAAACTCTAAGCAATTACAGACCATGTGAAGGCCAATCGCGGGGTCCCATTTCACAGGTCGATTGTGGTGGAGCTGAGTGGAACAGAGGTTGCAAGGGTGTATGCACCTGGGGGGAAGGGGGTTCCAGCAATCGCCTGTCACAATGTCACCTATTTGGTAGGACTTTTGCCGCTTTTATTCAACTTGCTGATCACATTTTGTTTCTACAGTCCTCTCCTACTGCAAGTGAAATCTCTGAAGGAGGATTTACAGAAAGGTAATCTTCATACACTGGTTTTCTAATAATCTTTGATCGATTTTGTCTGTTGTGATGAATTGAGTTTATTATTCACTCTCTATACAGAGACTGTCAGTATTGATCAGACAGTGGCCCAAGTTTTTCGCCTTAGGCCATACCAAGATGTTTACGTCAATGTTGTTGACCCAAAGGTATTTATTTTCTTCCTCTGCAACTAATTGAATTTTTCATGGAATTCTGCTTGCTTTATAAGTTAACACTGGAACAAGATGTGCCTAGATGCCTTACCTTAAGGCTCTTTAACATTAGGTTGGACTCTGTTATCTACTCTCTGTAGGTTTTGGCTATTTGTGTCAAAAATCAGCCTGTCTTTCTATTCAAGGCAGGATATCATTGTGGAGGCTGCAGTAAAGATTGGACACTTTCTGCATAGAGCCCAGACCAAACTGGGAGGGATAGAAGTCCCAGAAACACAAGCCATTGTCTCTATCATGCAGCACAAACACAGACACACAACACAGCAGCTGATTGAGGAGAGGAATGTTAAAGTGATATGAAAGGCAATTGTTACACCATTGCGTCGGGCTATGTTTGGCACTGTCCTAACGTGTTTTCAGCTATTGAAGAAGAAATGGCTAAGATGGCGAGGTTTATAATTTGACCTTATGATTTCTCTTCTGAAGAAAGTGGGCGTGGTCCTTGGATCTGTGATGCTGCATAATAATTAGCATAATGGGCAGGGTCTGTAAGAGCTCAAGATCCTGCTTCAGACGCCCTGGCTATGCTCCCTTCCGCTCTCCCTTATCTTTAGAGACATTGGACGCCTAGACCCACACTTCCAAACACCTGCACGCACATTTGCACTCCCACACACATGCACGCACCCTTGCACTCCCAAACACATGCACGCACCCTCGCACTCCCAAACACATGCACGCACCCTCGCACTCCCAAACAAATGCACGCACCCTCGCACTCCCAAACACATGCACGCACCCTCGCACTCCCAAACACATGCACGCACCCTCGCACTCCCAAACACATGCACGCACCCTCGCACTCCCAAACACATGCACGCACCCTCGCACTCCCAAACACATGCACGCACCCTCGCACTCCTTAACACATGCACGCACCCTCGCACTCCTTAACACATGCACGCACCCTCGCACTCCTTAACACATGCACGCACCCTCGCACTCCTTAACACATGCACGCACCCTCGCACTCCTTAACACATGCACGCACCCTCGCACTCCTTAACACATGAACACACTCTCACTCCTTAACACATGCACGCACCCCCGCACTCCTTAACACATGCACGCACCCCCGCACTCCTTAACACATGCACGCACCCTCGCACTCCTTAACACATGCACACACCCTCGCACTCCTTAACACATGCACGCACCCCCGCACTCCTTAACAAATGCACGCACCCCCGCACTCCTTAACACATGCACGCACCCTTGCACTCCCAAACACATGCACGCACCCTCGCACTCCCAAACAAATGCACGCACCCTCGCACTCCCAAACACATGCACGCACCCTCGCACTCCCAAACACATGCACGCACCCTCGCACTCCCAAACACATGCACGCACCCTCGCACTCCCAAACACATGCACGCACCCTCGCACTCCCAAACACATGCACGCACCCTCGCACTCCCAAACACATGCACGCACCCTCGCACTCCCAAACACATGCACGCACCCTCGCACTCCCAAACACATGCACGCACCCTCGCACTCCCAAACACATGCACGCACCCTCGCACTCCCAAACACATGCACGCACCCTCGCACTCCTTAACACATGCACGCACCCTCGCACTCCTTAACACATGCACGCACCCTCGCACTCCTTAACACATGCACGCACCCTCGCACTCCTTAACACATGCACGCACCCTCGCACTCCTTAACACATGCACGCACCCTCGCACTCCTTAACACATGCACGCACCCTCGCACTCCTTAACACATGCACGCACCCTCGCACTCCTTAACACATGCACGCACCCTCGCACTCCTTAACACATGCACGCACCCCCGCACTCCTTAACACATGCACGCACCCCCGCACTCCTTAACACATGCACGCACCCCCGCACTCCTTAACACATGCACGCACCCTCGCACTCCTTAACACATGCACGCACCCTCGCACTCCTTAACACATGCACGCACCCTCGCACTCCTTAACACATGCACGCACCCTCGCACTCCTTAACACATGCACGCACCCTCGCACTCCTTAACACATGCACGCACCCTCGCACTCCTTAACACATGCACGCACCCTCGCACTCCTTAACACATGCACGCACCCTCGCACTCCTTAACACATGCACGCACCCTCGCACTCCTTAACACATGCACGCACCCTCGCACTCCTTAACACATGCACGCACCCTCGCACTCCTTAACACATGCACGCACCCTCGCACTCCTTAACACATGCACGCACCCTCGCACTCCTTAACACATGCACGCACCCTCGCACTCCTTAACACATGCACGCACCCTCGCACTCCTTAACACATGCACGCACCCTCGCACTCCTTAACACATGCAAGCACCCTCGCACTCCTTAACACATGCACGCACCCTCGCACTCCTTAACACATGCAAGCACCCTCGCACTCCTTAACACATGCACGCACCCTCGCACTCCTTAACACATGCACGCACCCTCGCACTCCTTAACACATGCACGCACCCTCGCACTCCTTAACACATGCACGCACCCTCGCACTCCTTAACACATGCACGCACCCTCGCACTCCTTAACACATGCACGCACCCTCGCACTCCTTAACACATGCACGCACCCTCGCACTCCTTAACACATGCACGCACCCTCGCACTCCTTAACACATGCACGCACCCTCGCACTCCTTAACACATGCACGCACCCTCGCACTCCTTAACACATGCAAGCACCCTCGCACTCCTTAACACATGCACGCACCCTCGCACTCCTTAACACATGCAAGCACCCTCGCACTCCTTAACACATGCACGCACCCTCGCACTCCTTAACACATGCACGCACCCTCGCACTCCTTAACACATGCACGCACCCTCGCACTCCTTAACACATGCACGCACCCTCGCACTCCTTAACACATGCACGCACCCTCGCACTCCTTAACACATGCACGCACCCTCGCACTCCTTAACACATGCACGCACCCTCGCACTCCTTAACACATGCACGCACCCTCGCACTCCTTAACACATGCACGCACCCTCGCACTCCTTAACACATGCACGCACCCTCGCACTCCTTAACACATGCACGCACCCTCGCACTCCTTAACACATGCACGCACCCTCGCACTCCTTAACACATGCACGCACCCTCGCACTCCTTAACACACGCACACACTCCCAACAGAGGGTAGTTGGCAGTCTGGTGGGTGACCTAGTAGATAGACAGACAGGTAGGTGGGCAGGCTGGTGGGTGACCTGGTAGGTAGATGGTCAGGCAGGAGGGAGGGAAGGAGGCGGCTCGGTGGACGGCGGCCTCGGGATGGGCATTCCTACCTGCAGACAACTCCGTCTACCAGTCGGCGTGCCTGGTGGAGGCTTCTGTCCACGGTGCAGGGGCGGCGGGGACAGACATCTCGGGCAGCTCCGGGGAGCTCCACCAACGGAGGGCGGCTTCTCCGCAGTGGAGGTCGAGGGTTTTCTACTTGCACATCCCCCTGCCAGGGACATTTGTCCTGACGCTGGCCGGGGGGAGCTGGAAGAGAGCACTGCTAGGAGGAGGCTGGGCAGGGTGGCAGGAGGGGTCTTGATGGCAGAGAGTACCAGGGGGGATGTTGTTCCGTTATGGGACCTCAAAGATGATTGGTGGCCCGTATCAGCAGCTTGTGGGCGGCGCCCCGAGTGAGGAAGGGGATTTCCTATCTCACGCCACCAAGCTCAGAAGAATGAAGCGCTGGAGGAATGTTTTATTTTTTTTACTTTTGTCTATACAATCACTATGTATTTGTTTTGAGCAGCAGCCACACAGACTTGAAACCTCTCAAATAGCTTATACCCCAGAAGTGGGGTTTAGGAGAGCAATTTACTAAGCTTTCATTTCTTTTAATGGAGGTCCGCTTTAATTGTGCATGATTACACCTTCATTTTCCCAGCGGAGTACCATAACACTCAAATCCCTCTATATCTATATGTTGACATGATAATCTCCATTTCGGCGCACATTTTTGTTTATCTGGGGCAGCTTTGCTATGGTAAAATTTTTAGAATGCTGGCCTGGTTTCCAAATCTTCCTCAATTAAAGTGCTACTGCAGGCAAAGGTAAATGTTACACCATGGCTACATTTCACGCTCTCCTAAACTGTTTTACGTTTTTAAACAGAAGAAGAAATGGCCAAGATATTGAGGTTTCACATTTTCTTGGGCCTGTGATGCTACATAATAATAAGCATAATAGGCGGGCTCTCCACTGACAGCAATGTGATGAATCTGGAGGAGGAGGCCGAGGGAGGGACCAACAAGCCTTTCCCGCTTTGCTGAGCTGATTGGGGGGCGGGATGAAAAAGAGAATGTCATTGGCTGAATGCGTAAACCACGAAATCTAGACCATTCCTGCTTGAACTTAAAAATAGAAAACAGGTGGGTGAGGCAGTGGAGGATGGAGGGTGACTGAGTTGGCATAAGTGGATGGAAAGGGTAGAGGATGGGACTTACCCTTCTGCTCCCCCGGGGAATGGGCCTTGGATTGGGGCTCACCCCATGACACATTGGTTAACACCTAGGTTCGAAGTAAGGGCCTGTGGTCCAGTGTCCCCTTCCCTGTTTTTCTTTTCTTCTTTTTATCTCTTCTCTTTCTCCCCCTCTATAGGGATTGGGTTGCAAGGCGGGTGATGCGTGCTTTCAAGTAGAGTGCCATAACACCGAGATAGTATAGAGATTAGTGAACTTTATGGCCGAATGTTTGTTGTTCTTCCTGATTTCCCATGGGACGATCTTCAACTGCGATGGATATAGCCTAGATTGTAGGCATGGGGTCGGCTAGGACTATAGGTATTTAGCCGATAATGTGCCCTGATTCAGATTGATGCACCTGCCTTGTATGTTGTACTTTCCCTTGTTTTTCTGCTTTAATGGAAAATTAATAAAGATATATTTGCAAAAATATAGTTTATTACAGTGCCAAATGTAGCTTGATGCAATGGTGTAACAATTGCCTTTGCCCGCAGTGTCACTTTAAGTTAACATTGTACTTTCATTAAAATGATTGTTTTTCTAGGATGTGACGCTTGACCTTGTGGAACTGACATTTAAGGACCAGTACATAGGTCGTGGAGATATGTGGAGACTGAAAAAGAGCTTGGTAACTTTTTATGAATGCCTGTGTAATTTTTTATAGAAATGTGTGCAGAAATAAGTGGGAACAGGCTATATTAAGTGCATGTTCCACATTGCTTTTATAGGTCAGCTCCTGTGCATACATTACCCAGAAGGTGGAGTTTGCTGGAATCAGGTAACCTTAATTTAACTTTTTTGGACTTGTACTTATTTGTACACTTGTACCAGTTTTCAAAGGACAAGGACAGTGGTGTATCCAAAAAAGCTTAGAGCTTATGACATTCAGGCATGTACAAAGTAGATTTAATTTTTTTTGTAAGTTGTCTGAATATGATTGAAGGTTTGAAGTGTAGAGCTTATTCAGTGATTGCACTCTGCTTTGTACGTAACCATGCTGGAGCTGTGCATAAACCCTTCATGTACAGCTTTGACCCCAGGCATCACAGCCTAGTAATAAAACATTAAAGGTGCTGCCTAAGTGTCTTTGTATTTACTCTCTGAGAAATAATTTGCCCGCGTCTTATCGAGCGAATGTTAAAAAAAGAAAAATGCAAACTCTCATGTTACCAGCACTCTGTCAGGGCTGCCTGCCACACTGCAGAAGGCCAGAGGAAGATAAAGAGCTGCGGGCTTTGTCCCTGTCTCCGACGCTGCTATCACTGTCTTTTGCGGCAGCGACAGCAGGGACAGAGACAGCGTCCGCCGCTCCTCCATCTTCTTCTGCCCTCCAGCTGCTGACGCTGCCTCTTCCGGCTGGGGCACACGCAAGCACCTGGGTCCGGGCAGCAGGCGGGCGTGGCCTTCACCGAGTGGGTGCAGGCCACACCCACCTACTACCCTGACCCGGGTGTTCGTGCGTGCCCTGGCAGGAAGAGGCAGCAGCTGGAGGGCAGAAGATGGAGGAGCGGCAGGTCACTGTCTCTGTGCCTGCCGCTGTTACATTCATTACATTCATAAAAGTTACATTCATTATATAGTTTTAGTAGAAGGTGTTTTTTTATGCTGGAGTCAGAACATTTCTACCTGACTTCCTCAGGATTGGCCAGGCAGATGAAGGACACTGGGTGTCGAGAGTTTTCTCCTTTTTAACTGAATTACTGTGAATCCCTATGAACAGTAAAGAAGAAAATGCCTTCTGTTTCTTTTTAAAGGAACATTTTTTTTTTATTCTGGGCCTGCCAGCATCTACATTTAGGTGGTTTATTTGTGCTTTCCATTTTATGATGAAGGAAATATCTAAATGACAAATACTACTTATTATGAAATGACAAGCAATGACTAGAGAAGGGAATACAGCTGTAGAAGTAATGAGTGTTCTTTCTCCCATTTAACGTAACCTTAATTACAGAGCTCAAGTAGGAGAGTTATGGGTGAAGAGTGAGAAGGTGACCTGTGGATACATAAGTGAGGATACACGGGTGTGTATATGTATTACAACATATTTTAACATATTACCGCCTCAAGTATTTGGCTCCCGGATATGTCTTTTGTGTTTTTGCCTTTCTACAGGTTGTCTTTCGCTCTACTTCTGCCATGGTTTATATATTTATACAAATGAGTTGTGAGATGTGGGATTTCGATATTTATGGTAAGGTAATTTTATTATGCTTTCATGTTTTTAAAAGTTTATTTTATTACTGTTGCAATGTAACGTGTGTTTTTATTTTTATGTAAAAGAAATAAAACAAATGGGCAAATAACAAAACCAGTTTTTAGGCACTGTGAATTGTATAATCGCTGAACATTCCATAGTTGTACTAGAACAGGGATACTCAACCACTTTTTGTATAGGTCCATTAACAGGCATCCCATGAGAGGTGAAGGTCCGGACGGGAGGCTGTCGCCGGGGGTGGATAGTTAGAGTGCAGTGCAGTAGTTCATATGACAATGCTAGGTGCCGGGGAGACTACGCACTGCATCGCTTATCAAGGGGCAGCTGAACAGGGGCAGCTCTGAGCACGGCAACACATAAGCAACTGAGTGCAGGACTGTCATGGAAGGGGTACGAAAATCTGGCACCGAGGTCCGCATTCGGACCCCGGTCCGCCAGTTGAATACCACTGTACTAGAACTATATGATATGCTTCGTTTCTTTTGTGGTCCATTTACCTTTTGTGAGTTGATGCTTTGGGCTGCTGCTGTTTATCTAGTGTGGTCTGCACATTGTCTGTTGCTCTGGTATACTCCACCTCTGCCACCAACCACCTCAATCTCCCTGTGGAACTCTGACCATACCGATTAGCGGTAGATGAAGATTTTTTTTTTTTTTTTGTTTCAATCTTTTTATTAGAATTTTTTATAAGTTTTTTTAACTTGTTACAAAGATATCAAATGACAATGGCACACAGTTATTGTACAACAGATAGACATTCAAGTCCTGAACAGGTACATAGTAAAGCAAGACAGAAGATCAGTTAGTATGTCCAACATAGTATATGCATCTGCACAACTTAACCGTCCATTCGCTGCCAATGCGTCGGCCCAGAGGCTTAGCTCAATTAGCGGTCGCTGCGCTGGATCCTGACCCCCCGCCCGAAACCCAGTGCGTGCAGAGGTCCAAAACAAACGTTGCTAAGCGCTAAGCCGGGCGGGGAGAAGGATGTGGGATAAAGGGGGTGTGGGGGGGGGGGGAGGACGACTGAGGTAGGGTGGCCTAAGACAATAAGGGAAGAGGGAGGTAAAGGAGATAAAGGAAAGAAAGAGGAAAGAGAAAGGAGAGAAGAGAGAGGAGCCAGATCGTTGCTCATTGTAGTAAAGCATTACACACTTCCGGGTAGGCATAGTCCACCCAAGGCTTCCATATTTTGATAAATTTAGCGTGCGAGTCCCTCAGGATGCTAGTCAATTTCTCATTAATCAAGATGCCATTAAGCCTGTCCTTTACTGCCTGGAAAGGGATTCCCGGCTTCTTCCAGGAACTGGCAATCGTTAACTTAGCTGCTAGCATAAGTTGGGTAAGCAGGGCATGCTGGGCTCTATTAACACCCTCCGGTTTCACCTGCAACAATGCCACCCAAGGGTCCTGGCGTATGTGGGTTTGTAGGAGAGTACTCAGGAGACCAAAAACTCGTGACCAGAATCTCTTAACCTTCGGGCACTCCCACCATATATGTAGGACAGAACCTTCCACAGAACAGCCTCTAAAACAGTGAGCGGGATAGCCCGGGACCACTTGGCTATGCGCGCGGGCACCAAGTACCACCTGGTGAGCATCTTGTATGCTGCCTCTAAAGTCGTGACATTGATAGAGCATCTATTTATTCCAGTCCATATCTCCTCCCAGTCCATCCTATCCCTGACCAGACCCAGATCGGCCTCCCATCTGGCCATGTATCCATGTCTTGAGTTAGTGGGTAATGTTACAAGGCTCGAGTAGATGGTGGACACCAGGCCCGTTGTGGGGGTCCCTCGCGTGCACAATTTCTCGAAAGGGGTCATGTCCGAGGTTTCCGTCTTATTTTTTAGCAGGGGCGCAATCCAGTGACGGAGTTGCATGTACCGGAATTGCTCTGACGGCGGAGCATTCTCCCTTTCCTGCAGTGCGGGCCAGGGGATAATCTCGCCTCTGAGCAGGAGGTGGTAAAGTTTGCTGATCCCTACACGCTCCCACCAACTAAACGCTCTGGGATCTAACCCCGGAGGAAACATCGGGTTCTTAGTTATTCGTATTAGTGGGAGGTGAGGGGAGATTAAGTTCCCGGAATATTTCGTCCCATCCCAGATCCGAAGAGAATGGTTCAGAATGGGGCACAGGATTTGCGGTCTGTGTTGCGGCGGCAGCCACATCAAACTGTCAACCGGGGCTGGGTCGCACGATGAGGCCGCTAACGCCACCCACAGAGGCGTCTCCGTTTGGACATGTAGCTGCTGAAGCTGCCCTATCTGGGCTGCTTGATAATATTTGCTAATACATGGGACCCCCAGGCCTCCCTCCTTCCTATGCCTAATCATGGTAGCTTTAGCAACTCTCGGTCTAGTCCTCCCCCATATAAATTTCATTACGCTATTTTGCATGCTCTTAAGCTGAAATTGCGGTATATACACCGGGAGAGTTCTAAAGTGATACAGGAGCTTCGGAAGCAAGGTCATTTTTATGGCATTGACCCTCCCGATCCAGGAGATTTCATGGCCACGCCAAGTGTCTAGCATCGCCTTCAATCTACCAAAAGGGGGGGGGGGGGGTAATTTGCCTGATACAGAAATTGATATCGTGGCGTAATCTTGACGCCTAGGTAAGACAAGGCTCCCGAAGCCCAGCGGAATGGGAAGTTGGACTGGAGAGCATTCAGAGCTGGGGTGGGAATGTTTAAATTGAGCCCCACCGATTTCTCTTTATTGACCCTGAGACCCGAAATCCTTGAAAAGGTTTCCAGAAGCTGGAGCAAATTAGGTAACGAAGTGTGGGGCTGCGAAAGGGTCAACAAGACGTCGTCGGCGAACAAACACATTTTATGGTGATAGCCCGCCATTTCAATGCCTTTTATATTCGGGTTTGCCCGAATAGCAAGGGCTAAGGGCTCCAATGCTAGCACGAACAGCACCGGGGAGAGCGGGCATCCCTGTCGGGTGCCTCTACCTATTGAGATTGGCTCAGAAAGGTAACCATTGTATTGCACTCTAGCTGAGGGGGAGGAATAAATAGAGTTAATCCAGGCCAGAAAGTTGTCGCCGAAGCCCCATTTCTGGAGAGCGCAGTGCATGTAATCCCATGAGAGGGAGTCAAAAGCCTTTTGTATGTCCAGGGACAACAAAAGGCTGTGGATATCTCTTTGTTGAGCCAGCTCAATCAGGTGGACCAGTCTACGGATATTGTCTGGTGCCTGTCTGCATGGGACAAAACCCACCTGATCCTTCCCAATCAAGGTGCCCAGGAACCTATTAATTCTGGTAACCAGGACCTTCCCCAAGATTTTCACATCCACATTAAGTAGAGAAATTGGCCTGTAATTTTGTGCATCTGAATGGTCTTTATCGGGTTTCGGAATCATACTAATGTAGGCCTCCAATGATGACTGATGTAGAGAACCCTGGTCTGTAAGGGAATTGAACATGGCCGTCAGGTGTGGAGCCAGTTCTGTGGCATATTTTTTGAAGTACAGGGCTGAGAATCCGTCTGGTCCGGGTACTTTGGATGTCTTAAGGCTCTTAATGGCCCCAAGCACCTCCAAGACTGTAATGTCTGCGTCAAGACTCGCCTTATGGGCATCCTGCAGCTTGGGGAGCGAGACGGAGTTTAGAAATTCCGCTGCTTCCTCTTGGGGGAACACATGGGGAGGTTTATAAAGTTTACCTAGCAGATTTCTGAATATTTGTATGATCTTGAGAGGGTTAGCTGTAAGGTTCCCCTCAGGGGTCCTAAGCGAGATCAGAGACTGCCGCGGCCATGAGCATCGCAGTTTAGTAGCCAGGGGAGTGTCAGGCTTGTTGGCTCTCGCGTAGTACCTCTGTTTGCCCCATCTAAGTCTCTTCTCTGCCATCTCATCCAATGCCATATTAAGCTGGATGCTGAGCGCATCCACCTTTTTCTTAAGCTCTCTCGTCGGTCTCGCGACCCAGTCCTTTCGCAGTTGTTCTAGCTGTGCAGTGAGTCGGGCCACATTGTCGTTTCTGCGTTTTTTGATGGCCGAGGCCATTGCAATAAGATTGCCCCTCATCACTGCCTTGTGGGCTTCCCAAATGCTCACTGCCGAGGCTGTGCCCTTATTAGTTACAAAGTAGGCTTTTATAGATTGAAGGACCTGCTCTTGGGTGTCTTTATGTGAAAGCAATGAATCGTTGATCCTCCACTTAAATGGTCTAGGGGTTGGGGGTGTAGTACTAAAACCCATCAGAACCGGTGTGTGGTCCGACCAGGGAGCTGATAATATTTGGCATTTTTGAACCAAGGGGATTAGAGCCTGTGTCACCAGGATATGATCTATTCTGCTGAATGAGTCATGGGGGTTGGAATAGAAGGTATAGTCCCTTGCTTTTGGATTCAGCTCGCGCCAAGCATCTACTAGAGATGCTTCCTTGAGCAGCGTGTTGATTCGGTGTGGAGGGTGCTGGGTGGGTTGGGGGGTAGATGAGGGACTTCTGCCTTGTGGACCCGACCTATCCAATTTTGGGTCTAGAGTAATATTGGAGTCGCCAGCCGTGATTATCATTCCTTTCCCATGCTCCCTGACCTTTTGCATCAGGTGAGAGAAGAAATTGGTCTGGTGGGTGTTGGGCGCATAATAAGACACAATTGTTACCAGAGTATCATCCAAAAATCCCACTAATATGAGGTAGCGGCCCGTTGGGTCTGCAATCTGGGACTCGCATCTGAACAGGAGATTCCGCCTAAATGCTATTAACACCCCTCGGGTCTTTTCCTTGAAGCATGCTGTGAAAAATGTTGGGTAATGCGAGTGCAGGTATCGCGGGGAGCTCGCGGACGAGAATCTGGTCTCCTGAAGACATAAAATATCCGCTTGCATTTGCTTATAACTATGGAATGCCTTTGTTCTCTTCGATTGCGAGTTGAAACCTTGGACATTATGTGTTAGGAGTTTGAAGTTTAAGTTGGCTCCAGCTAATGAGTTCTGCGGCTGGCTCATTTTGTTAGAGAGAGGAGAGAAACAAAAAAAAAAAAAAAAAAGAGGGGTAGTATCCCGAAAAAGGGAGAGCTAGTGAGAGAATAGAAGAGGGGAGAAAAGAAGAGAAGGAAAGGAAGGGAGGGGGATGGAGGGGGGGGGGGTATGAGGGTACGCTAAGGGTAAAGGCGGTGATGAGCTGAAGGGGTAGGCGTATGGGAATCAGAAGAGTAGCGTAGTCCCTCCTCGTGGGTAGCCTAGGCTGGGTACCTCACCAGGTGGGGACAGGGGTTATGTGGATCCTGACCACTTATTGGTCAGTAGTTTGCCTTCCGGGGGGAAGAACCTCACAGCCGGAAGTCTCTGGGGTTTAAGGGGGTCGCCTCTGCACGGGGTAGTGCCTGCGCTAATGTAAATTTAACAGTTTAAAACATGCAAAGTATAACTGAATAACATATTATAACGGTCTCATGGAGGAGGGGAGATTGTACCGTCATCGCCCCTCATTAGGTCATTCTTGCTCCCTCGGGTCAGCGCCCAAATCGAGGCGCATGTTCCCACGAGGCCAAGAGCGACCATAGTGCTGACACAGCCGTAAGGAAGGTTTGTAAATTAGAACACTTAGCAAGCTTAACCAAACATTGCGTCCCAAGTGGAGCCATCATTGGAAATGCACCAGGTTTTCGGGTCGGGGTGGCCTCAGCAAGGGGGGGGCATCCCCCAACAATTTAGATCAGCCCTCGACCGTCCCACGGCGGCCCCACTAACACCAAGTCGACCATGGCCCCATAGGGACCCGGTCTCCCAGTCAGGCCATCGCCGCGGGGGGGGAAGAGGCCCGATCATCTAAAACAGCACTGTGTAAACCTGCAAGTAAATAACACTGAAAAATATTTATAAACCAGCAACGCAGCAACATGACTTATCTGACGATGACCCTGGGTAGCGTGGTAGGGGGGAAAACGGGTGCCACCTCTCAGAACCGTGGGGAGAGAGAAACAAACGAACAAAGTGTCCCAGAGTGTCCGATCAACGCCAATTCACACCTGTGTCAGGGAGAGAAAAAAGAGGAAAAGAGCATGGCGGAGGGGTGGTTCTCACCCCGGCTCCAGCTGACGGGTTCTTGAAGGCGTAGACGTGGGGTAGGGTCGCTGGTCGTCAGCTCTCTTGTCCCTTCGGCTAGATCTGGGACGCTGCTCCCTGGGCTGATCCATTGGAGGCGGGCGGTCAGAGGGTCCTGACAGATTAAGGTGGTCTAGCGTCTCCATAGCTTCCTCCAGGCATGTTACTATGTGGGTGCGGCCCCCATAAGTGAAGAGCAATTTGAATGGGTAGCCCCACCTATAGGCGATTCGATGTGACTGCAGGATTGAGAGACATGGTTTCAGCTGGCGACGCCGCTGCAGGGTAGCTGGGGCCAGGTCAGAGTAGACCTGATACTTGTGGGTTTGAAAGGTCAAATTGGGATGCAATCTGGCTGCTCGAGCGATTTCCTCTTTGGTGTTGTAGTATGTGAACTTGACCACAATGTCTCTGGGCTGGCCATCTGCCCGGGGTGGACCCAGGGCTCTATGGATCCTATCCATCTCCAGCCTTTCAATAGGGATGGACGGCGTCAGCTCTTGCAATAAAGCTGTCACGGTGGTCTTTAGATCAATGATGGATTCTGGTAACCCTCTGAATCTCAGATTGCAGCGCCGAGAGCGGTTTTCAAGGTCCTCTATTTTTTGGTGGGCCAGAGAGAGGTCTGATTTAAAATTTTGGATTTCAGATTCATGCTCCTCAAGCACAGTGGTGGTGCAGCTCGCTTGCTGCTCCAGTTTAGAGGTGCGGGCTCTCAGATCTCTTAATTCAGCTTTAAATGTGGCTGAGATCTTGTTAGTGGCTGTTTCCAGCTCTTGGTGTAACACAGCTTGGAATTTTGCTAGGAGCTCTGCATCTCTGATGCCTGGGTCTGGCTGTTGGGCCGGGGAGGGGTCCGGGGTCACCTGCTGGGGCTCTGGCTGTGAATCTGGCTGTGAGTCCAGTAGGTCTGGGGATGGTATGGGTGAGGATGAGAGATGGGAGTGCAGCTCGCGCTGCTGCCCGGATGAGGCTGCCATCTTAGAGTTAGCTGATTGTGCTGAGCGCCTAGGGGTGGTAGGTGGCTTCCCCCTTTCCCTGCGCCCCATCCGTTTTAACAATGGCCTCCCTGATTAAGGAAGTCTCTCCCCAGGGCCCCTGCTTACTGTGTAAGGGCGACCTCCGTCCTCCTCTCCCCGCGGCGAGTGGCCCGGCTTGTTGCTGGTTCTCTCCCCTCAGCCCCCGACCCCACACCAGGGCCGCACGTGGGGCGAGCAGGCTGCAGGCTTTCCTCCCTCAGGCTGTAAGTGTCTGAGGTGCGCAGGTCGCGGCCGCCATCTTGGATCCGGGAAGTGCTGTGAGGGCGAGCTGCGCTCCCGCAGGATCTGTTACTTTCTCCCCTCTTGGTGGCCAGCGGGTCTTCCCTGAGTCCTCGGGGACCCAACCAGCCCGGAACCGCCGTTCAAAAGGTGCTTTTGAGCAGGTAAAAGCCCCGTGCAGCGAGGAGCCGGTCTAGGCTGCTGCCATCTTCCTCGGCTGCTCACTAGCGCCCTAGATGAAGATTTTTTATGGTGTATATGAAGCTTGCCCTTATTCCTCATGCAAACATTAGAATTTTAATATGCATATGGTTTCCTCAGTACAGAGGACATGGCAACATAGTCCCTGCTTACTGTGTAAGAGACAGTAAGCTGAGAGAAAACTAACTTGTATACTTAAAGATATCAGGTGTTGCTGGACCTTTCATGCACCCCCTCTTCTTTCCTTGCTGTGTCGGCACACTCCCTCACTAAGACAGGGGAAAGAGAGAGCTTGAGCCAGTTGTAAGAACGGGAAGGGAGCGCCAAATTGCAAGACGCGCAGAAGATTTCTCTTCCAATCCATTCCAGGCCTTCAGCTTCATTCATGATAGGGCTAATTCCTGCCCAGAGGTCGTGGACTGCAAGATTGAAAGGTGTGGCTCCTCGTGGCCCTATAAACATCCAGCTGCACCTGATCAAAACAGTTTCATTTTTGCAGTTGGACTGGACTGTGAGGGTCGCTTGGATTTTCTCTCTCAACTTTCTAGATTTTAGCAGGAAGCGGGGGATATACCCTGTCGGCTTCCTGCACGGCCTTATTCCCACGGATCTCCTGACCCGTTTGCCTCCCCAGCTTTGCTGATGTGGATCTGTGTGTGGTAAGGTAAAGCACCGGGGGCTGCGGCCCTTTCAGGGTGTTTTTCACTCTGGGCTGCAGGCTTTCTTAAAGAAAAGCAAGTCAGACGCAGGTTTTTGTCTGGTGAACCTGCAGGGAACCTTATATATTCTTATATATGCCCCCCCCTTCTTCCCACATCTCTTTTTTAATTTTTAAAATTTTGCGTGTCTCAACAGGAGTCTCTCTCCGGTGTGGGGAGAGCTGGTTGCATGCAGGCGCTGCCGCGCTGGCACTCCTCCGGTGCGGGGATAGCTGGTTGCATGCAGGCGCTGCCGCACGGACACTACGGGCCACCGACCACGTTACTCCAGACCACCGGCCTCACTGCTCCGGGCCGCCGGCCATGCTGCTCCTGACCACCGCTGCCCAAGCCTCCATGGTTCGGGCCTCCGCTGCCTCCGAGCAGCAGCTTTGCCTTGGGTCCCTGGCTTGCCTGCTCTTCTTTAGGATGGCAGCTACTATCCGAGGGCCCCAACTTCATTTTTCTGACACAGGCCCTAGCCTCTGGTAGCTTAAAGAGCACTCCGACTGAGTGATTTTATTTCACGCATTGTAAGGTTTTTTTTCCCGATCATGGGAAGAAGGTTAGGAGGGTTGTGGTTCCTCCCTGTCCCTTTAGGGGATTTGGGTTCTTAGTCTTAAGCCAATACAGTTATTTTGACTAAGCTAATCGCCATGACGGAAGCATCAGGGGATAAAGATTCGGGCATCCCAGCTGATCAGGTCAGTCTCTCTCCGTTATGTAGGCTGAATCCCCTGGGCGGCTTTAGCATGGTATGTTCTCCTGAGCAGCCATTATCTGAAGGTGAATTGCCCTCTAGTGAGGACGACAGTGGTTCAATATTTTTCTTCAGATGAGGATCCTTTGGTCACTGACATGATATAGGCCCTTATGGTGTCTGTTTTTGAGGTACTTCTTATTTCCTCTCCAAAACCCCTCAGAGGGAAGGCCAAGACGTGCTTTTTCCTGGACAGTCTCATTTTTCCAATTTGGGTTGAAGGAATGGGAAAAACCAAATAAACTTCCCTTTGGTCAAGGGCATCCCAAATCTGGTAGGGGCAGAAGCCTTAGAGATGCAGTCATGCATCTACTACAGATTGGAGTGATTCGTCAGGGGTTCTACTCCAATCTGTTCACCATCCCAAGAACGATGGGTTGGTGCGGCCAATATTAAATCTAAAAGACCTCAACAAAATTGTCCGGGTAGGACAATTTCACATGGAATCCTTGGTCTCGGCAGTGAGGTCTCTTCAGCCGGGGGATTTCATGACCACAGTAGATATAGGGGGATGCATATCTTCTTATTTCCAGATATTCTTTTCCAGCTAATATGATTTAGTTGTCGTCCCTACCTCCTGAGGTGGACCCATCCATGTCAGGCCTGGCCAATACTTTTTTTATGTCTTCTGCCTCCAACGCTTATTTAAGAGATCCTACTGAGAAACATATGGATCAGTTGGTGTGCCAGGTTTTTGCAATGGCAGGTTCTCTCTTGCATCCTGCCTGTGCCACTTCTTTTGTATCTTGGCGATTAGGAGGCTGTTGAACCAACTTATGGCAAGGCTAGGTCTAAGGGGCCTTCTCAGGACTCGGGTATCCAAGCTCTCAGACTCGTTTAGAAATTAGTACCTATGTCAGCACTGCTATGGATGATTGGTCTCACATGGTGCTAGAACCTCTGCTTGTCGATTAGTCGGCCGACGCCACTGCTAAGAAATCTTTTACGGACCTTCCCTTTTTTGGAGGTTGGTTGTTTGGAGAGCACCTTGATGTTTTTGGTTAAGGAGGTGACCAAGCTTCCTCAAAAGATGAAGTCTGCTGGGGTTTTTTTCGTAGGTCCTCGGTATCCTGATCTTTTGAGGAGGTAGAGGTTTCTTTTTTCGGGTTCTCCCAGGGACTTCTGGAGCACTTAAACCCAGAGGGAGGGGTACGGCACCCCAAGAGGCCCCTGCCATAACTTCCTCCAAATAGGAGCACCAACAAGCAATTAATAATCAAAATTATTTTATTACTTCCATATCAAAATTGGTAGATCATAAAAACAACATAGACACATAACAATACATACCACACTTATTAAAAACCTAACTGCATATTTGCCCATGTGTTATTATTACAATAGTGAGTTCTATCAATATAGGACAAGCCTAAAATGTAATTGAAAAGTTATGGGAGCCCCTCACCCAACGGAAGGTAATAGTTGGTCTTTCTGCATGTTTTGCCTTATGCTTTAGGTTCCCTGGGTGCTTATTAACTGCCTGATTTGTTTCAACGTCGAGTCTCCTCTGAGTGTTATAATATATGGAGTTCTTGCTGCCATCTTGAGGCCAGGTCTGGCATTGCATTCTGCTTACATCCTCACAGACTGCTATCTTAGATCATTACTGCTGGCTTCCTTCTTACAGGCTGACTTTGATGGTGGCTTTGCATATTATATTAACTTTGAACTAGGGATGTTATTGTCATTTGCACATTTGAATTATTATTGAAGTATTGTTGTCTGCACATTCACATCATTATTGAAGTATTATTTATTTGCTTTTCAGTTTCTTTTCACCCGGGTGGTTTGTCTGGGTCTGACCAGATCCTATCTAATTGATTGGGTCTGATCAGACTCACACAACTCAACACTGCTTTTATACAGTCTAAACGTCTGTACTTGTTATAGCATATGTTTTGATGTTGTACAGCACTGGAGTATGATAGTTTGTTCACATTGCATGTATTTTTGTGGGGAGGGTCTTAAATGGATAGTTTCGTTTTAGGAATTGTATAGCTACACCACATAAATTGGAGACTCCACATAGTGTGCAGCGGTTCCCAGGTCCCCCATAACTTTTCAATTACATTTTAGGCTTGTCCTATATTGATAGAACTCACTATTGTAATAATAACACATGGGCAAATATGCAGTTAGGTTTTTAATAAGTGTGGTATGTATTGTTATGTGTCTATGTTGTTTTTATGATCTACCAATTTTAATATGGAAGTAATAAAATAATTTTGATTATTAATTGCTTGTTGGTGCTCCTATTTGGAGGAAGTTGTGGCAGGGGCCTCTTGGGGTGCCGTGCCCCTCCCTCTGGGTTTAAGTGCATTGGTTATTAGTGAGCACACAAACAATAGCATTTTGGAATACGGTTCTGCACCACCCCTGTTTTTTGTTGGGACTTCTGGAGCAGATGTAGGTCCCAGAGGAAGCCAGGTATCTCTTTGGGAGTTAAATCAAAGCCTCCAGCCAGGTTTACCCAGGCATGGAGGGGCGCCCCTACCCATGTGGGTGGAGGGACAGCTCCTGCAGTTGCTCCGGTCTAGAAGCACAACGTGTCAGATCGTTTGATACAGGAGGTAGTGTCTTCTGGTTACAAAATCGAGTTTGCAGCCTGACCTCTCGCAAGGGTTCTTTCCAGGTCATCAGAGGTTTCTAAAGCCAGCTTTTCAGTTTGTGGCCTTTTCCTTTCGGTCTATCCACGGCACCAAGGGGTTTACCAAGGTGCTGGTGAGGCCAAGGGCAATCCTGAGGGCTCTAGGGATTCACATAATTTCTTACCTGGACATTCTGTTGTTCCGGGCTCCATCTTTTCAGGAGGCCGAAAGGGACACGCAGTCAGTATTGTCGACTCTAGAGAGGTTGGACTGATAATCAATTATCCAAGATAACCATCACCCCATCAAGAGTAGGTCTTTATTCTAAGTATACAGCACGTCCTGTTCCAGAAGATTTTCCTTACACTTGGGTTATACATCCAGTAGATGGCGCTGGACTGCAGAGACAGAAAAGTGGCTCCTCCCGGCCCCATATATACCAGGGACCTCCCACAAAATCCCCAGTTCTTCTCTGCAGTCTGGGCTGAGATGACTAGAAGATGGCTCTCTCTACTCGAAGGTGAGCGGGGCTGTTAGCCTGCGGCCCTGTAGGACTATTTCCACCCATTTCCTTTTATTGCCTCCCAGCTTAGGCTGCACTGGTTCGGGTGAAGGAAGGTAGCACCGCTGCTAGGTGCTAAGGAGCGCTGCTCCAACCGCAGTCCCCCACCAAAGGGTAGGCGGTACAGGCCCATGGTGAGCCTTATGGGATGCCCCTCCCGCATCTTATGCCCCTCGCCCCCTATCCCCGCAGCTGGCTCCCTTAGGCTGGCCTTCGTTTTCCTTTCGCTCTCCCTGGTAGATCTCGGGGGGGGGGGTGCATGTTTTATATATACCGTATTTGCCGGCGTATAAGACGACTTTTTCCCCCTGTAAAACATGCCTTCCAGTGGGGGGTCATCTTATACACCGGGTGCCGCCGCTCTCATACTAACACACACACACACATTCATACTTACTTCACTTCCTGGCTGTTGCGCGCTGGTCGTCGGTGGGCGTGTCCCAGATGGCTGCCGTCCAATGAAAACAATGGACGCCGGCCATCTGGGGCACGCCCAGCGACGACCAGTGCGCAACAACCAGGAAGTGCCGGTAAGAATGAATGTGTTTGTGTGTATGAGAGCGTATGAGAGCGGCGGCAGTGGTGGTGGCGGCGGCGACAGGAACAGCAGGGACAGGCAGACCGGCCCCCATGCCTGTACTGAGGGATGCCCCCATGCCTGTACTGAGGGATGCCCCCATGCCTGTACTGAGGGATGCCCCCATGCCTGTACTGATGGATGCCCCCATGCCTGTATTGAGGGATGCCCCCATGCCTGTATTGAGGGATGCCCCCATGCCTGTACTGAGGGATGCCCCCATGCCTGTACTAAGGGATGCCCCCATGACTGTATTGAGGGATGCCCCCATGCCTGTACTGAGGGATGCCCCCATGCCTGTACTGAGGGATGCCCCCATGACTGTACTGAGGGATGCCCCCATGACTGTACTGAGGGATGCCCCCATGACTGTAAGAAGCCAGAAAGTATGACTGTAAGAAGCCACCCAGGGACTCTGGGGAAAGGAATTAACATGTTGAAATAAAATATGATGTTCTTTTAAGTTTTATTTGGTGTGCGGAAGAGGGAGTAGTCTTATACGGTTAGTATATAACAAACTCTATATTTTGAGTGGAAATGTTGGGGGGTCGTCTTATACGCCCAGTCGTCTTATACGCCGGCAAATATGGTATATATATATATATATATATATATATATATATATATATATATATATATCATATGTTTTATTTGATGATCCCTCAGGCGCAGCTGCTCCATCATTGGCTGGTCTTGTCATGTGGGCGCGTTTTCGCGCTCTTCGCGCCCCGCCCCTCGAGGTATATGCGAGCGCCATTTTAGTTTTCTGCTGCGTGTGTCTGCCGTCTCCCTATCGTGGTCCGTAAGTGCCCCTGCGGGCTGACTTATTTTTTATTCTCTGTATTGCTCATTGCTTACGGGATATTTTTGCTTATGTCTTGCAGGTGGGTCAAACTTTAGTGGTTTCTGCCGGTCCTATCCCCTCTATTTAGTGTTAACTCCCTATTGGAGGGCTATTGTATTTTATATCTCCCACTTCCCTAGCGGGCTATTGGGGCATCCCGGGTAGCCTTATTGGTCTCAATCCCAATTGGCCTATTGTGCCACAATAATCACCATATGGAGGCTTCTCAGGATAATGTGCTTGGGGTTCCTTCGGGACAAGCCCGGCTGTGTGTGGCGTGTGGGGTATCCCCTATAAGTGATGATGTCAGGGTGTGTGCTCCCTGTGCCCAGCAGACGCTTGCATTGCAGTCTGGGTTACCGGTGGCTGGGCCTGCGCCCCCTCCGGCTTCGCCTACCCCCCCACGCTTACATCTGACTCCCAGTGAGGTGCATACCAGTGGGGAGTCTCAATCTGATTTGGCTGTTCGGGTTGCCAGCATTGAGAGACATATTGCTGGCTCTGGCCCACGTAAAGCTTCTGCCAAGAAGCGGTATTTATCACCTGGTGTTTCCCTCTTTCCTATGGAGGCAGAGGAATTTTTTGATGTTACCGGTTATACCCCCCTAGAGGAGGGGGAATTGTTTTCTGATTCAGAATAATCTAAGGAACATCCTAGAGCGTATGGTGCCGATTCTGGGCATGACCCATGGGCTTCAGATGATACTGACAGACTTTTGGCTCACATTTTTGATGTACTCTGTATCTCTCCTCCTGCCGTGGCTCCGCGGCAGCAGGGGGAGCTGTTTCATACTGTTAAACCACGCTTGGAGTTTCCTGAACAAGCTCATTTTAATAATCTGGTGCTCAAGGAGCGGGAACAGCCTAGTCGGCTCCCCGGGGTGCCAAAGAGTTGGGATAAGCGGTATCCCTTTCCTGCTGAAATGGTTAAACGGTGGTCATGTCCTCCCGAGGTGGATGCTCCAGTTCTGGGGTTGTCTAACACATCCGTGATGCATTCCCCTGACTCTACTACACTAAGGGATGGGGAGGACAGGCGCATTGATCAGCTGGCTTGCCATGCTTTTGTCTGTGTGGGGACAACGCTCCCTCTGCTATTACGGCTGTTGCTATTAAAAGCCTGCTCAGAGGTCTCTTAGATGGGGCCCCTGATGATGCTGGTAGTGAAGAGTATAGAGCTCTTCTGCGTTGTGAGGAATTTGTTGCATTTGTTCTCTCTGCCTTGGATGATACCATCAGAGTGTGTGGCAGGGCTTCTGCCTTGTTGGTGGCGATACGCCGCTCGGTCTGGCTGCGCCAGTGGGCAGCTGACAACACTGCCAAAAAGGCTCTCACTGGTTTTCCCTTCAAGGGGCTGCGCCTCTTGGGGGAACGTTTGGACTTGTTTGCTAAAAGAGGCAAGTTGCCTCAGCGTAGAAGGCAGCCCCGGTCCTTTCGGGGTTCAGGTGCCTTTTCTCCTTCCTTCAGGGGCTCCAGAATTGGACGGGAAGCTTCCTTTGCTGGAGCCCGTGGAGATTTTTGGGGCAGAGGACGTGGCCCCCCCTGGCTCCTCCTGGGTTCCCAAGCTTAAGTCCTCTCCCAAGCCTCCTCAGGCATGAAGGGGCGCCCTCACCCATCCGGGTGGGGGGACGGCTTCGGCTCTTGGCTCATGTCTGGAGGCGTCATGTCTCAGACTGGTGGATTCAGGAGGTGGTATCCTCCGGTTACAAGATAGAGTTTGCAGCCTGGCCGCCCCCAAGATTCATCAAATCTCGGTTAGCTCAAAACCCCTTGTCAGCTCAGTGTCTGTCCCTGGCTGTCCAAGGCCTTCTAGATCTAGGTGTCATCTGCCGGGTGCCCTTGAAGGAAAGGGGCAAAGGCTATTATTCCAATTTTTTCATTGTTCCCAAAAAGGATGGGTCCATCAGACTTATCCCGGATTTAAAGCTTCTCAACAAATTTGGCAGATTCAGATATTTTCGCATGGAGACTCTGCACTCAGCTGTGACTTTCCTACGCCCAGGGGACTTCATGACCTCTGTAGACATCAAGATTGCTTACCTTCACGTACCTATCTTTCCGGGTCATCAGAGGTTCCTGAGGTTCGCTCTGGAGGATCAAGGTGCTGGCAGGAGTGATGGCCCTGCTGAGATTTCGGGGCATTCGCATTCTTCCCTACCTGGACGACATGCTTATCGCTTCTTAGTCCTTCCATCAGGCAGAGCTGGACACTCAGCGGGTGGTGTCCACACTGGAGTCATTCGGCTGGGTGATCAATCACCCCAAATCTTCCCGGTCTCCTTCCATGGTGAAGTCTTTTCTGGGCATGATTCTGGATTCAGCTCAGGTCAAGATCTTTCTTCCTGATGGCCTGATGGTGTCCTGGTTCGAGGCGGTTCCATATGCTCAGTTTCAGGTGACTTGCCATCCCACAGCCTTGTGAACTGGTATAAGGGGTCTCATGGACCCCTTACCAGTTCACAATGGGTTAAATGTAAAAAAAAAAAAAAAAAAAGACACTGACACAAACACAAATGAAGAATATCGGTAGGGGATCCTAGACTGATCCCAAAAACCCCCACCAAAAAGGCCGCACACTGAATATAATTTAAAAAACCAATAAATGAATTAATAAGTATTAATTCTGTACATAAACATAGATAAGGGCACTGATCTAGACATATACAAGATTAAAAAAACACCCTGGCGAAGTGTCATACGGACACGCAACGCGTCGGTGGCGGCTGCTGCAGGGGACCCCTGGTGACATGGTGAATAAACAGTTTGTTTATTTATTATTCGTATGTGGTTATATTTTGCTATTTGGTGTCAATTATTCTAGGGCCCAGTCGGGCTTATTCTAAGCCTGCATAATATATCCTTCACAGCTCACACTGAGGTGTTTACTTTGTTGATATTTTGTATAACGGCCTGTTATGTATGTACAGCGCAGGCTGCTTCACAAGCTGCACATATTTTATTTGTTGTTATTATAGTAAATAGTACTCTTATGCACTTAGCACTTTTTTCTTGTGTCCATCACATTCACTGGATACATTCTATTTGTATGATTGTCCAACAGTTGTTTGTTTGATTCAGATCGTTCACCCATCGATACTGGTTTTTATCTGGGCCCATTTATAGTATTTTTACACCATATGCTTCAGATTGTGTATATATACAATTCAGTGTTTTAGACCTGATATAGAATAGTCACCGTTTTTTGGGATCTCCCCCATGTTTTGTCTTTGTGTTTTTTAATCTTGTATATGTCTAGATCAGTGCCCTTATCTATGTTTATGTACAGAATTAATACTTATTAAATTTATTGGTTTTTTAAATTATATTCAGTGTGCGGCCCTTTTGGTGGGGGTTTTTGGGATCAGTCTAGGATCCCCTACCGATATTCTTCATTTGTCTTTTTCCCCCCATGGTCTGCACCTACTTTTGACTGTATTGCGGTGCACCGTCCATCATAGTTGTAGTTTCCCCACTGACACAAACACAGAGAAAAAAAATGATCTTTATTTATTTTATTTTTTTTACTTTACTCACCTCCGATCCTCTGTTTCCCGGCGATCTCCGATGACAGCTGTCAGTCTGCTTGGGGTGTTTGGAGGAGAGAGCCTGGGCAGGGACGATCACAGCCCTCTCCCCCTCCACACCTCTCTGCTCCAAGCACCCGAGCAGACTGATCTTAGTCTCGGGTGCCGGTATTAAGTGGGGGGAGAGAGCGATTTCTGCCCTCTCCTCGCCACGGAAGAGGCTGGGGGGCGATCGGAGGCCCCCCCCCCCCCCCCAGTGAAGAGGAGACCCGTCGGGAGGCAGCACAGGTAAGTAAATGTCCGTTTTACATTCCCCCCATGGGGAATCGGATGGCACCAAGTTAAAGAGGAGACCCGGCCGGATCCAACAAGGGGTCAGATGAGTATTTTACTTTTATACTTTTTTTTACTGTGGGGGTTTAAATTCAGCTACGTGAGTCTCACGTAGCTGGCACTTAAAGTGGACCAACACCCAGGGGTGATCAGCCTGGGAATCTATAAGATTCCCGGGCTGATCAGATCCCTTCCCCCGGGGCATCCGAAATCGGGATGCCCCGCTGTGTGAAACCCCGCAGGACGCCGGTAAACCTTACCTTATCCCCGTTCCAACGGCGCGTGCGTGAGCCGCGTCCGCATCTCGCGTTTCTCTTTAGCAGGGCGCGCCGTTTGTGAATGGCCGGCGCGGGCGCGCTCCCTGTTAGAGGGAAGCGCGAGATGCGACCGCCAGCGTGCTCGGAGCCGCTGTGGTTGTCCGTCCCTTGTACATGCATACCACAGCGGCTCTGAGCGCTCTGATTGGACGAGCGCTCGCGTAGGAGCGGGGTGAGGTGAGTTTTTTTTAGGGTGAGCTGGGGGGTTTCACGCAGCGGGATGCCCGGCGGAAGTGGACCAAAACCCAGGATAGTGAAAATCCTGGGTGTTGGTCCACTTTAAGTGGAGTAGAGGCAGCTACGTGAGACTCACGTAGCTGGCACTATAAGGGTTAAAGATGAAGCAACCCGTGCTGGATACCCATAAAAACAATTCTACAGGTGAGTGATCACAGAATTGTATTTTTCCATCTGTTTGGGAACTGGAATTGAGAAATGGAGGGGTCTCAATCATGTGTGATACTTTGTACAACTTATTTTTGTAACCACTTCTAACAATATGGTGGAACCCCTTGGCTAGCAGGGCTTTTTTGAACCCCAGGTGTACCAGAGAGCAGTATACCTAAGTAAATACTTTCAGAGACGGTGGTTGTATCTACACTGTAAACCTCTAAATGGTGGTTGAGGCGATAGCAAGTAGAATCTATATTACAAAGTTTAAACTTATACAAGTTTTTATGTTGTTAACGTGTGATCTTTTGCAACATGTTTCCTTTATTTATTCCTTTACATTCCCAGAATGTTGTGGTAAAATGTCCTATTTTTCAGGTGATCTTTACTTTGAAAAGGCTGTGAATGGTTTTCTGTCTGATTTATTTAACAAATGGAAGGCAAGTTTTTACTGTTATTTATATCACCTTTCATATACCAATGTGATAAAAATGCAAAGTGTAATTAATATTTATAGTGACTTTAAAAGCTCAAATTACGCGGAGCAAAAGACGTGTCAAGCCTTTTTTTTTTAAATGCTGTCTGTGATATAATTTGATTTTAACCATAATTTCTCAAAACATCCTTCGTGCAGCATACGCCTGAGACCTCCGGGCTCCTCCTACCAATCGGGAACACATGACCACCAGACAGAATAAAATCTTGACTCCTCCTCCCATTCCCCAGTTGTTTCCGTGTTCCTCCAGGAAGAGGAACGTGACCACTAGCTCCTGGACCGATGGTTCAGGTAAGTATATTCCGGTACTATGGGCCTGAGCAGGGGGTCCATTTCTCGGTCCCTAAGGCGATCCTTCTGCATGGGGCCCGGGATACCCTATGGGATCATTGGCCAGATCCCATTCTTTGATTATATCAAAGGGGGGTAAGTGATATGTTGCCCTCTTGCTGAGGATGAATTATAGGAAGAGGCCAGGGTAACCGGAGCCCAAACTTGAAATCTTTTTTACCATTTTCTTCTTGAGACAATGTTTTTGTAGATTTAATGCACTCCTCTGCACTCACTGCCCAGGTAGGGAGAGTCTGTGTGCCTGTTTTTCATGCTATCAGCATTATGGGGCAGGTGTGCTGAACTGAATGAAAAGCACCCCTCCCCCCTCCCAGAGCTCTCCCGATGAGGAGAAACACATGTTGCTAGTTGTCTCTCATTAAGCTTCAACCTGCCAGGACTCTGGCAAATGCACAGGCAGCCATTATAGAGATTGAATTTTTTTGAGCTGTTGCTCCAGGTTTTTAAAAGATTTCAGGTCTTTTCCTCCCAGACTGCTGATGTCACATCCCAGCACCTCTGGAATTTCCTGCCTTTCTTTCAAACACGTGTGTTTCTTTTTTAATAGCACAGTGTTTTTGTAAATATATATATTATGGCCTCCCCTTCTATTTTTGTTATGAAGGGTTAATATTTCAATATGGGATTTAGCTCCTACCCTATTGTGACAGGCTCAGGAAGCAAATCCATTGGTGCCTCATAACCAGAAGCCTGGCAGACCATAAGGAGGACCTTTATATCGATCCTGCTGAAGTTTCCTCCACAAATATGTCTCATGTGAACCAGGATTCATCCTGTATTCCGTCGGCTGCCGATTCTGGTTGGAGGGGGCCCAGTTTTGTCCGGTAAGTCACTTGTATTTATTAATAGTGTCTGTGGGCATGTTTAATTACATTTTGATATAGGTATCGCCCTTGTTTGCTTATGTATCTTAGTCTTTGACCACAGACTAAAGCTCAGTTAAAGTATACCTAAATCCGATTCTTCCAGACCTATTTCATATAAGAAGAGTAGAAATGGTCCCAAGGATTTACTGCGCCTTGTTCATTACTGGTTATTACCCCTCTGCCAATATTGTCCAGACGGGTGTTAGATAGTGTTATTACTATCTTTGTAGGTCGGATTAGACCTCCTCACCTTAGGATCTCAAGGTTGCAGGGAGTTTGGATAACCAGGTTGGTCTTACAGACTTCAAAACCTGTTCTGATCCCATCTATTATCTGGTCTCGGGGGGTTGAAGAGACCGGTTTAATTGCTTTAACCCTTTTGTTGCCAAGCATGTAACACCTACGTGCTGGCTTGGCTGGGCCTTAAGTGCCAAGCCCGTAGGTGTTACCTGCTTGACTTTCCCCGCTTCTGGTTTAAAAAATAAAAATAAAAAATACTCACCTGACCCCTTGTTGGATCCGGCCGGGTCTCCTCTTTAATTTGGTGCCATCCGATCCCTCGTGGGGGGTCGGATGGCTCCAGGAGAGCCCCCGGAATAGGCCCCCCCCCCCCCGCTTTGGCAGCAGAAGCTGCTAACTGTAAAAAAAAAAACATTCACTTACCTCCATGTGCGCTGGCTCCCGCTGTCCCTCTTCACCTGGGGGGCCTTCCGATCCCCCCCCAGGACTTACCGATCTTCAGGCCCGAGAGGCTCTCTCCCCTTTCATCCTCGATGGTGGCCGCCATCTTGCCGCTAAGGGCGGGGCTTATGACGTCATCCCGGCCCGATCGATCACCGGCTTCAGCCTTCTCAGCTTCTCAGATGCCGGTGATCGGTGCCCTGGAAGGAGGTGACAGGAGATCCTCTGATCTCCTGCCTCCTCCTTCTCTGGATGCCGATCACCGGCATCTGTCAGCAGAGCGGCGAGGGACAAGAGCTTGCAATCGGAGGTAAGTACAGTAAAAAAAAATTATTATTTTTTTTTTAATAAAATACTTTTTATTAATGTGTGGTGTTTTTCTTTCAACATTTAACCCCTTGTGAACTGGTAAGGGGTCCATGAGACCCCTTATACCAGTTCACAAGGCTGGGGGGGTGGCAAGTCACCTGCCCTAGCGGGTGACTTGCCATTAACCCCCGGCACCCCCATTACCTGCCTCCCCAAAGCCCAGGGGGGGGGCAGAAGAGCCCGGGCCCACATAGGCTATGTGGGCTCGTAGGCTGCAGGGTGGGGGGGGCACAAAAGCTGGCCCCCCCACTCTGTGCCTACAAGCCCCCATAGCTGGTCACGGGCTGGTTACTTTGGGTGAGGGGGGCCCCACGTAACTTTTTTTTGGGATTTTTAAGGGTTTTTAACCCTTAAAAATCCAAAAAAAATGGGGTCCGCCTCCCTGGGAGGGGTGACCCTATGTCATTTTTTTTTTTTTAATTAACCCTTTGTGTTCTGTCATCCAGCAGCTGTAAAAGGCTTCCAGCAGGTGAGCAGCAGCCAGTGATCGTCGAGGGACACAGTGCTCCAGGATGGATGGGAGGTAAGTATTAAAAAAAAAAATAATAAAATAATTTTTTCTTTTTTTGTGTGTGTGGTTTTTTTTACATTTAACCCATTGTGAACTGGTAAGGGGTCCATGACCCCTATACCAGTTCACAAGGCTGGGGGAGGTGGCAAGTCACCTGTGACTAGCGGGTGACTTGCCATTAACCCCTGGCACCCCCATTACCTGCCTCCCCAAAGCCCAGGGGGGGGGGCAGAAGAGCCCGGGCCCACGGGCTATGCGGGCTTGTAGCCTGCAGGGCCAGGGGGCCACAAAAGCTGGCCCCTGCGCCCTGTTTCCACAAGCCCTGCATAGCTGGTCCCGGGCTGGTTACTTTGGGTAAGGGGGACCCCATGTCAATTTTTTGGGGGGATTTTTAAGGGTGGGGAGGGGGGACCCTATGTCATTTTTTTTTCTCGATTTAACCCTTTGTAGTGTGGATGGTAGTTGTATTTTATTTGTAAATGTTATAGATTACTTGTTTCAGTTAGGGGGGTTTCCTGGGCAGGAACGGGGGGCTACCGATAAATATGTGGTACCGTTCTAATCGGTAGAAATGGGGCTTTCACATGCAATATGCTTTTCCTTAATAAAATACATTTTTTATTTAAAATAAAGGAGGTAATTTTCTAAAAATGTTTTTATTTATTTATTTGTTTTTTTTTTACTTAATAATATTGTAAAAAACAAAATAAAATTTACAAACAAGACATTTCATGTTAAAGCCTAAACTCTGCTGCAAAAAAATATAAATATAATTTTCCTGAAAATAACACAAAAATGGCGCAAAACATGGCGCAAAATGGGGAATAATGACCTGTCAACAGAGGGTGACAAAATCTCAAGTAGGCTGGCAATTAAAAAGGTTAATAGTACCTCTGCATGTTGGGTATTGTTCTGTTCGGGAGACCTTGCGCTTTCAGACTTACCTTGTTTTTTCTGGTTTGCATATTCATATTTTAGGAAAAGGTGTTTTTTATTCAGCTTTTTTATACATTTTTTAGGGAAACCCTGCGCAACCAAAGAATTCTTTGAGGAATTAATTCCAGAAAGATGAGCCCACTACAACAAGCTGGGTACGCTTAGAAAGCTTAACATGTGTACTTTCAGGGAATATATGGTTTATGGGGGATATTCCAAATGTAAAGGGTTGTTTTGGTTGAAAAATCGCAAGGTGCGCACTTTGTCTGCAGAACTGAAATTTTCAAGTAAAATTACCGTTACGTACATGCTTTACTTTGGGGTGTTTGGCAAATCTTCCCTTGACAGTAGCTATGCATGTTGGGTGTTGTTCTGTTCGGGGAATGTTGCTTTTTCAGATTAAACTTGTTTTTTCTTGTTTGTATATAGTTTTTTTAGGAAAATGTGGCTTTGATTCTGCTTTTTTATCCTTTTTTTGGGGAAACTCTTTGCAACCAAAGAATACATTGAGGAATTACTTCCAGAAAACTATGGGCACATCAACAAGCCTGGTACACCTAGAAAGCTTGAGGTGTGTACTTCCAGAGAATATATAGTTTGTTGGGGGTATTTCAAATGTAAAGGGTTGTTTTTCTGGTAAAACTGCAAGGTGCGCATAGCGCATATCACAGTTGTATTTTATCTGAAAATCCCCTAAAGCACTATTTCAGTTTGGGGGAGTCTCCTGGGCAGGAAAGGGTGTCTACCTATACATATGTGGTATCGCTGTAACCGGGAGAAATTGGGATTTCACACGCAATAAAATTTTATTGACAAACTTACATTTTTTATTACAAAAAAACACTACAAATTGTAAAAAAATATTTTTTTTTAATTTTTTTTCACATATTTCACCCAAAAATATTGAGAATACACCTAAAAATACAAACAAGACATTTCATGTTAAAGCCCAGACTCTGCTGAAAAAAATATATCATTTTCCTGGGAAATCCCTGGAAATCCTTTCAAAAATGACAGTTGAACATGTGTAGCGCAAAATAGTGAAACATGGTCTGGCAACAGGGAGTGGGAAATGCTGCAGGTAGGCTGGCACTTAAAGGGTTAAAACATAAGAAGGTACTATTCCCTCTGGGACATTTACCTTTCCTTTCTTAGGTTGTTTCAAACCTTGGGATAAAGGATTCAGGTCCAAGGTGTAATTAGGTTGGGCTTTATCCTGATTTGGCATCTGACTCTTCTCGTTCATTCCCTTTTTTATGCCGGAAGTATTTTCTTAACCCCCTTGGCGGCGATCCCGAGCGTGACTCGGGGTTAATTTGCGCTGTAAGTGGCGGAAACCCTGAGTCACGCTCGGGATCGGTTTGGGAGCAAGAGCGGGCGGCGCAGCCTCCTTACCTTCTCCCTGCGATCCAGCGATGTCTCCGCCGCGATCGCAGGTGAGAGCGGCTTCCGTCTCCGCTTCCGGGTTCCGTCTCTGTGAGCCGCAGAGGCTCGTGGGGGCGGAGCCGTGTGTCAGAGACAAATGCAATGGTAACGCTTTCGTTACCATTGCATTTGTCTTTTTCACAACGCCAGGGAGGTTAACCTATGTGCACGACACCATAGGTGCGGCTGCTCTCATCTATTCGAAATGTAGCAGTATAGGACTCTGTCAATATTTGGGTCCTGGGCAGGAATATTGTCCTAAGTTGGAAATCCTTGAAGGGTAGGATTAGCTTTTGCTGTCTCCTAAGTAAGCTTATTTGATTCACTGCCTTAACTGGTTAGCAAGTGGAATCTTAATGGTTTAGATCTATGGCTGTTCATTCTATGATGGGAAGTTTTACCTTCTGCTTCAACAATGTAAGGACTATCTGTTGAATATGACTTGTCCAGGGGTATTATTATTATTGCATATTTTTTTAGCGCCATCAAATTCCGTAGCGCTTTACAAAGGAAGAATACAGACAAGGTATAACATATAGTACAGAGAACTATACAAAATGGATGCCACAGTTGAAAACCAGGTGTGTGAGCACAGGAGACAATAAGAAGGGGTATGGTTATATCCTTTCTTCAGTTTTGGCGGTTAGTGACAAATGTCATGAGATTTTAGGCAAGGAAATATGATTATATCATATTCAGTTCACAGCATTCTCTGAGAACCTGGACCAGGGACTCTAGGTCAGAGTGAGCCTTGTGCAATATTCCTTTGGGAATTTTTATTGTTGGGTAGATTTGTGAATACACTGATAAATATAGGTATTTTTCACCTGATCTGGCCCGTCTGTTGAAGAGGGTGATCATTAGAGCTCCTTCTTTAAGCTGCTTCTTTCATTTGGGGACACGGCTTAAGAATCCGGGGGGGGGGGGGGGGGGGGGTACCTTCCTCCTCTACCTTATCTGGGGGAAAGAAGTATTTTTTAAAGGGGTCCTCTCGGTCTGGAATCTATTTGCCCAAACCCACTGAGCTATGATGCCATGTTTGGGTTGGTGCCTGGATGCTTTGTGTTGCCCTCTCCATTCCAGGGGCATGAATGAGGGTTTCACATACAAGTTACTTGTACCCTCAGTCGGACTCTTGGTTTCTCCTATACAAGTGGTGGAGAAAAGATAAGTTATTCTGAAGTTGCTAGCATTGGAAGCCAGGCGGTTAATATCCTAGTTCCCTTCACCAGCAGAAATCTTTCTGGTGGTGGAGGCGTTGGAGGGAGTTTTTATTCTCCTTATAGAATATCTGTCTCCATGTTCTATCAGATATTTAGAAAGGTTTTCTTTTAGACATTTTTTTTTTAGCAGGAAGCTTGCTTCCACAAGGTTTTTTCTTCAAGACCTTAACAGATCTGGGAGATGTCTGTCAGTTTCCAATGAGCATGGGGCTCTGTCTTGTGTCAGATTCTAACAACCCTTAGGTTGTCTTAGCAGTAAAGACAGAGCTGGATATGGTGCTCATTGTTCCCTTTATGCTGGATTCAGTCTGAGAATACACAGACCTCGTACTTATCAGACACGGAGAGGGGTCGGTGGCGGCTGATCTGAGCAATCTGCTACCTTTTTGTGGTGTACACTCCAGGGACAAAGATGCCTTTGAGTTTCAGTTTCATGTGTAGAGCTGTGTTCAGCTCGGTGGGAGGTTAACCCTTTTGGAAGGTTAATCTAATTCCCTCTGGGTTATGATTTATGGTCAAGAAGTCAACAACTTCTTCAGACTCTTCTCCTTTCTCAGAGGATTTCGACCATTTAGGAAATAGTGGTTCTGGGTACACGGTCGGCACCTCCAATGTCAAGAGCCAGGAGGGAATTAGAATGATTGACATTGCTTTCTTCCAGGTGAGGTAATATCACTTGCTTTAAGTACTATGATGGGCAGGTCCGGAGTAAATCCTTCGGCACCCGGTATGAGTGGCGAACGGCAACGAGTTCCATCACTAAATAATAAGATAAAATAAATAGGGCATAGATCACCATGGTATGCTTGCACACACATAGGAATTCGTCTTCTGCTTTTAACCCATCTGTGCGGTGAGTGTAGTACACGTGCCTAGAACGGTGGGCTGCCCTAATTTTGGCATCCAGGGAGCAAGTGCAGGGTTAGGTGCCTTGCTCGAGAGCACAACTGACCCTCATGGAGATCGGATGGAATCCTTCTGGGTTAATTGAGGACCTGAGTCTCCTTCAGCTTCAGGTGGCAGATTTTTTTCTGTTTAACTCCGTTGAGGGAGTCAGTTTGGTAGGTCTATTCTAGTGTCTTCTAAGAGGCCTCAGTCCTTGCATGGTATTCTGCTCTAGCCTGTACACTTATAGTTAGAGGGAATATCCTTTTAGGTCCCTAGGCCACCTCTGGTCTGGGATATTTTTCCTGGGATTACTTATACCCTAGGGGGACCTTTAACCCTAGGGGGACCTTTAACCCTAGGGGGACCTTTAACCCTAGGGGTCCTGTAGCCCTAGGGGTCCTGTAGCCCTAGGGGTCCTGTAGCCCTTGGGGTCCTGTAGCCCTTGGGGTCCTGTAGCCCTAGGGGACCTGTGACCCTAGGGGACCTGTGACCCTAGGGGACCTGTGACCCTAGGGGACCTTTAACCCTGGGGAACCTTTAACCCTAAAGGGACCTTTTTAACCCTAGGGAACCTTTTTAACCCTAGCGAACCTTTTTTAACCCTAGGGAACCTTTAACTCTAGGGAGCCTTTAATCCCAGCTGGCCTTTGTCTCTGGCTGGCCGTTAGCCCTAGTTGGCCATTAGCCCTAGTTGGCCGTTAGCCCTAGTTGGCCGTTAGCCCTAGTTGGCCGTTAGCCCTAGTTGGCCGTTAGCCCTAGTTGGCCGTTTACCCTAGTGGGGCCCTGGGGCTGTCTTGGACCCGCTTTGAGGCTGTCTTGGCCCCTGGGGCTGTGTCTAGTTCTAGGCTGCTTATAGACACAAAAGATATCTCTAGTCTAGAGTTGTCCCTAACTCTGGGCTAGTTCTTTTACCCGTACATGGAACCTTGCTATTTTTTTCTCAGATGCTGAGAATTTTTTTCTACCAGTACTGAGCAAGTTTCCTTGTTATACACGTTTTGGGCTAAACAGGCAAGCTATTGCAGCCTCTTGGTCCTCAGCGAGATGTTTTTTTCTGCTGAACTCTCTTGATAGATCTGCTGTCCTAGTAGGATCAGTCTTGTGGCAGTAGTTTCCTCCTTTCCATTCTTTCCCACCCAACGAGGTAATGCCAACTAGGGTAACTAAGTTAGTTACCTGGTAACTTTTTTTTCTAAACATCCGAAAGGGCAGCATACGCCTACTTCCCTCCCTTTTTTGTCTTAAGTGGAGTTGGATTTTGTATTGATTATATGTTGGAGTTGTGGGTCTATTTCTTTGCTCTTTCAGATCTCTACAACAACTGGGGAATGGGAGGAGTCAAGATTTTATTCTGTCTGGTGGTCATGTGTTCCCGATTGGTAGGAGGAGCCCGGAGGTCTCAGGCATATGCTGCCCTTTCGGATGTTTAGAAAAAAGTTACCAGGTAACTAACTTAGATTTTTTAAACCCAGTGACCAAGTCATAGGATTTGCTATAATGTCCTTTTCTCCTTACTCCAACTTCATATTAGTGAAAAAAGCTCACAACATGGTGATTCCAGGGCTGGTCACTAGCCTTCCCCGGGGCATTGCGAGGCAGATGCCCTGCTGTGTAACCCCCCAGGGGCCCCACAGCACCTCTTCCTGGCACTCCCTCAACAATGTAAACAAGGGCGGCCACATCTCTGATCCTTTGGGGTGCACATGCTCCTGCGCCCAGCCATTCAGATAGGCTGGGGACGGGAGCTTGCGCTCTGCAGGGAATGTGGCTGCTCTTGCTCCTATTTCAGGGCTTTGCATGTAAACAGAGCGCGTTTGCTGAGCAATTAGTATGCACAGGGAACAGCTCTAATTGGACGGGAGTCTGTGCTTGCACCAATGGACTAGAAAGAGGTGAGTTTGAAAGGGAGATCTGGGGGGTTTCACACAGTGTAGAACTCCGACTTGGAATGCCCCAGGTGTGCGCAATGATAACTGGGAATGTCAAAATCACTGGTTTTGTTCCACTTTGAATATTGTCAAGTTTAAGAACACTGGTGATTAGACATTTGCCAACTTGTGTAAAACTGTTATAGCGGGGACAGTATAAAATGAACCATTTCAAGGCACCTGAAAATCTCTGATTATATGTAAATACCCTACGTTTTCTGTGCAGTCCTGGAAGAATGAAATTAAAAAAAGGGCACACTTTGGTGCCCTGCTACAGCTTCTACCATGTTCTGCAGGAAATGGAGGAGAGGCACATGGAACAGGCACCAGGTCAGCTGCTTGCTGGCTAATTATTGCCGTTTGGTTTAGAGTCCCTTTAATGCAGAAATGTAAAAACACTAATTTAATTGTATCGTTTGGCTGACTCTTTACAAAAAGCTGTTTTTTTATGTTTCATATGCTTTGGTTTTTTTAATTTATTTAGGAGAAAAACTGCAGTCATGAAGTGACAGTTGTGCTGTTCTCTAGAACATTTTATGATGCCAAGTCTATAGGTATGAAGAATGGATACATTTTAATAATCTAGGATTGGGATTAGGGAACTGCTTCTGTGCCTTATTTTAGTTTCATACATTTTATTGCAAGCACATACCATATTTTTCACCCTATAAGACGTACCTGCCCATAAAACGCACCTATGATTTGGAGGAGGAAAATAGGAAAAAACATTTTAAACCAAAAACACACCATTACAAACAGTGTGGCATTCCCTCTATTCCATTCCTCATGGGCAGTGTGGGATGCCCCCTCCCATTCCCATAGGCTGTGTGGGATGCCCCCTCCCATTCCCATAGGCTGCGTGGGATGCCCCTCCCATTCCCATAGGCTGTGTGGGATGCCCCCTCCCATTCCCATAGGCTGTGTGGGATGCCCCCTCCCATTCCCATAGGCTGTGTGGGATGCCCCCTCCCATTCCCATAGGCTGTGTGGGATGCCCCCTCCCATTCCCATAGGCTGTGTGGGATGCCCCCTCCCATTCCCATAGGCTGTGTGGGATGCCCCCTCCCATTCCCATAGGCTGTGTGGGATGCCCCCTCCCATTCCCATAGGCTGTGTGGGATGCCCTCTCCCATTCCCATAGGCTGTGTGGGATGCCCCCTCCCATTCCCATAGGCTGTGTGGGATGCCCCCATCCCATTCCCATAGGCTGTGTGGGATGCCCCCATCCCATTCCCATAGGCTGTGTGGGATGCCCCCATCCCATTCCCATAGGCTGTGTGGGATGCCCCCATCCCATTCCCATAGGCTGTGTGGGATGCCCCCATCCCATTCCCATAGGCTGTGTGGGATGACCCCATCCCATTCCCATAGGCTGTGTGGGATGCCCCCATCCCATTCCCGTAGGCTGTGTGGGATGCCCCCATCCCATTCCCGTAGGCCGTGTGGGATGCCCCCATTCCATAGGCAGTGTGGCTTCCCCCCTCCCATTCCCCATATAGGCAATGTGGCTTCCCCCATCCCATTCCCCATATAGGCATTGTGGCATTCCCCCCATTCCCATAGGCGAAATGGCATTCCCCCTCCCATTCCCCATATAAGCAGTGTGGCATTCCCCCCACCCCATTCCCCATATAAGCAGTGTGGCATTCCCCCCACCCCGGGACGGGGATAGAGCCTGCCGCTCCTCTGTCTTCTTCTGGCCTCCCGCAGTATGGCAGGCAACGCGGGAGCGCCGTTAACGGGTGAGTTTACTTTTTTATTTTTTTTCATTCGCCCTCTAAGGCGCACGGACATTTTTCCCCCACAATGAAAAACTGTAATTCCCCCATATATCGCATCCAGGGCTGTCAAACATATAGGCAGACCAATGTAACTGGGAAAATAATGAACGGGCCCCCCCGAGAGTAAAGTGCAAAAGAGGGGGGTTGTTATAATCTTTGTTTTGTGCTGGCACAAAATTACCCCCTGGTATTATAGAAACAATATCCTCCAAAACCAATACAATTTAATTAAAGTGACCAGTGCAGAGCAGTGCAAACTCGTTTGCTGAACTAATTGATTACACGCAATATCCATATAAATCCTATGATAATGAGATACAAATGTGCTAAGACAATAAATAAAACTAAGACATTAGTTATGGACACAAGGAAAAGTGCTAAGTGCTAAAATACAAGACAGTCATCATTGCAATAATCAAGCCGTGAAAACTGTACCAAACCAGGGGGAGAAAGCAGCACACCCGTTCAAAACATGTAATGGAGGGGAAAAGACAACAGGGACACCTGCGCACGGCTACCCTTGCCGCTTCAGCTGGGTGAGAGGAATAAAATGAACAAAAGCAACTCCTTTATACTTACCTTCAGCTGTGTTCCAGCCAACCACCACTGGGCACAAGATTTAGATTCCAATATGTTTTTATTGGGAAAATAAACAAATAGTATCAAGTACAAATCTGGCTAAGTGCGGGCCTCTTCCCTGATCTGGTAACTGCCAATTTAGCCACCTATATCACCCCTTAAAGCGGACCAACACCCAGGGGGGATCGGCTCGGGAATCTATAAGATTCCCGGGCCGATCAGATCCCTCCCCGCGGGGCATCCGAAATCGGGATGTCCTGCGGGGTGAAACCCCCCAGGAAGCCCAAAATCCTACCTTTTCCACGTTCCAGCAGCGCATGCGTGTCCACCGCCTCCGGCGCAGGTGCGCTCCCGCTCCCTGTAAGAGGGACGCGCGGGAGGCGGTGCCGGACGCGCTCTGCTTGTCCGGCGCTGCCTCTTGCTTGTCTGCCAGCGGGGATTGGCTGCAGCGGTCACGTGGGAGCGTGGCTTTCTGGGGGGTTTCACACAGCGGGGCACCCCCAATCCGGGGGGTCGCCCCACCGAAGTGGACCAAAATCCAGGATAGTCAAAATCCTGGGTGTTGGTCCACTTTAACCCCCCCCCCCAACCAATTCTAGGCACATTCAAATCACACATACCTACTAACTCCTACCACAATTCCTGCAGATAAACACCTTACTGTCAGCAACCCCCCCCCCCCCCCCCAAAAAAAAAACCTACTGTGATTTACACATCACAAATCTCACACTAGCCTGCATACATTAGCAGAGGCAAATCCATCTGGACGTCTTTTGAAAAGAAGCGCGGAGTTCTGGTTCTGCTAGCACAAAACTAGGAGCTCCCTTTCTCACTGCTCAAGCATGGCTTGGGCAAAACTTTAGGCTGATTAAAGAGATTCTTTACATTCTTATGTCCTTCCGCTCCACCACTCTATTACCACATTCATATGTAAGCAATACACATACTGTATACCTAATCCTCAATGATTACTAGTACTATTGTGTTAGAAATTTCAGCCAGGGGCTCCAGTGGGCCACAGATGGAGAACCTCTGGTACAGGTTTTCTTACTGAAGCATAAACATAAGACTTCATAATACTAGATCAATTTGGACACAAGTGTACTGTTTAATTAAAGTGGACCGTCACCCAGGGGTGATCTATAAGATTCCCGGGCCGATCACCTCCCTCCCCGCGGGACATCCGAGATCGGGATGTCCCGCGGGGTGAAACCCCCCCAAACACCCCAAATCCCTTTACCTGGTCTTCCCTCGCGCCCCTCTAGACGTGCCCGCGCCGGCCGTCTGTGAATGGCCGGCGCGGGCGCGCGTCAAGAGTGACGCGCGGGAGGTGGTGGCGGAGGAGCCGCTTGTCCGCGGCTTGTCTGTCGGCGCTGGGAGCGGGGAGAGGTGAGTTTTTCGGGGGGTTCGGGGGGGTTTCACACAGCGGGGCACCCCGATCGGGGGTGCCCCACCGAAGTGGACCAAGACCCAGGATAGTCAAAATCCTGGGTGTTGGTCCACTTTAAAGCGTCGAGTAGCACACTAGTAAAGATATTGCATGTCAACAAAGATAGATGCTATAAACCCACACAATATATACACAATAAGAAAAGAGGGGGGAGGGGACCAGTTGGGGGAAAAGGGACCAAAACACATAGTAGTTAAAGGTTGTAGGTCTTGGTCTGAGACCTGTGCAGAACATGCCTTAGTTTAAGGTATGCTGGGTAATTGAAAACATTACAGCAGTGTTCTGTAATGGTTGCCTGAAATATGGTTGTGTATTATTGATTTATAACCTTTGTTTAAAATGTAGATTTAACATACATCTATCAATTTTGTTTCATCCTTTTTAGATGAATTTCCAGAATCTCATCGTAATAATGCAACCGTCGTGCAGGATCACCAGGGGCGATTCTATGAAGATTTCTATAAGTATGGACCCCTATTTTCCTGTTTTAAATGGGCAGCCTTTCTGTCATATGGCCTCATTAGGTTCCAGTCAGCAGTGACTTAGAGAAGTGTTCAAAGTTCTACAAATAACAATTATCCCAGTTTGACCTACACCTTCCATTTAATTGTTAGAATCGTGTCTGTCTTATTGTTTTAGTTGACTTCTCTGGGTTATTCAAATCTTTATGCCCAAAGCCCCTAAGAGTCCTGCACAGCTGAGGTTCTGCACCACCTGCAACTTCTCTTTTGGCCACTGAAATGGTCTTCTTTACAAACTTATAGGGACAGAGTTAAGTAAAGCAGTCTCTACAGGAGATACAGATGGTATGGCTAGCCAGACCATGGCATAATTGGTAGGGGGCACAACAACAGCAGTGGGCCTCAGGGGATGTAGAGGAAAAATGTAATATTTTTTTAGGGAGGAGATGTGAACTGAACTTAAAATGAGCCAATGTGTAGTAAGCATTATTATATTATGCTAAGTATACAGCACGTCCTGTTCCAGAAGATATTCCTTACACTTGGGTTATACATCCAGTAGATGGCTCTGGACTGCAGAGACAGGAAAGTGGCCCCTCCCGGCCCCATATATACCAGGGACCTCCCACAAAATCCCCAGTTCTTCTCTGCAGTCTGGGCTGCGATGACTAGAAGATGGCTCTCTCTACTCGCAGGTGAGCGGGGCTATTAGCCTGCGGCCCTGTAGGACTATTTCCACCCGTTTCCTTTTATTCCAAGTATGCATCACACCCTGCTCCAGAATGATTCATTACGTCTGGGTTCTAGTCCACAAGAGGGCACTTTACTCCAGAGATGGCAAAAAAGAGACCCCTCCCGGTCCACATATACCCAGGACCTCCCACTCATTTCCCAGTTTAGTCTCTGCAGTCGGCGTCGACAGTCAAGATGATGGCTCTCTCTCTCCTTACAGGTAAGCCAGGTAGCACCCAGCCCCCCCTTTTGTCCTATTTCCACCCGGGGCGATTTTAAAATGCCTCCCAGCTACGGCTGCATGGTCCGGGTGAGGGTAGGTAGCACCTATTAGAGGTGCTTTTCACAATGGAGCTAGACTCCACCACAAATCCCCCACCAAAGGGTAGGCGGTTTTCAGGTTGGCGATCCTCATATGGGATTCCCTGTCTGTTTTACTGCCCTCATTACATAGACCCTAATGTAACCATGGGCTTTTCCTCTGCCTCCCTTTTACCGGTTAGTGGAGGGGGGGGGTTTATCCACGGCTATTGTATTTTATATGTATGTGTGCTTTTACTTGTGTGTGTGTGTGGGTGCGTGTGATTGTCTTACATGCGCTGGCAGCTGCCAGCACGCTCTCCTCCTCTCCTCCGTCAGCTCTGCGGCGGCGGTGGGCCAGTGACGTCACTGCCGGCTCCCAGCCTATTGGCTGGGGAGCGCGGCCTGTTAGTTGTCCCCGCACTCTGGAGGGGGCGGGGCCTTGCTTACTATTTCATGTGATGGCTGCTAGGGGACTCTGTGGGCAGTATATATATATTACTATTATGGGTATGCACGCGGGGATTTTTTACTCATGTGAGTTTTCCCATTATGTTTTCCAGGGGGACAACCCTAATTAGAGGTTTCTCCCGGTCCTGTGGCCCATCCCAAAAAAAATTAAGGGGGATCTTTAATTTTATCCTATAAAATCCTCCCACTAACGGACATTTAAGGGGCATCCCGGGTAGCTGATTAGCATAATTCCCGTTGGTCATTGCGACTACCTAAAATCACCATATGGAGGCTCCCCAGGATACTGTGCTCGGGGTCCCCTCGGGGCAATCCCGGCTGTGTGTGGTGTGCGGGGCATCCCTTGTGGACGATAATGTGCAGATTTGTGTACCATGTGCGCAGCAGGCGATTGCGCGGCTATCTGGGCCCCGTGCGGTGGGGTCAGCTCCGCTGGTCTCATCCCCCACACCTCCGCACCTGGTTATGACCCCTAGTGACATTAACACTAGCGGGGAGTCGCAATCCGATGTTTGCGCTAGACTGGCCAACATTGATAGAATGATTGCTAGTTCTGCAGCCAGGAAGGCTCCAGCTAAAAGACGGCACATTGCGCCCGCTGCGCCGGCCTTTGCCTCTGATTATGATGATTTTCATGATTTGTCTGACTATACCCCGCTAGAGGAGGGGGAATTATTCTCGGACTCCGATTTCTCTGATTTATCAGCAGTACCTTGGCGCAGATGCCGGTACAGAGCGTGGGGACGCGGACGACACCCATAGGCTGCTTTCCCAAATATTTGAGGTACTTGCCATTTCCCCCCCTGTGGCGGCGCCTAAGCCAGGGGGAATTGTTTGGTACCGTTAAGCCACGGTTGGAATTCCCAGATCAGACGCATTTTAACAAGCTGATGCTTAAGGAATGGGAGAAGCCTAGCAGGCTTCCCGGTATCCCTAAGGGGTGGGATAGGAGGTATCCCTTTCCCACTGACACGGTCAAACGTTGGCCAACTCCCCCCCCCCCCCCTCCCGAGGTGGATGCCCCCGTCCTGGGGTTGTCCAATACGTTCGTCGTGCATTCTCCTGATTCCACTACCTTGAAGGATAGTGAGGTCCGACGTATTGACCAACTGGCCTCCCATGCTTTTGCTTGTACGGGTTCGGCCTTGCGCCCGGTGTGTGCTTCTGCTATCACAGCCGTGGCTATTAGGACCTTGATCAGGGGCATTCTGGATGGCTCCCATGAGGATCTTTTTTAGTGCTTTGGGAGCTCTGTCGCAATGTGAGTTCTTCATCACTTAGGTCTTATCTGACTTGGTGACATCATTTGGATGTGTAGCAGGACCTCGGCATTGGTAGTCTCTATCCGCCGTTCGGTCTGGTTGCACCAGTGGGCAGCTGACAATGCTGCTAAAAAGGCGCTCACGGGGCTTCCCTTTCAGGGTTTGCTCCTGTTTGGGGATCGTTTGGACCTTTTTGCTAAGGGAGGTAAATTGCCCCAACGCAAAAAGCAGCCGCGACCTTTTCGGGGTTCAGGCTCTTTCGCTCCCTCCTTTCGTGGGCCTAGGACAGGCCCACTGCTTTTCAATGCTGGGGATTTGTGGGAGGTCCCTCGGTATATGTAGGGCCGGGAGGAGCTTGTTTTCTACATGTCTGCAGTGCACGGCACCTGAGGCGGAGGATTACCCACATGTTATTACTATTCGAGAGCAGGACGTGCTGTATGCGTATAATACCAACTCTACAGGTGAGTACTTCAGAGTTGTATTTTTTGAAAGTTTTTATTTTGCGTTGTAACGTAGAAACAACATACATATACACGGCAAATTGTTCCGTATTTTAGGTGCCGCAGGCACCCAACATCAAAATGGCATCCTATCAGACAACATCAACAACCATTCACACCGGACCCAGGTTGTGCTAGAAACAAGGAGATCTCAGGTGGAGTACCTGAGAGGGTGGCAACCATTGGCCACCCATTGAGGCCTATCCAGTCATGCTCCAGGACATGCCCTCCCCTCACTCCACAGGACAGATATCGACCTCGGCTCCATCTTGCGGACTCCTGACTCAGCAATAACCACAGCGCTGACAGTGTTCCCCCATCCCTGGTTCACTCATTATCAGGTACCGACTCCTGACACTGTAGCCACGGATCCCAGATCTTCTCAAACTTATCCGGCACCCCCCTTGCAGCGTATGTTTTATACATAGTGAGTTTCTGGTTGACTAATCTTTTCCATGCTTGTACTGAAGGTTTAGCCGGGTGTCTCCAATTTAGCAATATGCATTTTCGAGCATAAAAGAGCAGCAGCCGAAGCAATGATTTTAATGCTCTGAGTTCCGATATCGACTCGACCACCCCCAGAAGACATAGTGAGATTGAACCCCTGATCCGAATTCCCACTACTTTGCTGATCAGATCCATGACACCCTCCCAGAAATTCACCAAGATCTCACACGACCAAGTTACGTGTACCCACGTGCCGCTATCTCTCTCGCACCTAGGGCACATGTCCCTATCTAATAGGCCCATTCTGTGCAGACGGACCGGGGTGATATACGCCTGGTGAATCCACTTAGTCTGAATGAACCTATTCCTTGCCTCCACCACTGACGTGTGCCTTCCTTCCAGGGAGCGCCCCTATTGCACCCACCAAGATGGGGGGCGTCTAACGTCTCCTGACCCTCCGGAGCCAACACTGGGAAGTTGATCTGGTCTAAGTAATTCTCCAGCTCCTCAACATCATAGCTAGCCTTAGAGGAGTACAATGCCGAGTGATACTCAAGGAACCGCTGGGCAATTTCACCCCCTTCCGTTACTGTCTCCCTCCCATCAGATATCACGGCAATGCTATTGGTTTTGGTTTCGGCTCTCGCTAAGTTGGCCTGGGTCTTCCCGTTTTTGTCCCCTTTATTAAAAATCGTAGCTTGCTTGTATAGCAGCAATTTCCTAGCAGAGTCAGTAAGCAGCAAGTTATATTCCCGTTTCAAAGTCATCAGTGTCGAGTGGTCCCGACTATCGGCTGATGCAACAAATTGCTCTTCTGCTGTGGCAAGTTTGCTTTCAAGCTCTACCCTCTCTCTCCCCTTCTTCTCCCTAACCGCAGCAATGGCGCTTATTGCACACCCTCTAATGACTGCCTTAAAAGCATCCCACCTTACCTCGACAGAGGTCTCATCCGCGTTCACCTCCCAAAACATCTCAGCAGAGGATGACAGGCTACTTTTGACTTCAGGGGTCTCCAGCCATAGGGGGTTAAGGGCCCAACCCACCCGACTCTCCCGAGCTTGAGATAGTCCTATCACCGTTAACAGGGGAGAGTGGTCCGAGATGCCTCTCGGGAGGTAGTTGCAAGACACCACCCTGGCTAATAACTTAGGTGACGAGAACGCAAGATCGATCCTGGACAGGGATCTGTGAGTGCCTGAGTGGCAAGAGTATGCTCTGTCAGTGGGGTGTTTCCACCTCCATAACTCCTGCAGACCTAGTGCCTCAGCCCAAGACGCCAATTGCGTCCTCGGGCCCGGATTTCTGTCCAGCCGATCCAGCGCAGATTCCAGAACCATATTGAAATCCCCCATTATTAATACCGGGGAAGGGGGATAGTTGACCACTTTTTTCCATAACCTGTTGCAACACCTGAATACAAAAAGGCGGGGGGACGTACACACCAACTATGATGACATCAGTATCCATTAGTTTGGCATGTAGGATCACGTAGCGACCCTCCCGGTCCGTCTGCAAACGGGGTTCCCTTGGAGATCAGCAAGGAGACCCCCCTAGAGTAGGACGAGAAGAGAGCATGGAAGGAGCTTTGGATCCATGGTTTCTTAAGCACCAGGCTTCTCTGTCCCACCAGGTGAGTCTCCTGGAGGATCACCACGTTAGGTTTATACCTCTTAACGAACTGAAGAACCGTAGCTCGCTTGATTTTATCATTGATCAGTATCTGCCTGATCAGAAGTATAGTGAGCAACAGAAAACATTGGGCACACCACGAGGGAAGGGCTTCCCCCCTTGCTTAGCTGCTATTATTGATGCTTTCAGAGTTGTGGCTTTGCAGCTGTTAGTAATGGCAGGCTCCTTTCAGCATCTGCTGCTCTTTACTGGGAAAATCCCCCCACACAGTCTCAGCCAGAGAGCAGTCTTATCAGTAGAGAGGCTGTCTCCTTATGTACTGCCTGGATGTTATGAGACCGCAGGGGGCTGCCCCCCCCCTCACCTTCAGAGCTGATATGGCGTCTGGCTGCTCTCTTCTCCCCTCCTCACATTGTCGAGCGTCTCTCACTCTGCGGGGACGTGCCACTTGATCTCTAGGCACCTCTCTCCCTCACCACCGCAGCATCCCCGATAGTTCAAAAGACGGTGCCTCTCCTCTCTTCTCACACAAGCAGCACGTGGTGACGGTGCCTCTCCTCTCTTCTCACACAAGCAGCACGTGGTCGGAGATAAGCTTCTGTCTCCTCAGCCCCTCCGGCCCCCGCACACTGCCTCCTACAAGGGTCACTGCCGCCGCTCAGTAGAGTTGATCTCTCCCTCAGCCAGGGAGAGCCACAGAAGGGGGATTTCTTGCTACCCAAGCACCATACAAGGAGGTAAGTCAGGATGTTATCTCAGAGCCCGATCAGGCACGTCCACCTAGGTCACCATCTTGGCCACGCCTCCTTGAAAGGCCATTTTCTGCTTTGGCTATTTTTTTCCAAAGATTCTTTGCTCAGCATCTCCTGGTCAATACCTTTTTCCAGGGGGTTACTCATGTGCGTCCCCCACATAAACCGATATTACCAGTCTGGGACTTGAACTTGGTCTTATCTGCCCTGCAGGGGTCTCCCTTTGAGCCCTTGCAAGGGGCTCCTTTGTCCATTCTCACACTTAAGGTGGTCTTTTTGGTGGCTATCACTTCTGTTAGGCGTGTTTCTGAATTGGCGGCGCTTTCCATCAAGCCTCCTTTTTTTGAGACACCAGGATAAGGTGGTGTTTCGTTTTAAGCCAGATTTTCTGCCTAAGGTGTTTCTGCCTTTCATCTCAATCCGGACATTGTTTTGCCTTCTCTGTGTCCTAATCCTAGTAACCCTAAGGAGAGGGTTTTACATTCTTTGGACGTAGTCAGAACTCTGAAGTTCTATTTGGTGGCTACTGAATCCTTCAGGAAGAGTGATGGTCTTTTTGTGCTTCCGTCTGGACCTAAATCTACTATCAGCAAGTGGATACATCAGGCTGTGATACAGGCCTACTCTGCTAAGGGGAAGGAGCCTCCCTTCTGACTTACTGCTCATTCTACTCGTGCTATTGGTGCCTCTTGGGCTTTTCAGCACCAAGCTTCTGTTGAACAAGTTTGCAAGGCCGCTACTTGGTCTTCTGTTCATACTTTTTCAAAGTTTTACAAGGTTGATGTTAGGGCCTCAGCTGATGCTGCTTTTGTCCGCAAGGTTCTGCAGGCGGCAGTGGTTTAAACTGTCTGCTGTTACTTTTGGGGATCCCACCCTACCTTACGGACACTACTATTTTACACATTAAATAAAGAAACCCTTGGTAAAACAATGGAAAAGGACCTAGGGGTTTTAGTTGACAATAAGCTCAACTGTAGTAATCAATGCCAGGCAGCTGCTGCCAAGGCAAATAGGATCATGGGGTGCATCAGGAGGGGCATAGGTGCTCATGACCAGAGCATCATTTTACCCCTGTACAAGTCACTGGTCAGACCCCATATGGAATACTGTGTACAGTTCTGGGCACCTGTGCTTAAGAAGGACATATCAGAACTGGAGCGCGTTCAAAGAAGGGCAACAAAGTTAATAAAAGGAGTGCGGGGGCTAGAGTACCCGGAAAGATTGTCCAAGTTAGGTTTATTTAGTCTAGAAAAAAAGACGATTGAGGGGTGATCTAATAACTATGTATAAATATATTCGGGGTCCATACAAAGATCTGTCCCACAATCTATTTATACCCCGGAGTGTAACCATAACCCGGGGGCATCCACTAAGGTTAGAGGAAAGGTGCTTTCTCCACCGACATAGGAGGGGATTCTTCTCTGTAAGAGCAGTGAGACTATGGAACTCGCTGCCAGAGGAGGTAATAATGATGGATACAGTAAAAACGTTCAAAAGTGGCCTGATGCCTTCATGGCATGTAATAACATTACCAGCTATGGCTACTAGACCACTGGAAGGAATTAAACAGGCTGAACTGGATGGACTAAAGTTTTTTTTTTTTTTATTATTCTTTATTTTCATTTTGCACAGTATAATAATAAACATCATGACAAAAAGGAACAGATAAGGGAAGTGAGGCTGTCCGTAGCTCACTGAGTACATTTTCAACTTTAATGCTCGAGCAAGCCACAACATCTTGAACCATATACACAGAATGGGGAGAGAAGAAAGGGCGGGGAGGGGAAGGACAGAAAGGGAGAAGAAGGAAGGGGGTAGCGGGATAGAAAGGTAGGGAGGGGGACCCACTCCGAAGCACTTCGGCTTACTCCTGAAGATATCCAAGGTAATCGGTCGATAGGGTAAACTGATCCCAGGCACACCAAATCTCTCTGTATTTGTCAAGGGTGTCCTTCATTGAGGCCGTAAGCTCCTCCATCCTACTCACATCCCTCACTCTAGCCAGCCACATCGCTGTTGTCGGGGGATTGGGTGATTTCCAACACGCAGGTATACAAGACTTTGCGGCATTCAGCAATGGGGCCAGAAGGGATTTGCCCCTCTTGGAGATTCGAGGCGGGGGCCAAGTTAAGGAGGTAGCTGGCCGGGTCCTCTCCCAGTTCGATCCCGGTCAGGTGTAGAACTATTTTCCGGACATTGTCCCAAAACTTAGTGAGGCCAGTGCAGTTCCAGAACATATGAAGCATTGTGCCCCTTTCACGTGAGCATCTCCAACAAAGGGGGCTGGAAGAGGGTAACATCTTGGCCAATCTAGATGGCACGTAATACCATCGGGTCAGAATTTTATATGAGGCTTCTTGATATCTGCTCGAAATAGAGGATGTATGAGCCAACTGGAACATAGCTTGCCTCTGTTCTGCTGAGAAGTTTCTGTTAAGTTCCCTCTCCCATCCCTCCACGCAAAGGGGCACAAACGACTCCGGGGGGCTACTAAGCAGGGAATAGGCATGCGACAAAGCCCCTCTGAAATGGCCCACCCCAATGCACAGTTGTTCAAAAGGGGTCAATGGTCTATCAGCTTCGTCCGGTCGGCCCACTGATTTCTGGTAGTGGGACAGCTGGAAAGCCCGTCAGTAGTTAAGCGGCGGGAGCGAGTGCCTAGCCGCCAAATCCCCCGGCCCGCACCACTCTCCCCCTTCACGCATATGCATGAGCCTATAACAATTTTGGTGTGTCCACGAACGGAGGACACGGTCAGACTGGCTCGCCGGGAAATCTGGGTGCCCAGTCACCGGCGTTAGAGGTGACAGGGAGGGGGATATATCTGGCTTCGGGAAGACCCTCGCCACCACCCTCCTCGTGGGGCCTATCGTCAGGTGTTTGTTAAGAATTTGGAGCTGGCTCGATGGGATCCAAGGGAGTCCCGGAAGGAAGGCATGCGAGGCTTCTTGTTCAATGTGTGTCCATTGTTTCAACGTGGAGTGCCTGCACCAGTCGATCACCCTGACCAGGTGAGTCGCAGCGTGATACAGCCTCCAATCCGGGAGGCCCAGGCCTCCGCGAGCCTTGGGAAGGGTCAGGAGGGATGCTGCCAATCGGTGTGCTTTCCCAGCCCACACAAACCTCGAGCACAACCCCGCTAGTCTCATAAAGAATGTGTGGGGGACCTCTATTGGAAGGGCCTGGAAGAGATACAGCACTCTGGGTAGTATGTTCATCTTAACAATATTCACCCGGCCGAACCAGGTAAACGCACTCCTATTCCACCTCTGAAGGTCCTCCTCCAGCCTCCTCAACAACGGGGGGAAGTTGAGACCATATATCTTCTGAGGCTGAGCCGATATTTGTGTCCCCAGGTAAGTCACCGCCTCCCTCTCCCATTTGAAGCGGAAGGTCTTTGAGATCTGCTCTATTCTTTTGGGGGGAATGTTAATGTTAAGGGCTGAGGATTTCTGGTAGTTTATTTTATAGTTGGACACTGCCTGGAAGTCCCGGAGCTCCGCCAGCAGGACGGGCAGAGTGGTTTCTGGCCTGGAGATGAAGAAAATCAGGTGGTCAGCATACGCTGCCACCTTATGTTCGACGTGGCCGACCCGAACTCCAGCCACATCCGAGTTCTTCCTGACAGTGCGCAGGAGTGGCTCTAAAGTCAAGACGAAGATTAATGGCGAAAGCGGGCATCCCTGGCGCGTCCCGTTTGATTGATTAAATGGTTCGGAGGGGAGCCCGTTTACTATGACAGACGCAGAAGGGCAAGAGTAGGAAGCTTTAATCCAGTTAGTCATATGTTTTCCAAGGCCAATATGGCTGAGGGTTGCAAACAGAAACTCCCAGCTGACCCTGTCAAACGCCTTCTCTGCGTCCGTTGAGAGGAGCAAAGTACCCGTCCCCCCCCGTACGCGCCTGGTGAATCAAATTGATGACCCTCGTGGTCTTGTCCCTACCCTCTCTTGTAGGGACAAAGCCAACCTGGTCCCAGTGGACGAGATGAGGGATAAGGGGCGCCAGTCTGTCCGCAATCACCTTGTTAAATAGTTTCAGGTCGCAGTTCAATAAAGAAATGGGCCTGTAGCTGCCACACTGCATCGGGTCCTTGCCCGCTTTCGGGATGATCGTGATGTGGGCACGGAGTGTGTCTCTAGGTGGGGGGCATCCATCCTTCAGGGAACCAAAGGAGGCCACAAATTGAGGGCCGAGTAGCTCCGCAAATTCCTTGTAATACCCCAAGTCGAAACCGTCTGGGCCCGGTGCCCGTTCCGGTCTAGTGCCTTTAATGGCCTTCAGGAATTCCTCCATCTCTATTTCCTTCTCAAGGGCATTAATCACCTCTTTATTGAGTCTAGGGAGTTCTGATTCCCGAATATAGGAAGTGATACGTTCCAGATGTGTAGACGAACGCTCCTGAGGTAAGTTGTAGAGGCTTTCATAGAATTCCCTGAAGGCCACCGCTATATCAGACGTCAAGTGTTTCCTGCCCCTCTTGGGGTCCTGAATAACCGAGATAAAATTCCTCCCACGTTGAGCTTTCAGTGCTCTAGCTAGGGCCTTACCCGACTTGTTGCCATATTCGTAAAAGAATCTACGACTCCCAACCGCACGTTTTTTAGCCTCAGTGAGGCAGATATCCCTAAGGGACTCCCGAAGATTCACCAACCTGCCCCCAGCTCCCTGTCCAAGGTCTGTTTGTGTCTAGTTTCAATAGTCAGTATCTCCTGAGTCAGCCGGGCAATTTGTTCGTTTCTCATTTTTTTAAGAATTTTGTAAAGAACCAGCACTCCAATGTAAAGGTAAAAGTAAATGAGCTTATATTTGTAATCCAAACACCATAAATCGTGCAAAACAAGGATTGGTTTCTGGTCGACGTTTCGGGGTGCACTGTGGCCCCCTTCCTCAGGACCAACCACATACAACCAGAACAGGCAGTGAACAGCCATTATATACAAAAAGGGGGCCTACTGGCCCATAACCATTCAAAAATTTGCGCCTGACGTCATCAATGACGTCACCGGCACTCGGAAATTAGCATATCAATAAGAATGTAAATTAATGCTGTAAATGACAATAGAGGGGCCCCTTGAGGTCCCGGCTTACCTCTGCTAGGCGCCCCTGCCAATAGAATCTGCAGGGCACTGCCGCTATTGTCAGCGGGGGGTTGCCAAGCAACCCCATGCTGTCCCCCAATCAGGGAAGGTCAGGCGTGATGTCACAGGTCCCGGGAAATCTGCCCGGTAACCGATGACGCTGCCCAGGAGCCAAATGATTGGCTCTCGGGTGTAGCAGAGCTAGCACTCTATCTCCAGCAAAAGCTTTGCTGGAGGCAGAGCATCAGCTTCTGCACCCGACCCCAGTGCGGCGGTGTCTTAAAGAAGATTATACATGAAAAACCTATAATACAAAAATAACCATACAACATTTGGAAATAAAAAATATGAAAAATAATAATGTGAAAAACTTATCCTACATAAGGAGAAAGGCCCTTAGGGATGGAAATGGAACACCAATTATTTGCTTGGACTGGAGAATTGGGGTATATACAGCCAGTCCTAAAGATAGGGGGAAAGGTTAATTAATCTGAAAAGGGGGGGAAGGGAAAAGGTTAGTTCATCTGGGAATGGGGGGAAAAAAGGTCAGTTCATCTGGAATTGGGGAGAAAAAAAGGTTAGTTCATCTAGTATCCAAGAAGCTGCTGAATCCAAATGATGTATTGAGTCCTCGTGGAGCAACAGTGTCCAGTCTATGGATCCAGTAAGTTTCACGTTGGAGCAGGTGACGATTCCTATCACCCCCCCTCGGCGGTCTGGGGATGTGTTCAATCACCATGCCCTTTAGTTCATGTGTCTGTTGGCCATGTATATAAAAATGCACAGCTACAGGTTTTTCCATGTCCACCGGTTCTCCATTTCTTGCTTTCTCCTGATGAACTCGCACATTGCTTTTGTGTTTTTGGAAGCGTTTTTTGAAAGGACCGATCGTCTTTCCCACATATAGGAGACCACAGAGGCATTTTAAGATATATACACAGAAATCCGTGTTGCAGTTGTAGTAGCCTCTGAGTTTTATTGGGCATCCCGTATGCGGATGTGAAAATTGTGTGCCTATAATGAGTGAATTGCACACATTGCAATTGAAGCATTTATAACATCCCAACTTGGATGAAAGTACCTGTCTCTGTGGATTGTATTTCTCCACAGGATCCGCTCTTATGAGTAAGTCCCTCAGATTACGGCTACGGTTATAAACTCTCAGTGGTGGTCTTCTGACCATGGGTGCCAGGGTCTTGTCTGCAGTAAGAATGTTGTGATGTTTGCGTGTAATACGTTCAATATATGCCGAGGTATGGCAAAATGTCTGCGTAAACGGAATACGTTCTTCCTTTTTCTGTTTAGGATTCTCATTATTGAAGATGTGGCGAGCTTTTGTTATGGCCGCGGTCAAGATCTGTTTGGGATACCCTCGTTCTCTGAATTTGTTATACATGGCTTTAAGTTGCTCCTCCAGTGTCTCACTATCAGAGTGTATCCGAAGGATTATTAAGAACTGTGAAATGGGCAAATTGTCAACCAGATGTCTGGGGTGTGAACTCTCATATTTCAAGAGAGTGTTTCTGTCCGTTGGTTTAATGAACAGGCCCGTCTTAATTCGGCCTGTGGAGTCCTTGTGAAGTGCCACATCTAGAAATGTGACATAGTCCCTTGACACTTCAGGGTTAAATTTAATGGTCGGGAACACTGAGTTCAGCATTGCAATAAACTGCTGGGCTGATTCCTCATCATCTTGCCAGATCATAATGATAATAATGGGATACATATGAGTAAGAGTGCGACAGCCACTAGAAAATTTGCTCTCATTTTTTTTAAGGCGCGAGCCATGTTTAATTAGTAGGCCCCTGACCACGCACTTGTGGGCCTCCCACACCGACATCCGTGAGACCCCTTCGGTGACGTTAACAGAGAAATAGTCCACGATGGCCTTCTGAATATCAGCCCTAACCTCAGGGTCCTGCAGGAGCGAATTGTTCAATCTCCAATGACCTCTGTGGGGTGGGGTATCTGGGATGGAGAGGATGACCGAGACAGGTGCATGGTCTGAGATGGTTATCTGCCCTATGTCCATGCTGACCACCAAGTGTAAGAACCTGTGTGGGACCAGGAAGAAGTCTATACGTGAGTAGGAGTTATGTGGTGCAGAGAAAAACGTATAGTCCCTCTCCCTGGGGTCCGCCACGCGTCCATCAGTTGATTCCTATGAAGTAGGGCCTTAATTTTTTTAAGCATAGCGAAGGGGATGTGTGAGACCCCCCTAGAGGTATCCAGTCCAGAGTCTAGGACTATGTTAAAGTCCCCTCCCAGCAGGAGGAGCCCCTCTGTAAAAGCCATGAGTTTCTCCAAGGTGGAGTGGAGGAACCTGTGTTGATTAGAGTTGGGGCAGTAGCATGTCGCTAGCGTAATTTTTAAGGAGTAAAGTGTTCCCTTAACAAAGAGAAACCTCCCCCCGGGATCCAGGAGCGTCTCGAGATGTGTCCAGGGCAGCGCCCCTGCCAGGAGAATGGCGACTCCCCTAGATTTGGAGTCCGGTGAGGGGCAAAGGTATTGGGTTTTAAAGTGACGGTCTGTGAGATTATGGGATCTTCCTATTTTGAGATGGGTTTCTTGTACAAAGGCAATCTGAGTGTGCATGCTCTTCAGCTCCCTGAGGACGGATGATTTCTTGAAGGGAGAATTCAAACCCTTCGCATTGAGGGATGTGCACTTTACCTTGGACATATTGATATGAGGAGAGAGGGTCCGGGGTCAGATTCCATACAAATGGGACCAAGAAAAACAACAAAACAACAAAAATTATAGAAGGATAAAAGAGCACAGGACAAGACGATACAAAACAAAAAGAAAGATCAACCACACGTATTAAATACAACACAAATAAACTTTTCCACCACAGTAACTACAGGGATGTACAAAGAAAATCCCTGGAGCTAGGCGTGGATTTAAACGGGGAATAAGGTTACTGCTCCCCAAAAAGGAGGTCCCCCACTCGTCCGCCAGACGTCGAACGGGAGAGGACCCCAACCTACTGTGGGAACGCAACGGGCTGAAGGCGACCGCGGCGTCCCCCCAGCCACCCCCCACCGCCAAGCAGGCTCCAACTCGGCCGCACTAGCGGCCGCGGAGCACGCAAATGATGTAGACACCCACCCAACAATTCAAATAACATTCTCAGGCGCCCCCTGGCACCCCCATCAACGATCCGCTGGAACCCGCCGGTGAAGGTAAAGGGCTACTCAGAGCCCAGCTGGACATATGACGGAGTGGCCAGGGAAGCAACATCATGGTGACAACAGCAAATAGATAACATGGTATCAAAACAAAACGGAAAAAGGCCATATATGAGACATCTTTGGCAAAGGAACACAACGATGGCCCTATTTGAGTTTGGACTCATTGTCGCGGGCCCGCGGTGCAGGCGGCGGGCCTCTGGTTTTTTGTCTGCGCAAGGTGCCCCCGCCCCCCCCCCCCGTCCGGACCGGGAGGGAAGAAGCGGGGAAGGGTCCAACCAGTCCGGGACCTCTATTGCCGGCGAATCCAAGAAGGCGAAAAGTTCGGGGAGGTCCGCTGGGGTTCGTAAGGCAAAAACACGCTGGTGTCTCTTCACCAGAAGGTGAAACGGGTATCCCCATCGGTAGGTGGCCCCGCACTCCCGAATCCTTTCCAGTAGAGGTCTTAACAGGCGCCTCAGGTACAGGGACCGCCTGGAAACGTCCTGGAACACCTGCAAAGTGACACCGTCAAAGTCTATCCGGTCCCTCTCCCATGCTCTTCTGAGGATTTCCTCTTTTACGGAAAAATAATGCAGGCGGCAGATGACGTCTCGTGGGCGACCCGGGTCATCAGGTCTAGGCCCCAGTGCTCGGTGGAGGCGGTCGATCACTATTTCCGCAGTGGGTGGACGGCTCAGGATCCCGTTGAAGATACCAATGACCGTTTGCAGCAGTTGATCTGGGCCAGTGGCTTCAGGGAGGTCCCTCAACCTTATATTGTTACGGCGGCTCCTATTTTCTAAGTCATCCAAATGTAGGACCACCGCTTGAGATATGGAACGTTGGGAAGCCATGCTTCTCTCCAGGGCTTCTATTCTTTGGATGGTCGAGGTGTGGGACTGTTCCATGCCCGAGACCCTGGAGTCCAGGTCGCCCACGGCACCTTGTAAATCAGAGATATCCTTCTTAAAAGTGCTTTGAACCCTCAATATAAAGGATTCCAGGTCCGCCTTGGTCGGTAAGGCTTTAAGTTCAGCCCTGATATCTGCAAGGACTCCCGCGTGGCAATCTTGAGAGGGGGGAAGGGGACCAGCTGGGCCGCCCAGACCTCCATCGCGGCAGCCCTGGACGTCGTCCTGAACCGCCCCGGTTGTTTTTGTCTTGGGTTGCTCCGGTATAAACCCTTTTTGAGCGGAGGGTAAAGTCCCCCCTTGGCACGAGGGGCCCAGAGGCCGGGGAGGGGGGGTCTGCCCCCAGACCGGCTATCCAGGCGCTGTGGTGTGGTCTGGTGTGGGAACGGACCAAGGTCGCAGGCCTCCCCGCTGTGACTGCCACCCCAAGTCCCTCCATCTCAATCTCCTCTGGAGTGCCATGCCGGGGAGGGAGGGGAGCGCCTGGAGCCCCAGGGGAGAACCATAACCCAGCCAGGTCCGAGGAAGAGTCGTGAAGTGCCCACAAATTCGGGCTTGGCGGGGACACCCCCCTCAATGGCGGTGTCATCGATGCCGGCCTCCCCTCACTATCGCTGTGAGGGCGGCCCTTCCATCCCAGCCGCCCCTGGGATCCCCTCTGTGCGCCGGGCCCCAAGCAGTCCTGCAGAGTCCCCTGCTCCAGGGTGGGATATTTCATGAAGGGGCATCCCGCGGTCGGGGTCGCCCATGATGGGGGCAGCAGCGGGAGTCCCCCCAGGCTCGTGGCCACGTGGGTACGTTGTGTTGGGGAGCTGGGCCACAGCTGCACAGGCTCCGCAGCAGCAGCCATTGATCTCCTTCCCCCTCCCACCCGGCGGGGATTTCTCTGTCTCATGTGGCCGCCTGCTCTTCACTGGCGCACGCACCGCTCCGGCGGCGCCAACAGCCGACACAGCGGGCTCCGGGTCACACGTGGAGCCCGACACCCGTCGCTCGTCGCAGCCCTCCTCACCTCTCCTCGGGGATGCAGCAGCACGGCAGGCTGGTACGTCCTCCGCACAGGGGACCCCCGGATCGAGCGCAGCCCCGGCCTCTCCGATCAGCGCCATGTCATGCGGCTCCTCTGCCACCAGACGCGCCGCCGCCATCTTGCTGCTCTCGGCGACCTCTCTTCTCCATCCTCCAGCTTCAAGGTAAGAGCTGATCTTGCGTGCTGGAGGGGATGGAACAATTCTCTGGCCTCTCCGCTTCTTAGCCATGTTAGGGCCAATTGATTAAGGTGGGTGGATGCCCTGATATTATGGGATTAGTCGGTCGGCCGGAGGGAGCTCACGCCATAGACAGCCTCACTCCTCCATGCCCGGCCACGCCCCCCCCTGGACTAAAGTCTTTATTCAGCCTTACATACTATGTTACTATGTTACTAAGTGTAAGGAATATCTTCTGGAACAGGACGTGCTGTATACTTAGAATCATACAATTCTGTGATTACTCACCTGTAGAATTGGTATTATATGTATACAGCACATCCTGTTCCACCCCACCCTTGTTATCATTATCTTTAGTTATCTCTTTATGGTGATTGTTCTTATGTTCACATTTTTATATAATGGTTATAGTTCTCCCGGTCTCATTTTAACTGCTTTTCAATACTGGGGATTTTGTGGGAGGTCCCTGGTATATATGGGACCGGGAGGAGCCACTTTTCTGTCTCTGCAGTCCAGCGCCATCTACTGGATGTATAACCCAAGTGTAAGGAATATCTTCTGGAACAGGATGTGCTGTATACATATAATACCAATTCTACAGGTGAGTAATCACATAATTGTATTTTTTCCATTCTCATCGGCTTAGGGTGGTTGTACAGAATGAGAGAAGGGAAGAATGGACATCCCTGTTAGTAACTGTAAAAAAATTATTCATCCAGTATCCTGTAATGGTGAGACTTCGAAATGCAGGTAGGCTAGTTTTCCTAAAGCTTGGAAGTATATCCTTTTGAATTTATAAAAACACTAATACTAACACTAATATAACACAAACACTATAATATTATTATATAATGTTAAGAGGTTTCTTTAATATTTTTGCTTTTAGAATCCTTTCCACCTGGACACAATTCAACTTCAGACCAGGGCAACTATTTAGAAGCTATTAATCTGTCATTTAATGGTAGGTTTTGAATGTTACCTATAAAAAAGTTTTGTCACACGTTTTGTTGTACTTCTACTTTCTTCATTCTGGTTTGCTTTATTAGTATTCGACAAGCATTATATAAATCGAAACTTTGACCGCACTGGCCAGATGTCTGTTGTGATTACACCAGGAGTTGGTGTTTTCCAGGTTGATCGTGCACTCATGATTCTAACCAAGCAACGTATGATTGATAATGGTAAGAACACAGTAAATTGGGTCTCTTTGTGTTATTATAATAGAAATTGCAAAAGCATGTTGTTCAGACTTAGGTACCTGTAATCATTTAATCATGCGTAGTAATTTAATCTATGCAAGTGCTTGAAGGGCCAGTCCAGCCAGACTACCCTTCCACCCTCCCCTAGCATTGAAGCATGGATGTCGGGAGCGCGGTATATTGGGTGGTGTGGGGTTGCCCGGGGATACTTAAAGCGGTTCTTCACTCTGAAAAATAGTCTATCTTATATGTTTCCCACACCCTGTACATACAGATTGCTCACATTAAAAATCATCCTACCTGCATTTAGTGCATGTTATGAGCCTTTAAACAAACATCCAAGATGGCGGCTCATGGAACAACAGGCAGCCTGCAAACAGGAAGTGCCTTCTGACTGTGCTGCTCTGCATTCTGGGACTGCTGACCTTTTCCTGACCCCAGATCTGCTATGTTTGAGCAAAGCACAGCTATAACCCAACCCCCTGCACTTTATCCCACTCTCCTCTCCTCAAGTGTGATACTTCTGAGTCAAGATGGCGGCGCCCATATCCTAAAGTCCTGAACAGAGTTGCAGCCCAGTGGGGGAAAGAATAATAAGTACGTGACTAAAAACTTAAAATATATTAATTTTAGATGCTGGGGAATCATTTTTTAAGGGTTTGGGCTTTTCAATAAATTATGGTGAAGGTCCGGTTTAAGGAGAGTGGCAATGGCTGCGAACATGGTGGTTTGTCTTCCCTTGGAAGCAGCAAGAGGTGCTACGAGCATGTAGGAAAAACATTTGTTTTGATGGAACTCATTTTCAGCATGGGTAAGATCATTATTATGTAATCTTACCTATTGCCTCCTGTTTGTTTTTGCTTGTTTTGTGCTACATGATATCTGCCAAACAGGGCGTTTGGATGCACTTTAAAATTCTTCAGACATTGATTAGGAAGCAGAATATATTGCATTAGTAATTGTTTGCAGTGTAAGGAAATTCTAGACTGGCACTTTTGTTTTTAAAGTACATTTTCAGGCAAAAAATAAAAAAAAAGCTATACTCCCCTTTTCTCACATGCTTACCGTCGCTCCTAGTCATGGGCTGCAGGGCTTATCTTAAAGGCTTCATTCAGGTCCCTCGCATCACTACTTTATCAGTGGGCCATCAGTCACAGTGAGCTACTACGCCTCCGTAGATTCACTGCAATGGAGGGGGCGTGGCAGCTCACCGTGACTGATGGTGGGGTCGTCGCCATGTCGGAGGAAGACTGAAAGAGAAGCTAGATGAGAGAGAGACGCTGTGCATGGTTCAAGACGGAGAGGGACCTGGATGAAGCCTTTCAGGTAAGAACTGCAGCCCTGGACTGGAAGCGACACGGTCTGTGTAGGATAAGGTGTATGAGTATAGCTGTTTTATTTTTTGCCTGAAAATGTACGCAAGTATGTGTTTTGTATGTTGATATGCCAGGCATGATTTTCCTAGTGCACAGCATGGCCTGTTTCATGTAGTCCTTACGTCTGGGTATTCCGCCACAAGGTGGCCCAGTGTACTGCAGAAGAATTGTGACTCCTCCCGGCCCCATATAAAAACCGGAATCACCCATAGACCTCCAGTGTTTTCTCTGCAGTAATACTGCGTAGAAGATGGCGTTTCGCAGGCGAGCGGGGCAAGCAAGCCTGCGGCCCTGCAAGTCTATTCCCACCCGTTTCCGGACTCTATTTGCCTCCCAGCCTCGGCTGTCGGATTGGGTGATGGTAGAGGAGCACTAGGGTCAGGTGCTCGGGGAGCGCTGCTCCAAGCCGTAGACCCTGTACCACAAAGGGTAGCCGGCCACAGGCTTTTATGGTGAGCCTACTGCGGGATGAAGAAGCACTGCTGTCGCTATGGTGTAGGGGGTGACTTGTGTTCCTAGCCAGCCTAGCCCTTTTGTCTTTCTTCCCTGTGGGGTTTGTCTCCTGCCCCCCTCCCCTGCGAACCCCCTTTTAGTCGGCCCCCGCCGCTGCCTGCCCTCTCCTCTGCTCCCCCTCTCCCTGGCGTTTTTTTTGTCGTTGGGGGGGGGGGTGATCTGGTGTGATGACCCGCTGACGTTTTTCTTGCCGCCGCCGCGGGTGTACTGCGCTCCGCGGTGAGCGGCGCTATTACTGTGTCTGTCTGAGGACTATCATGGAGCCGGCTCTGGGTCACGTGGGCGCTTTTTTCGCGCTCTTCGCAGGGGGCGGCGCCGGGGGATGACGCGTATTGCGTCATACCTCCGTGGCCCGCCCCCTCGAGGTTCTCGATCTTGGCGCCATTCTTGCTCAGGCTGCGTGCTTGTGACCGGAGGCCAATTTCTGCGTGGGCTGCGGCGGTGCCCTGCTTGTCTGATCTCCCATCCGCGGTTCTTCCAGCTGTTCTGCGATCGCCTGTGTGTGTTGCGCGCGCTGTGCCATTTGGTCCGTGAGTCCCCTATGGGGGTTTTTCTTCTTGGGGCATATACTGCGGGATGCTTATGTGTATTTTTGCTTATGTCTTTCAGGCGGGATAACAGTGTATTGTGGTTTCTCCCGGTCCTATACCCCTCCCTTTTCCCCTCCTGGCCCTCTCTGTGGGCATCCCTTGGGGAGCATCCCGGGTGGCTTTTTTATTAGCCCTTACTCTTTTCTGGCTTATTGTGCCTGTTACAATCACCATATGGAGGCTTCTGGGGATAGCGTGCTCGGGGGTCCCTCGGGGCAATCCCAAATGTGTGTCATGTGTGGGGCATCCCCTTTGAGTGGTGGTGGCGCGGTTTGTGTGCCGTGCGCCCAAAGTGTTATTGCGGACCAGGCTGGGATGAGAGTTTCTCTTCCCAGTTCTGCGCTCCCCCCTGGCATCTCCTGCTCCCCCGCGCCTGCATTTAGCCCCCAGTGAGGGGGATACTAGCAGGGGGTCACAATCTGATCTGGCACTAAGCGTGGCCAGCATTGAAAGGCAGCTGGCCCGACCTACGTTGGGCAAGGCCTCTGGCAAGAAGCGGCATCTTGACACCGCGCCTTCCCTCTATTCTAAGTATGTCACACACCCCGCTTCAAGATATTCATTACCTGTGGGTAGTATGGTCCTGTAGAGGGATTCTGCAGAGATGATTGGAGGAAAGAAAGCCCCTCCCAGTCCATAAGTACCTGGGACCTCCCACTCATTACCCAGTCTTCATCTCTGCAGACGGCGAGCAAGCAGCAGATGATATCTCCTCCTTGCACAGGGGGACTTTAAGGTAGCCGGGTCTACTCCCGGCCTATATATATTTTTATTTCCGTTCGGACTCTTTATTCCCTTTATTAATATATAGCTATTTAAATGCCTCCCAGTCTTGACTGCTGTCCGAGCGAGGGTATAACAGCACCTCAGGTGCTCAGGAGCTATGCTCCACCGCGAGACCCTATAAAGAGGGTAGGCGGTTATACCGGGTTGGTGACTCCGGTTTGAGATGCCCTGTCCAAGAGTTTAATTTTCCCCTTAAATGGCCTATTCCCCTTTTTTAGTTGTGTGGAAGCCTCTTATTCAGCTTCTGATGTTTTTCTATGGGGGCGCCTGGAAAATAGATTTATTTGAAATGTTTGTTTATAATGTTTACTTTTCTGGTATGAATAGTTATAATGTAAACTTGTTGCAATCTTTTTTGCTGACAGACACTGGATTTTTACCTCAGAGCTGAGGGGAGGATTTCTCCCCTCACGCTCTTGAGTGAGGGGGCGGGGCCAGGCCTTCGGTATGAGGCCGCAGCCCGCACCCTTTAGGAGTTTGGAGCTGGTAGCGTGACCGAGCAGGGAGCAGCTCCGCTTGTTATGCGGGCTGCTACCAGCTCTATTATGCGCCCGGTGCCGCGGCTGCCTGCGGCACCGGTGCGCGAGTGTTAATGGAGGGGAGCTTCCCCTCACGTCTGACAGACACTGTGCTGGGTTTTTTTCCTCAGAGCTGAGACAGGTGCTGGATTTTACCTTCAGCTTATTCAGCTTCTGGTGTTTTTCTATGGGGGCGCCTGGAAAATAGATTTATTTGAAATGTTTGTTTAAAATGTTTACTTTTCTGGTATGAATAGTTATAATGTAAACTTGTTGCAATCTTTTTTGCTGACAAACACTGGATTTTACCTCAGAGCTGAGGGGAGGATTTCTCCCCTCACGCTCTTCAGTGAGGGGGCGGGGCCGGGCCTTCGGTATGAGACCGCAGCCCGCACCCTTTAGGAGTTTGGAGCTGCTGGGCGGAGCCTTGCAGCGTGCGATCCACGCTGGCCACGCCCCCCTTCTGCGTCTCCCGCTCTGATCTGTGTTACCTCAAGCAGAGGACACAGTGTATTGGCACCCAAAGACTCAGTGAGTGGCCCTGCGGCCGTTGCTTATCTGTACATATTTGCATATATATATGTATATATATATATAGGTATAATAGATATAGGTTTATATAGGGAGAACCTCTTACTGTCTTTTTCTATGTTTTTCAGGCTGAACTGCCAGGAATTTTTTCAGGTTTCTCCTGGTCCTAGAGTACCTGGGTACTTTTGCTATTTATTACAAAACCTCCCACTTGGACAATATAAGGGCATCCCGGGTTGCTTAATAGCGTAATTCCCTCACTCATAGCGACTATTCAAGTTCACCTTATGGAGGCATCCCAAGATTCCGGGCTCCCCTCGGGACAATCCCGGAAGTGTATGGGTTGTGGGGTATCCCTAACAGGGGATGATTTTTTCCTATGTATAACATGTGCACAGCAGACTATTACATGGCAGTCCGGTCCCCAGGCATCTGGGTCAGCGCAGCCGGCTTCATCCTCTCCCCCTCCCACTTTGACCCGTGCCCCGTGTGAGATTGCCACGGGGGGGCAGTCACAATCTGATGTGTGTGCCAGGTTGGCCAGTATTGAAAAATTCATTTCCTCCACGGTTGCCAAGAAAGCACCGGCTAAGAGGAAGCATTTATCACCGGTTAATAATTTTGAATATGATGATGACGAGGACGGCCTGGATTGGTCAGATTATTCCCCTCTAGAAGAAGGGGAATTATTTGAGGATTCAGATATTTCTGATGATCAGCAATTTGTTGGTGCTGATTCCGATCGGAGCTCAGGGACTTCCTTGGATACTCCTAATGTTCTGACTCAGATGTTTGAGGTGCTTGCTATCTCGCCTCCGGCGGAGGTTTCTCAACAGCAAGGGGAGTTTTATGACGAATCCAAGCCGCGGTTGGAATTCCCTAATCAAAAGCATTTTGATAATATTATTTCTAAGGAATGGGAAAGGCCTGCCCGGCTCCTAGGCATTCCCCAAAGTTGGGATAAGAGGTATCCTTTTCCAGTGGATACGGTTAAGCGCTGGGCGTCTCCCCCCGAGGTGGACGCCCCTATTTTGGGGTTATCCAACTCAGCCGTATTGAACAACCCTGATTGTTCCTCTCTTAAGGATAGTGAGGATAAACGCATTGACCAGATGGCTTGTCATGGTTTTGCCAGTATTGGGGCAGCAATAAGGCCTGTTTGTGCCTCATCGCTGTTGGCGGTGGCTACGAGAAAGGTGGTCAGGCACTTGTTATCCTCCTCCGGTTTGAATACGGACAGTGAGGAATTTCGTGAACTAAAACAATGTGAGGGGTTTTTGTCCTTCATGGTGGCCGCTTTGGATGATTCCTTGATAATGAGTAGGAGAGCTTCTGCTCTAATGGTTACTATCAGGCGTTCAATTTGGTTACGCCAGTGGGCGGCTGACTTTGGGTCAAAAAAGTCACTAACAGCTCTTCCCTTCGTTGGGTTACGGCTCTTTGGAGACAAGCTGGATGCCGTGGCCAAGGGGGGCAAACTACCTCAACGCAAGAAGCAACGTCGCCCCTTTCGAGGAGCGTCTTCCTTCACTCCTTCCTTTCGGGGATCTAGAGCAGGAAGAGGTTTCGCCTTCCCTTCTACAAGGGGAAATTCCTGAAATAGGGGCAGAGGACGTGCCCGTTCAGGATACAGTTGGGGCTCAAAACCCAAACCCGTGGCCAAGCCCGCTCAACAATGAGGGGGCGCCCTCACCCATGCGGGTGGGGGGACGGCTACAGCACTTCTCCCAGGTCTGGAACCGAGAGGTCTCGGACAGGTGGATCAGGGAAGTGGTGTCTTCCGGCTACAAGCTGGAGTTCGAGTCCTACCCTCCCCCGCGTTTCCTCAGGTCTCGGGTGTCCCCGGAGGCACTGGCTGCGCAGCAGCTCCGGGCGGCAGTATCGAGTCTTCTGGAAATGGCAGTCATTTGCCCAGTTCCCTCATTAGACCGGGGTCGGGGTTTTTACTCAAATCTGTTCACGGTTCCCAAAAAGGATGGCTCCGTCCGGCCCATACTGGACCTAAAGATTCTCAACAAGTTCGTCAGACTGCGAAGGTTTCGCATGGAAACGTTGCGCTCGGCTATTCATTCTCTTCGTCAGGGGGACTTCATGACGTCCATAGACATTCAGGACGCTTACCTCCATGTTACCATTTTTCCCGCACACCAGAGGTTTCTGAGGTTCGCAGTGGAGGATCGGCACTTTCAGTTTGTAGCTCTTCCCTTCGGTCTCACCACAGCTCCAAGAGTTTTCACCAAGGTGCTTGCTGGGGTGATGGCTCTCCTCAGAGCGCAGGGGATTCGCATTGTGCCATATCTGGACGATCTCCTCATCATGGCACCGTCATTCAGCCAGGCAGAATTGGACACCAGGACGGTAATATCCACTCTGGAGAGGTTCGGCTGGGTGATCAACTACCCCAAGTCCTCCCTACACCCGTCCAGGACAGTATCCTTTCTGGGAATGTCTCTGGATACAGATCTGGCCAGAGTTTTCCTTCCTCAGTCCAAGGTTCTTCTGATTCAGGAGTTGGTTCGGTCGCTCATGTCCATGCCTTGACCGTCCATCCGTCTAGGGATGAGACTGGTGGGTTTGATGGTGGCCTCATTCGAGGCGGTTCCCTTTGCTCAGTTTCACACAAGGACACTTCAGCTCCATCTGTTATCGGTCTGGAACAGGTCTCCTCAGTCGCTGGATCATCTTTTTCAGATGTCTCCCCGAGTTCGCCGCTCGCTTCGGTGGTGGCTGAACTCAACCAACCTACTGAGGGGCAGATCCTTTCGGACTCCTCAGTGGGAGATAGTCACTACGGATGCCAGCCTTTCAGGATGGGGGGGCTTTTGGAAGGATCTGCAAGTTCAGGGTTTGTGGAGTCCCCTGGAAGCTCACGAGTCTATCAATGTTCTGGAATTGAGGGCCATCAGGTTGGTTCTTTGTCATTTGACTCATCAACTGCGAGACTTGCCGGTCCAGGTCAGGTCGGACAATCGGACGGCGGTGGCCTACATCAATCACCAGGGAGGAACCCGCAGCAGGAATGCCCTCAAGGAAGTGTCTCTGATCCTGGACTGGGCAGAGAGACATGTCCCGTGTATCTCAGCAGTTTACATCCCAGGTGTGGAGAACACGGAGGCAGACTCTCTGAGCAGGATGTCAGCCCGCAAGGGGGAATGGTCTCTCAATCCCAGGGTCTTTCACTCAATTTGTCTCAGGTGGGGGTCACCGGCGGTGGACCTATTTGCCTCCCGTCACAATCACAGACTTCCGGCTTTTGTGTCTCTGGCGAAGGACCCACTGGCTCTCGCGGCGGACGCCATGTCCCTGAACTGGAGGGATCTGGGGTTTCTGTACCTGTTTCCTCCGTTTCCCGTGGTGGCCAGAGTAGTGCGCAAGCTTGCTCTGGAGAGAGCAACAGCAATTCTGGTAGCTCCAAGGTGGCCAAGACAGGTCTGGTTCGCAGACGTGGTAAGGTTGGCAGAAGATCAGTTCGTTCTGCCCCTGCTGCCAGATCTGCTCACACACTTCTGGTCATCTTCATTACCCCAATTTACCAACGCTGGCTTTGACGGCGTGGCTGCTGAATCCTCCATCTTGAAGGAGGAAGGTCTTTCTGACGCTGTTATTCAGACTCTCATTCATGCTAGAAAGAAGTCTTCTTCATCCGTGTACTATAGGACTTGGAGGTCTTATATTGATTGGTGTGAGGCTAGGGCCTTCCCTTGTAGGGAATTCTCTGTTTCTAGAATTTTGGAGTTCTTGCAACATGGTCTGGACTTAGGGCTCCAACTCAATACTCTGAAGGGGCAGGTGTCTGCCCTGGCGGTATTTTTCCAAAAGTCTTTTGCACTACATCCTTTGGTTAAGACCTTTTTCCAGGGGGTTACGCATGTGCGGCCTCCTAGGAAGCCTTTGATTCCGGTTTGGGATTTGAATTTGGTTCTTTCTGCGCTACAGGGTCCCCCCTTTGAGCCCTTTGTCTTCCCTTACGCAGAAGGTGGCATTTTTGGTAGCTATCACTTCAGTTAGACGTGTTTCTGAGTTGGCGGCTCTGTCTATTCAGGCTCCATATTTTGAAAGACATCAGGATAAAGTGGTTTTCCGTTTTAAGACGGACTTTCTTCCTAAGGTGGTTTCGTCCTTTCATTTAAATCAGGATATTGTTCTGCCCTCTCTCTGTTCTAACCCCAGCAATGACAAGGAGAGGGTCCTGCATTCTTTGGATGTGGTTCGTGTTGTTAAGTATTATTTGGTGGTAACGTCTGCCTTTCGCAAGACTGATGCATTCTTCGTGGTGCCTTTTGGGCCCAAGAAGGGTCTACCACCCACAAAGTCTACCATCAGCAGATGGATCCGTCAGGCCATTGTAGGGGCCTATTCTGCTAAGGGGAGAGATCCTCCCTTTCGTGTTACTGCTCATTCTACTCGTGCGGTTGGGGCCTCCTGGGCTTTTCAGCACCAGGCCTCTGTTGAGCAAGTTTGCAAGGCTGCTACCTGGTCTTCTGTTCACACTTTTTCAAAGTTTTACAAGGTTGATGTGCGGGCCTCAGCGGATGCTGTTTTTGGCCGCATAGTTTTGCAGGCTGCAGTAGTTTGAGTTGTGCTTTATACCTTGTTTTTGGATCCCCACCCTTTATGGACACTGCTATTGGATGTCCCACAGGTAATGAATATCTTGAAGCGGGGTGTGTGACATACTTAGAATAATACCATTTTGTGAGTGCTCACCTTGTAAAATGGGTATTGTAAGTATGTCACACACCCCGCTTCAACCCGCCCTTTGGATTCTGCATCCTTCATATGGTGAACTTTGCGTTGTTATGACTGATATTTGGCTTTTCCTGGTCCTTTACCTTACTGCTTTCTTTATACTGGGTAATGAGTGGGAGGTCCCAGGTACTTATGGACTGGGAGGGGCTTTCTTTCCTCCAATCATCTCTGCAGAAGCCCTCTACAGGACCATACTACCCACAGGTAATGAATATCTTAAAGCGGGGTGTGTGACATACTTACAATACCCATTTTACAAGGTGAGCACTCACAAAATGGTATTTTTCTGAGGAGGATGAGGGCCTTCATGTGTTTGGCGGCCAGAACTCCCTAGAGGAGGGGGAACTCTTCCATGATTCAGACTCATCTGGGGACCATCAGGAAGGGTACGACAGTGACCCGGGATCCGCCTCTGATGAGGATACCTGGCTCCCTAATGACACTGATAGACTGTTGTTGGACATTTTTAAATCTTTGCACATTGCCCCCCCTTAGGTGGCGAAGAGGAAGCAGGGTGAGCTCTTTCGCCCTGATAAGCAACGCTTAGAGTTCCCGGAGCAGGGTCATTTCTCCAGTATGGTGCTCAAGGAGTGGGAACGTCCTAACAGATTGCCATCGGTGCCGGTACCAAGGTGCTGGCGGGCGTAAAGGCACTTCTGAGGAACCAGGGAATTCGCATACTCCCTTACCTGGACGACATTCTGATTGCTACTCAGTCTCTTCATCGGGCCGAGAAGGATACTCATGTGCTGACCTCCACTCTTGAGTCCTTCGGTCGGGTGATCAACTATCCCAAGTCTTCTCCGTCTTTGGCGAGGTCCTTTCTGGGCATGACTCTGGATACTTCTCAGGTCAAGATATTTCTCCCTCAGCAGAAAGTGGAGGGCCTTCAGATGCAGGCACGGGCTCTGCTCTTGTTTCCTCATCCATCCATTCGGCAGGGGATGCAGTTAGTGGGCCTGATGGTGTCCTGCTTCGAGGTGGTTTCCTTTGCTCAGTTTCACATGAGGCCTATTCAGTTGCATCTCTTGTCAGTTTGGGATCGGGACCCTGTGTCCCTGGATCAGGAATTTGCTCTGTCCCCTCTGGCCAGGCAGTCCATCTCGTGGTAGCTGGACTCGAGGAATCTACTAGTGGGCCGGACCTTTCTGCCGCCGTGCTGGGAGATTGTCACCACAGATGCCAGTCTGACCGGTTGAGGGGGAGTTTGAAGTACTTGAAATTTCAGGGTCAGTGGGGCCCCCAGGAGGCCCATGCACCCATCAACATTCTAGAACTACGGGCGATCAGGTTGGTTCTCTCCCAGTTGACCCCACACCTTTGGGGTCGGGCTGTTCAGATTCGCTCGGACAATCAGACGGCGGTTGCCTACATCAATCATCAGGCGGGGACTCGGAGCAAGTGAGCCCTCAAGGTAGTGTCCCTGATACTCTCTTGGGCGGAAGAGAATGTCCCTTGCATCTCGGCTATCTACATTCCGGGGGTGGAGAACCAGGAGGCACACTCCCTGAGCAGGAGGACGTCTCGGCTGGGGGAATGGTCCCTCAGCAACAATGTATTTCACTTCCTGTGTCACCACTGGGGTCAGCCGGATGTGGACCTGTTTGCGTCCCGCCACAATCACAAGCTTCCAAGATTTGTCTCCCTGTCGCAGGATCCTCTGGCCTTCGCCACGGATGCACTAGCGATTCCTTAGACAGAGTTTTGGCTCCTCTATGTTTTCCCTCCCTTTTCTCTGCTGGGCAAGATAGCCATTCTAGTGTCCCCCTGTTGGCCAAGGAGGGTGTGGTTCGCAGACGTCGTGCAGTTGGCAGTAGATCGGTACGTCTTGCCCAAGGATCCAGATCTTCTCACTCAGGGACAGCTGCACCATCCCAATTTACAAACGCTGGCTTTAACGGCTTGGCTGCTGAAACCTCCATCTTGATGGACAAGGGGTTACCGGCTTCTGTGGTTGATACTATGATTCGGGCTCAGAAGAAGTCCATGTCTTTTATCTACTACAGGGTTTGGCATGCTTACATTGCCTGGTGTGAGTCCAAGTCTCTTCCTTGTCTGGTGTTTTCTATCCCCAGGATTCTGGAATTTTGACAACATGGTTTGGGCCTTCAACTTCGTACCCTCAAGGGACAGGTGTCAGCTCTGGCTATTTTTTTCCAGAGATCCTTTGCCAATCACCGGCTGGTTAAGACCTTCTTCCAGGGAGTTACTCATGTGCGTCCGCCACGTAAACCTATGCTACCGGTTTGGGACTTAAATCTGGTGTTGTCTGCTCTGCAGGGTCCTCCCTGCGTTGCCCATTCTGACTCTTAAGGTGGCCTTTTTGGTGGCTATTACTTCAGTCAGGTGAGTTTCTGAGCTGGCGGCGCTTTCCATTAAACCTCCTTATTTTGAGTGGCATCAGGATAAGGTGGTGTTTCGGCTTAAGCCGGATTTCTTGCCTAAGGTTGTGTCTGCCTTTCATCTCAATCAGGACATTGTCTTACCTTCTTTGTGTCCTAACCCTGCTAATTCCAAGGAACGGACCCTTAATTCTCTGGATGTTGTCAGGAAATCTGATGCTTTTTATTCTTCCTGCTGGGCCTAGGAAGGGTTTGCCTCCGGCTAAATCTACTATAAGTAAGTGGATACTCAGGCGGTGGTACAAGCCTATTCTGCTAAAGGGAAGGTTCCTCCTTTCCGGATTACTGCTTATTCCACTTGTGCTATTGGTGCCTCTTGTGCTTTTCAGCACCAAGCTTCTGTTGAACAAGTTTGTAAGGCTGCTACTTGGTCTTCTGTTCATACCTTTTCCAAGTTTTACAAGGTTGATGTTAAAGTGGACCAACACCCTCCCATGATCGGCCCGGGAATCTATAAGATTCCCGGACCGATCAGACCCCTGACTCCCGCTGTGTGAAACCCCCCAGAAACCCCTAAATCCCTACCTTATCCACGATCCAGCGGCGCCCGCCGCCGCCTCCCGCGCGTCCCTCTAGCAGGACGCACACCCGCGCCGGCCGTTTGTGAATGGCCGACGCGGGCGCGCGCCCTGTAAGAGTGACGCGTGGGAGGCGGCGGCGGGCGCGCTCTCTTGTCCGTCGCTGCCTCCCGCTTGCCCGTCGGCGGGGATTGGCAGCGGCGGTCACGTGGGAGCGAGGAGAGGTGAGTTTTTCGGGGTTTCTGGGGGGTTTCACATAGCGGGGCACCCCCGATCGGTTTTTATATGGGGCCAGGAGGAGCCACAATTCTTCTTCTACAGGTGAGTACTCACATAATTGTATTTTTAATGTAAGACCTTGATATATTTATATGGATTTATTGAGTAGTGGTGCTGTTTGTGTTAAATTGGGCTGAGGCTCTTAGATGTGATTTATGTTTATGGGCTGATACAACTCACACCAGAGTTTGTTGTAGTCCCTATAGAGAATTTTCTTCGCACTGTGCATGCTCCCGGCGGCAATTAATTCTTATAGGGATCATAATAAAAGTAATGTTGAGGGTATCAATCAATCACAAAGTGCATAGCCGAGTAACGCCATTACAAGAGTTGGCTCGGGACCCCCAAAATAGGCCTCTGCTGTGCGAGTTATACACTGTATGTATAGATTCCAAAAAATACAAATAATTAAATGTATACATATGACTTAGAGATGATGACTGGATCTGTGTCAGGCTGGTTTATAAAAATGTGCAACTTTTGATGTTTGTAATTTGGCATCTGTTTTGTGTTTTTTTTAGGGATTGGTGTAGACCTGGTTTGCATGGGGGAACAGCCTCTGCATGCTGTACCACTATTCAAGGTAAACATTTATCTGGCAGGGCCATATATAGTGTTCTTTTTCTTTCTTATTCCATTCCAGGACACCAAGACAATTGTAGGTTAACACTTCAGCTGACAAACCATTAAAAAATCACCCTTGCCACCCTCTCCCCATTTTCCACACATTTCCCCTTCCCCTTCCTTTGTGATTATTTGTTGATATTTTGTTATTGTTGTTTCATAGTATTGCTAGTCCAATTTAAATTGGAGCCATAAAATGGAAGGACAGGCTAAAACTTAGGTATCGAAGTGTATTGAAAGGGCGGAGAGAGGAAATTATAAAGAGAAAAAAATTGTGGGCAGATTTATTTTGACGCAGAGTGTATAAGTGGCCCCTCATTTTGCTATTAAGAATATTTATGTGGATTTCTGTTACTGGACCATATTCTTGTGATAGTGCCCTTTTCATGTCAGTATGTGATTTTTCTCCTCCATCCAGCCCAGGCCGTCCCGATATTTTCATGATTGGGTGTTCGCCCCTAGGGGGCGCTGACTGCAAGATCAAAGATGTAGCTCCTCCCGGCCCCCTATAAAGGCAGCTGCCCGTCTATCATTCACCAGTTGTTCATCTTGCAGTTGGCTGCATAAGATCGTTACTCACTGTCTCAGAACTTGGCAGCAGAGCGGGGCCACCTAGCCTGTCTGCTGCCGCAGGACCCTATTCTCGTGGATCTGTCTTTGCAGCGAGGAGCAGTCTCCACTCTTCACTTGCTAACCCCCCTTCGCTCCCCCCGCCGGCTCAAGCCGGGGCGCGCGCTGCAAGCGGCGTCTCCTGCCCGCACCACGGTGTGCGGTCTCTTTCTGCGGTGTGAAGGGGGGGGGGGGGTTACCGCCGCCATGACAGGCAGCGTTTGTGCTAAGCTGGCCGGTTGACTCCCCCCGGGGGGGCGGAGTCCGGCGAGTGGCTGACGTCGCGCCGGTGACGCCCCGCCCGGCGGATCATTCTGGAAGCACTGCGGTGCGCTCACAGCGCTGCTGAGGCCTCTGTGCTGAAGGAGACCAGGTTTGCAGTGTCTCCCAAAGTTGTGCAGCGTCTGGCAGTAGTCCCTCCCTCTTCTGGCGGTGTCGTGAGTCCCTTTTTTTTTTTTGTGCTTTTATGTTGATTGCATGTATTCCTATGTCTTACTGTTAATGCACGATATGGGATCAGTTGTAATTGCTGTCTTTTCTCTTTTATTTTAGACCGTGGGCTAAGGTTGAGGGTTGTGGTTCATCCCGGTCCCCATTATTAATTAGAGGGATCAGCTATTAGGCTTAGGCAGTGTCTAGTAGCCTTATTGAATATTACTATTTACAATCGCCATTATGGAGGCATCAGGGGATAGTGAGGCGGGCACCCCATTTGGGCAGGACAGGCTCTGCCCCTTGTGCAGACGGAATCCCCTGGGCGGATTCAGCACTATTTGTCCCACTTGCGCCAGAGGCATTGCCTTGGACCATGAGCGGGCGGTCGCTCCTGACCCTAGCCCTGCGTTACCATCAGCCTCTCTGGATCCTCCACTGCTGCAGTTAGCCCCTAGTGAAGGGGAGCCAGCAAGGGGTCAGATGCTGATTTTGCGCACAGGCTGGCTAGTCTTGAGAAACAGATCTCGTTGACAGCCCCTAAGAAGGCCTCGAGTAAGAAGCGGCATCTGGAGCCGATTTTACTCGGATGATAATTTCTATGATTTCTTGGGATCTGCGGAGGAAGGTGAGTTGCCAGATGATTCACTCTCAACGGCAGAGCCTTCCGCTGGTGACGACAGCATCTCTGGTTCCTCCTCGGATGAGGATTCTTGCCTCCCGGATGATACGGAGAGTTTTCTCTCTTCCGTGTTTGATACCTTGCACATTGTCCCTCCCAGAGTGGCTAAGAGGAAGCAGGGTGATTTATTTCGGCCTGAGAGGCAACGGTGGGTCTTTCCTGAGCAGCCTCATTTTTCTAACATGATTCTTAAGGAATGGGAAAAGCCCAACAAATTACCGTCGGTCCCTAAGGGCCTGGATAGGCAGTATCCTTTCCCTGCTGAATTGGTTCGGCTATGGTCTCACCCTCCCGAGGTGGACCCTCTGGTATCGGGCTTGTCCAATACCATTACGTGACCCTGCAGACAAACGCATGGATCAGCTGGTCTGCCATGCTTTCACCTTTGTGGGTGCTCTCTTTCGCCCTGCGTGTGTCTCGGCAATTGTTTCACTAGCCAACAGGAGAAAGGTTAGACACCTTGTGGCTAGGGCTACATCTCACGAGCGAGCGGAGGAGTATAAGGAACTCAAGGCCTGCTTGGACTTCATCGGCTTTGTTGTTAGTGCCATGGATGATTTGGTCAGGCTTGGTGCCAGAATTTAGGCCTTGCTTGTTGCTTTGCGCCGCTCGCTCTGGTTGAAGCAGTGGTCGGCCGATGCGGATGCCAAGAAGTCCCTCACAAGTCTACATTTTGTGGGAAGCCGGCTGTTTGGGGGGCGCCTGGATCTTTTGGTCAAGGATGGTAAGCTCCCTCAGAGAAGAAAGCCTGCTCGGTCCTTTCGGAACTCCTCTTCTTATCGGTCCTTACGGGGAGGAAGAGGATCTTCATTTCCAGGTGCCCGCAAAGAGACCTGGGGCAGAGGTAGGTCCCGCAACCGGCCCAACCCCTTTTGGGGAGCTATGCCCAAACCCCCAACCAAGCCTACTTAGGCATGAGGGGGCGCCCTCACCCATACAGGGGGGGACGGCTTCTGCTGTTTGCTCAGATCTGGAGACGTCACATCTCGGATAGGTGGTGTCCTCCGGTTACAAGATAGAGCTGGCAGCCAGGCCACCCAAGAGATTCCTATGTTCAAGGATATCCCGAAACCCGCTGCGGATAGGTGTTATTTGCCCTGTCTCCTGGCAGGAACAGGGTCAGGGGTTCTACTCCAACCTGTTCACAGTGCCCAAGAAGGACTGAACGCTGCAGCCGATCTTGGACCTGAAGGGTCTCAACAAATATGTAAGGGTCAGACATTTCCACATGGAAACGTTGCGGTTGGCGGTGAGATCGCTTCGGCCCGGCGACTTCATGACCAGGGACGCTTATCTGCACATCCTGATTCTCCAAGGACACCAGAAGTTCTTGAGGTTTGCACTGGAGGATCAACATTATCAGTTTGTAGCACTCCCATCCTCAGCTCCCCGTGTGTTCACCAAGGTGCTGGCGGGCATCATGGCTATCCTGAGAAGTCAGGATTGTTACCCTATCTGGACGACCTGCTGATTTCGACCCGGTCCCTTCAGGAGGCCGAGAGCGATACTCGGACGGTGCTGTCAACACTGGAGGCCTTCGGTTGGGTAATCAATTACCCCAAGTCGTTTATCACGCCTACAACAGTGAGATCCTTACTGGGAATGACGATAGACACCGCTCAGGTCAAGGTTTTTCTACCACAGCAGAAAATTTTGGGACTCCAGACGCAAGTGCAGGCATTGCTGGCTTGTCAACAGCCATCGGTGCGTCTGGGGATGAGACTGGTGGGCCTAATGGTGTCTTACTTCGAGGCAGTACCCTTCACCTAATTTCACATGAGGCTTCTACAATTGAACCTGCTGACCGTCTGGAATCGGTCGCAGGAATCTCTGGAACAGGGGTTTTCGCTGTCCCCTCTTACCAGGCAGTCCCTCTTGTGGTGGTTGGACTCCCGGAACCTGCTGGTGGGCAAGTCCTTTCTGACTCCTCGTTGGGAGATAGTTACCACGGATGCAAGCCTTACAGGCTTGGGCGGCATTTGGTAGACCCAGAAGATCCAGGGTCAGTGGGGTCCGCAGGAGAACCGGTTACCCATAAATCTCTTGGAGCTGAGAGCAATCCTGTTGGTTCTTCTACACTTGACTCCCCATTTAAGAGGCCATGCGATCCAGGTCTGCTCGGACAATCAGACAGCTATGGCCTAGATCAACCACCAGGGCGGGACTTGGAGCAAGAGATCCCTCAAGGAGGTAACCCGGATTCTGACTTGGGCAGAGGAGAATGTTCCCTGCATCTCGGCGGTTTACATCCCCGGGGTGGAAAACCAGGAGGCAGACTCCCTGAGCAGGACTTCCTTGCGCCTGGGGGAATGGTCCCTCAGCAGCGAGACCTTTCAGGCTCTGTGCCTCCGCTGGGGTCAACCAGACGTGGATCTATTTGCGTCCAGACACAATCACAAGCTTCCAAGGTTCGTCTCTCTCTCTCTCGAGATCCTCTGGCCATAGCAACAGATGCTGTGGCGATCCCTTGGACGGAGTTCAAATTTCTGTATGCATTCCCTCCGTTTCCGCTCCTGGGCAGAGTGCTGTGCAAGATAGCCCAGGAGGGAGTGCCAGTGATCCTGGTGGCTTCTCGCTGGCCGAGAAGGATTTGGTTTGCAGACATAGTTCAGGTGTCAATAGACCACTTCATCATGCCCGACGACCCAGGGCTTCTCACACAGGGGTCGCTGCGGCACCCCAATTTACGGACGCTGGCTTTGACGGCCTGGCTATTGAAACCTCAATCCTGACGGACAAAGGGTTATCGGCCACAGTCATTCACACAATGATTCAGGCACGGAAGAAGTCTTCTTCCATGATATACTACAGAGTTTGGCGGGCCTATATCGCTTGGTGCGAGGCCAAGAGCCTTCATTGCCGGAAATTTTCTATATCTAGGATTCTGGAGTTTCTACAACACGGTTTAAACTTGGGCCTCCAGCTGAGCGCCCTCAAGGGTCAGGTCTCGCCTTAGCCATTTTTTTCCAGAGATCCATTGCCAATCATAGATTGATCAAGACTTTTTTCCAGAGAGTCACCTATGTCCGGCCACCGCGTAAATCAGTCTTACCGGTGTGGGACTTGAATCTAGTGCTGTCTGCTCTCCAGGGACTTCCCTTCGAGCCATTGAATGATGCTGCATTGTCTATGCTGACTCTCAAGGTGGTCTTTCTGGTGGCGATCACCTTGGTGCGTCGTGTATCAGAGCTGGCTGCGCTCTGTATGTAATCACCCTACTTTGAGTTGCACAGAGATAAGGTGGTTTTTCGTTTTAAACCTGATTTTTTGCCTAAGGTCGTTTCTCCTTTTCACCTTAATGAAGAAGTTGTCTTACCTTCCTTGTGTCCAGCACCGGCTAATTCCAAAGAATGGACCCTCCATATTTTGGATGTGGTCAGAGCCATAAGGTATTACCTGGCTGCGACTGAATCCTTCAGGAAAATCGGATTTGCTTTTTGTCTTAACAGAGGGTTCTAGGAAGGGATTGCCACCAGCCAAGTTCACTCTCAGTAAGTGGATTAGACAGGCGGTGGTACAAGCCTATTCTGCCGGGGGAAGGAACCCCCTTTTCGGATCACAGCTCATTCTACTTGGGCTATTGGTGCCTCTTGGGCTTTTCAGCATCAGGCATCAGTGGAACAAGTTTGTAAGGCCACCACTTGGTCTTCTGTTCATACTTTTACAAAGTTTTACAAGGTGGATGTCAGGGCCTCAGCTGACGCTGTTTTTGGCCGAAAGGTGCTTCAGGCGGTAGTGAAATTAACTACATGATGTTCCGCACTGGGGATCCCGCCCATATGGACACTGCTTTTGGATTCCCAATTGTGAAGATATCGGGACGGCCTGGACTGGATGGAGGAGAAAAATACAATTCTGTGAAACTCACCTGTAGAACTGATTTTGTATCCATCCAGTCCAGGCCGTCCCACCCCGCCCTTATGTTCATTATGTCCTGCATGCCGGTTATGATGATGAACCATTTTTGCTCATAGGACACTAGTTTTTAGTTTTTTCTAGTTTTTGTATTCGAGAGAGTACTAGCAGAGGCTATGTGAGGTTAACATGGTCTCTTATTTTGTTTGGGCCTCCCGGCCTGCCCTTTTGTTGAGTACTGCTTTTAACCCTTTAAGTGCCAGCCTACCTGGAGTTTTTGTCACCCTTTGTTGCCAGACCATTTTTCACTCCCCATGTTCAAAATTCAGATTTTTGAAGGGATTTCCCAGGAAAATTATATATTGTTTTTTTCAGCATAGTCTGGGCTTTAACATGAAATGTCTTGTTTGTCATTTTTTTGTGTATTCTCAATATTTTTGGGTGAAATATGTGAAAAATTTTTTTTAAAAATCTATTTTTTAGAATTTGTAGCTTTTTTTTGTAATAAAAAATGTAACTTTGTCAAAAAAATCTTATTGCGTGTGAAATCCCAATTTTTCCCGGTTACAGCGGTACCACATATGTATAGGTAGACACCCTTTCTTGCCCAGGAGACTCCCCCAAACTGAAACAGCGCTTTAGGGGATTTTCAGATAAAATACAACTATGCTATGCGCACCTTGCAGTTTTTCCAGAAAAACAACCCTTTACATTTGAAATACCCCAACAAACTATATATTCTCTGGAAGCACACACCTCAAGCTTTCTAGGTGTACCAGGCTTGTTGATGTGGCCACAGTTTTCTGGAAGTAATCCCTCAATGTAATCTTTGGTTGCAAAGAGTTTCCCTAAAAAAAGGATAAAAAAGCGGAATCAAAGCCACATTTTCCTGAAAAAAAATAAATTTAAACAAGAAAAAACAAGTTAATCTGAAAAAGCAACATCCCCCGAACAGAACAATACCCAACATGCATAGCTACTGTCAAGGGAAGAGTTACCAAACACCCGAAAGTAAAGCATGTGCGTAACAGTAATTTTACTTGAAAATTTCAGCTCTGTAGACAAAGTGCGCACCTTGCAATTTTTCAACCAAAACAACCCTTTACATTTGGAATATCCGTCATAAACCATATATTCCCTGAAAGTACACATGTTAAGCTTTCTAAGCGTACTCAGCTTGTTGTAGTGGGCTCATCTTTCTGGAATTAATCCCTCAGGGAATTCTTTGGTTGCGCAGGGTTTCCCTAAAAAATGTATAAAAAAGCTGAATAAAAAACACCTTTTCCTAAAATATAAATATGCAAACAAGAAAAATCAAGGTAAGTCTGAAAGCGCAAGGTCCCCCGAACAGAACAATACCCAGCATGCATAGCTACTTTTAACCCTTTTAATTACCAGCCTACTTGACAGGTCATTTTTCCCCATTTTGCGCCATTTTTGCTTGAATTTTCAGGAAAATTATATATATATTTTTTTTGCAGCAGAGTTTAGGCTTTAACATGAAATGTCTTGTTTGTAATTTTTATTCTGTTTTTTACAATATTATCATCAAGTAAAAAAAAGTAGAAAATTGCCTCCTTTATTTTAAATAAAAAATGTATTTTATTGAAGAAAACCATATCGCATGTAGCCTCCTGTTCCTGCCCAGGAGACCCCCCAAACTGAAACAAGTACTTTATAAGGGTTAAAAACTCTTAAAAATCCCCCAAAAAATGACATGGGGTCCCCCTTACCCGAAGTAACCACCCCGGGACCAGCTATGCAGGGCTTGTAGGAACAGGGTGCAGGGGCCAGCTTTTGTGGCCCCTGGCCCTGCAGGCTACAAGCCCGCATAGCCCGTGGCCACGGGCTCTTCTGCCCCCCCCCCTGGGCTTTGGGGAGGCAGGTAATGGGGGTGCCGGGGGTTAATGGCAAGTCACCGGCTAGCCGCATGTGACTTGCCAGCCCCCAGCCTTGTGAACTGATATAGGGGTCTCATGGACCCCTTACCAGTTCACAAGGGGTTAAAAGTAAAAAATAAAGACACAGACACAAAGTGAAAAAAAATGACATTTATTTATTTTTTTTTACTTTACTCACTTCCGATCCTGCGTCCCTTGCCGCTGTCCCGCGCTGCTGTCACTGACAGATGGTGATAGTGATCGGCGCAGGGCGGGTGAGTAGAGAAGGCTCCGATCCGAGCCTCCGAGCCTCTCACCCGCCCTGCTCCGATCACCACTGGCATCTGACAGATGCCGGAGCTGGGTGAGACTATATGAGGAGTGGGATGATGTGGGTTACCTCAGAGATCCTTAAGACAAAGGGTCAGATATTCTGCAGATAGGCATTGTGGCATACCTGGATGATCCTCTTCTCCTTTGCTCTATCCAGGGAGAGTTTGGAGAGCAATGTGAAGCTAACATTGTCCCCGCTTTCAGATCTGGGGTGGATCATAAACAAGGAAAGGTCAAACTTCCTGCATTTACCTAAGGTATCAGATCGACAATTTATGGGAGAGAACATTTCTTCCACTTACCAAGATTGTCTCCCTATTCTCTTATGTTCAGCAACATCCCAGAATCTCTCTTTGGTGCTCCTGGGGCTTATATCCTCAGCCACCACAGCGGTCATTCGGTGCCCAGCTACACTCAAGAGCCCTCCAGACCTTCTTTTTGCATTCCTGGAACAGGGATCTAGAGACCTTGGATTCTCTGGTTACACTTCCAGATCAGGTTTGTCCGTCCCTTCAGTGGTGGTCAGATCATGGGAATCTATCCAAGGGGAGACCTTGGCATCAGGTGGACCAATCCATGTCACAACGGGCGTAAGTGCGCAGGGCCATTGTGACACGGATTGGGGCCCCCCCAGCCCATACTCTTCATTGCCAGGTCCAGGGAACCCAGCCCGGAAACATGACCCAAAGATTGTCAAACATTCCTGGGAGCTAAAAGCTCTTCAATTGTCCCTAAAGCATTTAGAGAACATTATATGGACTTGGGAAGTGCTTATTGTCTCAGGCAATGCCACAGTTGTGGCTTATCTCAACCATCAGGGGGGGCACAAAGTCAGTTGAGTTAATGTCTCTTTCCGAGACAATATGGGCCAGGATGGAAGGTATGATGATTTCCTTGAGAGCAGTCCACATCAAAGGAGAACTAAACCTTCTGGCGGACCTACTCAGTCGAGTTCATCTCAGGCAAACAGAGTGACCAGGATGTCTTCAGGCAACTGGTAGACCTCTGGGGCTCCCCCGAGGTAGATCTCTTTGCCACAAAATTCCAAATACCAACTCCTTTTCTCTCTGAGTCAGGGAGAATTGGGGGGATGCCCTGGGTCAGAATTGAGGGATGTGCAATCTATGTTGTGCCTTTCCCCCATTCCAAATTCTCTCTCTAGTCATTAGGAAGATCAAATTGGACCAGGCAAGGATGATCCTGATTGCCCCTTGGTGGCCTAGGAGACTGGTTCTCCCTACTAAACAAAAGTCAATAGATCCTCCAGTTACTCTCCCTCTGACAGCAGACCTGCTTCATTAGGGACCGATGTTCCACCCTCAGGTTCAGGTTGACGGCATGGATCCTGAATGGGGCCTGCTAAGCAGTAAGGGGCTTTCTAGTCGAGTCATTAAGACCCCTCTCCAGAGCAGAAAAATGGTTACACGTAAGACCTACAGGAAAGTATGGAAGAAGTTTTCTTCATTTTGTGCAGTCCATAACCTGAATTGTTCAGGTCTGGCTGCAGTTTTGGAATTTTTTAAAGGAAGGGGCAGAAATGGCACTAGCCCTCAGTACCTTAAAGGTACCTTAAAGGTGCAGGTTGCAGCTCTGTCGGTATTCTTGGACCTGGTCGAGAGGTTCTGTGTCTAGAGGAAGTCCAGTGAGTTCTAACGAACTTCTGCAGAGATGACAGGAAAAAAAGAAGCCCCTCCCGGTCCATAAATACCTGGGACCTCCCACATATTCCCCAGTAATCGTCTCTGCAGATGGCGAGCAAGTCAGAAGATGGCTGTGTTCTTCCTTGCAGGTAAGCCGGGTTTACACCTGGCCAATTTGCCCCTATTTCTGCCCGGACCTTGTTTATTTAAATCCCTATGCCTCCCAGCCTTGGCTGTAGGTCCGGGTGAGGGTAGGCTGCACCTCCGCTGGTGTACTTATAGGGAGCCATGCTCCCCCGTGAGACCCCATATTAAGGGGTAGGCGGTTTCCAGGTTGGTGATCCTGGTTCAGGATGCCCCGTCCCTGTTATCCCTTTACTACCCTGTAGCATGGGATTCCCCCCCTTCTGTGTCTCCCTGTTCCCCTCCAGTGGGGGGGGGGGGCACTTTCACCTTTATTATGCTGATTTTTTCTTTATGTGAGTGTGTGTGTTTGGTGCGTCTTGTACACTGTGTGCGTGACTTGTTCTCTGGCCGCATGTTGGAGGCCATTGCGTTGAGAGAGAGCTTCTCCCCCCTCAGATCGCTAGGGCGGGGCCGGGCGCTCGGCGTGCTCGCGGCGGTCCGCCCCCTCCCCTGTCTCCGGCACATCGCAGAGCCCAGCCATTTGCTGGGATGCGCGCCCTTCTCTGCTTGGGGGAAGGAGGGCGGGGCCAGGCGCGGTGCGCGTTCCGCACTGGCCTGCCGTTCTTCTCTCTCCTGTCTCTGCTGCTGCCTGGCCGGACGCCATTACAGAAGCTGTGAGTGCCCTGCGGGCCCCCCTTTCTTTATATTATGCTGCCGCGTGTCCCCTTTTCTTGTGCGGTGGGGCAGCTTTGGCCCACAGTTATATATTCATTTATATATTACATGTTTGCTATTATTATTGCACTTGGTTTTATGGCCTTGCTGATGTGTGTCTTTTCTTATCTTCACATTGTGTCTTTCAGGAGGACTCCCTATCAATATAAAAAAGGGGGTTCTCCTGGTCCTAGGGTCCCTTGGTTATTAAATTGGGGTCTTAAAAATCCTCCCACTTGGGACTTAAAGGGGCATCCCGGGTAGCTTAATCAGCGTAATTCCCTCTGGTCATTGCGACTACCTTAAAATCACCATATGGAGGCTCCCCAGAATATCGGGCTCGGGCTCCCTTTGGGACAATCCCGGCAGTGCGTGGGTTGTGGGGTACCCCTTACGGGGGAGAATGTACTAATTTGCATACCATGTGATCAACAGGCCATAACGCGGCAGTCGTATTCTGATGTTTGTGCTAAGCTAGCCAACATCGAAAAATTGATTTCTAGCTCTGCGGCCAGAAAGGCCCCAGCTAAGAGAAGGCATCTGTCGCCGGCCGCGCCGGTACTGGATTTTGATGACTATGATTCCCTTGATTGGTCTGATTATTCCCCACACTTGAGGAGGGGGAATTGTTTGAGGAATCTGATGCTGAGGATCAGCAGTTTTTTTATGCTGATACTGGGCAGGCGCTGGGGGATGCCGTGGATACCCCCAAAGTCCTGGCCCATTTATTTGAGATGCACGATATTTCTTCTCCAGCGGAGTCCCCTCCGCAGAAAGGGGAATTCTTTGGGACTTCTAAGCCTCGCTTGGAGTTCCCAAATCAGAATCATTTGAAAGCATGATTCTTAAGGAATGGGAGAGACCTAGCCGGCTCCCCGGTGTTCCTCAGGGATGGGATAGGAAGTATCCCTTTCCGGTGGACGCGGTGAAGCGCTGGTCGTCCCCTCCCGAGGTTGATGCGCCCGTTCTGGGATTGTCCAACACCTCTGTTGTACATTCTCCAGACGCCACCACTCTTAAAGATAAGGACAAGTGCATTGACCAAATGACCTGCCATGCCTTCGCTAGTGTGGGTTCAGCCTTGCGGCCTGTTTGTGCGTCTGCACTCATGGCTGTGGCTACCAGGTCTGTGGTTAGGGACCTGTTGAGTGGTTCCCAGCTTAATCCGGCCACTGAGGAATTCACAGCCCTAAAGCGGTGTGAATTGTTCATGTCTTTTGTTTTATCCGCCTTGGATGACACAACATGCATGTGTAGTAGAACCTCGGCGTTGCTAGTGGCTATTCGCCGATCGGTCTGGTTGCGCCAATGTGCGGCTGACATTGCGGCTAAGAAATCACTTACAGGGCTACCCTTCCTGGGTATGCGGCTGTTTGGAGATAAGTTGGATTCGGTGGCAAAAGGGGGAAAGTTACCACAACATAAGAAGCAGCGTCGCTCCTTTCGGGCGGCAGGCTCCTTTAATCCTTCCTTTCGCGGTGCCAGAGCAGGCAGAGGTTTTGCCTACTCTACCTTCAGAGGTGATTCCTGGAACAGAGGCAGAGGACGTGCTCGTCCTGGACCTGCCTGGGGTTCCAAGCCCAAGCCCGCTGCCAAACCAGCTCAGCAATGAGGGGGCGCCCTCACCCTTGCGGGTGGGGGGACGGCTGTGACACTTCTTCCAGGTTTGGGCCCGGGAGGTCACAGACAAATGGATCTTGGAAAAAGCCTCCTCACAGATTCCTCAGATCTCAGGTGCCCTCGGATCCCTGGGCTGCGCAGGGGCTCCTGTGGGCAGTAAAAAATCTTCTGGACATGTAGGTCATATGCCCGGTGCCTTTCTCGGAGAGAGGCCGGGGCTATTATTCCAACCTCTTCACGGTTCCCAAAAAGGATGGATCCATAAGACCTATTCTGGATCTGAAGCTTCTCAACAGGTTCATTTGAAGTTTCACATGGAGACGTTGCGCTCAGCCATCCTTTCTCTTCGTCAGGGGGACTTCATGACGTCCATAGACATCAAGGATGCTTACCTTCATGTACCAATCTTCCCAGCACACCAGAGATTTCTCAGGTTTGTGGTGGGAGATCAGCATTTTCAGCTTGTTGCCCTCCCTTTCGGGATGACCTCGGCACCAAGGGTGTTCACCAAGGTGCTGGCGGGCATAATGGCCCTCCTCAGAGCCCAGGGCATTCGCATTGTGCCATATCTGGAGGACCTCCTCATTACGGCATCCTCTCTCAGACAGGCGAAGCTAGACACCAGGACGGTGGTGACGATGCTGGAGAGGTTCGGCTGGGTGATCAACCATCCCAAGTCTTCTCTATCCCCGTCAAGGGGGATTTTGTTTCTGGGCATGAATCTGGATACCGTTCAGTCCAGGGTGTTCCTACCTCAGTCGAAGGTGCAGATGGTTCAAGATCTGATACGTCTTCTCCTGTCCAACCCTCGCCCGTCTAGGGATGAGACTGGTGGGATTGATGGTGGCTTCCTTCGAGGCAGTTCCCTTTGCTCAGTTCCACATGAGGTCCCTTCAGCTCCATTTACTGTTGGCTTGGGACAGATGTCCGCTGTCATTGGATCAGTCATTTCTGATGTCTCCCCGGGTTCGGCAGTCTCTTCAGTGGTGGCTGGAACCTAGGAATCTTTTGAGGGGCAGGTCTTTTCTGACCCATTGTTGGGAGACGGTCACCACGGATGCCAGCCTGTCGGGCTGGGGGGGTTTCTGGAAGGAACATCAGTTCCAGGGGCTGTGGGGTCCTCGGGAGGCCCACACCCCCATCAATGTCTTGGAGCTGAGAGCTATTCGGTTGGTGCTGTCGCGCTTGACGCATCACCTCCAGGGTCTACCGGTTCAGGTTCGATCAGACAATCGGACTGCGGTCGCTTACATCAATCAACAAGGAGGGACTCGCAGCAGGAGTGCCCTCAGGGAAGTTTCTCTGATTCTTGCATGGGCGGAGCGCAATGTCCCATGCATCTCAGCAGTGTACATTCCGAGTGTGGAGAACATGCAGGCGGACTCCCTGAGCAGGGGATTCTGTCGCCGAGGGGAACGGTCGCTCAACCACAATGTGTTCCAGTCCCTCTGTCACAAGTGGGGGATTCCGGAGGTGGATCTTTTTGCCTCACGTCACAATCACAAGCCTCCGGCATTTGTGTGTCTGTCTCAGGATCATTTGGCCCTGGCAGTGGACGTCTTGTCTCTTGCCTGGAGGGATCTGGGGTTTCTGTACCTGTTTCCCCCCTTCTCCATGGTGGGCAAAGTGGTGCACAAGCTGGCTCTAGAGGGTGCGCCAGCAATTCTGGTGGCCCCAAGGTGGCCAAGACAGGTTTGGTTCGCAGACATCGTGCGGCTGGCGGTAGATCAGTACAGGTTACCCCCGTTTCCGGATCTGATCACTCAAGGTCAACTTCGTTACCCCAATTTACAAACGCTGGCTTTGATGGCGTGTCTGCTGAATCCTCCATCTTAAAGGAGGAAGGTTTGTCTGATGCTGTGATTCAGACACTTGTTAGAGCTAAGAAGAGATCTTCCTCTAACATCTACTACAGGACTTGGAGGTCCTACATTGACTGGTGTGAGGCTAGGACATTGCCTTTCAGGGTGTTTTCGATTCCTAGGATTTTGGATTTTCTTCAACACGGTCTGGACCTGGGGCTCCAGCTTAGTACCTTGAAAGGGCAGGTTTCTGCCCTGGCGGTCTTCTTTCAAAGGTCCTTTGCTCTGCATCCCTTGGTTAGGACTTTTTTCCAGGGGGTCACTCATGTGCGGCCCCCAGAAAGCCCTTGTTGCCCGTGGGATTTGATTTTGGTTCTGTCGGCCCTCCAGGGGCCTCCCTTTGAGCCGATGCAGGATGTTGCTCTTTCTATGCTTACACAAAAGATTGCCTTTTTGGTGGCTATTACCTCTGTTCGACGTGTCTCTGAGTTGGCGGCTCTTTCCATTCAAGCCCCTTACTTTGAGAGACACCAGGACAAGGTGGTTTTTCGTTTTAAGCCAGATTTCCTTCCTAAGGTGGTTTCTGCTTTCCATCTCAATCAGGATGTGGTTCTCCCTTCCTTGTGTCCTAAGCCTAGCAGTGACAAGGAGAGGGTCCTGCATTGTGTGAAGTACTATTTGGTGGCTACTTCTTCCTTTTGGAAGACGCCTTGTTCGTGGTGCCCTCCGGGCCCCGGAAAGGTTTGGCGCCTGCCAAGTCTACCATTAGTAAATGGATACGTCAGGCCATTGTTGGGGCCTATACTGCCAAGGGGAGGGTTCCCCCTTTTCAGATCACTGCTCACTCTACTCGTGCTGTTGGGCTTCCTGGGCTTTTCAGCATCAGGCCTCTGTTGAACAAGTTTGTAAGGCTGCTACTTGGTCTTCTGCTCATACTTTTTCCAAGTTTTATAAGGGTGATGTGCTGGCCTCAGCGGATGCTGTTTTTGGCCGCAAGGTTCTTCAAGCTGCGGTGGTTTAAATGTGTGCATTATTGCCTTTTTTGGGATCCCCACCCATGTTGGACACTGCTATTGGATGTCCCATATGTCATGAATATTGGAAGCGGGGTGTGTGACATACTTGGAATAATACCATTTTGTGATTACTCACCTGTAAAATTATAAGTATGTCACACACCCCGCTTCATCCCGCCCTTATTGTATTCTGGATCCTTTATATGGTGAACCTTTTATTGTTACATTTTTTGTATTTGACTCTTCCTGGTCCCCTTACTGCTTTCCTATACTGGGGAATGTGTGGGAGGTCCCATGTATTTATGGACCGGGAGGGGCTTCTTTTTTTCCTGTCATCTCTGCAGAAGTTCGCCATCTACTGGACATACCCATATGTCATGAATATTGGAAGCGGGTGTGTGACATACTTATAATACCCATTTTACAGGTGAGTAATCACAAAATGGTATTTTTTTTTTATTTCAGACACTGGACCCAAAACCGAATGGGTGCTTTGGGAAGTGAATTGGCTGCTGCAATGGACAGTGTTATGTTTCATGCATCTCAATGGTTCGCATTCCTGGGATGGACTGTCTGAGCAGAGATATTGTGGATGTGGGAGAATGGCCTCCTCATCAGGAGGTCTTTTACGATTTGTGTACCAATGGGGAGTGCCAGATGTGGACCTGTTTGCTTCCCGGTACACTCAGAAGTTACAGAGGTTCATGGCCAAGTCAAGAGACTCTGGTGGATGATGCACTGGTGATTCTGTGGGCAGAGTTCAGTCTGATACACCTCTAACTCTTACTGCTTCTGCCTCATCTTATTAAGGAAAACAAGATTGGAAATGGTTTCTACCATCCTGGTCGCCTCCAACTTGCCAAAAAGAGCATGGTTCATGGACATCATAAGAATAGGAAATGGACAGCCTGCAGGCCTACAAATCTACTTTCACAGGGTCCTCTGTGGCACCTCAGTTAAGTCGCTGGCTTTCACAGATTGGCTGACTAGGATTCTGGAAGGCAGAAGTCCTTGCCTAAAGGGACAGGCCTTGGCCCTATCAGTGTTTGTTCAATGGTCGTTGGCAGAAGATAGTCTGGTGAAACTTTCATGCAGGGTAGGGCCCATGTGCATGCACCTTGAGATCCTTGGGGATGTTTTTTCTTGTGACCATGACCATGGTGTTGTACAAGGATAAAGCGTTTTTTTTTGTCTCAAATAAATGAGATTGTACTGCTATCCTTGTGTACAAGACTGGATGACCAGAAGGAAGGACTCTTTCCCAAAAGTGGCCTTTCCCAAAAGTGACGCTTTGTTTGATGTTCCCAAAGCGCCTGAGGAAGGGTTTGGTGGCTGCAGGTGGATTAGACAGGTAGTGGTGAAGGAAGTCTCCTACAAGGGGAAAGATCCTCCCTTTCGGTTCACAGCTCATTCTTCTAGCGTGATTGATTCATCCTGGGCTTTCCAACATCAGGTGTCTATGGCTCAGGTGTGCAGGGTGGCCCTCTGGTACTAAGTACACAACTTTACAAAGTTTTACAAGGTGGATGTGAAGTCATTATTGATTGTTATGCTTGGGCGTAAGGTGTTGCAGGCAGTGGTGGAACCAGAGTCGGAAGCCTAAATTGCCACAGTTCAGCCGTTATGGCTGTGGTTGATGCAGTTGGCTTAGTTCGATTCAGTGCTGTTGTTGATTTACATCCTGGACAGGACTGCTATGGGAAATCCCACAACGTATTGTGTGTCTCGGAACAGAATAAGAAAAATAACTTTTTTTTGTACTCCCCTGTAAAATTTGGTTCTCTATAGATGAATAAGGGGTGGGCATGAATGAACAGTGTGAAAGGTGACGCCCATCTCCTCACCGCTCTATCGGGAGCATGAATACAGCACTCTGGAGGGGGCGTGCTTTCAATACAAGGCACACCCCAAGCAGCTAGTGAGCGCTGCTTACAGAGACTCTGACAAGAACGGCTAAGCCATTCTAATCGCTCATAGGCGGCTAAGCAGCGGGGGGCAGAAATTCTGCTCTGGTTTTGGAAGGCAAAGCAGCTTGATAGGATATTACTGACATCCAAAAGTTAGTGTGTGGGGGTGGGGGACGATATGGAGGCTAGTCGTTTGAAGGTCTGATGTTCCTCTTTAAGTGTAAAGTTCTGGGTAGTTAATTGGTTGTTCATATGGGGGCTTGCGCTTGCACTGCCTGTTACCACTGGACAGGAGGGCGGGTGCAGCCTGTGTATATAGCCGGGAGGAGTTTTATTTTGTGATGCACTCAGCACTCAAAAATAAGCAGCCCACCTCAGTCTGCACCGAACCCTGCAGCTGGGAGATGATTTGGTTGCAGTGGGGGCATTAAAGCACCAGCAATAGGCCTTTTTTTTTTAAATATAGCAGTAACTGCAAGCTCTAAATTGCCCTCTGCAGATTGCTGCCCTAAGCTCCAGGCCTATTATTGCTTAATAGGAAATATGGCCCTGAGGTCTGGGTGAAGTGGATTTCTGTTTATGATATTTTGAGTTTCCTTTGTATATCTGTTACTGTATATTGTATTATGCTAATTAAACAACATATTTATACAAACTTGCAATTTTGTTGTAGCTGCACAATAGGAGTAGTCCTGGAGACTCACGTCTGGTGGATGATTATAACATTCCACACTGGATTAACCACAGGTAATTTGGTAAAAGTCATGAGTTAGTAAATTTCTACATCTGTGCTTAGTCTGACACTGTTTTCTCTATTAGCTTTTACACATCACAAAGTCAACCTTTGAACAGCAGTTTCACCCCACGCATTAAACTGGCTGCTCGTAAGGTAAAGTGAAAAGGGGATGAAACCGTTAAATTCAATTAGCATAAATGGGGTACTTCATTTGTGTTTTGATATAGATTCTTAACATTTGACTTTTTGACTATATTTATGGTGGACTACTTATACAGTCTGGCTATTTCTTTTTCAGTTGTTCAGTCATGTGTCTTTGTTTTTTAGGTGAGCAATGACAAGGGCAGGATTGGACGTGATCCTTGTAAGTTTGGTTTTGACTTGTCTTTTGTGTGTTTTTTTTGTTACTTTCATAACATGTCCGTTGTGCTAGAACCCTAATTTAAACTCCAAATAAAACAAATACATTGATAAATTACTGCCAATATGTGAAGCAGGTGGCATTCTGAGAACCTAATGCACCTTTCATCATCTCCAAACTCCAAGCAGATTGGTAGTTTGTCACCCCTTCATTCGGTTAGCGAGGCTTTTATGTCTGCAAGACATTTACCTGTCAGAGTTATAGTTGGCTGTAATAAAGGTTGTGCTTTTTTGGCAGCACTGAAAGCCCTCTTTTTGATACTGGTTTGCATTTAAAGCAGATCTATAGCCATTTTGCCCTACAGTTCCCAATTTGGGATGCCTGTCTGCTGCAAAGTAACATGGGTATTTTTAATTACCGTATTTTTCGCCCTATAAGACGCATTTATTTTCCCCCAAAAGTGGGGGGAAATGTCAGTGCGTCTTATCGGGCGAATGTGGAAAACAAATATGAAACAAGAACGGGGGATCCCACGTTATCCCCCTAAACCCTACCAAAACAGAAGCACCACTAAACAATGATCAACGATATATAAAAAATTAATAAAGTTTATTCAAGCATGTATCTACATATATACATAAACAGCACTACAGGACAAGTCTACAATCATTTAAAAAACATCTGAATGACAATACTAACACCGAGGAGGGGGAAAAGGGGGGGGGGAAACAACACACTGTCAGCGCTGCTCTACAATAATATACACAATAGATGAATACAGGATCTGCCCAAAACAATACCATAAATCCTATTAATCAAGAATGATAAAAAACTAACACTATACAGATACAGCTGCCTCCATCGCTTCCTCTCTGCGGCGCCGGCATACAGAGTTAACACACGGCCTTATACAGCGGTGGGCGTGGGCGACGCTCGAGCATCGGCCACACCCACCGCTGTATAGTCCGGGTGTCTGTCTGCTGGGGCCGTGGAGAAGTGACAGGGACAGTGCGAGTGGCAGAGGTATCGCCGCTCGCACTGTCCCTGTCACTTCTCCATGGCCCCGGCAGACAGAGACACCCGGACTATACAGCGGTGGCTGTGGCCGATGCTCGAGCGTCGGCCACGCCCACCGCTGTATAAGGCTGTGTGTGAAGACAGCGGGGAGGATTAAAAGGTGAGTTTACTATTCCAAGTGTGACATACACTCCGCTTCAATACTTCTTGACAGTTGGGTTTTTCTCCAGCAGAGATGAATGCAAAAAAAGAAGCCTCTCCCGGTCCATAACTACCCGGGACCTCCCACCAATTCCCCAGTTGTCTTCTCTGCAGGGATCGAGCAAGACAGAAGATGAAGGCTTCTCTTACTTGCAGGTAAGCCGGGCTCGCGCCCGGCCATTTTTGTCCCTATTGCTGCCAGGACCCTCCTAAATTGTCCCTGTATTGAGCCTCCCAGCTTCGGCTGCGGGTCCTGGTAAAGGTAGGAGCACCGCTCCACCGTGAGACCCCACCATGGGGTAGGCGGTTATCCAGGTTTTTGGTGATCCTGGTGTGGGATGCCCTGTCCCGCTAGGCTTAGGGCCGGATTCTGGCAGGGTTCCCCCCCTTCCGGGTCCCTTACTCTCCTCTGGGGGCGGGGGGCTACGGGTCTGGCTACCTGACCTTTATCTTGTGTGTGTGTTTTACTCTTTGTATATATATATATATATATATATATATATGTGTGTGTGTTTAACGTTCGGCCCGCACGCCGGCTCTCGTGCGGCGGCGGGCCGGTTCTCTTATGGTCGGGAGTGCGACCTTCTACTTCCCTCAGTGAGGGGTTCGTCGGCCGGCTCCAGCCCTATCGGCTGGAAGCGCGGCTTGGGGGTGAATCCCACATCGTAAGGGGGCGGGGCCATGTGCTGGCGCGCTCCGCGCTGGCCCGCCTCCTTCACCCTTTCCACGAAGGGACGCCATCTTCAGCCCGTGAGTGCCCCATACGGGGCTCCCTTAGCTGGATACTTCGGTTATACACCTTCTTGTTGTACATGTCGCCGGGCGTTATTTGTGCCCGCGGGCTACATACATCTGGGGGACGTGTGTGTGTATATATATATATATATATATATATATATATATATATATATAAAATTGTGTGTGTCTATATGCCTTTTATTTGCTCTGTATGGCTGCTTGGTGGTATATACATAATAATTATAGATATATATATATCTATATATATATATATATATATATATATATATATATAGTCATATACCTGTGTGTGTGTATATGTATATATATATATATTTTTTTTTTTTTTTTTTTTTTCGGTTGTGTGACTGTAATATCAAATGCTAGGGCATCCCTTACTATGCTCTGCTCTTATGTGGCTTATTTTGTGTGTTACAGGTGTCCCCGTATAAGTGCATTTTAAGGGGTCCCTCCTGGTCCTGGGGTCCCTAGATATAAATATTGTCCACCCAAAAATCCTCCCACCGGGACTTTTAAGGGGCATCCCGGGTTGCTTATGCGTAATCCCCTACGGTCTTGCGACTGACCACAAAAATTCACCATAGGGAGGCTCTGCAGGATACCAGGCCCGGGATCCCTTCGGGACAATCCGGGCCATGTGTGGGGTATGGGGTATCCCTTACGGGGGAGAATGCGCTGATCTGCATACCATGCGCACAAAAGGCCATAACGCGGCAGTCGGGTACCCAGCCTTCTGGGTCGGCTCCTCCTGCTTCATCGCCTTCCCCTCCCCACCTGATCCGTACCCCAAGTGACATTGGCACTAGTGGGGAGTCGCTTTCTCATGTTTGGGCTAGGTTGGCCAGCATAGAGAAAATGATTGCTAGCACGGTGGGCAAGAAGCCCCAGGCTAAAAAGAGACAGTTGTCGTCAGCCCAGCCCTTGTGGGACACTGACGATGAGTCCGCTGAATTGTCCGATTATTCCCCGCTAGAGGAGGGGGAATTGTATCAGGATTCAGAGGCTGACTATGGTCAGCCTGGGAATTCCAATGTCGGGCAGGCGCTGGGGGATGCCGTTGATACGGCCACTGTTTGGTCAGGTGTTGGATATTGATGGAGGTGTTGGATATTGATCAACCTGAGGCACCCCCGCTTAAGAAGGGGGAATTTTTTGGGACCTACAAGCCCCGTCTGGAATTCCCTACCCAGGGTAATTTTGATGCGCTGATTCTTAGGGAATGGGAGAGGCCCATTTGGCTCCCTGGTGTGCCTCAGGGATGGGATAAGAAGTATCCCTTTCTGGTGGAGGCGATCAAGCGCTGGTCTTTTCCTCCCGAGGTCGACGCGCCTGTGTTAGGTTTGACCAACTCTTCTGTACTGAACACCCCTGGCGCCTCCTCCCTGAAGGATGGCAAAAAATACAGTAAGTGTGCACCACCTGAATCTATTCAACCTAAGGTATACTTATAGGTGCTGGCAGTAGAGGAAAAAAGACCAAAATGAAAACAAAAAGGAGGCCCTAGACCCGCCCCCAAAAAAATCCTTATAGTGCTGCCGCACACTAACCCATGTAAAAATATATATCCAATTACATAAGGTAAATTTTAAGCATGAATTTATTAGGTAAGGTTAAAAATACATACTGACAATACATTAAGGACTCATTAAAAACACATAAACACACACTTAATATGGGGGAGGGATCCCTACTGTGGCTCTAAATATACCAATGATAATGAATGAATAATTAATTAATTAATGACGTTAAGACAAAAATTAATGATGCTTATTAAATACATGGCCAAAAAGCAGGAATAAAATGAATGACAAATGGATATAAAAAGTGCAAAATAGTGTAAAAAGTTGTGTAAAAATCCAACCTACAAACAAAAATTGAAAAATTGTAATCCCAGTATACGGGTAAAAAACTCACATAACAAAATGGAGTGCAAGGTGCAAAAAATACTAAAAAACTCTATTGATAGTGACCAAAATGTATCAAAAAGTAAACAAATAGTAACAATAAATAAGGAGAAATGAATCTCTACATCACCATATTAATAAGCCTCCAAGGGACCCCCTCCAACAGCTCGCCACCGACGTGCTGCGTGGCCTATCGCCACTTCACCCTGGCGATATATATTGGATATATATTTATACATGGGTTAGTGTGCGGCAGCACTATAAGGATTTTTTTGGGGGCGGGTCTGGGACCTCCCTGAAGGATGGCGAGGACAAGCGCCTTGATCAGATGGCGTGCCATGCATTTTCCAACGTGGGCTCGGCCCTGCGGCCGGTTAGTGCATCTGCCTTGGTGTCGCTTGCTACCAGGTCTCTTATCAGGGACTGGCTGAATAACGCTCAGCTGGACCCAGCTAGCGCTGAGTTGGCTATATTTAAGAAGTGCGAATTGTTCATGGATTTTGTCATGACTGCGATGGAAGACTCCATTGTTGTTTGTAGTAGGACGTCAGCCTTGCTGATGGCCATGCGCAGACTAGTCTGGCTCCGTCAGTGGACAGCAGACGCTGGAGCCAAGAAGTCACTCACAGCTCTCCCCTTCTTGGGTGCGCGGCTGTTTGGAGATAAATTGGATGCTGTGGCTAAAGGCGGTAAGTTACCTCAGTGGAGGAAGCAGCGCCGTCCCTTTCGGGGGGCGGGCTCGTTCACTCCTTCCTTTCGAGGGGCCAGCGTCTAGGGGTCTGGCCTTCTCGGAGGTCAGGGGCTTGTCCTGGAACAGAGGCAGAGGTCGGGCACGTCCCGTGGCTGCCTAGGGTTCCAAGACCAAGCTTGCCGTTAAACCAGCTCAGCAATGAAGGGGCGCCCTCACCCGGAAGGGTGGGGGGACGGCTGCGGCTCTTCTTCCGGGTCTTGGCCCGGGAGGTCACAGACAATTGGATCTTGGAAGTGGTCTCCTCCGGGTACAAACTGGAGTTCGAGTACTGGCCGCCCCCAAGATTCTTAAGGTCTCGGGTGCCCTCGGACCCTCAGGCTGCACAGGGGCTCCTGTTGGCAGTAAAAAGCCTTCTGGACATGGGGGTTATATGCCCAGTGCCTCCGTTGGAAAGAGGCAGGGGTTACTACTCCAACCTTTTCACGGTTCGCAAAAAGGAGGGTTCGGCGAGACCTGAGATCTCAAGGTTCTCAACAGGTTTATCAGAGCCAAAAAGTTCCGCATGGAGACTCTGCGCTCGGCTATCAATTCCCTTCGCCAAGGGGATTTTATGACATCCATAGACATCAAGGATGCGTATCTGCATGTTCCGATTTTTCAGGCACATCAGAGATTCCTCCGGTTTGCGGTGGGGGATCAACATTATCAATTCTCAGCTCTTCCCTTCGGTCTGACCTCTGCACAGAGGGTCTTCACCAAGGTTTTGGCGGGCGTAATGGCTCTGCTCAGATCTCAGGGCATTCGCATTGTGCCTTATCTGGACGATCTGTTGATTTCTGCTGCTTCCCTTCAGCAGGCAGAACTGGATACCCTCCAGGTGGTGTCGACCCTGGAGAGGTTCGGGTGGGTGATCAACCGCACCAAGTCTTCTCTCTCCCCGTCTCGAGTGATTTCATTTCTGGGCATGAGTCTGGATACCAGTCGGGCCACAGTGTTTCTGCCCCAGACCAAGGTGCAGGGGATTCAGGACCTGATCCGTCTTCTTCTGGCCAGTCCTTGTCCCTCTATCCGATAGGGGATGAAACTGGTGGGCCTGATGGTGTCAATTTCACATGAGATCTCTGCAACTTCTCCTATTGATGTATTGGGACAGGAGCCCACAGTCATTGGATCAACCTTTCAAGATGTCTCCCAGGGTTCGGCAGTCATTTTGGTGGTGGCTGGACTCGAGCAATCTGGTGAAGGTCAGATCCTTTCTGGTCCCTTGTTGGGAGACGGTTACCACGGATGCCAGCCTGTCGGGCTGGGGAGGTTATTGGAAGAGTCATCAATTCAGCGGGTTGTGGGCTCACACCCCTGTCAATGTATTGGAGCTCCGAGCCATTCGTCTGGTTCTGGCTCGGTTAACCCCACAGTTACGGGGTCTTCCGGTTCAGGTGCGTTCGGACAACCGAACGGCAGTGGCCTACATAAATCACCAAGGAGGGACTCGCAGCAGGAGTGCCCTCAGGGAAGTCTCTCTGATCCTGCGCTGGGCGCCTTTCGGCAGTCTACATTCCGGAGGTGGAAAATACGGAGGCAGATTCCCTGAGCAGGGGGTCCTCTCGCCACGGAGCGTGGTCTCTCAACCCCGAGGTCTTTCTGAATCTTTGCCGCAAGTGGGGTACTCCGGAGGTGGATCTCTTTGCCTCGAGGCACAATCACAAGCTTCCAGCATTTGTCTCTTTCTCAGGATCCCCTGGCCTTGGCAGTGGATGCCTTGTCTCTGGCATGGAAGGACCTGGGTTTTCTGTACCAGTTTCCCCCTGTCTCCATGCTGGGCAGGGTAGTTCGCAAGCTGGTTCTAGAAGGGGCACCAGCGATTCTGGTGGCTCCAAGGTGGCCAAGAAGGGTTTGGTACGCAGACGTCGTAAGGATGGCCGTAGACCAGTGCCGGTTTCCCTTGATGCCGGACCTGCTATCCCAGGGTCATCTACTTTACCCCAATTTACGAAAGCTGTCTTTCACGGCCTGGCTGCTGAAACCTTCATCTTGAAAGAGGAAGGTTTGTCTGAGGCGGTCGTTCAGACCCTGATTAGGGCTAGGAAGCGGTCCTCTTCTGGCATTTACTATAGGACTTGGAGGTCCTATATTGATTGGTGTGAGGCTAGGGCCTTGCCTTGCAGGGTTTTTTCTGTTCCCAGGATTTTGGAGTTTCTTCAGCATAATCTGGACCTTGGGTTCCAGCTTAGTACTTTGAAAGGACAGGTTTCTGCTCTGTCGGTTTTCTTCCAGAGGTCTTTTGCTTTACACCCGCTGGTTAAGAATTTTTTCCAAGGGGTGGCGCATGTGCAGCCCCCTCGAAAAGCTGTAGTTCCTGTTTGGGATTTGAATTTGGTTCTTTCGGCTCTGCAGGGTCCGCCTTTTGAGCTGCTACATGATATTGCTCTTTCGGTTCTCACTCAGAAAGTTGCTTTCTTGGTGGCTATTACCTCTGTCCGGCGTGTCTCTGAGTTGGCGGCCCTGTCGATTCAGGCCCCTTACTTTGAGAGACACCAGGATAAGGCGGTTTTTCGTTTTAAACCGGATTTCCTTCCTAAGGTGGGGTCTGCTTTCCACCTCAATCAGGATATTGTTCTCCCTTCCTTTTGTCCTAAGCCTAACAATGACAAGGAGAGGGTTTTGCACAATTTGGACGTTGTTCGCTGTGTGAAGTACTATTTGGTGACTACTTCTTCCTTCCACAAGACGGACGCTTTTTTCGTGGTGCCCTGCGGGCCCAGGAAAGGTTTGGCACCTGCTAAGTCTACGATTAGCAAATGGATTCGTCAGGCCATTGTTGGGGCCTATTCTGCTAAGGGGAGGACTCCCCCCTTTTAGGGTCACTGCGCACTCTACTCGTGCTGTGGGTGCATCCTGGGCTTTTCAGCACCAGGCTTCTGTTGAACAAGTTTGTAAGGCTGCTACTTGGTCTTCTGTTCATACCTTTTCAAAGTTTTACAAGGTTGATGTGCGGGCTTCAGCGGATGCTGTTTTTGGCCGCAAGGTTCTGCAAGCTGCAGTGGTTTGAGTTGGTGCATTCTTTACTGTTTATGGGTCCCACCCTTGACGGACACTGCTATTGGATGTCCCAACTGTCAAGAAGTATTGAAGCGGAGTGTATGTCACACTTGGAATAATACCGTTTTGTGATTACTCGCCTTTAAAACGGATATTATAAGTGTGACATACACTCCGCTTCACCCACCCTGTTTGGTATTCTGGATCCTTTATATGGTGAACCATTGTTTTTTGTTAGTATTGTTATAATTGGTTCTTCCTGGTTCCTTTACTGCTTTCTTACACTGGGGAATTGGTGGGAGGTCCCGGATAGTTATGGACCGGGAGGGGCTTCTTTTTTTGCATTCATCTCTGCAGAAGTTCGCCCTCTACTGGAGAATAACCCAACTGTCAAGAAGTATTGAAGCGGAGTGTATGTCACAGTTATATCCGTTTTAAAGGTGAGTAATCACAAAACAGTATTTTTTATTCTTAGTATACAGTACGTCCTGCTCCAAATCTAATACTTACAGTTGGGATATACTCCGCCAGATGGTGCTGGACTGCAGAGACATCGAAAATAGGCTCCTCCCGGCTCCTCAAATACCCAGGGACCTCCCACAAATCCCCAGAATATCTCTGCAGTCTGGCTGTGAAGGACGAGAAATTGGCTCTCTACTCGCAGGTGAGCGGGGTTATTAACCTGCGGCCCTGTAGGACTATTCCCACCCGTTCCACTAGTAATATGCCTCCCAGCCTTGGCTGCGCTGGTCGGGTGAAGGTAGGCAGCACCGCCTTTGGTGCTTAGGAGCGCTGCTCCACCGCAATCCCCCACCAAAAGGTAGGCGGTTCAGGCTTATGGTGAGCCCCTATGGGATTCCCCTACCGCACTATTGCCCCTTGCCCCTGCCTATCGGTGGGCCCTATTTAAGTGGCCGCCGTCCTCGCTCATCCTCCTTGTAGTCTTCGGGGAAAAAGGGGGGGGGGTGTATGTGTATAGATATGTATGTTATGCAGTCTGTGCTTTCACTTTTCACATGTCTTTATTCTTGTGTCAGCCGCCGCGCTGACTTGTCTTTATTGCTTTTAAATTTACCGCCGCCGCACGCTGACTTGCTTCCGCGCTTAGCGGCTGCATTTCCTCAGGCGCGGGAGGGCCATCATTGGCTGTTGGCCTTTCTGGCTTCGCGCTCTTCGGGGGGGCGGGGCCCGTCTTTGGCGCGTTCCACGTCATCGCTATTACTGGCCCGCCCCTCGAGGTATACCGACGCCATCTTTTCTGACTTGGTTGGCCTATACGCGACGGACTCCTACCTACCTCGGTCCGTAAGTGCCCTCGCAGGCGTCTTTATCTGCTTCACTTTTGTTACAATGTACTTAAGGTCTTGAGGACGAACCCTTCTTCGCTTCTCCCGGCCCTGTTTTTAGTATATTACTTGTAGGCCTTGTAAAAATTATACTCCCACGTCCCTAGCGGGTTATTGGGGCATCCAGAGTTGCTATATAGCGTTATTCCCTATCGGCGTATAGCGCCGCTATAATCACCATATGGAGGCATCTCAGGATAATGTTACCGGGGTCCCTTCGGGACAAGACTGGCTGTGTGTAGCGTGTGGGCAGCCTCATGCTGACAAGGAGCGGGTCTGTGTACCCTGTGCTGAGCAGGTGCTTGCATTGCAATCTGGCCTGCCAGTGGCTGCACCTCGTTTCACTTCACCTACTCCCTCAAGCTTAAATCTCACTCCTGCTGAGTTGCATACTAGTGGGGATTCTCAGCCTGATGTGTCTTCTAGACTGGCTACTGTTGAACAGATTATTGCGAAGTCTTTAGCGGGTAAGGCCCCTGCGAAGAAGCGGCACTTGACGCCTAATGTTACTGTTTTCCCTATGGGAACTGAGGAGTTTTGGAATCTGTGTGGCTATACCCCGTCTGATGAAGGGGAGCTCTTTTCTGATTCAGGCTCATCTGATGAGAGACCAAGGGGTCATGACGATTCTGGCTCTGACCCCTGGGCCCCGGATGACACTGACAGATTATTGACCCAGATTTTTGAGGTTCTGTCTATCTCTCTCCCTGTTGAGGCTCCCAGGCAAAGAGGGGAGCTTTTCCATACAGCAAGATCACATTTGGAATTTCCAGAGCAGGCACATTTCCATAACCTTGTGCTCAAGGAATGGGAGCGCCCCAGTAAACTTCCCGGGGTTCCAAAGAGTTGGGATAGGAAGTATCCCTTTCCTGCTGAGGTGGTTAAATGTTGGTCATCCCCCCCCCCCCCCCCCGAGGTGGATGCCCCAATCCTAGGGCTATCTAACACCTCTGTCATGCCTTCCCCTGATTCTACTACCCTGCGGGATGCTGAAGACCGGCGTATTGATCAGCTGGCATCCCACGCCTTTGCATGTGCGGGGACGGCGCTGCGCCCGGTCTGTGCCTCTGCCATTACTGCTGTGGCCACTAGAACCCTTATCAGAAATATACTTGATAGTGCCCCTGATGATTTGCCTTGTGAGGTGTTTAATGCACTCTCCAGTTGTGATGTTTTTGTAAATTTTGTCCTATCAGCATTGGATGACACCATCAGAATGTGTGCCAGAACTTCTGCCCTCATGGTGGCTATACGCTGCTCGGTTTGGCTTCGCCAGTGAGCTGCTGACAACGCTGCCAAGAAGGCCCTCACTGGGTTTCCCTTTAAAGGACTGCGTCTGTTTGGAGACAGCCTGGATCTTTTTGCTAAGGGAGGCAGGTTACCCCAGCGCAGGCGGCAACCTCGGCCCTTTCGGGGTCAGGGTTCCTTCTCCTCCCCTTACCGCGATGCAAGACAGGGAAGGGGGGTTTCTTTCCCTGGGGCCCGGGGAGATTTCTGGGGTAGAGGCAGAGGACGTGGACGTCCTGGCTCCTCCTGGGGTCCCAAAGCTAAATCCTCTCCCAAGCCCCCTCAGGCATGATGGGACGCTCTCACCCATCCGGGTGGGGGGACGGCTGCAGCACTCCGCTCACGTCTGGAGGCTTCATGTCTCAGACCGGTGGATTCAGAAGGTAGTGTCCTCCGGTTACAAGTTGGAGTTTGCTGCCGATCCCCTTCCAAGATTCATCAGATCCCGGATTCCTCAGGACCCTCTGTCAGCTCAGGAGCTAGTGCAAGCAGTGCAAGGCCTCCTGGAGCTGGGGGTCATCTGCCAGGTCTCCTTAAGAGAAAAAGGCAAAGGCTTTTATTCCAGACTATTCACAGTACCCAAAAAGGATGGTTCTGTCAGGCCCATCATGGACTTAAAGATTCTCAACAAGTTTGTCAGGGGCAGGTACTTTCGCATGGAGACTCTGCGCTCTGCCATCAGTTCCCTGCGCCAAGGGGATTTCATGACTTCTGTAGACATCAAAGATGCTTACCTTCATATTCCTGTGTTCCCAGGTCATCAAAGTTTCCTCGGGTTGCTCTGATGGATCAACACTACCAGTTTGTGGCCTTGCCCTTCGGCCTCACTTCAGCTCCCAGGGTGTTCACCAAGGTGCTGGCTGGCGTGATGTCTCTGCTCAGACGTCAGAGCGTCCGCGTGCTTCCCTATTTGGACAACATCCTCATCACTTCCCAGTCTCTACATCAGGCAGAGTTGGATACTCAGCTGGTGGTGTCCACTCTGGAGTCATTTGGATGGGTGATCAACCACCCCAAGTCCTCACTGTCCCCTTCCTTGGTAACTCCATTCCTAGGAATGAATCTGGATACAGTTCAGGCAAGGATCTCCCTTCCTCAGCAGAAGGTGGACAGTCTGATTGCACAGGCCCAGTCCCTCCTAGCTCGTCCCCATCCCTCCATCAGGCAGAGAATGCAGCTGGTGGACCTGATGGTGGCCTCTGCAACTTCACCTATTGTCTCTATGGGACAAGGATCCAGCATCCCTGGACAGGGTCTGTGTGCTCTCCCCCCTGGTCAGGAGGTCCCTCTTGTGGTGGATGGACTCAAGGAACCTGTTGGGGGGCAGATCCTTTCTTGCCCCTTCCTGGGAGACGGTCACCACGGATGCCAGTCTGTCAGGTTGGGGGGGTTTCTGGAAGTCCCTGCGGTTCCAGGGGAGGTGGGGCCCTCAGGAGGCCCACACACCTATCAATGTCTTGGAGCTGCGAGCGATCAGGTTAGTTCTGGCTTGCTTGACTACTCTTCTTCAGGGCCTGCCTGTTCAGGTGCATTCGGACAACCAGACGGCAGTTGCCTACATCAATCATCAGGGAGGGACCCGGAGCAAGGGGGCCCTCCAGGAAGCGTCTCTGATTCTGACTTGGGCGGAGGCCAATGTCCCCTGCATTTCAGCTGTGTACATCCCGGGGGTGGAAAATCACCTGGCGGCTCTGAGCAGGGGGACCTCTCGCCAGGGAGAATGGTCCCTATGCAGCAGGGTGTTTCAATCTCTGTGTCACCGTTGGGGCCAACCAGATGTGGATCTGTTTGCGTCCTGCCACAATCACAAGCTTCCAGCTTTTGTCTCTCAGTCCAGGGATCCTCTGGCCCTGACCTCGGATGCGCTAGCAATGTCATGGCAGGACTTTCAGTTCCTGTATGTCTTCCCCCCAATTCACCTACTGGGCAGGGTTCTGCGCAAGATTGCTCTGGAAGGGGTGCCAGCAATTCTGGTGGCCCCCAGGTGGGCAAGAAGAGTGTGGTTCGCAGACGGGGTACAGCTGGCAGTAGATCAGTACGCTCTGCCCTTGGTGCCAGATCTGATCACTCAGGGCTCACTACGCCATCCCAATTTACAAACTCTGTCTTCGACGGCTTAGCTGCTGAAACCTCCATCTTGATGGAGAAGGGGCTGTCTTCCTCAGTTGTGGATACTTTGATTAAAGTTAGGAAGAAGTCTTCCTCTTCCATTTATTACAGGGTTTGGCGTGCCTACATTGACTGGTGTGAGTCTAAGTCTCTTCCCTGTCGTGTCTTCTCTATTCCCAGGATTCTGGAGTTCCTGCAGCATGGGTTGGAGATGGGGCTCCAACTCAGTACTCTGAAGGGTCAGGTTTCTGCCCTGGCTATTTTTTTCCAGAAGTCCTTTCCTCAGCACCCTCTGATCAGGACTTTTTTCCAGGGGCTCACTCATGTGCGTCCCCCACGTAAACCTATGGTGCCTGTTTGGGATTTGAACTTGGTTCTGTCAGCCTTGCAGGGTGCTCCTGGCCATTCTTACGCTCAAGGTTGTGTTTTTGGTGGCTATCACTTCTGTCAGGCGTGTGTCTGAGTTGGCGGCGCTGTCCATTCAGCCCCCCTACTATGAGAGGCACCAGGACAAGGTGATGTTTCATTTCAAACCTGATTTTCTACCTAAGGTAGTCTCTGCCTTTCATTTGAATCAGTATATTGTTCTTCCTTCTTTGTGCCCTAATCCTAGCAATGCTAAGGAGAGGGTTTTTCTTCCAATCCATTCCATACACTCCTTACTCTTGGGTTTCCTCCTCCTTGCTGATCACGTGACTGCAAGAAAGAAAACAGGCGTGGCCCACCCGGCCCATAAGTAGCAGCTGCCCCCAATCAGATCAGCTTTCTTTCTTGCAGTGGCAAGATGACTGACTGAAGATTCAGGTAGCTCTCAAGGTTTTGGCAGCAAGCGAGGGACTGAAGCCTGTCGGCTCTCTGCAGAGCCTTATTCCCACGGATCCCTCAAGACCCAAGTTTATGCCTCCACAGCGTTGGCTGTTTTGGGGTCCGTGAAGGTAAGGTGGAAGCGCCGGGATCTTGGGGCGCTTACAGAGTATATATGCTCTGGGCTGCAGGCTTTTTTGAAAAGTAAGTCAGCCGCAGGTTTTTCTCTGGTGTATCTGCAGAGGAATGTTTTTTATTTTTTACCCAACCCTTCCTTCTTCCAAAAAAAAAAAAAAAAAATGTACAAAAAAAAAATTTTTTTTTTTTTCTATGTATGCCTTTAAGGGATACGTGTGGCTGACGTCACGTAAGGGGCAGAGTTTAACCCGGAACCACAATGCCGTGTATTCAGTTGTCTCTCTCTCCGGGCGAGGAGATAGCAGTGCGATGGCGGCGGCCAGTTGGGCCAAGGTGCTGGCCTAGAAATGCCTTGTGATTAGGATGGCTTTGGGGGTTCCGCTGGTTTATTCATATTGCTGCCTCAGGGCAAGCTGATTTTGGCGTTGTTTGCACTAAGCTATGATATATATATTATGTGTTTGATCATTTCTCTTGTATAGCGGTAAAGAGAAGAGCGGTGGTGGTGAGTGGACATCGCCATTATAATTTTTATATCAACTTTTTTGATTAATTGCATTATCAATGTCATATTTCAGTTAGTATATTATTTATATTGTTATATATTTTTTTATATATTTTTATATGTTTATATTGTATTATATATATATATACCGTATATACTCGAGTATAGGCCGACCCGAATATAAGCCGAGGCACCTAATTTTACCACAAAAACCTGGAAAAAGTTATTGACCCGAGTATAAGCCGAGGCGGCTTTTTTCAATTGGAATTGGAGTTGATTTGAGGAATCACCCCTGACCACGCCCCCAGCCATCACCTAAGAATTAAATAAAAATAAATAATAATAATACAGTGAGGGGCATCCCTTGTTACAGCCAGTTAGGGGCATCCCTCATTACAGCCATTCAGGTGTAACACAGCACACACACAACATACACACAGCACACACAACACAGCACACAATACAGCACACATACACACACAAGGCACACACAACACACAGCACACATACAATGCACACAACACACACACTCACCAGTTCAGCTCCTGCACAATCTTCAGCGAGGCTCCTTCCAGCCAAGGCGACGGTGCGGGACAGAGTGAGGACGGCGTGGGACGACGGCATGGGACGCGGCCAGTCGCCAGTCGCAATGGCGACCCCTATAGCTACGCCCCTGGACGCGGGGCAGAAGAGCCGCCTCGGAGGCTTCAGAACTCGGCGGGGAGATCAGTACACCCAGCGCGAGGTGGGTGTACCAAGATGGCGGCCGGCGCGCTCCGCGCCGCCACGTCACTGAGGCCCGGGCCGCCATCTTGGTACACCCACCTCGCGCTGGGTGTACTGATCTCCCCGCCGAGTTCTGAAGCCTTGGCGGCTCTTCTGCCGCCTCGGAGGCTCTTCTGCCGCTTCCTCCGCCCCCTCGCTCAGGTTAGTCAGGTTACTGACTCGAGTATAAGCCGAGGCTGCTTTTTTCAGCCCAAAAAGTGGGCTGAAAAACTCGGCTTATACTCGAGTATATACGGTATATATATTAATATAATATATATATTTTAATATTTTACAATCTGTATGGATATATTTTATTATAATGATTGTCAGTTTTTATCAGTTAAAATAAAAAAAAATAAAAAAAAAGGAGATTATTAATGCTCTTTTTTTCTCCTGTTTTATTTTTTAGAATTTGGAAGAAGGATAGAAAAGGGTTGTGGTTCCTCCCGGTCCCTTTTGGGATTGGTTTTAGGCTTAGGGCCTTTTAGGTCTGATTGCCAAATTAAAAAAAAAAAAAACATGAGGGAGGCATCAGGGGATAGTGATTCGGGCATCCCATTTGAGCAGGGCGGGCTCTGCCCCTTATGTAAGCAGGGCAAGCTGATTTTGGCGTTGTTTGCACTAAGCTATGATATATATATTATGTGTTTGATCATTTCTCTTGTATAGCGGTAAAGAGAAGAGCGGTGGTGGTGAGTGGACATCGCCATTATAATTTTTATATCAACTTTTTTGATTAATTGCATTATCAATGTCATATTTCAGTTAGTATATTATTTATATTGTTATATATTTTTTTATATATTTTTATATGTTTATATTGTATTATATGTGTATGTATATATATATATATATATATATATTAATATAATATATATATTTTAATATTTTACAATCTGTATGGATATATTTTATTATAATGATTGTCAGTTTTTATCAGTTAAAATAAAAAAAAAAAAAAAAAAAAAGAGGGAGATTATTAATGCTCTTTTTTTCTCCTGTTTTATTTTTTAGAATTTGGAAGAAGGATAGAAAAGGGTTGTGGTTCCTCCCGGTCCCTTTTGGGATTGGTTTTAGGCTTAGGGCCTTTTAGGTCTGATTGCCAAATTAAAAAAAAAAAAAACATGAGGGAGGCATCAGGGGATAGTGATTCGGGCATCCCATTTGAGCAGGGCGGGCTCTGCCCCTTATGTAAGCAGGATCCCCTGGGTAGTTTCAGCATGGTTTGTTCGGCTGGCGCCATGAGAATTGGTTAGAGCATAATAGAGCGGCGGCTCAGGTCTTTAGTCCAGTTATTACTGGTGTGAGCGCAACGGCTCACCCATCCCTTCCTTCCCCTGGAAGGGGACAGGCAGCGAGGCGCAGTCAGATGTGGTGCACAGGTTGGATAACCTGGAGAGACAGTTATCCTTGGTTATTCCAAAGAAGGCCACCTATAAGAGGAGGCATTGGAACCTGTTGCGGAGGAAAGAGATTTATTTGCCTCTTTTGGAGAGTGGGAGGAAGAAGAGTATATAGATGAGCAGCTCTCAGAAGGCGAGTTACGCTCTGGTGAGGAAGATAGTGACTCTATTTTTTTCTCTTCTGATGAGGACCCCCTCCTCGCAGGCGAAACACAGTGTCTGATCTTTTCGGTTTTTGAAACTTTGAATATCACTCTCTCCCATATTGTATCTTGTACTCAGAATATCCACTGTCAAATCTGTAAAACTGCGTTTGAAATAGTGTATGTTCTACCCTGTCTGTAATTACTACTTTGTAAAGCGCTACGGAAGATGATGGCGCTATATACATGAATAATAATAATATCACCCCTCCTGAGGCAAAAAGAGGGAAGGATGATCTGTTTAAGCCAGTAAGGCAAAGGCAGGTGTTCCCGGAGCAGCCACACTTTTCTAAAATGGCGTTAAAGGAATGGGAAAATCCTAACAAATTACCGGCTGTTCCTAGGATACTAGACTCTATGTATCCCTTTCCAGCGGACATGATTAAGCTTTGGTCTTACCCACCTGAGGTGGAATCTCCAGTAGCAGGCTTGTCTAATGCTTCCATCATGCCGTCTGCTACTATAGGATCTTTAAGAGATCCCACGAAGAGACGAATGGATCAATTGGCCCTCCATGCTTTTGCTATGAAAGGATCCTTTCTACGTCCTGTTTGTGCCATGGCCATTGTCTCCCTGGCTTCAAACCACGCCTGTTTTCTTTCTTGGAAGAAGATGAAGAAAAAGTTTAGCCAGGGCTAAGTCTCGCAGGCTTATTCAAGAGTCCAAAGATTTTAAGGATTGTTTGGACTTTAACTCGTTCGCTATCACTGCGATTGATGATGCAGTCAGGCTAGCTGCTAGAACTTCTGCTCTGCTTGTGGCCTTGCGCCGTTCCTTATGGCTAAGACAATGGTTGGCGGTTGCCGCCACTAAGAAAGCTCTTAACGGTCTAACTTTTTTTAGGGAGCAGATTTTTTGGAGAAAAACTGGACGGTATGGTGAAGGATGGCAAACTGCCTCAGAGGAAGAGGACGACTCGGCCTTTTCAGAGGACTTCATCATATCTACTCTTTTGGACTGGCAGAGGGGCCTTTCGTCCTTGCTCCCATAGAGTTTTTTGAGGTAGAGGCAGAGCGCGTAATAGGGCAGGAGGGGCCTGGAGAAGTGGGCCTAATCCTCCAGCCAAGCCCACTCCAGCATAAGGGGGCGCCCTCACCCGAGCGGGTGGGGGGACGGCTTTTGCATTTTGCTCATATCTGGAGGCGCCGCGTAAGGGATCTGTGGATCCAAGAGGTAGTGTCCTCAGGTTACAAAATTGAGTTTGCAGCCAGACCGCCCGCAAGGTTCCTTCGGTCAGGGGCATCCCGGAACCAGTCAAAGTTAGATGCCCTGAAGTTCGGCACCTCCTTCAAAAAGGGGTGATTTGTCGAGTACCCCTTCAGGAAGAAGGTCAGGGGTTTTATTCCAACCTTTTTACAATCCCCAAAAAGGACGGGTCGATTCGTCCCATTTTAAATCTGAAGGATCTCAACAGATATATCCGTGTGAAGCATTTCCGCATGGAGACGCTGAGGTCAGCTTTAACAGTAGTTTGACCCGGGGATCTTATGACTACCATAGACATAAGGGACGTGTATCTGCATGTGCCAATTTTTTCGGGACATCAAAGATTCCTGAGGTTTGCCCTGGAGGACAAGCATTTCCAGTTTGTGGCACTCCCATTCGGGATATCCTCGGCTCCAAGAGTATTCACCAAGGTTTTGGCAGGTCTCATGGCAATTTTCAGGAGCCAGGGGATTTGTATTGTCCCCTATTTGGACGATCTTCTAATATCAGCCAGATCGCAGCAGCAGATCCTGAAGGACACGCAGCGGTCCGATCGACTCTGGAGGAATTCGGCTGGGTGATCAATTACCCGAAGTCTCTTATCACTCCGGCGCCAGTAAGGAACTTCTTAGGTATGATTCTGGACACTGTCCAAGTCAAAGTGTATCTACGAGGACAGAAGGCGCGACTAATCCAAGATCAGATAGAGTGCTTCCTGGCTTGCCGGCAGCCGAGCATTCGGCTGGGTATGAGGTTGTTAGGCCTGATGGTAGCCTGCTTCGAGGCGGTACCTTTTGCCCAGTTTCACATGAGGCCCCTTCAATGGAATCTGTTGGCAAGCTGGGATCGAGCCCCACAGTCGCTGGATCAAGTCTTTGTACTAACGCCCTCGGCAAGACATTCTCTTCTGTGGTGGATGGACCCTCTTCACCTGTCTGTAGGCAGATCCTTCTTGACCCCACAGTGGCAGATCGTTGCCACGGATGCCAGTCTCACAGGATGGGGCGGCGTTTGGTAATCTCAGAAAGTCCAGGGTCAGGGGGGGCCGAAAGAGAATCAGCTTCCCATAAATGTATTGGAATTAAGAGCCATCGGGTTAGTGCTTCAGTATCTGTCCCCCTGCTTGAAGGGGCAGGCAGTCCAGGTCCAGTCGGACAACCGGACGGCGGTAGCCTATATCAATCATCAGGGGGGTACCCGGAGCAAGGGTGCTCTACTGGAGGTAAGCCGGATTCTGATCTGGGCAGAGGAAAGTGTTCCCTGCATCCCGGCAGTTTACATCCCGGGGATAGAAAACCAGGAGGCGACGCTCTGAGCAGGAAGGTCCTGCGCCGGGGGGAATGGTCCCTCAGTCGGAAGGTTTTCCAAGCCCTTTGTCAGCGCTGGGGGCGCCCGGAAGTGGATCTCTTTGCGTCCAGACACAATCACAAGCGGCCAAAATTCATGTCCCTGTCAAGGGACCCTCTGGCCATAGCCACGGACGCCCTCTCAGTCCCTTGGACAAGGTTCAAGCTTCTGTACATTTTTCCCCCGTTTCCGCTTCTGAGTCGAGTGCTAAGAAGGATAATTCAGGAAGGAGTACCCACCATTCTAGTAGCTCCTCATTGGCCAAGAAGAAGTTGGTTCTTGGACATAACAAGGATGGCGGTAGACCAATAGCATCTACCGGTCGAGCCAGATCTTCTCACTCAGGGGGCGTTACGGCACCCGAATTTACAGATGCTGGCTTTGACGGCTTGGCTATTGAGATAGCGGTCCTAGCAGAGAGAGGATTATCAGCTAAGGTCATTCATACCATGATCCAGGCCCGGAAGAAGTCGTCTTCCATGATTTATTACAGGGTCTGGCGGTCATTCATATCCTGGTGTGAGGCTAGGAAATGTTCATGCAGAACGTATTCAATTTCCAGAGTTCTACAATTTCTTCAGGATGGCTTAGAAATGGGCTTACGATTAAGTACCCTTAAAGGGCAGGTATCGGCCTTATCTATTTTTTTCCAGAGGTCTATCGCTTGTAATAGACTAATTAAAACTTTTTTTTCAGGGAGTCACTCATGTCCGTCCACCGCGCAAGTCTATATTACCGGTGTGGGACTGGAATTTGGTGTTGACGGCTCTACAGGGCGCTCCCTTTGAACCTATGATTGACGCTCCAATGAGAATTTTGACACTTAAAGTAATTTTTTTAGTGGCAATTACTTCTGTGCGGCGTATTTCGGAGTTAGCCGCCTTATGTATGAAGTCTCCTTATTTTGAGTTGCATAGAGACAAGGTAGTTTTTTAAGCCTGATTTTTTACCTAAGGTTGTCTCTTCCTTTCACCTTAATCAGGAGGTAATTCTACCCTCCTTATGCCCAGTTCCGGCTAATACTAAGGAAAGGGCACTTCATTCTCTAGATGTGGTTAGAGCCATCAGGTATTATTTGGCAGCTACAGATGCCTTCCGCAAGACGGATTTTCTCTTTGTCATTTCAGAAGGACCAAAAAAGAAAAAAAAAAAAAAAAAAAGGGAGGGGGGGTGTTCCGCCAGCTAAAGCCACTGTCAGTAAGTGGATTAGGCAGGCAGTAGCTAGAGCTTATTCGGCCAAGGGGAAGGAACCCCCTTTTCAGGTCACGGCCCATTCCACTAGGGCCATTGGTGCTTCTTGGGCTTTTCAACATCAGGCTTCGGTGGAACAGGTTTGCAAAGCTGCCACCTGGTCTTCGGTGCATACATTCACCAAGTTTTACAAGGTAGATGTTAGAGCCTCAGCTGACGCTGTTGTGGGTCAGAAGATTCTACAGGCAGTAGTGAAGTGAACTTCCTGCCGTTCTGCGTTAGAGGATCCCGCCCATAGATGGCACTGCTATTGGAGATCCCAAGAGTAAGGAGTGTATGGAATGGATTGGAAGAAAAAACGCAATTCTGTGAGGTACTCACCTGTAGAATTGTTTTTTCTGGGAATCCATTCCATACACTCCGTTCTGGGTCATGGTATCTTCCAATGTTTTCTGAGGTGTTAATTATTATTAATTCATAGTATTGAAGAAAAAAAAAAATAAAAAAGTAATAGGACTTAATTTGGAGAGCATTTTTTGGTTGAGTTTGATGTGTAGTAACATGGACTCTTTTTAGGGCCTCCCGGCCTGTCTCTAAATTATTTACTGCTTTTTAAGTAAACGGATCTGATTGGGGGCAACTGCTACTTATGGGCCGGGAGGGCCACGCCTGTTTTCTTTCTTGCAGCCACGTGATCAGCAAGGAGGAGGAAACCCAAGAGTAAGGAGTGTATGGAATGGATTCCCAGAAAAAACAATTCTACAGGCGAGTACCTCACAGAATTGCGTTTTTGCACTCTTTGGATATGGTTAGGTGTCTGAAGTACTATCTGGTGGCTACTGCACCTTTCAGGAAAACTGATGCTCTTTTTGTGGTCTCTTCTGGTCCTAGGAAGGGTTTGGCTCCTGCCAAGTCTACTATCAGCAAGTGGATTCGTCAGGCTGTGATTCAGGCCTACTCTGCTAAGGGGAAGAATCCTCCCTTCCGCCTTACGGCTCATTCCACTCGTGCTATCGGTGCCTCTTGGGCTTTTCAGCACCAGGCTTCTGTTGAACAAGTTTGCAAGGCCGCTACTTGGTCTTCTGTTCATACCTTTTCAAAGTTTTACAAGGTTGATGTTAGGGCCTCAGCTGATGCTGCTTTTGGCCACAAGGTTCTGCAGGCGGCAGTGGTTCAAACTGCCTGCTGCTGATTTTTCTTGAGGATCCCACCCTACTTTATGGACACTGCTATTGGATGTAAGTATTAGATTTGGAGCAGGACGTACTGTATACTAAGAATAATACAATTCTGTGATTACTCACCTGTAGAATTGGTATTATGAGTATACAGTACGTCCTGCTCCAACCCACCCTTGGTTTGCATTTTCTTGGATCCCCTGTATGGTGATTGTTATCATTGTTATAGTTGATAGTTTGGATTGTTTAATTCTCCCGGCTTCTCCTTAACTGCTTTTCAATGCTGGGGATTTGTGGGAGGTCCCTGGGTATTTGAGGGGCCGGGAGGAGCCTATTTTCGATGTCTCTGCAGTCCAGCGCCATCTTGCGGAGTATATCCCAACTGTAAGTATTAGATTTGGAGCAGGACATACTGTTTACTCATAATACCAATTCTACAGGTGAGTAATCACAGAATTGTATTTTTTTATTTTACTTTTGCCTATAAGGGGAATGGAAGGGGAGGAATGCCACACTACCTAAAAGGGGAATGCCACACTACCTATATGGGCAATGGAAGGGGGGGAATGCCACACTACCTATATGGGCAATGGAAAGGGAGAAATGCCACACTACCTAAAAGGGGAATGCCACACTACCTATAAGGGGAATGCCACACTACCTATATGGGCAATGGAAGGGGGGAATGCCACACTACCTATAAGGGGAATGCCACACTACCTATAAGGGGAATGGGCGGGGGGATGCCACACTGCCTATATGGGAATGGGGGGGAATGCCACACTGCCTATATGGGAATGGGAGGGGGGATGCCACACTGCCAATATGGGAATGGGGGGGGGGGGAATGACGCACTGCCTATATGGGAATGGGAGGGGGGAATGACACTCTGCCTATATGGGAATAGGAGGGGGGATGCCACACTGACTATATGGGAATGGGATGGGGGGGTGCCACACTGCCTATGGGAAGTAGGAAGGGTGGAATGCCGCCTATGGCAGGGGTTCATCCCACACTGCCTATGGGAATGGGATGGGGGAACGCCACACTGTCTGCAATTGGGTGTTTTAGCACAACATTTGGCTTAGAATATTTTTTTACTAGTTTTCCTTCCCAAAATCCTAGGTGCGTCTTATGGGCAGGTGCGTCTTATAGTGCAAAATACGGTACCTGATTCGTGTACATGTGGGGGGGTCACCGGTAATGTGAATGTAATAAAGGGTGAGTATTCTGAACAGTTTTTTTGAATTGCAAAAAAAAGTTTTGAACAGGCCTGCAGGTGCTGGGGGTTTTGCCTACCCTAAATGAAAACAAATGTATCTCACTTAATCATTTTTTTACCTTTTATTTTTAAGCAATAGGAAGCCCCAAAGAAGCAGAAAATGCACTCCCTATACAAGTAGACTATGATGGCTATGACTCTCAGGTATTCAGATTGCCAGGTCCATCCAGAGCTCAGCGTACAACCAATTTCAGGTAATGAAAAAGCAAGTGAATAGTGAGATATGAATTAAATAAAAGGAGTTGTAAGAGGTTCTTATAGGATTGACAAACACCTGAGTGTGAAACTTTGTAAATCCTCCCCGGTATGGTTTGGATTAAATCTGTCTAAAGCATCCAGAAAAGTCAGAAAATATCACTGCTTTTCATTCAATGTGTTGTCAGCCTCAGAAAACCAGACATGTGTTTGAGCATGGAAATTCCTCTTGCAACTTGCACTTTTCATCCTAACCCTATCAACTTTAACTCCTTCCTTTCACTTATTGCCACCACCTTCACCTACTACCCTCTGTCTGTGGAAGCTCCTCAGGCATAATAGCTGTTCTAGGCAAGTAAATAGGTCTGTGAAGCATCCTTATTGTCCGTTCCCATGAACAGATAAAACGACCATTCGTTCAGTGCGTGAATGACTTGCTGTTGATGTGGATGATATGCCAATTGTTTGTTAGAGTAATTGTTTGTGTGGTTGATGTCTGTTTCTACATGTCAATGGTCATGCAACGAACAAGAAACTTTGTCAGCCCAAACGGTACAACACTTTACCAACAAATAAATTCCGATTTATCATTCGATTTCTACAGATCTGTTCTCGTCTGATTCGGGGGAAGATCAGGAGCAATGTTAGAAAATATTCTTTTACAGAAAGAGTAGTAGATGCTTGAAACAAACTTCCAGCAGAGGTAGTTGAAAAATCAACAGTCACTGAATTTAAACATGCCTGGGATAAGCACACATCTATCCTAAGATAAAGAGTACATACAGTATACACATAAGGGCAGACTAGATGGACCGTATGGTCTCCTTCTGCCGTCAACCTTCTATGTTTCTATGATTGTGGGAGTTTTGTCCGCCACTGTTCTCTGACTCAGGGTCATATGACGATGAGTCTAGGGGTCAGGAAGAGTCTGGTTCCGAGCATTGGTCCTCGGATTGATAGACTGCTGGTTCAGATCTTTGAGGTTTTGTCCCTCTCTCCCCCTGCTGCAGCTCCCCGGCAAAGGGGTGATCTTTTTCATACCGCTAAAGCTCGCTTGGAATTTCCCAAGCAAACCCATTTCAATAGCCTCTTGCTTAAAGAATGGGAACATCCCAGCAGACTTCATGGGGTCCCTAAGAGTGTGGATAAGAAATATCCCTTCCCTGCTGACTTGGTTAAGTGCTGGTCATCGCCACCCGAGGTCGATGCTCCTATTCTAGGGTTGTCCAACACCTCTATTATGCACTCTCCTGACACTACTACGCTGCGGGACTCTGAGGACCGGTGTGTTGACCAACTGGCATGTCATGCCTTTGCATTTGGGGGAGCGACTCTGCGCCCGGTTTGCGCCTTAGCCATTACGGCAGTAGCGCTCAGGGCCGTGGTTAGGAGTGCTCTCAATGGCACAGATGTGTTGCCTCCTGATACTGTCAATGCTCTGTCCAGCTGTGATGCGTTTGTGAACTTTATCCTGTCCGCATCGGACGATGCTATTAAGATGTTTGCCAGGTCATCTGCCCTGGTGGTAGCTATACGCCGCGCGGTCTGGTTGCGCCAGTGGGCCGCAGACAATGCCGCCAAGAAAGCCCTTACGGGGCTTCCATTTAAGGGGCTGCGCTTGTTTGGGGATCGGTTAGACCTCTTCGCCAAGGGAGGCAAGTTACCCCAGCGCAGGCGGCAGATTCGGCCCTTTCGTAGCCAAGGCTCCCTATCGACCCCCTACCGTGGGGCTAAACAAGGTAGAGGGGTGTCCTTCGTTGGGGCCCGCGCAGATTCCTGGCACAGGAACAGAGGACGCCATCCCGGTTCCTCCTGGGGACCCAAGTCTACAGCCCCTCCCAAGACCCCCCAGGCATGAAGGGGCGCCCTCGCCCGTCAGGGTGGGGGGACGCCTGCAACATTTCGAGCATGTCTGGAGGCGCCACGTCTCAGACCGGTGGATTCAGGAGGTGGTGTCCTCCGGCTACAAGATAGAATTTGCTGTACGGCCCCCCCACCAGATTCGTTGGGTCCTGGATCCCACAGGATCCTGCATCAGCTCAGGTCTTGTTGCTGGCCGTGCAGGGCCTCCTGGACCTAGGGGTCATTTGCAAGGTCCCTTTAGGAGACAGGGGCATGGGGTTCTATTCCAACCTTTTCACAGTACCCAAGAAGTATGGGTCAGTCAGGCCCATTCTGGATTTAAAAATCCTCAACAAATTTGTCAAAAACAAACACTTTCGCATGGAAACTCTGCGCTCGGCCATTGGCTCTCTGCGCCCAGGGGACTTTATGACGTCCGTAGATATAAAGGACGCTTACCTTCACATCCCGGTGTTCCCAGGACACCAAAGGTTTCTCAGACTTGCACTGAAAGATCAGCATTACCAATTTGTGGCCTTGCCATTCGGCCTCACGTCGGCTCCCAGGGTGTTCATCAAGCTGGCTGGCTGGCTGGCTGTCCCTGATAAGGCTAAGGGGCATTCGCGTGCTGCCCTACCTGGGCGATATCCTCATCACCTCTCGGTCTCTGCGGCAGGCAGAGTTGGACACTCAACTGGTAGTGTCCACCCTGGATTCCTTCGGCTGGGTGATCAATTACCCCAAGTCCTCTCTGTCCCCATCCTCGGTTACTCCGTTCCTGGGAATGATTCTGGATACGGTTCAGTCACGGATATTCCTTCCTCAACAGAAGGTGGAAGCTCTGACTGCGCAGGCCAGGTTCCTGCTCTCCTGCCCACAGCCCTCCATCAGGCAGGGAATGCAGCTGGTGGGCCTGATGGTGGCGAGCTTCGAGGCGGTGCCCTTTGCCCAGTTCCATTTGAGACCTCTGCAGCTTCACCTTCTGTCAGTGTGGGACAAGAACCCAGCGTCCTTGGACGGGGTCTGTGTGCTTCCCCCCTCGGTCAGACAGTCCCTTGCGTGGTGGCTGGACCGCAGGAACTTGATAGGGGGCAGGTCTTTTCTGGCCCCCTCCTGGGAGACGGTCACAATGGATACCAGTCTGTCAGGTTGGGGGGGATTCTGGAAGTCCCTGCGCTTCCAGGGGAGGTGGGGCCCTCAGAAGGCCCATTTGCCCATCAACATTCTGGAATTACGGCAGTCAGGTTGGTACTGGAGCGATTGACCCAACACCTGAGGGGTCTGTCGGTCCAGGTACGCTCAGACAACAGAACGGCGGTTTAGGCATCAACCATCAGGGAGGGACCCGGAGCAAGAGTGCTCTCCAAGAGGTGTCTCAGATTCTGACATGGGTGGAGGCCAATGTCCAATGCATTTCGGCTGTCTACATTCCGGGGGCGGAGAACCTGCTGGAGGACGGCCTGAGCAGGGGGATGTCCCGTCAGGGGGAGTGGTCCCTCTGCATCTGTGTAAACAATATTAATCTCCTGAGTGGCTGGCCAAATGTAAACAATAGAATATTAATAACTACAATATTATATCAATATCTAGATATTAATAATATTGTGTATATATTTATATCCTGCTTGGCTCGACTAAAATAGGCAACACATATACCAATACTATCAATATCTGGCCAATGATCCCGCAATGGATACACGCATAAGACTATAAGACTGTAGGTTCTTTTGACTTCTGGTAAATGCAAGAGACACTTAGACACGCAGTAAATAAAGAGATATATTGTTGACAAAATAACACAATGATGCAATCAAATCTCAAATCAAACACAATACATGAGACTGGCATACAGTTATGAGACTGGCATACATATATACAGGGAAAGACACATTACCCTCCCGATACGGCACTCACAAGCTTCTCCTGTGCCAGCAGTCTCAGCTCCAAGCCCTCTCCCCTGTCTTGCCTCCTCATCTCCTAATTATACTAAAAGTGGGCTTCTGGTATTCCTTTGATTTTTTACGACCCTAGTCTTCTCCTCCCTTGGGCTTGACCCACCGGTTATGCAAAAGAGGGTGCATCTGCTATTTCAGGTCTATATGTCTATTTACAACATATTTATGGTATGGTCACAGAATGTTGATATTATCTAGTGCCCTCTCAGATGTCTTTTGTTCTATTTTCTGGTTTTGGAATGCAGATATTATCTAGCTTGGAAAACGTGCCTTAGGCCTTCCCACTTCATGTCATGCCCTGCTGTATATTCAAATATATATATATATATATATATATATATATATATATATATATATATATACCATTATTAACAATATTGATTTCCCATAAAGGCCCATTATTTACATATCGCCCACTTGAGACAGAGATATATATATTATATTTATATGTATACATATATATCGAGGTCTCACAAATATATAAAATGTAAGTGCTTCAAATTTGCTGAGACCGATGGGACCCGATATATTACCGCACAATGTTATCACAACCCCCAGTATCTCAAGTTACAGCCTGCATCCCTCAGCCACCACACAAATGTTTTAATGCCACACCTTCTTCAACAGATCATCAAACATATTTCATATTTTTACACCATCCATATCCGCTTATGTGATTTTGGGTGACCAAATCTGGTGACATCCGGATTTATTCACTGCTGCTGGTATTGACAGACATCCGTCGACTTCCATTGTATGTTGCAGACAATGCTTTATCAGCTGTCACTGAGTGTCCAAGGCCTGTATTATCAACGAAGTGGGTGCACAAGGTGACAGTCCATAATATACTGATTGCACCGTGTGACAGTCCATATGGTTATGAGTGCACATCATCAGAACTGCCCATTGTTTCATGGTGCACAACATCCGAACTGCTCATGGTTTCATGGTGCACAGCATCAGAACTGCCCATATTGTCATGGGTGCATATCATTAGAACAGTCCATATTGTTATGGGTGCAAATGTACTCTGACAGTTCACCCAGACCATAATGAGTTACAGCAACAGTACATCTGCAATATTAGTGCTGCCATTGGCAACTGAACAGCACACCAAAATCTTCAAGAAGAGAGATGTGAGTCCTGTACAAACAACTTAAGAAGAACTTAAGAAGAAAACATAAGAAAAATATAAAAAATATTAGATAAGCTCGGCACCTTGAAGACATCACCGCTGCAGTAAAGGCCTGGCAGAGCATGGTGATGCCCATGAGTTCAAGACTTCAGTCATTGTCAACAAAGTATTGCAATTTAACATTTTATTTACTATTTTTTAATTTGTCCAATTTATTTTTGAACCCCTGAAATGAAGGGATTGTTATTAAAAAAAATGCTTTAGTTCCTCACGTGTATGCAATCTTTTTGTTCAAGCAGCTGAATGAAAGTCTAAACTGCATTTGAATTTTGTTCAAAATTCTTTGTGGTAATTTGCAGAACCAAATTGAGAAAGATGTTGCCTCTGTCCAAATATTTATGGACCTTACAGTAGGTGCAGCAACATTCTGGTAGGCTAAACTAAATGTGCCTGGCTGCTATGTTTCCAGTGCAGCTCAGGAAAAAGCGTTTATAGTGAGTACACTAGAATCTCCTCTTTTTGACATTGAAAAAACATTAAAAGATGTATCTGTAATCACCTGGTAATTCTAAAAATAGGTGCCAGATCCGAACATGTATCAAGCATGACTAAATAGAATGTTCTGGACATCTGATTGAAACCTGCATCATTTATTGCATATCACTTGAGGAGCAACACAATATGTAGCTTCTTGCATTGGTTGGTTGTCCCTCTTTTAAAAGCCATTTCTTTGCACAGGCCAGTGAGGGAAACTCAGACACGCAAAAGTTCATGTTCATATGACGCATCATGTAGCCCCTCCCAACAAAGTCGCCCCTTCCCAGCTGAGGAGGGCCGAAGCCAGACATCAGATGAAAGTTCTCTGGGAAAAATCTCCAACATTCTTCTTATACCACGGCAACACCTCCATCAGTATGAAGCCAGCAGCTCTCTGGGATACACCAGTAACCGAGGTAAATTGTAATAATTGTATGCATTTAATTTTTGGAAAGTATTTATATTCCTCCTTAAGCTATTTGAGCCAGTCCAGCACAGGCCCTGCCCTATATCTTACCCAATCTGTTTTAGCTGAGGTCATTGCCACTGTTTTAACAATGATGTTGTTGCCGCACCTATTCAATTACGTAATTTCCTGCCATCTCCAAGAAATATCCTGCCAGGCTTGTTATTCTTAGTATACAGTACGTCCTGCTCCAGATATAGTACTTACTATCGGGTATTACGCCGCCAGATGGCGCTGGACTGTAGAGACATCGAAAATAGGCTCCTCCCGGCCCCTCAAATACTCATGGACCTCCCACAAATCCCCAGATTTTCTCTGCAGTCTGGACTGCGAAGGACGAGAAATGGCTCTCTCTACTCGCAGGTGAGCGGGGCTATTAGCCTGCGGCCCTGTAGGACTGTTCCCACCCGTTCCATTAGTAATATGCCTCCCAGCCTTGGCTGTGCTGGTCGGGTGATGGTAGGCAGCACCGCTGTTAGGTGCTTAGGAGCGCTGCTCCACCGCAATCTCCCACCAAAGGGTAGGCGGTTCAGGCTTATGGCGAGCCTCTATGGGATGCCCCTCCCGCACTATTGCCCCTTGCCCCTGTCTATCGGTGGGCCCTATTTAAGTCGCCGCTGTCCTCCCTCATTCTCCTCGTAGCCTTCGGGGGAAAAGAGGGGGGGGTTGTGTCTGTGTGTATGCTATGTATTCACGTGTATTGGCCTTATGATTTATTTCACTCTGCTTTGTGTCAGCCGCCGCGCTGACTTGTCTTACTATATCTATATTTAAAACTGCCGCCGCCGTGCGCCTTTTTGTCACATATGTAATCTGCGTTTGGCGGTGGTGTTACCTCAGGCGCCGGCGCGCTGTCATTGGCTGTTTGTCACTTGTTGGCTTCGCGCTCTTCGGGGGGGGCCTGTCTCTGGTGCGTTCCGCGTCAGTTTAGTTGCCGGCCCGCCCCTCGAGGTATACCGACGCCATTTTGTCTGCTTGGTTGGCTTATGCGTGACGGACCTCTACCTATCGCGGTCCGTAAGTGCCCTCGCGGCTGCTTTATTACCACCCTTTTATTACTGTCTGCTTACGGCCCCTTTGTCTTTCAGGCGGGCGAATCCTTTGGTTTCTCCCGGCCCTCTATTAGTTGGTTAACTTGTGAGGCCTAGTGTAATTACTCCCACTTCCCTAGCGGGTTATTGGGGCATCCAGGGTTGCTGTATTGCGTTAATCCCTATCAGCATATAGTGCTGCTATAATCACCATATGGAGGCATCTCAGGATAATGTAATCGGGGTTCCTTCGGGACAAACCCGGCTGTGTGTAGCGTGTGGGGAGTCTCATGTTGACGCTGACAAGGCGCGGGTCTGCGTACCCTGCGCTGAGCAAGTGCTTGCGCTGCAATCTGGCCTTCCAGTGGCTGGCCCTGCACCTCGTTTCACTTCACCTACTCCCCCAAGCTTAAATCTCACTCCTACTGAGTTGCATACAAGTGGGGATTCTCAGCCTGATGTGTCTTCTAGACTGGCTACTGTTGAGAAGTTGGTTGCTAATACCTTGGCGCGTAAGGCCCCTGCTAAAAAGCGGCACTTAACGCCTAATGTCACTCTTTTTGGAATCTTTGTGGCTATACCCCTTGGACGAAAGAGAGCTTTTCTCTGACTCAGGGTCATCTGATGAGAGGCCAAGGGGCCATGACGATTCTGGCTCTGACCCCTGGGCCCCGGATGACACTGACAGATTGCTGACCCAGATTTTTGAGGTTCTGTCCATTTCTCCCCCTGTTGCGGCTCCCAGGCAAAGGAGAGAGCTTTTCCATCCCGCTAAGTCACGTTTGGAATTTCCTGAGCAAGCACATTTCAATAACCTGGTGCTCAAGGAATGGGAGCGCCCTAGTAGACTTCCCAGGGTACCTACAAGTTGGGATAGGAAGTATCCCTTTCCTGCTGATGTGTTAAAGTGTTGGTCATCCCCTCCCGAAGTGGATGCCCCGGTCCTAGGGCTATTTAACACCTCTGTCATGCATTCCCCTGACTCTACTACCCTGAGGGATGCTGAGGACCGGCGCATTGACCAGCTGGCGTTCCATGCTTTTGCATGTGCGGGGACGGCACTGCGCCCAGTCTGTGCTTCTGCCATTACCGCTGTGGCCACTAGGACCCTGATCAGAAGTATACTTGATAGTGCCCCTGATGATTTGCCTTGTGAAGTGTTTAATGCACTCTCCAGTTGTGATGTTTTTGTAAATTTTGTCCTCTCTGCCTTGGATGACACCATTAGAATGTGTGCCAAAACATCTGCCCTTGTGGTGGCTATACGCCGCTCGGTTTGGCTATGCCAGTGGGCTGCTGACAACGCTGCCAAGAAGGCCCTCACTGGTTTTCCATTCAAAGGACTATGCCTGTTTGGGGACTGCCTGGACCTTTTTGCTAAAGGAGGCAGGTTACCCCAGTGCAGGCGGCAGTCTCGGCCCTTTCGGGGTCAGGGCTCATTCTCCTCCCCCTACCGTGGTGCTAGACAAGGGAGGGGGTTTCCTTTACCGGGGCCCGGGGATATTTCTGGGGTAGGGGCAGAGGATGTGGACGTCCTGGCTCCTCCTGGGGTCCCAAGGCTAAATCCTCTCCCAAGCCCCCTCAGGCATGATGGGGCACCCTCACCCATCCGGGTGGGGGGACGGCTTCAGCACTTCGCTCACGTCTGGAGGCTTCATGTCTCAGACCGGTGGATTCAGGAGGTAGTGTCCTCACGTTACAAGGTTTGCTGCCTGGCCGCACCCTAGATTCATCAGATCCCGGATTCCTCTGGACCCTGTGTTAGCTCAGGAGCTAGTGCAGGCAGTGCAAGGCCTCCTGGAGCTGGAGGTCATCTGCAAGGTCCCTTTAAGAGAAATAGGCAAGGGCTTCTATTCCAACCTATTCACAGTCCCCAAAAAAGATGGTTCAGTCAGGCCCATCCTGGACTTAAAGATCCTCAACAAATTTGTCAGGAGCAGGCGCTTTCGCATGGAAACTCTGCGCTCTGCCATCAGTTCCCTGCGCCCAGGGGATTTCATGACTTCTGTGGACATCAAAGATGCTTACCTTCATATTCCTGTATTTCCAGGTCATCAAAGGTTCCTCAGGTTCGCTCTGGAGGATCAACACTACCAGTTTGTGGCATTGCCCTTTGGTCTTACCTCAGCTCCCAGGGTGTTCACCAAGGTGCTGGCCGGCGTGATGTCTCTGCTCAGGTATCAGGGTGTCCGCGTGCTGCCTTATCTGGACGACATTCTCATCACCTCCCAATCTCTACATCAGGCAGAGTTGGATACTCAGCTGGTGGTGTCCACCCTGGAGTCATTTGGATGGGTGATCAAACACCCCAAGTCCTCACTGTCCCCCTCCTTGATGACTCCATTCCTAGGAATGAATCTGGATACAGTTCAGGCAAGTATTTTCCTTCCTCAACAGAAGGTGGACGGTCTGATTGCACAGGTCCAGTTCCTGCTATCTTGTCATCATCCCTCCATCAGGCAGAGAATGCAGCTGGTGGACCTGATGGTGGCGTGCTTCGAGGCGGTCCCTTATGCTCAGTTCCACTTGAGGCCTCTGCAACTTCAACTCTTGTCAGTGTGGGACAAGGATCCAGCGTCCCTGGACAGGGTCTGTGTGCTCTCCCCTCGGGTCAGGAGGTCCCTCTCGTGGTGGATGGACTCAAGTAACCTGTTGGGGGGCAGATCCTTTCTTACCCCTTCCTGGGAGACGGTCACCACAGATGCCAATCTGTCAGGTTGGGGGGGTTTCTGGAAGTCCCTGCAGTTGCAGGGGAGGTGGGGCCCTCAGGAGGCCCACACACCTATCAATGTCTTGGAACTGCGGGCGATCAGGTTAGTTCTGTCTCAGTTGACTACTCACCTTCAGGGCCTGCCTGTTCAGGTGCCCTTGGACAACCAGACGGCAGTTGCCTACATCAATCATCAGGGAGGGACCCGGAGCAAGGGGGCCTTCCAGGAAGTGTCTCTGTTCCTGACCTGGGCAGAGGCCAATGTTCCCTGCATATCAGCTGTGTACATCCCGGGGGTGGAAAATCACCTGGCAGACTCTCTGAGCAGGGGGACCTCTCACCAGGGAGAATGGTCCCTATGCAGCAGGGTGTTCTAATCTCTGTGTCACCGTTGGGGCCAACCAGATGTGGATCTGTTTGCATCCCATCACAAGCTCCCAGCCTTTGTCTCCTTGTTCCAGGATCCTCTGGCCTTGATGCTCTAGCAATGTCATGGCAGGACTTTCAGTTTCTGTATGTCTTCCCTCCATTCCCCCTGCTGGGCAGGGTTCTGCGCAAGATTGCTCTGAAAGGGGTGCCAGCAATTCTGGTGGCCCCCAGGTTGCCAAGAAGAGTGTGGTTCGCAGACGTGGTGCAGTTGGCATTAGATCAGTACACTCTGCCTGTGGTGCCAGATCTGCTCACTCAGGGCTCCCTACGCCATCCCAATTTACAAACTCTGGCTTTGACGGCCTGGCTGCTGAAACCTCCATTTTGATGGAGAAGGGGCTGTCTTCCTCGGTTCTGGATACCTTGATTAAGGCTAGGAAGAAGTCTTCTTCTTCTATTTATTTCAGGCTGGTATGAGTCTAAGTCTCTTCCCTGTCGTGTGTTCTCTATTCCCAGGATTCTGGAGTTCCTACAGCATTCTCTGATTAGGACTTTTTTCCAGGGGGTCTCTCATGTGAGTCCCCCGCGTAAGACTATTGTGCCTGTTTGGGATTTGAACTTGGTTTTATCAGCCTTGCAGGGTGCTCCTTTTGAACCTGTGCAGGATGCTTCCCTGGCCATTCTTACTCTCAAGGTTTTCTTTCTGGTGGCTATCACCTCTGTTAGGCGTGTGTCTGAGTTGGCGGCACTTTCCATTCAGCCCCCCTACTATGAGAGACACCAGGACAAGGTGGTGTTTTGCTTCAAGCCAGATTTTCTGCCTAAGGTAGTGTCTGCCTTTCATTTGAATTAGGACATTGTTCTCCCTTCATTGTGCCCTAATTCTAGTAATGCTAAGGAAAGGGTCTTGCATTCTTTGGATGTGGCTAGGTGTCTGAAGTACTATCTGGTGGCTACTGCACCTTTCAGAAAGACTGATGCTCTTTTTGTGGTCCCTTCTGGTCCTAGGAAGGGTTTGGCTCCTGCCAAGTCTACTATCAGCAAATGGATCTGTCAGGCTGTGATTCAGGCCTATTCTGCTAAGGGCAAGGTTGATGTTAGGGCCTCAGCTGATGCTGCTTTTGGCCGAAAGGTTCTGCAGACGGCAGTGGTTTAAACTGTCCGCTGTTAACTTGGGGATCCCACCCTACTTTATGGACACTGCTATTGGATGTACCGATAGTAAGTACTATATTTGGAGCAGGACGTACTGTATACTAAGAATAATACAATTCTGTGATTACTCACCTGTAGAATTGGTATAATGAGTATACAGTACATCCTGCTCCACCCCACCCTTGGTTTTGCATTATCTTGGATCCCCTGTATAGTGATTGTTATCATTGTTATAGTTACTAGTTTGGGTTGTTTTAATTCTCCCGGCTTCTTGTTAACTGCTTTTCAATGCTGGGGATTTGTGGGAGGTCCCTGAGTATTTGAGGGGCCGGGAGGAGCCTATTTTTGATGTCTCTGCAGTCCAGCGCCATCTGGCGGAGTAATACCCGATAGTAAGTACTATATCTGGAGCAGGACATACTGTTTACTCATAATACCAATTCTACAGGTGAGTAATCACAGAATTGTATTTTTTATTTTTATTAAATATTAGCAGGGCAATTAGAATACAAAAAAAGGAGCCATAGCACTCAATCCTGTTAGCTTGCAGACCTACCTAAAATCTGTCTCTAAATCTGGTTAAAAACAGAGAACTCGGTCACACACATCTGCAGAAGTATGCTGAAGCTGCACCATCAAGCGCAAAGGTGCCTCTGTGGGGTGCAGTCCTGACTCTAATCTCTGAGAGCCCCATTTGGGACATACAATGCAATAGATAAATTGGGAGCAGGGTTACCTGAGGTTGCCCTAAAACCTCGAGTGTTGCCCATGTGGTGGAAGGGTCAAAGACCTTGCAGTACAGCCTAGACCCCACACCCCATGTGCTTGCACACATTGAGCAAAACACGGGATACAAAGTATTTTATTCAATGATGAGTCATTACAGCTGAAGACTACTTCAGGCTAGAAATAAGAGATGAAGCTATTTTGACTGAGAAACTCATTTTTTCAGAATCCGCTCCTGTGTGTGGCAAGATGGTCGCTGCCATGCATGTTTAAAAGTGCAGAATCTGCCAGATATTCCAAACATCTGCATGGTGTTAATACCTCTCAATAAACTTATGTCACTGATTGCCACAGAGGGGCTTTAGGGGAGCTATTTACTAAGCTTTGATTTTTTTATTTAGGTCTGCTTTAAATGACACCAATGTTGACAACAGCACATCTGTATTTTCCGTTTGTGGGTTCCTTTTTCTGTTTTAAAATAAACCCACAGACACTTAGCACATTTGTATAAATGCTTTTACTAAAGTCCAACAAATTATTTCCAGTGGGGGTCTACTGCCAGACCCCCATCATTCTGAGTTCTCTTGAGCACTGGAGTAAAAAAACAGTTGGTTTCTCTTCTAGGTGGTTTTATATACAAGATGTAATTATATTATTTGCACAAATGGGTAATAAAAAATAATACCATATTTCTCTGGCAGATCTAACCTAAGTAGTATTTCCATGGTTACATTGCTTATGTGCACCTACACTCAGCCCACACATCAATATGACTCATTCTCAAGCCTGTGCTTAGATTTTAGGGGTTAACTTAATTCTAAAAGGTGCAGGGAGCACCTTGTGTTCCTAGTGAAAAAATGTTACACTATACAAGTCCCTAAATTGCTTTTTATTCTTGCCGTGTGTGTTTTTAAGGCTGTGATGGTAAAATTGTTATATGCTTTTGGCACAACATGAAGTAGCAGGCACTTAATGCCTTAATGCGGGTCAAAACCCGCATGCCGGGGCCCTGGAATCTAAAAGAATCCAGGCCCGGCCGCTAGCCTACCCTTTGGGCATCCTACACCAGTTGCCCTGCTGTGTGAAACCCCCGGGGCGCCAGTGATCTTACTCCGCGCGCATCTGTATCTCCAGCATCTGTGCGGCTGCACATGCTCCCGTATCGAGCCTTTCAGACTGACTGGCTGCGTGCGTTCCAAGGATGTGGCCAGCCGGCTGCACCTTGTCACAGTGACACTTTTGAGAAAGCCAATGAGCGGGGGGGGGGCACATAGCTGCAGATAAGCCAGGGATGTGTCAGCCACCGATCACAGCATCGCAGGATCCGAAAAGGTGAGTGACCCCAGGTTAGCCCTGGAGTCAGATTTCAGGGCTGTGCCAAGCGGGTTCTCACCTGCTTTAATTGGTGCTTCACTTTCTGCTTTTAGTGATGGCATTGCCCTCTAGATTCCAGCTGCTTGCATTGCAGGCAAGGTAAGCTCAACTCTCCAACTCCCTAGAGGTGCTGGGGGCCGCAAATGAAGGCAGTGCAGGCCGCAGGTTGTGCATCACTGCTCTACCATGCATAATTATGAAGCACACATGATCAGACACAATGTATCCTTTTTTCCTTTATTTTGTATGTCATGTATTTTATTGCAGATTTTCTGGAGAGGATGATGGAATCTCAACAGCGAGATTCTAGTGCTCCCGGCAGGTTTCATGTGGGTAGTGCAGAATCGATGTTGCATATTCGACCTGGGGGATACCATCCCCAAAGAGCTCTTATTAACCCCTTTGCCCCATCACGTATGCCAATGAAGCTAACCTCAAATCGGAGACGGTGGATGCACACATTTCCTGTCGGTATGTATTACTCTTGAAATGTTGTGTTTTATTGGTAACCCAGCACCTCTTATGCAAGCCTTGTGTTCCGGTGGTTGATCCTCAGAATAAATTACTACAAAATGTTCTCCCATGAGAGCTTTTCTTAAGGCAATAGATGGTTACTGTTTGTCTTTTGAACTTTCGTGGGGTGGGTAAGACCTCCATGTCTACCTGAAAGTCAGATGTTCTACTTCCCAGTCATACATTTACCTAATTTAGTTGCTGGTACTCTCATACATTATAAAACACAGTGCTTAGTGCATTGCTATATATAAACATTTTATGCAAACAGGGCTAATATAGCAGAAATTGTGTTGTTTTTTAAGCTGTACAAGGAATAGAGAAAAAATGTGTTTATTAGAGCCGTTTTCATTTTTAGGTCCTTCTGGGGAAGCAATACAAATACATCATCAAACCCGTCAGAACATAGCAGATCTGCAGGGGAATGGTCAGAGGGAGTTGGTGCATTCCTCGGCAGAGCTTCTTGAGTTGGCCTATCATGAGGCTGCTGGAAGGTAGGTGGCCCTGAGTAATGTAGTTCAACATGCAGCAGTTGTAATTTATTTGCGGTTTACCACATCATTTATTTTTTTTAACACAGCAATAAAAAACCTGGTAAAATCAAAGGGATGCTTGTTGTATTGCTTAACATAGATCGATCATGACTAATCAACGTTAAAAATTCATGGCTAATTGTGTTCCTTTTTGCATATGGTACACAAAAGGTTCTCACCTTTATTTGGGATTGTCCAGTCTCTTCCTCTGAACAATAAATGAATGAGAAAGCAACATTCAGATGCACTTGGCAGGTTTAATGTGCTGATTTATAGGCAATTTAAAATGTTACTATTCCTACACCCAGTACAAACTAAAGTTTGCTCTCTTATTCTAAATAGTCTGATGCTACCACTTTGGGCTTTATGGCATAAGAAATCTTTTACTTTTTTTTTTTTTTTTTTAATAGACTATTGCTCTTTCAAGTCCCAAGCAGAACAGAAGTATATGATTTTTTATTGGTAAAAAACACCCCTTCCACTTCCTTTTCTATTAATACAACCTAAAGGTTATATTCCATCACAGACATGGATGTTATGCTGAAAACATTGCTATTGACATTCTACCAGTAGAGGGCTTGGGCTGCAAAGGACATTCAAATAGCCCAAGAGTTCCTATCAAAAACCAGAACAAGAGGAGACACAACACAAAAACACAGGAAAAAGTTATTATAAAAGTATAAAAGTTATTTTATACTTTTATACTTTTGTATACATTTATACAGAAAACAGTCACAATTGTTTTTCAGGGATTCCCTTGATTCTTATCACACAGTTTACAATTTTACTTTTTCACATGTCTCAGTAGACCAAACGCCTGTGACTCCTTTGTAGTTTTTTGTATAAATAAATGTGTGTCTAAGTTACAGATCTGTATTATGCCTGCAGAAGAAGCTTGAATTGCTTCGAAAGCTTGCATTTTCAATCTTATTGAGTTAGCCAATACACAGTGAGCACTAAAATCTTGTATCCCTCTTGTTGGTATTTAGGCTGTCTTTTTAAAGATGTTACCATTAGTTTTTTCAAGATCAGAACAGTTTTTGGTTGCCGGGACTGATCGTTTAAACGTTCAGTTCACAGAGATCAACAGTTCTTTTTGAATCTCTACAACAGAGGAGTTTAGCATCTCTCTAAGAGTGTCATATGAGAATATATGTCCTGTGATGCCTGCCCTTGTTAGGCAACACTATGCTGCCTGTGATTCTCGCTTGCGACAACATTTTGGTTTTCTGTAAATATAGCTTTCTCTGTGCTTGTGCATTTGTTAGTTTCTTATTGGCATGTGGCTCTTTGTGACTAAAAAAAGTTTCCTGGCCTTGAGTAAAGCCCCTTTGTCTATGAATCACAAAATACTTCTACTGTAACAGGTGAGCTCATCAGAAGCTTTGGCAAACAGCAGTAATGACTTCCCCAGATGAGAACACTGACATTAACCCTTTAACTACTGAAACACAAAATCGTAATCCCCTCATCTGAAGAGGTTGAATGAGAGCAGTACCTGTGAGCTCAGGAATGGAGAGCATCATCTCTGTCTCAGCCAATCAGATAATTATCAAGCCAGAGTCATGAGGTCATGAAGTGTTGCAGACATATAAAATAGAAAAAATACAGATATGTTCAGCAGTTTGAGGACACTTGATTAAAATTGATTTCGGGAGACAATAATGAACATTTTCACAAATGCCATGGAAAGTGGACTTTCCCTTTATCTTTGTTCCCCCTCTCTTGAAAACTTTGTTCACGTATTCAGGTGGAAAGTCAACCAGGAATCCAGTGGCCATGTGCTTGTCTAACATCTCTGGACCTGGTCTGTGTACCTTAGAGTAAATGGCTATAGTTACACACGTTTACTACTTTCTTATTTGTACCTTTTTTTCAGGCATGGAGGTCCTCGAACACCACTGGACAGCAGTTCATGTGAAAGCACTGAGGAGTATACTGGAAACACTAGTGTTAATGGCAATAAAAGCCATAATGCAGGTGATAATACCACTGGGGTAGCGTGCTTCAGGTTTTGCATTGTGCCTGCGCTGTTGTAACTTATGGTAAACGGGTGCTGCAACTATAGCAACTAAATGTATCAACGTGCAATGTCTATGCACAGAGATACTATTCTCTTACTTTTTCAATCCCTTTCTCTATTATGTATTAAAAATAATTAGTACACATTTTTATTTATGTTGCCACAATGAAATACACATGCTGCTACAAACCAGATGCCTGATAACTGGTACTAATCAACTTCTGCGTTCCCCTGCTCCCTGAGGACTCACATGACTGCCCGTGACCAACTGAGTTACCCATTATGCAAGCCTGCTTGGCAAACTGGGTTGATTTCTTGCAGGCACATGGGCCTTTATGGCTACCACTATCGAGGGTATGTGCTACTGCCAGGTTTTGGGTAGCCTGTTAGTAGCAGTGCAGTGGGCATTCCAAACCTAGACCCCCCCCCCCCCCTACAGTCAAAATGGAGGTTCTGTTTTATGACTAGGCAAGTGTAAAAACGCACAATTGCTTACCTACCATGGAGGGGACTTATCCAGGTGTATTGCTGAATAAAGCTGTTGTTGTTGAGATTCAGTCCCATTCCTGTAGCCCAAACCCTGAATTCAAATTGTTAAGGACCCTTTTTTTTTAGCACTGAGAACTAGACCTAATTCCCTTTGGCACATTAAAGACGACAGGCTTTCAGTAGGGGTACGTGGACATGACTGTTGGTCCATTTTAATAACCTAACTGCTGATGAGAAAGTAAAGGGTAATTGTCTAATCTGTGCCAGTGGCAACAGCTATCTCCCTTTAGCTTGAAGGTGGCAGACTGGTAACCTTTTTAATCCTAGTCATGTGTTTCATTACAGTACTAGTCTTAAAATCAAATAATTTCCTTGATGAATGCCAGCTCTGCTTTAGCAAGCAGAGGCTAAAAGCTAAAGCAAAGGGAAACAAGCAGTCGCAATCTAGGTAGGTGCCATTGTTTCATGGGCTAGTAATACATTTAGAGAATCTGATTAGGTTCTGTCAGCACATTTCAAATATTGCTGTGCAAGCATAATTTCAAGCCAAGTAGAAGTAGCATGAAGACTTTTGTAGGCAAAAATTAAAATCTTTGTGTATATTTCTCTCATATTCCACTCCAGGCTGTCACAATTCAGATATGAATGTGTTAACACTCTCACCCAAAGGACTGAAAGATAAAAAGGTGTGGCCCCTCCTGGTCTACAAATACTTTGGCTGCCCTCCCATCTCCAGTTTCATTCTGGCAGTTGGGACTGGACTGCGAAGATGTGGCCGGATTTATTTAGTTTTTTTTCTCCAGTTACTTTTATTTTTTACCAGAAAGTGGGGGGACTTTAACCCTGGCTGCTTCCAGAACCTCTTGATTCTCCCTGTTTTGGATGGACCCATTGTATGCCTCTTGAAGTCGGTTCAACAAATGGTGTCTCAACAGGAATGACATGAGTGTCCATGCCCAAGCCTTGGTCCATATGGCGCAGCGGAGTGCCTTTTTTCTCGAATGACACCCCAAGGGTCGGAGGTTCCTCTTTTAAAGGATAACCAACCACAGGTTCTCTGGTGGCCTTCAGGATGGACCGGGGGTCCCCTCCCCTATATACCTCCCACTGGCACGCATGAACAATTCATTGTGTATGATGTTTTGGTTATCCCACCCTTTACTATTTTAAAATCTGTTGCTTCTAAGGTTTCCACAGAATTGCCTCAGGATTGCCGAACAGGATGGCTTTCTACATAACCATGGGTCATTACAAACATACTAGCAGGGCTCATGGACATCTTAAGGAGCAAAGGGTGCTTATTACACCATATCTGGAAGATCTCCTAATCCCTGCATCACCCAGACAGTTCTGGCTATTCTGGAAAAATTTGGGTGGATAATAAATCATCACAAATCCCACTTGTATCCTTTATGGATAAGAACGTTCCTAGTAATGGAGCAAGCCAAGGTATTTCTTCCAGAGCGGAAGAGTGCCTTGCTTCAGGACAGAGTAAGGATGATGCTACCAAGCGATTGCCATTCCATCCATCAGGCAATGCGACAGTTAGGCCGGATGGTCTCCTCTTTTCAGGCAGTCCCATTTGCCCAATTTCATACGAGACCCCTGCAGATGGAACTTTTATCACAGTGGGACAGGAGTTTGGCATCCATGAATCTTCTTCTGATGGGCAGGTCTTTCGCTCCAACCCATTGGATCATAATCCCCACCTATGCAAGCTTGACAGGATGGGGAGGTGTGATGTGATCTATGACCATTCAGGGTCATTGGAACCAGCAGGAATGCAGGTTATGCATCAATGTTCTGGAACTGAGAGCAGTCATTCTGGCCCTAACTCATTGAGCCTTTCTGTCAGGATTCAGACAAACAATGCCACGGTTTTGGCTTAAACCAGTCATGAAGGAAGGCACCTGGAGCAGGTTAGCTTTCAGGGAAAGTATCCTGGATATGGATTTGGGTGGAGAACAATGTCTCCTGCATTTCCCAGGCGGAAAATGTTCAGGCTGACTTTCGGGGACAGGCAGACGCTAGATCAGGGGGGATAGTCTCTCTGTCACAAGATTTTCCAGAATCTGTGCAATCATTGGGGGGCCCCAAGATGGACCTCTTCGTCTCCAGGTTTAGGAGGAAGGTCCCGAGGTTTTTTCTACAGGACCAGGTATCCTCCGGGACATATAAGCCTCAGTGGACATTAGGGGTGGATGCTCTGACATCTCCCTGGTCAGCATTCAGTCTGGTGTATGCATCCCCCCCCCCCCCCCCCGCTACTACTCCTGGGGCACCTTTTGAGATAATTAAATCTCGATGGAGTCCAAACCACCCTGATACTGGCCAAGAAGGATTTGGTTTGCTGGAGTGGTAGGAATGGCAGAGGGTGATCCTTGGCACCTGCCCAGTCGCCCAGATCTGCTCTCACAAAGCCTGCCTGCTACACCTCAATTTTTGAGTGCTAGCTTTAATGGCCTGACTGTTGAAACCAGCATTTTGGCAGAAAAGGGCCTGTGGTCAATAAAACCATGATTCAGGCAAGTAAGCAGACTTACTCTAGCATATACTGTAGAGTTTGGACAGGATTTGTTGCCTAGTGTGAAGGCTGGGGGTTCTCCAGTAGAAGATATTCTCTGATATCTTGGTATTTTTGCAGATGGGTCTCGAGGAGGGGCTGCAGTTTAGCACCCTTAAAGGTCAGGTTCAGCCCATTGCAAACAATAAACTTATGAAGACTTTCATGCAGGGAGTCCTTGGGATCTTAATTAGGTCTTATCTGTCTTACAAGGTCCTCCCTTTGAGCCCCTTTGGGAGGCATTATCGATCTTGCTGACACTGAAGGTCCTCTTTTTGGTGGCTATCACTTTAGTTCGTTGAGTGTCGGTCCGCTCTCCTTGTCTGGTTGTCACAAGGCAGTCTTCCGCTTCAAGCAGGATTTTCTGACCAAGGTAGTCTGCTCCTTTCACATTAATGGGGAGATTTTGCCCTTCCCTTCTTTGCCTTGCCTTCTTTGTGTCCCTGTCCTTCCTACCAGGAGTTCTCCATTCCATGGATTTGGTCAGGGTGCTACCTCAGCTCACTCAGAATTCCGTAAGACACATTCTTTGTTCATTATTCCAGAGGGTCCAAGGAGGAGTTTGGCTCTGGCCTAGTCTACCATCAGCTGATGGATTAGACCAGCAGTATTTAGGGCCTACAGTTGCAGAGGCAAGGAGCGTCCTTTTCGTTTTACTACCTATTCCACAAAAGCTATCGGCTCTTCTTGGGCTTTTGAGCATCAAGCCTCGGCAGAGCAGGTCTGCAAGGCTGCAACCTGATCCTCTGTGCACACTTTCACCAAGTTTTACAAGGTAGATGTATAAGACTCAGTAGATCCTGCCTTCGGCCGTAAAGTTTTGCAGATGGTGGTGAATCCCTCGGTTCAAGCCTGATTATTCTTGGTGTACCACACACCCCCCTTCACCTTTAATATTCTTCACTATTGGGTTAACTCACCGCCAGGTGACGCTGTGCAGAGAGGAAGTCTTGTAACGAGCCCCCTTCCGGCCTATATATACCTGGTACCTCCCATTTATCACCAGTATTTTTCTCTCTGCTTGACAACAAGACAGAAGATTGAAGTCTCCTGCTTACAGGTAGCCGGGGTCTTACCCCGGCACCCCCTTTTGGTCTATTTCTGCCCGGTTTTGATTGTTTATACCTTTATGGTGGATTGGAAGCCTCCCAGCCTAGGCTGCTCACTGGGCAATTGGTAGACGGCACTATAGGTGCCTAGGAGCTTATCTCCTCCGCTCGACCCCCTCTTTTGGGGGCAATGCGGCTATCCGGCATGGTGATCCGGAAATGGGATGCCCCTGTCCCGAGGGTCCCCTTAGCCCCTTACTCTCCCGTTACGGTCCCTTCTCCCTTCACTATGGGTGGGGGGGGGGGGTTAGAGGGTTGTGTATTGTGTGTGTATTTCACTGTATGACTATTTGTAACATGCGTGTTTTACTTTCGTGCACTTAGCAGACTGCACCGCAAGTGTGCACTCGGTCTGATTGTTCCTCTTATTGTTCCTCTTAAAGAGCTTTCCTTTTAGATAAGTACTGGCCGGCTTGGACAGTGTTTAGGTCTGCTTTAGGGGGCAGCTGGGGCGGGCCCCGCTGATTGCAGGCTGGCTTGCTGCCTGAGCCTTTGCTATAGCAGCCTCCCTCCCCCCTCCCCCGCTGGTCTCCTTGCCGTTCGGCCGCCGCATTGTCAGCGTCGGCTGCGCTGAGTCTTTCCTTCCCTCCCTCCTCCTCCCCCCTCCTCCTGCCTTTGTGTTTGGTCCCGTTGTAGTGGCTCATCTGGTAGTAATCCCTTGATGAATGGGCGCACTGATCAGGCTTGAGGGGGGCGGGCTCCGGTGACGTAGAAACGGGGGCGTGGCACCGGCGGCAGCGTCATGTGACCGGCCCCAGCCTCACTTCCTTCCTTCCTGGCTTAAAGGAAGTCACGTGGGGGGGGCTCGCTGCCGCACATGGTTTTATTTACCTCTGGCTCCTACTGCTATTGCTGCTGCTGGCTGCTGCGTCGTCCATGCTGTTGCTGCGGCCGCCCTCGGTTCCTTGCAGGTAAGCGGAGTGTCATTTAAAAACTATATTGTTTATAGTGTTTTAGTCATGGGGGGGAGAGATCTATAAGGGGATTCATCATGATTGAGGGCAAGGGTTTTTTCCTTTGCTTATTTAAAGGCACCTTGGTGCCATGCATAAGTATGTTTGCATGTTGCCACATGTTTGGGGATCTGACTGTTGGTTTTTTTCTTCCCCTACAGATCCCGGGAATCCCTGATTAAAGCGGCCTCCCGGCGCTATATTACTTTGCTAGTCTTTCTTTTTTTAAATAAAAAAAAAAAAAAAGGAAAATTGGGACATATATATATATATATATATATATATATATATATATACAAATTAAAAAAAAAAATATATATAATCTATATTTATATATAGATTATTAAGGGGATCTTCTTTTTGAATTAAATCCTCCCTTCCGGGACATTTACAATAAGGGGGCATCCCGGGTGGCTTATGCCTTAAAACCCAAAAGAATTGCGAATACCATAAATCACCATATGGAGGCTTCCGTTATTACCGGAAATGGTTCTTCTGGGCCATCTAGGGGGTGCGCAAGATGTGGGACTCCGCTCTTTGTATGCATTCCTTGTGCAAGGCAGAGTATTGCGCGTCAGTCCGTCGCTCCGGCTGCTGGCCCGTCGCAACTTCCATCATCTCCTACCTCTCCCTCCCTGTTCCGGACCCCGCATGACACTGTCAAGAGTGGGGATTCGCAATCCAAGGTGGCGGCGCGGTTGGCCAGCCTCCGGAAAATAGTGCCCGTTAAAGCAGGGTCAAAAGCCACTGCAAAACGGAAGCACCTGACTCCGATACCTTCGGCTTCACAGGATGAGGTATGTGAGCCTGTGGAATGGTCCGATGGCTCCCCGGACGAGGGAGAATTCCTGTTGGAGTCAGATGAGCCTGCAGATCAGCTTGATGCTGATGCTATTGGCGATTGGTCGGCGGGGGTTTCCCTTGACACCCCCTCCATTCTGGCTCAAATGTTTGAAATTCTGAATTTAGATCCGCCTGAGGCTGTCACCCTGCCAAAGGGCCAGTTGTTTAAAGAGCCTCAGCCGCGTTGTGTTTTTCCCAGACAACACCACTTTGAGAGGGTGGTCCTTAAGGAATGGGAACATCCCACGCGGTTATCTGGAATCCCTTCCAGTTGGGAAAAGCGTTATCCTTTTCCGCCAGAATTGGTGAAGCTTTGGTCCGTCCCTCCTGACGTCGATACCCCTGTGCTAGGGCTCTCCAGCACGGCTATGGTACAGTCTGCTGAGACCACTGTCCCTAAAGATGGGGAGGATCGTCGGATTGACCAGTACGCTCGCCATGGTTTTATTTATGCTGGGTCAACGATGCGCCCGGTGTGTGCTTCGGCCCTTCTTCTATTGGCGGTTAGGTCTGTAATTCAGGAGCTGTATGGGGATCTCGATTCCACTTGTAAAGAGTTTACTGCGCTCAAGCAGTGTGAATCTTTTGTTTCCTATGTTCTATCCGCTCAGGACGATGCGCTGGCTATGAGTAGCAAGACAGCTGCAATGCTGGTGGCTATTCGTCGGTCAGTATGGCTGCGTCAGTGGTCGGCGGACTCAGCTTCTAAAAAGGTGCTCACAGCTCTCCCCTTTTTGGGCTTGCATCTGTTTGGTGAGAAAATTGATTCAGTCGCAAAGGGTGGTAAGATGCCACAACGCAAGAGGCCTCGTCGTCCCTTTAAGGGGGCAAGTTCTGGTAGGCCTTCATTTTAGGGATTCAGAGCGGGTAGGGGGGCTTCCTTTCCCGCTACCAGAGGTGCAGGTTGGACTCGGGGGAGGGGCCGTGGCCGTCCCGCTCAGTCCTGGGGCACCAAGCCCAAGCCTGCTGGTAAACCCGCTCAGCAATGAGGGGCTGCCCTCACCCGTGCGGGTGGGGGGACGATTACGACACTTCTCCCAGGTTTGGGACCAGGAGATTCCGGACAGATGGATCCGGGAGGTAGTGTCGTCCGGTTACAAGCTGGAATTCGACTCTCGCCCTCCTTCACGGTTCTTTCGGTCTCGGGTGCCCATCGATCCTTTGGCCGCACAGGGGCTCCTGGCGTCGGTAAAGAATCTGTTAGAGATGGCGGTCATCCAGCCGGTTCCGCGCTTAGAGATGGGCCTCGGGTTTTATTCCAATCTTTTCGCAGTCCCCAAGAAAGACGGGTCAGTCCGTCCCGTCCTGGACCTGAAATTACTCAACAGGTTCATCCGTGTTTGGAAGTTTCGCATGGAAACCTTGCGTACGGCCGTCGGTTCCCTTCGGCAAGGGGACTTCATGACGTCCATAGACATCAAGAATGCTTATCTTCATGTTCCCATCTGCCACGCTCATCAACGTTTTCTTCGATTCGTGATGGAAAATCAGCATTATCAATTCGTGGCACTTCCGTTTGGCCTTACCTCAGCTCCAAGAGTGTTCACCAAGGTGCTGGCAGGGGTCATGGCCATTTTCAGATCTCGGGGCATTCGTGTCGTACCTTATTTGGACGACCTTCTCATCATGGCTCCGTCGCTCAATCAATCGGAGACCGACACCAGGATGGTGGTCTCCACGCTGGAAAGCTTTGGTCGGGTGATCAACTTCCCCAAGTCCTCCCTCGCTCCGGCCAGGGTGGTGTCCTTTCTGGGGATGCAGTTGGACTCTCTTCAACACAGAGTGTTTCTCCCCCAGTCCTAAATTCATCTGATTCAGGAGTTGGCTCGGGTCCTACTTTCCGATCCTCGGCCGTCCATCCGTCTGGGGATGAGGCTGATAGGGTTGATGGTCGCCTCTTTCGAGGCAGTTCCTTTTGCTCAATTTCACACGAGGACGCTCCAGCTTTATCTGTTGGCGTCCTGGGACCGGCAGCCTCGGTCGCTGGATCAGCCCTTCCAGTTGTCCTCCCGGGTCCGGCAGTCCCTCCAGTGGTGGTTGGTCTCGACCAATCTTGTGAAGGGCAGGTCTTTCCTGACCCCTCTTTGGGAAATTGTCACCACGGACGCCAGTCTGTCGGGTTGGGGCGGATTTTGGAAGGAGCTGCAGTTCCAGGGGCAGTGGGGACCTCAAGAGGCCCACTTACCCATCAATGTTCTGGAACTGAGAGCCATCCGTCGGGTGCTTGCTCTCCTGACTCGTTCTGGGCCTTCTGGTCCAGGTGCGTTCAGACAATCGAACAGCGGTTGCTTACATCAATCATCAGGGAGGGACTCGCAGTCTGAGTGCTCTCAGAGAGGTGTCCCTGATCCTGACCTGGGCAGAGGCCCATGTTCCTTGTCTCTCGGCGGTATACATTCCAGGAGTGGAGAACCAGGAAGCGGACCGATTGAGCAGGGGCTCTCCCCGTCTGGGAGAATGGGCTCTCCATCCTCAGGTGTTTTGCTCACTGTGTCTCCAATGGGGGACACCAGAGGTGGACCTGTTTGCCTCTCGTCACAATCACAGGCTCCCGAACTTCGTGTCGCTCTCCCAGGATCCTCTGGCTATGGCAGTGGACGCCATATCCCTGAGCTGGGGGGATCTGGGATTTCTATACCTGTTTCCTCCGATACCCATGCTGGGCAGGGTGCTTCGGAAGTTGGCTCTGGAAAAGGTGTCCGCCATTCTCGTGGCCCCAAGGTGGCCAAGGCGAGTGTGGTTCGCAGACATCGTTCGGCTGGCAGTGGACCAGTTCGTTCTGCCTCTTCGGCCCGATCTGCTCACTCAGGTTCGGTTGTGTTACCCCAATTTACCAGCGCTGGGTTTGACGGCCTGGCTGCTGAAACCTCCATCTTGAAGGAGGAGGGTCTTTCTGACTCAGTTGTCAAGACTCTGATCAGTGCCCGGAAGAGGTCTTCTTCTATCATCTACTATAGGACTTGGAAAGCCTACATCACTTGGTGTGAGATGAGATCTTTTCCTTGTAGGGTCTTTTCGGTCTCCAGGATTCTGGAGTTTTTACAATCTGGGCTGGACTCTGGTCTTCAGCTAAGTACGTTGAAAGGGCAAGTTTCTGCCTTATCTATCTTTTTTCAGAAGCGTGTTGCGCTTCAGCCTTTAGTTAAAACTTTTTTCCAGGGGGTTACGCATGTGCGGCCTCCCAGGAAACCATTACTCCCGGTTTGGGATTTGAATTTGGTTCTTTCTGCTCTTCGGGCTCCTCCTTTTGAGCCTTTGCAAGATATTGCTTTGTCTACCCTGACTCAGAAGATTGTCTTCTTGGTAGCGATCACTTCGGTCCGGCGTGTCTCGGAATTGGCGGCCTTGTCTATCCAGGCGCCTTACTTTGAGAGGCATCAGGATAAAGTGGTCTTTCGGTTCAAGCCAGACTTTCTTCCTAAGGTTGTTTCTGCTTTTCATTTGAACCAAGATATTGTTCTTCCCTCCTTGTGTCCTAATCCTAAGAATGACAAAGAGAGGGTTTTGCATTGTTTGGATGTAGTACGCTGTGTTAAGTACTACTTGATTATCACGTCTCCTTTTCGTAAGACGGATTCCTTTTTTGTTGTGCCCTATGGGCCTAAGAAGGGTTTGGCACCAGCCAAATCTGCCATTAGCAAGTGGATACGTCAGGCCGTTACTGCGGCCTATTCTGCTAAGGGGAAAGTTCCCCCTTTTCGTATCACTGCTCATTCTACTCGTGCCATTGGGGCGTCTTGGGCTTTTCAGCACCAAGCTTCTGTTGAACAAGTTTGTAAGGCCGCCACTTGGTCTTCTGTTAATACTTTTTCTAAGTTTTACAAAGTTGATGTGCGGGCCTCAGCGGATGCTGTTTTTGGCCGCAAAGTTCTGCAGACTGCAGTCATTTAAGTTATGCTTCACCTGGCCTTGAGATGCCCATCCCTTGTGGACACTGCTTTTGGATGTCCCAATAGTGAAGAATATTAAAGGTGAAGCGGGGTGTGTGGCACACCAAGAATAATACCATTTTGTGAGTACTCACCTGAAAAATGGATATTGTTGGTGTGCCACACACCCCGCTTCACTCCCACCCTTTTCGGTATTCCGAATCCTTTATATGGTGAAGTTTTTATTTATATTGATTTATTTTGAGGTTACCGTTAAAATACTGGTACCTTGTCTTTCTGCTTTTTAATATACTGGTGATAAATGGGAGGTACCAGGTATATATAGGCCAGAAGGGGGCTCGTTACAAGACTTCCTCTCTGCACAGCGTCACCTGGTGGTGAGTTAACCCAATAGTGAAGAATATTAAAGGTGAAGCGGGATGTGTGGCACACCAACAATATCCATTTTTCAGGTGAGTACTCACAAAATGGTATTTTTGGATGTCTCCTCTTGCAGGCTCAGGGGATATAGTTATTGACTTTGGGAATCCCACCCTGAAACAAGGGTACTGCTATGGGACATCCCATTTGTATCTGAATTGTAACATCCTGGAGTAGAATATGAGAGAAAACACAATTCTGTGATTCTCACCAGTAGAATTTTTCTCCTCTTCTACTCCAGGCCGTAACACCCGCCCTCTGCTATGTTTATCATATCTCCATATTTAGTCCTTGAGGGCCTTAGTCTTGGAGAACCTAAAGTTGACTAACGTATATTCCAAGTATGTCACACACCCCGCTTCCACTATTCATGACATATGGGTTATGGTCCAGTAGAGGGCGAACTTCTGCAGAGATGAAAGCAAAAAAGAAGCACCTCCCGGTCCATAAATACCTGGGACCTCCCACACATTCCCCAGTTCCTTCTCTGCAAGACAGCGAGCAAGTCAGAAGATGTATGCTGCTCTTCCTTGCAGGTAAGCCGGGCTTACACCCGGCCATGTTTGCCCTATTTCTGCCCGGACCTTTTTACATTAAGCCCAATACCAGCCTCCCAACCTTGGCTGCAGGTCCAGGTGAGGGTAGGCATCACCTTATTAGGTGTTTAGGGAGCCATGCTCCCCCGTGAGACCCCATACAAGGGGGTAGGCGGTATCCGGGTTGGTGATCCCGGTTTGGGATGCCCTGTCCCTTATATGTATATATCCCTTACACCCATGGTGTGGGATTCTCCCCCTTCCGGGTCCCTCTGTTAACCCTCCAGCGGGGGGGGGGGGGGACTGCCTTTATCCCTCTTCCTTTCTTTTCACTCATTTGTGGTGTGAATGTGTGTGCGCTGTGTGCTTGAGTGCTTCACGTTTACTTGGCATTTTCCGCAATCTGCTGACACTTTGGGGAGCTTCTTCCCCTCAGGCTGCGTTGGGGAGGGGGCGGGGCCGGGCGCTCGCGCGTTGCCGTGGCCCGCCCCCTCCTGTTTAGCCGCCATTGCGGAGCCCAGCCTCCTGCTGGGAACCGCGTTGCTGGTTGTGGAGGGGGGGCGGGGCCAGGCGCGGCGCGCGATCCGCGCTGGCCCGCCCCTCCTTCTTCTACCTCTCTCTCTCTCTCTCTCTCTCTCTCTCTCTCTCTCTCTCTCTCAGGCTGCTGGCTGGGCCGGACGCCATTTTCTGCTGTTGAGTGCCTCCGCATGGGGCAGCGCTGGTCTCCTTCACTGTTGTGTGTATATATATATATATATATATATTATTTTATATTATAGGTGTTTATTTGTATATGCATGTGCTTATGGACCCACTTCTCTTGTGTCTTTCAGGAGGACCCCCTGTGCCTTGCTAAAAAGGGGGTTCTCCCGGTCCTAGGGTCCCTAGCAGTAAATTGGGCACCTACAAATCCTCTCACGTGGGACTTAAAGGGGCATCCCGGGTTGCTTATCAGCATAATTCCCTCTGGTCATTGCGACCCATCACCATATGGAGGCTCCACAGGATACCGGGCTCGGGCTCCCTTCGGGACAATCCCGGCTATGTGTGGGTTGTGCCCACACGCATTGAGGGGCACAACCCACACATAGCCGTATTGATCAGATGGCATGTCATGCCTTTGCCAGTGTGGGTTCAGCCTTGCCGGCTGTCTGTGCATCGGCACTCTTGGCTGTGGCTACCAGGTCTGAGATTAGGGACATGTTAAATGGGTCCCAGCTCAACCCGGCCAGCGTTGAATTCACAGCCCTTAAGAGGTGTGAATTATTCATGAATATTCTTAGTATACAGTACGTCCTGCTCCAGATATAATACTTACACTTGGGTTATCCTCCGCCAGATGGCGCTGCACTGCAGAGACATGGAAAAACAGGCTCCTCCCGGCCCTTCAAATACCCAGGGACCTCCCACAAATCCCCAGATTTCTCTGCAGTGCTAACTGCGAAGACATGATGTATCACTCTCTCGCAGGTGAGCGGGGCTACCAAAGCCTGCGGCCCTGTTGGACTATTCCCACCCGTCCTCCCTGTGATGTGCCTCCCAGCCTGGGCTGCACTGGTCGGGTGAAGGTAGGCAGCACCTTGCGTGCTTAACGGAGCCATGCTCCACCGCAGTCCCTAACCAAAGGGTAGGCGGTTTAGGGCTGATGGTGAGCCTCTAGGGGATGCCCCTCCCGCACTATTGCCCCATGCCCCGTGTAGCGATGGGCCCTGTACAAAGGGTCGCCATCCTCCCTCATTCCCCCCGTAGCCCGGGGGGAAAGAAAGGGGGGGGATGTGTGTGTAGCAAGGTCTTGTGTATGTTTTACACGTTATGGCCTTAGTCTGCCCGGACTAGTATCCCTGGGGTCAGAAGCGCGCTGTTTAGTTCTCGCCGCCGCGCGCACTTCTTCCTTTACTGGATGTGCGGCGCCGGGCGGCGACGTCGCCTCAGACGCTGCGGCGTCTTCACTGGCAAATCATCTCCTCTAAGTGTCCCATTCACTTCGCTCCTCATAACAGTTTGTATCCAACTCAGAGCTTCGCGCTCTTCGGGGGGGGGGGGGGGCGGGGACATAGGTTGGCGCGCTCCGCGTCACTGGCCGCTCTGGCCCGGCCTTCGAGGTTCGCTTTGGCGCCATTTTTATGCTGCTCGCACGCACGCATGGTGGCGGTCCTCCTCCTCCCTGGGTCTGTAAGTGCCCTTTCGGGCGATTTTCATGATCTGTGTTTACTGCTCATGGTTCTGACACTCTTTATTCCCATTATGTCTTTCAGACTGGTGAACACCATTGGCTTCTCCTGGCCCGGTGTCAAATTATAGTAGGCCTTGTTAAATTCTCCCACTTCCACAGCGGGTCTTTGGGGCATCCAGGGTTACTCAGAGTGTAAATCCCTACTGGCATATTGTGCCTTGATTAATCACCATATGGAGGCATCTCAGAATTATGTGACCAGGGTCCCTCCAGGACAAGACCGGCGGTGTATAGCGTGTGGACAACCCCATTCTGATGCTGGCAGGGCACGGGTCTGCGTACCCTGTGCCGAGCAAGCACTGGGCCTGCAATCAGGTCGGCCAGTGGCTACACCTAGCTTCAATTCACCTATCTCCCCAGGCTTAAATCTCTCTCCTGCTGAGTCGCCTACAAGTGGGGAATTGCAGCCTGCCGGCCCTTCCAGGCTGCCTACGGCTGAACAGATTATTGCTAGGTTGTCAAAGCGTATGGGCCCTGGTAGAAAGCGGCACCGGTCGCCCCATGTTTCTGTATGCTCTATGAGAACTGAGGGGTTTGCTACTCCGTGTGACTATACCCCTTCTGAAGAAAGGGAATTGTTCTCTGACTCAAGCTCTTCTGATGAGAGGACGAGGAGTCACGATGATTCTGGCCCGGAATACTGGGGCCAGTGTGACACTGACGACCTGTTGCTTAAGGTCTTTAAGGCACTGTCTATCTCTCCCCCCGGTCAGGTCCCCAAGCCTAGAGGGGAGCGTTTCCATACTGCGACTGCACGTTTGGAATTTTTAGAGCAGGCTCGTTTCCATGCTCTTGTCCTCAAAGAATGCGAATGCCCCATTAAACTTCCAGGGGACTGGGATAGGAAATACCCTTTTCCCCCTGAGGTGGTTAATTGCTGGTCGTCACCCCCCCGTGGTGGATGCGCCGGTCATAGGGGTCCCTAACCCCCCCCTTTATTACAACCCCTGCCTATAGCGCCCTTCGGGATGCTGAGGACCGACGCATTGAGCTGCTGGCCTCCCATGCCTTTTCTTGTGCCGGGACGGCGCTGCGTCCGGCCTGTGCCGCAGCCATTACTGCGGTGGCCGCTATAACCCTCATCAAAAAATTGCTCGATCATCACCCCGAGGATCTCCCCTGGGAGGTGTTCAATGCACTCTCCAGTTGTGATGTATTTGTGAAGTTTATTCTATTGGCGCTAGATGACGCGATTAGAATGTGTGCAAGAACTTCCGCCCTTGCGGTGGCTATTCGTCGCTTGCTTTGGCTGCGACAGTGGGGTGCTGATGATGCCACTAAAAAGACTCTTACTGGGCTCCCCTTCAGAGGGCAACGCCTATTAGGGGCCCACCTAGACCTGTTCGGTAAAAAGGGCAAATCACCCCTTCGCAGACAGCCGCCCCGGCCCCCTCGAGGCAGGCGCACCCCCCCTCCCCCCTACCTTAGTGTTAAACAGGAACCAGGGGTGTCTTTCTGGATTTTTGGGGCAGACGCCTTCCCCATGAGCAGCAGGCAACGCTCTGGCCCCTCCGGTGGGGCTAAGCCTAAATCTTCCACCAAACCCTCTCAAGCATGATGGGGCGCCCTCGCCTGGCTGGGTGAAGGGATGGCTGCAGCACCTTGCTCTTATCAGGAGGCATTTCGCCTCACTCTGGCGGATCAGGAGGTTGTGTCCTCCAGATACAGGATAGAGTTTGCTGTACTGCCTTCCCCAGTTTTTATCAGACCCCAGGTACGCCTGGTCCCTGCCCCTGTTCAGTTGCTGGCACAGGCCATGTTAGGCCTGCAAGGTCTGAGGGTCTCTTGCAGATTGCCCGTAATAGGCAGAGGCAAGGGCCGCTATACCACCTCCCACAGCCCCCCAAAGGATGGGTCAGGTGGCCCATTCTGGATTCACAGCAATTCTCTAATTACAGGCAGTTTCCTGCATGGATACTCTTGAGTTTGGCCATCAGCACCTTGCGCCCAGTGGGCGTCTTGCCGCCTGGGGCATTTTCAATGCTTATGTTTACATCCCTGTGCCCTCAGATCTCTGAGGCTCTTCAGGTTCGTGTTGGAAGTCCAACACTGTTAATTGTGGCCCTGCTATCTGGCCTCTCTTCAATTCCTAGAGTGTTCACTCAGGTGCTGTCGATGGTGATGTCTCTGATGAGACCAAGGGACGTCCGTGCGATGTTTACCCGGACGCCCTTCCTCACTTCCCTGTCTCTGTGTCAGGATAGTTGGATACCCGGCTGGTGGGCCATTGGGAGTCATTTGGATGGGTGTTCAATCACCTCGAGTCCTCGCTGTTCCCTAAAGTGGTGACTCCATTAATAGGAATGATTCTGGATCAGGTTCAAACCAGATTCTCCCCCTTTCAGCAATTAGGTGGGCATTCTGATCTCATGGGCCCAGTCCCTCACTACTGTCCCGGTTTCTTAACACCAGGCAGGGATGCAACTGGTGGGCCGTTGTTACCTTGCTCGGCAGGAGCTCGAGCAGCTAAAGAGGTCCCTTATGCTCAGTTTCCCTTGAGCCATCTGCGACTTCTATTGGTAACATAGGACAGGGATCCAGCACCCCTGGAGCAGGGCCTGTGGGCCTTCCCTCCTGTATGACGGTTTTCTCTTGAAAGTGGATGAACTCGAGGGACCTGTCTGGGGGCGGTTCCCTCTTGCCTTCCTGGAAATGGCCACCATGGATGCCAACCTTTCAGGTTGAAGGGGATGGTTTCTTCCAAAACTCCCTGCGATTCTGGTGTTGGTGGGGCCCTTAGAGGGTCCTTACGCCTATGGAAGTCTAAGCAGTAAGCGCTTTTCAGTTGGCTCTTCTCGCTTGACCGTTCCCCTTCCGGAATTGCCAGGCTGGGGGTGCTTAGTCCGTCTGATGACAGGCGTACTACATTAACCATTGGAAGGGGCCTGGAGCTGGCGGACCTTCCAGGGAGTGTCTATGTTCCCTTCTGGGCGGAGACAATGCCCCCTGCATGTTAGTGTTATTAGCTCCGGCTAAGCCCCTCTGCGACAGGATGTGCTAATCCCCGTGTCGCTATGGAATCCATCCAGTCATGGATCTGTTGGGTTCTGTCACCTTCACAGGCTATCGGCCTTGTTTCCCTGTCCCAGGATCCTATCTCAGTGGTCCGGATGCCTTAGTACCGTCTTGACAGGACGTTTGGTTCTGTATGCCCTTCTCCATTCCCTCTGCTAGGCAGGGTTATGCGGAATATTACTCTGGTAAGGGGACCAGTAATGCTGGTGGCGCCCAGTTGACCTAGTATGGTGTGGTTGCAATTATGGTACTGTGGTCAGTAGTTCTGCACCTTGCTAGGAGTGCCAGTTGATCACTCAGGGCCCCTTTACATCTCATGGTCCCTGGCCTAAGTAGATCTGACTGCTGAAGCATACATCTTGATGGAGACAAGTTTAGCTGTCTCGGTGTTGTGACTATGGGATGGCTAGGAGTGAGCCTCTTCTGCGTCTTCTTCTATTGTTGTAGGGTATGGCATACCCACATTTATTGGGACGAGTCTAGTCCTCTTACTTGTTGGACGTTCTCGGTTTCCAGGCCTCCAGTGTGGCCTTCAGCATAAATTGGAGTTGGTCCCCCAGCTCTGCTCTCTGATAGGTCAGGCTCTGCCCTGTCCACCTTGCCTTAACAGTTTTTGGTTCAGTCTTCCTTGGTTAAGACTTCCTTCAGGGGGTGCTCATGTGTGCCCTCCATGTACTCCTATGGCCCCTGTTGGGATTGAAATTGATTTCATTCCTTCTGCTTGCAGGTTGTCTCCTGGTCCTATTCAGGACACTGTCTGGATGTCCTTACCCTTAAGATGGTCCTTCTGGTGACTGTTACCTTGGTCAGGCATGTGTTAGCGGGCGGTTCGGTCTACCTAGCCCTCTTTCCTTGAGATACACCAGGATAAGGTGGAGTTCCGCCTGAAGCCGGATTCTCTACATCTGTAGGTGTCGTATGTTCAATTATCCGAGATATTGTTTTCCACGGCCGTCCCCCTTCCTTGCAACGTTGAGGAAGTGGTTCTGCATTCCTTATACAGGTGTTGGCAGTTTTTTCCTTAGAAGTCACTATGTCCGTTAAGGGAACTGAAGTTCCTTGGGGCTTGTGGTCATTACATCCGGAATGTGCTCGATCTCGCCTGCTCTCGGGAGTTGGGCGGTTTGGTCCTGGTTGTTCCCTTAATGGATGTTACTCCTGGTACCTTGTTTTTGGCCTTGGCTTCTGCCAAATTCATTAGCTATCGGCTTGTCAGGCTATTACTCAGGCCTATTCAGGCAAGGGGAAGAACCTCCCTTGTTGCCTTGATTCCCTTCTACGCATGCTTGATGCCTCTTGGGCTTTCAGCACCGGTTTTGCTGTTGAACTGATTGGTTAGGCCACTACCATTGGCCTTCTGCTCATACCTTTTGCAAGGTTTTTTACAATGTTGATGTTAGGGCCTCAGCTCATGCTGTCTTGGCCATCTGGTTCTGCAGGTGACAGTGCTTTGAACTGTCTGCTGTTGTCGTTTTGTTGTTGGGGATCCCACCCTACTTTATGGACACTGCTTTTGGATGTCCCAAGTGTAAGTATTATATCTGGAGCAGGACGTACTGTATACTAAGAATAATACAATTCTGTGAAATACTCATCTGTAGAATTGGTATTATTAGTATACAGTACGTCCTGCTCCACCCCACACTGTTGTTGCATTTTTCTGGATCCCCTGTATGGTGATTGTTATCATGGTTATCTTTACCAGTTGTTCTGGGTGGTTTAATTCTCCCGGCTTCTTGTTCATTGCTTTTCAATGCTGGGGATTTGTGGGAGGTCCCTGGGTATTTGAAGGGCCGGGAGGAGCCTGTTTTTCCATGTCTCTGCAGTGCAGCACCATCTGGCGGAGGATAACCCAAGTGTAAGTATTATATCTGGAGCAGGACGTACTGTATACTAATAATACCTATTCTACAGGTGAGTATTTCACAGAATTGTATTTTTGTTTGTTCAGCTATGGACGACACTATTACTATGTGTAGTAGAACTTCGGCTCTGCTGGTGGCCATGCGCCGAACGGTCTGGCTACGCCAGTGGGCGGCTGACATTGCGGCCAAGAAATCACTTACAGCTCTGCCCTTCCTGGGTACGCAGCTGTTTGGAGACAAATTGGATTCTGTGGCAAAAGGTGGAAGGCTACCTCAGCGTAAGAAGCAGCGTCGCTCCTTTCGGTGGGCAAGCTCCTTCAATCCTTCCTTTCGCGGTGCCAGAGCGGGCAGAGGTCTTGCCTACTCTGGCTTCATAGGCGGTTCCTGGAACAGAGGCAGAGGACGTGCCCGTCCAGCCTCTACCTGGGGTTCCAAGCCCGCTGCCAAGCCAGCTCAGCAATGAGGAGGCGCCCTCACCCTTACGCGTGGGGGACGGCTGCGGCTCTTCTTCCAGGTCTGGGCCCAGGAGGTCACAGACAAGTGGATTTTGGAAGTGGTATCATCCGGGTACAAACTGGAGTTCGAGTACCGGCCTCCTCCCAGATTTCTAAGGTCTCGGGTGCCCTCGGATCCCCGGGCTATGCAGGGGCTCCTGTTGGCTGTGAAGAATCTCCTGGACATGGAGGTCATATGCCCAGTGCCTTTCTCAGAGAGAGGCTGGGGCTACTATTCCAACCTCTTCACGGTTCCAAAAAGGGATGGTTCCATAAGGCCCATTCTGGATCTGAAGCTTCTCAACAGGTTTATCAGAACCAAGAAGTTCCGTATGGAGTCTCTGCGCCCTGCCATCAGTTCCCTTTGTCAAGGGGACTTCATGACGTCCATAGACATCAAGGATGCCTACCTACATGTACCAATCTTCCCAGCACACCAGAGGTTTCTCAGATTTGCGGTGGGAAATCAGCATTTTCAGTTTGTGGCTCTCCCGTTCGGGCTGACCTCGGCACCGAGGGTGTTCACCAATGTTCTGGCGGGCATAGTGGCCCTGCTCAGAGCACAGGGCATTCGCATTGTGCCATATCTGGACGACCTACTCATTACAGCTTCTTCCCTATGTCAGGCGGAGCTGGACACCAGGATGGTGGTGACAACGCTGGAAAGGTTTGGATGGGTGATCAACCACCCAAGTCTTCCCTCTCCCCGTCAAGGGAGATCTCATTCCTGGACATAAATCTGGATACCAGTCAGGCCAGAGTGTTCCTACCTCACCCAAGGGTGCAGAGGGTTCAAGATCTGATACGTATTCTCCTGGCCAATCCTCGCCCCTCTATCCGGCTAGGGATGACACTGCTGGGTTCGATCAGACAATCGAACTGCGGTAGCTTACATCAATCACCAGGGAGGGACTCGCAGTAGGAGTGCCCTCAAGGAAGTCTCTCTGATTCTAACATGGGCGGAGAGCAATGTTCCTTGCATCTCGGCAGTGTACATTCCGGGAGTGGGGAACACGGAGGCGGACTCCCTGAGCAGGGGGTTTTCTCGCCGGGGGGAATGGTCTCTCAACCACAGGGTATTTCCGGCCCTGTGTCACAAGTGGGGGACTCCGGAGGTGGATCTCTTTGCCTCTCGGCACAATCACAAGCTTCCATCCTTTGTATCTCTGTCTCAGGATCCTCTGGCCCTGGCAGTGGATGCCTTGTCCCTTGCCTGGAGGAATCTGGGGTTTCTGTACCTGTTTCCTCCTTTCTCCATGGTAGGCAAGGTAGTACGCAAGCTGGCTCTAGAGGGGGCACCAGCAATTCTGGTGGCTCCAAGGTGGCCAAGACAGGTTTGGTACGCAGACATCGTAAGACTGGCGGTAGATCAGTACAGGCTGCCCCTGTTTCCGGATCTGATCTCTCAGGGTCAACTACGTTACCCCAATTTACAAACGCTTGCTTTGACGGCATGGCTGCTGAAACCTTCATCCTGAGGGAGCAAGGTTTGTCTGAGGTGGTTATTCAGACCTTGATTAGAGCTAGGAAGAGTTCTTCCTCTATCATTTACTTGGGACTTGGTGGTCCTATATTGACTGGTGTGAGGCTAGGGCCTTACCTTGCAGGGTGTTTTCGATTCCTAGGATTTTGGAGTTTCTACAACACGGCCTGGATCTGGGGTTCCAGCTCAGTACTTTGAAGGGTCAGGTTTCTGCCCTGGCTGTCTTTTTTCAAAGGTCCTTTGCTTTGCATCATCTGGTCAAGACTTTTTTCCAAGGGATCACTCATGTTCGGCCCCCTAGAAAGCCTTTGGTTCCAGTTTGGGACCTAAATTTGGTTCTCTCGGCCCTTCAGGGGCCTCCTTTTGAGCCGGTGTAGGATGTGGCACTTTCTGTGCTCACTCAAAAGGTTGCATTTTTGGTGGCTATTACCTCTGTTCGGCATGTCTCTGAGTTGGCGGCTCTGTCTATTCAGGCCCCTTACTTTGAGAGACACCAGGACAAGGTGGTTTTTCGCCTTAAACCAGATTTCCTTCCTAAGGTGGTTTCTGCTTTCCATCTCAATCAGGATGTAGTTCTCCCTTCCTTGTGTCCTAAGCCTAGCAATGACAAGGAGAGGGTTTTGCACTCTTTGGATGGGGTTCGTTGTGTGAAGTACTATTTGGTCGCTACGTCTCCTTTTCGTAAGACGGACGCCTTGTTCCTGGCGCCCTCCAGGCCCAGGAAAGGTTTGGCGCCTGCCAAGTCGCAAGGTTCTGCAAGCTGCAGTGGTTTAAATTGGTGCATTTTTTGGATCCCCACCCATGATGGACACTGCTATTAGATGTCCCATATGTCATGAATAGTGGAAGCGGGGTGTGTGACATACTTGGAATAATACCATTTTGTGATTACTCACCTGTAAAATGGGTATTATAAGTATGTCACACACCCCGCTTCATCCCGCACTTTGGTATTCTGCATCCTTTATATGGTGAACCTTTTATTGTTAAGAATGTTTTATTGTCTCTTCCTGGTCCCCTTACTGCTGTCATATACTGGGGAATGTGTGGGAGATCCCAGGTATTTATGGATTGGGAGGGGCTTCATTTTTGATTTCATCTCTGCAGAAGTTTGCCCTCTACTGGACCATAACCCATATGTCATGAATAGTGGAAGTGGGGTGTTTGACATACTTACAATACCCATTTTACAGGTGAGTATTCACAAAATGGTATTTTTGCGCCCTATAAGAGGCGAAAGGGGGGGGGGGGGGGAATGTCAGTGCGTCTTATTGGGGGAATGTAAAAAAAAAAAACACAACAAAAAAGTAAAAAAAACACCGGGACGCCAGACTGAACCCCCGACCTCTGTCCCTGCTCTGGCCGCTGCCGGCACTGCCACTACTTCTCGGGCCAGCGCATGCACACACCCGTTCCACTTATTACTTATGCCTCCCAGCTTTGGCTGCGCTGGTCGGGTGACGGTAGGCAGCACCTATCACAGGTGGTCTTCCTTGTGGAGCCTGGCTCCGACCGCAATCCCCCACCAAAGGGTAGGCGGTGCAGGTTATGGTGAACCTGATTTGGGATGCCCGTCCGCTCTTGCCCTTCCCTGCCCTGGTCATTGGTGGGTCTTTTATTTGACATCCACTCCCCCCCTCTCTCGTTATCCCATTCGGGGGGAGGAGGGTGTATGTGTGCTTACTGTCTTTGCGTGTGTGTGTTTGCACTTCATTCAGGGCTCCGCGCTCTGTCTTTCACTTGTCATTTTGAATTTGCCACCACTGACACGCGCGCCTTCTGGCGTCCGCGTTCAGCGGAGGCATCATCATCATCAAGAATCCCTACGCGCCCATTGGCTGTAGTGTCTGGCCTATCTCTGCACTTCTCGGAGGGGGCTTGACTTGCTCTGTTGGCGCGTTTCGCATCGGACCCTCCTGCGGTCCTCTCCTGGTGTGATTGCCTGCTTCCCACGCGGTCCGTGAGTGCCCCTGCGGGCTTGATTCTTATTCAATTGTCATTTCTGTGTGCTTATGGGGTGTCCCTATTATGTATTTCAGGCGGGATAACTGTGTTTAAGAGGTTTCTCCCGCTCCTGTCCCCTCTATTAGTTTTAATAACTTTATTAGAGGCCTACACTGTTAAATCCTCCCACTTCCCTGGCGGACATTTGGGGCATCCCGGGTTGCTTATACAGCGTTATTCCTATTGGCCAGTTGTGCCACCTTAATCACCATATGGAGGCTTCACAGGATACTGTGCTCAGGGTCCTCTCGGGACAAGCCCGGCTGTGTGTGATGATGAGCGGGTCTGTGTACCCTGCGCTGCATTCTGGGCTATTTGTGACTGGGCCTGCGCCCTCTATGTCCTCACCCACTCCCCCTCGCTTGATTATGACTCCCAGTTAGCTAAATACTAGTGGGGAGTCTCAGCCTGACGTGTCTTCCAGGTTGGCTAACATTGAGAGGCTCGTAAGGCCCCGGCTAAAAGGCGGCATGTGGCGCCGGGTGCGTCTGCCTTTTCTGTGGAGACTGAGAATTTCCTAGATTTGTCTGATTATACCCCACTTGAGGAGGGGGAATTATTCTCGAATTCAGAGTTATCTGATGATCAGCATTTCAGTGGTGCTGACTATGGCTCTGATCATTGGGATGCTGATGACAACAATAGACTGTTAACTCAGATTTTTGATGTGCTTTCTATCTCCCTTCCTACTGTGGCTCCCAAGCTACAGGGGGAACTTTTCATCACTGCTAAACCACGTCCGGAATTTCCAGAACAGGCCCATTTCAATAACCTTGTTCTCCAAGAATGGGAGCGTCCCAGCCGGCTTCCCGGAATCCCTAAAGGCTGGGATAAAAGGTACCCTTTTCCCACTGATGTGGTTAAAGTGGACCAACACCCAGGATTTTGACTATCCTGGGTTTTGGTCCACTTCGGCGGGGCACCCCGATCGGGGGTGCCCCGCTGTGTGAAACCCCCCAGAAAGCCCCAAAATCTTACCTGTCCCCGCTCCCACGTGACTGGACGGTCCAATCCCCGCCAACGTCCAGGCGGGGATCAGGAACGTCCAAGCGGCTGCCGCCGCCTCCCTCGCGTCACTTTCGGCGCGCGCGCGCCCCCCGCCGGCCATTCGCAGACGGCCGGCGCGGGCGCGAGCACGCCTACAGGGGCGCGAGGGAGGCGGCGGCGGCCGGCCGCCGCCGAAGATCAGGTAAGGTGTTTGGGGTTTTTTTGGGGGGTTTCACCCCGCGGGACATCCCGATCTCGGATGTCCCGCGGGGTGGGAGGTGATCGGCCCGGGAATCTTATAGATTTCCGGGCCGATCACCTCTCGGTGTTGGTCCACTTTAAATGTTGGTCACCCCCCCCCCCCCCCCCCCCCCCCCCCCCCAGAGGTGAATGCACCAGTATTGGGGTTGTCCAACACATCTGTGGTCCATTCCCCTGATTCCACTACCCTCAAGGATAGTGAGGACCGGCGCATTGACCAGCTGGCCTCCCATGCCTTTGCCTGTGTGGGGTCTGCCTTGCGCCCTGTCTGTGCTTCTGCTATTACTGCTGTTGCTGTTAGGACTCTCCTCCAAGGTCTGTTGGAAGGCGCCCCTGATGAGACTTCTAGTGCCGAGTTCAGGGCCTTGTCACAGTGTGAAATGTTCATTGCATATGTCCTTTCTGCCTTAGATGACACCATTAGGATGTGTAGTAGAACCTCTGCGTTGGTGGTTGCTATACGCCGCTCTGTTTGGCTGCGTCAGTGGGCAGCTGATAAAGCTGCTAAGAAGGCCCTCACGGGGCTCCCTTTAACCCTTTAACTGCCAGCCTACCTGGAGTTTTTGTTACGCTTTGTTGCCAGACCATTTTTCACTATTTTGCACTATGCATGTTCAACTAGCAGAGTCTGGGTTTTAACATGAAATGTCTTGTTTTTCATTTGTCAAGTGTATTCTTAATATTTTGGGGTGAAATGTGTGAAAAAAATTAAAAAAATCAATTTGTAGTGTTTTTTTGTAATAAAAAATGTAATTTTGTCAATAAAATCTTATTGCGTGTGAAATCCCAATTTCTCCCAGTTACAATGGTACCACATATGTATTGGTAGACACCCTTTCCTGCCCAGGAGACCCCCCCAAACTGAAACAGCACAACACAAGAGATTTTTAGATCAAATACAGCTATGCTAAGCGCTATGTGCACCTGGCAGTTTTTTTTAATAAAAACAACCCTTTACATTTGAAATACCCCCCACAAACTATATATTCTCTGGAAATACACACTTCAAGCTTTCTAGGCGTACCAGGCTTGTTGATGTTGCCACCGTTTTCTGTTTTTCAGTTCTCCCTCAATGTATTCTTTAGTTACACAGAGCTTCCCTAAAAAAGGATAAAAAAAGCAGGATCAAAGCCACATTTTCCTAAAAAAAACTATATGCAAACAAGAAAAAACAAGTTAATCTGAAAAAGCAACATCCCCCGAACAGAACGATACCCAACATGCATAGCTACTGTCAAAAGAAGAGTTGCCAAACACCAAAAAGTAAAGCATGTGCACAATGGTAATTTTGCTTGAAGATTTCAGCTCTGCAGACAAAGTGCGCACCTTGCGCTTTTTCTACCAAAACAACCCTTTACATTTTGAATACCCCCCACAAACCATATATTCCCTGAAAGTACACATAAGCTTTCTAAGCATACCCAGCATGTTGTAGTGGCCCATCTTTCTGAAAGTAATCCCTCAAAGAATTCTTTGGTCGCACAGAGTTTCCTTAAGAAATGTATAATAAAGCAGAATAAAAAATGAGTTTTCCTAAAATATCAATATGCAAACAAGAAAAGACAAGCTAAATCTGAAAGCGCAAGGTCCCCCGAGCAGAACGATACCCAACATGCATAGGTACTATTAACCCTTTTAACTGCCAGCCTACTTGAGGTTTTGTCACCCTCTCTTGACAGGTAATTTTTCACCATTTTGCGCTATGCTTAACTGTGATTTTTGCAGGAATTTCCAGGAAAATTATATATTTATTTTAGGCTTTATTGTAAATTAAACAAAACAAAATAAAAAAAAAAATTTTTTAGAAAATTGTCTAGAAATGTGAAAGCCCCATTTCTCCCGATTACAACGGTACTACATACCGTATGTATCGGTAGCCCCCCGTTACTGTTCAGAAGACCCCCCCCAAACTGAAAAGAACACTTTATAACATGGAAAAATAAAATACAACTACAATCCACACTATAAAGGGTTAAATCAAGAAAAACATTGGCGTGGGGTTCCCCTTCCCGGGGGGGAGGTAATCCCCATTTTTTTTAATTTTAAGGGTTAAAAACCCTTCAAAGATTCCCATAAAAATGACACGGGGGTCTCCCCTACCCAGCATAACCAGCCCTGGGATCAGCTATGCAGGGCTTGTAGAACAGGGCACAGGGGCACGCTTTGGTGACCCCCCGCCCTGCCAAGTACAAGCCGCACCGCCTAAATCAGCCCGGGCCCTTCTGCCCCTCCTTGGCTTCGGGGAGGCAGGTAATAGGGGGGTCGGGGTTAATGGCAAATCACCCGCTAGCCGCAGGTGACTTGACAGCCCCCCAGCCTTGTGAACTGGTATAGGGGTTTCATGGACTCCTTACAAGTTCACAATGGGTTAAAGTGGACCAACACCCAGGGCTGATCGGCCAGGGAATCTATAAGATCTCCAAAATCGGGATGCCCCTCTGTGTGAAACTTTCCGGAACACCCACTACCACTTACCTGAATCCCGGTCCTACAGCGCTGGCTATTTATGAATGGCTGGCGCGGGCACGCTCCCTGTTAGAGGGAAGTGGGGGATGCGGTCTCCAGCACGCTCAGAGTGGCTGAGCTTAGACGTCTCTTAGACGCCCATAACTGAGCCACTCTGAGTGCGCTGATTGGACGAGTGGCCGCGCATGCACCGTAGGATTGGGGTGAGGTGAGTTATTGTGGGCGATCGGGGGGTTTCACACAGCTGGGCATCCCCGATCGGGTTGCCCCGGGGGAAAGGACCTATACCCAGGATAGTCAAAATCCTGGGTGTTAGTCCACTTTAAATGTAAAAAAAAACAAACACACCACAAAATGCTGGAAGCATTTTATACCTGCTAGGTAACAGGAAATAAAGGGTTAATTAAAAAAAAATTGACAAAGGGTCCCCCCTCCCAGAAGGGGGGGGGGCATTTTTTGGGGGGATTTTAAGGGTTAAAAACCCTTAAAAATCCCCCCAAAAAATGACATAGGGTCCCCCCTACCCAGCGTTACCAACCCGGGCCAGCTATGGGGGCTTGTAGAACAGGGCGCAGGGGCCCTAGACCCCTTACCAGCTCACAAAGGGTTAACTGTGGAAATAAAGCACCACACAAAATTATTTTATTAAAAAAAAAAAAACATTTTTTTTACTGTACTTACCTCCGATTGTAAGCTCTTGTCCCTCGCCGCTCTAATGACAGATGCCGGTGATCGGCATCCAGAGAAGGGGGAGGCAGGAGATCAGAGGACCTCCTGCCACCTCCTTCCCCGGGCACCGATCACCGGCATCTGACAGCTGAGAACGCTGATCCCGGTGATCGGGGCCGTGATGACGTCATTAGCCCCGCCCCAATGAGGAGGAAAGGGGAGAGAGCCTCCCGGGCTCTCTCCTGAAGATCCGTAAGTCCTGGGAGGGGATTGGAGGTCCCCCAGGTGAAGAGGAGGGTCGGCGGGAGCCAGCGCACACGCAGGTAAGTAAATGTTATTTTTATTATTTTTTTTTTTTACAGGAAAGCCAGTGGCAGCTGAAACGGGAGGGGGGACACCCTATTCCGGGCCCTCCCCTGCAGCCGGAGTAGGTCCGACGGACGATCCGAGCGCACCATCTTAAAGAGAAGACCCGGCCGAATCAAACGGGGGGGGGGGCAGGTGAGTGTCTTTTTATTTTTTGCCAATTAGCAGGGGGGAAAGCCAGGTACATAAAATTTACGTAGCTGGCGACAGGAGAGGCAGCTACTTGAATTTTACGTAGCTGGCGTTTAAAGGGTTAAGGGGCTGCGCCTATTTGGTGATCGCTTGGACCTGTTTGCCATAGGGGGGTTAGTTGCCTCGGCGTAAGAAGCAGCTGCGGCCCTTTCGGGGTTCGGGTGCCTTTGCCCCCTCCTACCGTGGATCCAGGCCTGGGAGAGGGGTTTCCTTTGCAAGTCCTAGGGGGGGGGACTTCTGGGGCAGGGGCAGAGGTCGTGCCTGCTTCGGATCTTCCTGGGGGTCCAAGCGCAAATCTGTCGCCAAGCCTCCTCAGCCATGAGGGGGCGCTCTCAACCATCCGGGTGGGGGGACAGCTGCGGCTCTTCGCTCCTGTCTGGGGACAGCAGGTCTCAGACAGGTGGATTCTGGAGGTTGTGTCCTCCGGCTACAAGCTAGAGTACGCTGCCTGGCCGCCTCCAAGATTCCTCAGGTCTCCGATTCCTCTAGAACCCATGGCAGCAGAGTTTCTGGCTGTACAAAACCTATTGGACATGGGGGTCATCTGTCAGGTCCCTCCTAGGGAGAGAGGTCAGGGTTTTTATTCCAATCTCTTCACAGTACCCAAAAGGGATGGTTCCATCAGACCCATCCTGGACTTAAAGCTTCTCAACAAGTTCATCAGGACCAAACACTTTCGCATGGAGCTCTGCGATCAGCTCTTTGCGCCCGGGGGACTTCATGACCTCCATAGACATCAAGGATGCTTACCTTCATGTACCAGTCTTCCCAGGGCATCAGAGATTCCTCAGGTTCGCATTGGAGGACCAACACTACCAATTTGTAGCACTGCCCTTCGGTCTCACCTCGGCCCCCAGAGTCTTCACCAAGTTGCTGGCAGGTGTTAAGCTCTCCTCAGAGCTCGGGGCATTCGCATTCTTCCTTATCTGGACGACCTCCTCATCACTTCTCATTCTTTCCAGCAGGCAGAATTGGATGCCCAGCAGGTGGTGACTGCTCTGAAAACATTCAGATGGGTGATCAATCACCCCAAATCCTCCCTGTCTCCGTCTCTGGTGACCTCCTTCCTGGGCATGAATCTGGATACTGTTCAGGCCAGGATTTTTCTTCCTCAGCCGAAGGTAGATTCTCTTCAAGCTCTGGTTCATTTCCTTCAGTCTTGCCCTCGCCCTTCCATCCGGCAAGGGATGCAGCTTGTGGGACAAATGGTGTCCTGCTTCGAGGCAGTTCCTTATGCTCAGTTCCACATGAGACCTCTTCAGCTCCATCTCCTATCAGTCCGGGACAAGAGTCCCCTGTCTCTGGATCAGGCCTTTGTTCTGTCTCCTCTGCCCGGCGGTCCCTCTTGTGGTGGCTGGACTCGAGGAACCTGTTGGGGGGCAGATCTTTTCTGGCCCCCTGTTGGGAGACAGTCACCACGGATGCCAGTCTGTCGGGTTGGGGGGGCTTCTGGAGAACCCTTCAATTCCAAGGGCTGTGGGTCCCTCAGGAGGCCCATGCCCCCATCAACGTCCTGGAAATGAGGGCGGTTCGGTTGGTACTGGCCCAGTTGACTCCTCACCTTCAGGGCCGGCCGATCTAAGTTCGCTCAGACAACCAGATGGCGGTTGCCTACATCAATCATCAGGGAGGGACTCGGAGCAAAAGTGCCCTCAAGGAGGTGTCCATGATTCTGTCCTGGGCGGAGGACAATGTTCCTTGCATCTCAGCAGTGTACATTCCGGGGGTGGAGAATCTGGAGGCGGATTCTCTGAGCAGGGCGACCTCTCGCCTGGGGGAATGGTCTCTCAGCAGCGAGGTCTTCCTGTCCTTATGTCACCGTTGGGGGGTACCGGAGGTGGATCTGTTTGTGTCCTGCCACAATCACAAGCTCCCAGTCTTTGTCTCACTGTCCCAGGATCCCCTGGCCCTTGCGGTGGATGCTCTGACTCTATCCTGGCAGGGGTTCTGTCTACTGTATCGTTTTCCTCCATTCCCCCTGCTGGGCAGGGTTCTGCGCAAGCTGACTCAGGAAAGGGTACCAGCAATCCTGGTGGCCCCCCGGTGGCCAATACAGGTGTGGTTTACGGATATCGTTCAGCTGGCGGTAGATCAGTACGCTCTGCCCCTGGTCCCGAACCTTCTCACTCAAGGGCGGCTATGCCATCCCAATTTACAAACGCTGGCTTTGATGACCTGGCTGCTGAAGCCTCCATCTTAAAGGATGAGGAGCTTTCTGAGTCTGTGGTTAACACTCTAATTAGGGCTAGGAAGAAATCCTCTTCTACCATCTACTATAGGATTTGGCGGGCCTACATTGACTAGTGTGAGTCTAGGGTCCTTCCATGTCGGGTGTTTTCCATTCCTGGGATTCTGGAGTTCCTTTAGCATGGTTTGGATCTGGGACTTCAGCTCAGCACGCTTAAGGGTCACGTTTCTGCCTTGGCTATTTTCTTTCAGAGATCCTTCGCTCAACATCCTCTGGTCAAGACTTTCTTCCAGGGGGTTGCTCATGTGCGTCCCCCTCGCAAGCCTCTGTTGCCAGTTTGGGACTTGAATTTTGTTTTGTCTGCCCTTCAGGGCCCTCCATTTGAACCTGTACATGAGGCTGCTCTGTCTATTTTTACTCTTAAGGTTGCCTTTTTGGTGGCTATCACCTCGGTCAGGCGTGTTTCGGTGTTGGCAGCCCTTTCTATTCAGGCCCCCTACTTTGAGAGACACCAGGACAAGGTGGTTTTCAGATTTAAACCTGATTTCATGCCTAAGGTGGTCTCTGCCTTCCATCTCAATCAGGACATTGTGCTTCCTTCCTTGTGCCCTAATCCTGGTAATTCCAAGGAGAGGGCCTTACATTCCCTGGATGTGGTCAGGAATTTGAAGTTCTACTTGGTGGCTACTGCACCTTTTAGAAAGACTGATGACTTGCTTGTGGTTCCTTCAGGTCCCAAGAAGGGCCTGGACCCTGCTAAGTCTACTATTAGCAAATGGATTCGTCAGGTTATTTTTAGGGCCTATTCTGCTAGGGAAAGGATCCTCTTTTCCGTGTTACTGCTCATTCTACCCGTGCTGTTGGGCCTTCCAGCACCAGGCTTCTGTTGAACAAGTTTGTAAGGCTTCTACTTGGTCTTCTGTTCATACCTTTTCCAAGTTTTACAAGGTTGATGTTCGGGCCTCAGCAGATGCTGTTTTTGGCCGCAAAGTTCTGCAGAAGGCAGTGGTTTGAACTGCGCGTTGTTGCTTTTGGGATCCCACCCTATTTACGGACACTGCTATTTGATGTCCCATCTGTTATGAATCATCTGCAGCAGGACGTGCTGCATACTTAGAATAATACAATTCTGTGATTACTCACCTTGTAGAATTGGTATTATAAGTATGCAGCACGTCCTGCTCCACCCCACCCTGTTTGCATTATCTTGGATCCTCTGTATAGTGATTGTTATCCTTGTTAACTTTGTTAATTTCGTTGGCTTCTCCTGGTTCTCCTTACTGCTTTTCTATACTGGGGAATTTGTGGGAGGTCCCAGGTATATATGGACCGGGAGGGGCCTCTTTTTGCCATCTCTGCAGTCAAGCGCCCTCTGACGGAGGTAATCCCATCTGTTATGAATCATTATCTGGAGCAGGACGTGCTGCCCTCAGTAAAGCACGGCTTTACTGAGGGCAGAGCATGTCAGACCAATCTTATTGATTTCTTTGACAATGTCTCTAAAGTGTTAGATGATGGTGGTGCTGTGGATATCGCCTATCTGGATTTTAGCAAAGCCTTTGACACTGTACCACATAAGGAGCTCATAGATAAGTTATTGAAGGTAGGACTCAATCCCTGGATAGTTCAGTGGATTTCCAGTTGGCTGAGGGATCGGTATCAGAGCGTTGTTGTAAATGGTGTGCAAACTGAACAAAGGCGAGTTACAAGTGGTGTGCCGCAAGGCTCTGTCCTGGGCCCCATTCTTTTTAATATATTTGTAAGTGACATAGGAGAAGGCTTGGTAGGAAAAGTTTGTCTGTTTGCTGATGATACAAAGGTTAGTAATAGGGTGGATATTCCTGGAGGTGTCTGCAACATGGAAAATTATTTAGCTTTACTGGATAGATGGTCAAAACTGTGGAAACTAGAGTTTAATGTCTCTAAATGTAAAATCATGCACTTGGGTAGAAGGAATCCCTGCTCTGAGTACCGTATGGGCAGCACTGTGTTAGCCAGGACCTCGGAGGAGAGAGATTTAGGAGTACTGATTACTGATAGCTGCAAGATGAGTGGACAGTGTAGCCAGGCAGTGGGAAAAGTAAGCAGGATGCTCAGATGCATAGCTCGAGGCATCACCAGTAGGAAGAGGGAGGTTGTGATGCCGCTGTATAGAGCCCTGGTAAGGCCACAGCTAGAATACTGTGTGCAGTTCTGGAGACCTTACCTGCAAAAAGACATTATTCAAATAGAACGTGTCCAAAGGCGGGCAACGAAAACTTAAAACTTATCAGGAGAGACTTAAAGAACTTAATTTGTACAGTCTGGAGGAAAGAAGGGAGAGGGGGGACATGATTGAGACCTTTAAATATGTGAAAGGATTGAATAAGGTTCAGGAGGGAAGTGTTTTTAAGAAGAAGCTTTATGATAGAACAAGGGGGCACAACCTGAAGCTAGTCGGGGGGAAGATCAGGAGCAATGTTAGAAAATATTATATTCTTAGTATACAGTACGTCCTGCTCCAGATATAATACTTACACTTGGGTTATCCTCCGCCAGATGTCGCTGCACTGCAGACATGCAAAAAAAAGACAGGCTCCTCCCGGCCCTTCAAATACCCAGGGACCTCCCACAATCCCCAGATTTCTCTGCAGTGCTGACTGCGAAGACATGATGTATCACTCTCTCGCAGGTGAGCGGGGCTATCAAAGCCTGCGGCCCTGTTGGACTATTCCCACCCGTCCTCCCATTGATGTGCCTCCCAGCTCGGGCTGCGTCAGTCGGGTGAAGGTAGGCAGCACCTTGTGTGCTTATAGAGCCATGCTCCACCGCAGTCCCCCACCAAAGGGTAGGCGGTTTAAGCTGATGGTGAGCCTCTAGAGGATGCCCCTCCCGCGCTATTGCCCCATGCCCCGTGTAGCGGTGGGCCCTGTACAAAGGGTCGCCATCCTCCCTCGTTCCCCCCGTAGTCCGGGGGGAAAGAAAGGGGGGGGGGGTGTGGTGTTCTCCGTGTATGCTTACACGCTTATGGCCTTAGTACTGTCTTTGACTGGTATTCCTGGTGTCAGTGCCGCGCTGTTAAAGTTGTATTATTCATCTGTCGCCGCCACGTGCACTCCTTCCCTTGTTGAATGTGCTGCGATGAGCGGCGGCGTTGCCTCAGACGCTGCTACATCTTCATTGGCGAATCTTTCTTCTAAGTGTGCCATACACTTTGCTCTTCTGACAACTTTGAAACTATCTCAGAGCTTCGCGCTCTTCGGTGGGGGGGGGGCAGGGACCCGCTTTGGCGCGCTCCGCATCACAGCCGCTCTGGCCCGCCCTTCGAAGTTCTTGGCGTCTTTTGTTGCTGGCCACGCGCACATGTGTAGCAGCCCTCCTCCTCCCTAGGTCGGTAAGTGCCCTCGCGGGCGAGTTTTTCTACCTTTTTGTTCACTGCGCATGGCTCTGACATCCCTATTCCCATTATGTCTTTCAGACGATCGAATCCAGTGGCTTCTCCCGGCCCGGTTTAATTACCAGTGGACCTAGTATAATTACTCCTACTTCGCTGCGGGTCTTTGGGGCATCCAGGGTAGCTTATAGCGTCAATCCCTACTGGCCTATTGTGCCTATTAATCACCATATGGAGGCATCCCAGGATATTGTGAACGGGGTTCCCTCGGGACAAGCCCGTCTGTGTGTAGCTTGTGGGGTCTCACCTATCAGCGGTGACAATGCACGGGTCTGCGTCCCTTGTGCACAGCAGGCGCTAATGGTACTTCCCGCCCCTCCCGTGGCTGGGCCTGCACCTCGCCTCACTTCACCTACTCCCCCAAGCCTGAGTCTAACCCCCAATACAAGCGGGGATTCTCATCCTGATGTGGCTACTAGACTGGCCAGTGTTGAAAAATTGCTTGCTAGTTCTCTAGCGCGCAAGGCCACTGCTAAAAAGCGGCACATAATCCCTGATTCGGCTCCCTTCCCTACGGAGTCTGAGGAGTTTTCACATTTTTAATGCCATACCCCTTCGGATGAAGGGGAGCTATTATCTGACTCAGAATCTTCTGATGAGAAGGCAAGGGGTCATGATGATTCCTCTTCTGACCACTGGACCCCGGATGATACTGACAAACTACTGCTTCAGATTTTTGAAGTTTTGTCCATCCCTCCCCCTGTTGCTCCTAGGCAAAGGGGTGAGCTATTTCATACTGCTAAGGCTCAATTGGAATTTCCTGAGCAAACCCATTTCAATAACCTCGTGTTGAAAGAATGGGAACATCCCAGTAGACTTCCCGGGATCCCTAAGAGTTTGGACAGGAAGTATCCATTTCCTGCTGATATGGTCAAGTGCTGGTCATCACCCCCCAAGGTCGATGCTCCTGTTTTAGGGCTGTCTAACACCTCTATTATGCACTCCCCCGATACCACTACGCTGCGGGATTCTGAGGACCGGCGCATTGACCAATTGGCATGCCATGCCTTTGCATTTGGTGGGGCGGCACTGCTCCCGGTTTGCGCCTTGGCCATTACTGCTGTGGCGCTCAGGGCCATGGTCAGGAATGCACTTGACGGCCCAGACGAGTTGCCTACTGATGCTGTTAATGCACTGTCTAATTGTGATGTGTTTGTGAACTTTATCCTGTCTGCATCAGATGATGCTATTAGGCTGTGTGCCAGATCTTCCGCCTTGGCGGTGGCTGTACGCCGCGCGGTATGGCTGCGCCAGTGGGCGGCTGACAATGCTGCTAAGAGAGCCCTTACTGGGCTTCCATTTAAGGGCCTGCGCCTGTTTGGGGGCCACCTAGACCTCTTTGCTAAAGGAGGTAAGTTACCACAGCGCAGGCGGCAGCCTCGGCCCTTTCGGAACCAGGGCCCCCTTTTAGCCCTCTACAGAGGTGTTAAGCAGGGGAAAGGGATGTCCTTCGCGGGGGCTCGTGCAGACTCCTGGCATAGGAGCAGGGGGCGACGCCCCGCCTCTTCCTGGGGGACCAAACCCAAAGCCCCTCCCAAGACCCCTCAGGCTTGATGGGGCGCCCTCGCCTGCCAGGGTGGGGGGACGGCTACAGCACTTTGCGCATGTCTGGAGGCACCAAGTCTCGGACCGGTGGATTCAGGAGGTAGTTACCTCTGGCTACAAAATAGAGTTTGCTGTGCGGCCCCCCTCAAGATTCATCAGGTCCCGGACCCCCCAGGACCCGGTATCAGCTCAGGTCCTGATGCAGGCAGTGCAAGACCTTCTGGATCTGGGAGTTATTTGCCAGGTTCCCTTGAGAGAATTGGGAGAAGGGTTCTACTCCAACCTGTTCACAGTACCCAAAAGAGATGGGTCAGTCAGGCCCATTCTGGATTTAAAGATCCTCAACAAATGTGTCAAACACAAGCGCTTTCGCATGGAAACTCTGTGCTCGGCCGTTGGCTCTCTGCGCCCAGGGGATTTTATGACGACTGTGGACATCAAAGATGCTTACCTTCTCATCCCTGTGTTTCCGGGACATCAAAGGTTTCTCAGATTCGCATTGAAAGATCAACATTATCAGTTTGTGGCCCTACCATTTGGCCTCACTTCAGCTCCCAGAGTGTTCACCAAGGTACTGGCGGGAGTGATGTCCTTGTTAAGGTATGGGGGCATTCGAGTGCTGCCCTACCTGGATGACATCCTCATCGCCTCATGGCCCCTACAGCAGGCGTAGCTGGACACTCAGCGGGTGGTGTCCACCTTGGAGTCCTTCGGCTGGGTGATCAATCACCCCAAGTCTTCTCTGTCCCCTTCGTCGGTGACCCCATTCCAGGGGGATGATTCTGGATACGGTTCAGTCACGAATATTCCTTCCCCAACAGAAGGTGGAAGCCCTGACTGCGCAGGTGCGGTCCCTGCTCTCGTGCCCCCAGCTCTCACTCAGGCAGGGAATGCAGCTGGTGGGTCTGATGGTGGCGAGCTTCGAGGCGGTGCCCTTTGCTCAGTTCCATTCGAGGCCTCTGCAGCTTCACTACCTCTCGGTATGGGACAAGGATCCTGCGTCCCTGGACAGGTTTTGTGTGCTTCCCCCGTTGGTCATAAGGTCCCTCTCGTGGTGGCTGGACCACAAGAATTTGCTAAAGGGCAGGTGCTTTCTAGCCCCCTCCTGGGAGACGGTCACCACGGATTCCAGTCTGTCAGGTTGGGGGGGATTCTGGAAGTCCCTGCAACAGGACGGCGGTTACCTACATCAATCATCAGGGAGGGACCCAGAGCAAGGTTGCCCTCCAGGAAGTGTCGCGGATTCTGACATGGGCGGAGGCCAATGTTCAATGCATTTCGGCTGTTTACATCCCGGGGATGGAGAATCTCCTAGCAGACTCTCTGAGCAGGGGGACTTCCCGTCAGGGGGAGTGGTCCCTCTGCAACAGGGTGTTCCAGACCCTGTGTCACCGTTGGGGTCTACCGGATGTGGATCTGTTTGCATCCCGTCACAATCGCAAGCTCCCGGCCTTTGTTTCCCTGTCTCAGGATCCTCTGGCCGTGGCCACGGACGCTCTGTCGTTGTCTTGAAAGAAATTTCGCCTCCTGTATGTATTTCCCCCGTTCCCCCTGCTGGGCAGGGTTCTGCGCAAGATTGCCCTGGAAAAGGTGCCAGTGATTCTAGTGGCCCCCAGGTGGCCAAGAAGGGTGTGGTTCGCAGACGTGGTACAAATGGCAGTAGATCAGTACGTCCTGCCAGAGGCGCCAGATCTACTCACTCAAGGCTCCTTACGCCATCCCAATTTACAAACTCTGGTTTTGACGGCTTGGCTGCTGAAACCTCCATCTTGATGGAGAAAGGCTTGTCTGCCTCAGTGGTGGATACCATGGGACAGGCTAGGAAGAAAACTACTTCTGCCATCTATTACAGGGTATGGCGTTCCTACATAGATTGGTGTGAGTCCAGGTCTCTTCCCCCCAGGGAGTTCTTCATCCCTAGGATTCTGGAATTTTTACAACATGGATTAGAGTTGGGTTTAAAGCTCAGTACTCTGAAGGATCATTAGATAACACCAATGGTAAGGCTACAGGGCTAGCCCTCCTATGTCCTCAAATATAAGGCTACTCTGAAGGATCAGGTTTCTGCCCTGTCTGTTTTCTTTCAGAAGTCCTTTGCTCAGCATCACTTGGTTAAGACCTTCTTTCGGGGTCACTCACGTGCGTCCCCCACGTAAGCTTACGGTTCCTGTTTGGGAATTGAACCTGGTTTTGTCTGCCTTGCAGGACGCTCCCTTTGAGCCTATTCAGGATGCTGCTTTGGCTGTACTTACCCTCAAAGTGGTTTTTCTGGTGGCTATCACTTGTGTGTTTCGGAGCTGGCGGCGTTGTTTATTCAGCCCCCATACTACGAGAGACACCAGGACAAGGTGGTGTTCCACTTTAAGCCAGACTTTCTGCTTAAGGTGGTGTCTGCCTTTCACTTGAATCAGGTTATTGTTCTTCCTCCATTGTGTCCTAATCCTAGCAACACTAAGGAAAGGGTTCTGCATTCCTTGGATGTGGTCAGGTGTCTGAAGTATTACCAGGTAGTCACTGCAGCCTTCAGGAAGACTGATGCTCTTTTTGTGGTCCCCTCTGGTCCTAGGAAGGGTTTGGCTCCGGCCAAGTCTACTATTAGCATATGGATTCGTCAGGCTGTGATTCAGGCCTATTCTGCTAAGGGGAAGAGTCCTCCCTTCCGCCTTACTGCTCATTCTACTCGTGCTATTGGGGCCTCTTGGGCCTTCCAGCACCAGGCTTCGGTTGAACAAGTTTGCAAGGCCGCTACTTGGTCTTCTGTTCATACCTTTTCGAAGTTTTACAAGGTTGATGTAAGGGCCTCAGCAGATGCTGCTTTTGGCCGTAAAGTTTTGCAAGCGCTAGTAGTTTAAACTGCCTGTTGTCACCCTTTTTTGTTGGGGGATCCCACCCTACTTTATGGACACTGCTATTGGATGTCCCAAGTGTAAGTATTATATCTGGAGCAGGACGTACTGTATACGAAGAATACAATTCTGTGAAATACTCACCTGTAGAATTGGTGGTATAAGTATACAGTACGTCCTGCTCCACCCCACCCTGTTGCATTATTCTGGATCCCCTGTATGGTGATTGTTATCTTGTTATTGTTGCCAGTTTCTAGGTGGTTTAATTCTCCCCGCTTCTTGTTCACTGCTTTTCAATGCTGGGGATTGTGGGAGGTCCCTGGGTATTTGAAGGGAGGAGCCTGTTTTTTTTTTGCATGTCTGCAGTGCAGCGCCATCTGGCGGAGGATAACCCAAGTGTAAGTATTATATCTGGAGCAGGACGTACTGTATACTTATAATACCAATTCTACAGGTGAGTATTTCACAGAATTGTATTTTTACAGAAAGAGTAGTAGATGCTTGGAACAAACTTCCAGCAGAGGTAGTTGAAAAATCAACAGTCACTGAATTTAAACATGCCTGGGATAAGCACACATCTATCATAAGATAAAGAGTACATACAGTATACACATAAGGGCAGACTAGATGGACCGTATGGTCTCCTTCTGCCGTCAACCTTCTATGTTTCTATTTTTCTATGAGTAATCACAGAATTGTATTTTTTTTCTTTATTTCCAGCATCGGGGTGTGGGGGGGATTCAGACCCACTGCATATGGGAATGGTATGAAAGGGAAGCCGCAGTGCAAATGGGGAATAAGATAGGGGAGTGCCACACTGCCTACGGGAATAGGAGGGGGGATGCCACACTGCCTACGAGAATGGGAGGGGGGAATGCCACACTGCCTACGAGAATGGGAGGGAGGAATGCCACACTGCCTATGGGAATGGAAGGGGGGCATTCCACACTGCCTATGGGAATAAGATGGTGGGATGCCACACTGCATATGGGACGGGGGTAATAATAATAGGACATGGGAGGGCAGCCGGAAGTATATGTATACTGGGAGTGGCCACACCTTTTTATCTTGCAGTCACACCCTTCGGTTGAGAGTGTTAGCCCTTTCATATCTGAATTGTGACGGCCTGGAGAGGAAGAGGAGAGAAAATAATTTTCTACAGGTCAGAATCACAGAATTGTATTTTACCCCCTTCCCAATCACTGTTAATTTTAATATAGTTGCTTCTTTGTGTAGCCTATAGCTATGGAATGGTATACCCCAAGCTGGCTACAGCTTCTGCATGCCTTGTGGCCCTGTGGACATGTATGCTGAAGTTTCAAGTATCAAATCAGCCTTGTGTTCTTGCATAGGGACTGCGCAAGACCAAGAACACTAGGGATTCAGCATTTGCTGTCCGATTGGTAGTAGCCAGCCCATTAAGCAGATATTAAGCAGGTATATTCCAAGTATACAGCACGTCCTGCTCCAGAAGATTCCTTACATATGGGTAATGCATCCACAAGATGGCACTGGACTGCAGAAAACTGCTTGTGGCCCCTCCCGGCCCTATATAAGCCAGGGACCTCCCACAAATTCCCCAGTTCTTATCTGCAGTCTGGGCTGCGAAGAATAGAAGATGGCTCTTTATGCTGCGCAGGTGAGCGAGCCCTATGGGACTATTCCCACCCGCTCCGAACCCACTGCCTCCCAGCTTAGGCTGCACTGGTTAGGGTGAAGGTAGGCAGCACCAGAGTCAGGTGCTAAGGAGCGCTGCTCCAACCGCAGTCCCTGTCTTAAAGTGTAGGCGGTATAGGCCCGTGGTGAGCCTTATGGGATGCCCCTCCCGCTCTCTGGGGTCCTCCTTTACTCCCTGTCCCCTTAGTTGGGCCCTTTTCTTAGGTTGGCTGCTTCTCCCCTGCCTGGCTCTCCCTGGGGACATCTCTGTGGGGGGGGGGGGGGGGGTATGTGTGTGTATGTGTACTGCGGCAGCCAATGCAGGGTTGTAGAATTGCTTTCTCTTAGATCTGCTTCATGTGTTTCATGTGTCATGTGGGCCTTGCGGATGACGTTGTCCGCGACCCGCCCGAGGTATATGCGGGCGCCATTTTGACTCTTGTGCTGCGTAGCCGCAGTCCGTAAGTGCCCCTGTGGGGTGGCCTTTTTATGTCTGATTTATTTTCAGTGTTTGCTTATGGGGTTTTCTGCTTATGTCTTTCAGGCAGGTCAAACTTTTTGTGGTTTCTCCCGGTCCTCTCCCCTTGGTTTAGCGTTAATCCTATATTGGAGGGCTATTGTATTTATATATCTCCCACGTTCCTACCGGGCTCTTGGGGCATCCCGGGTAGCTATATTAGCGTTAATCCCATATTGGCCTGCGGTGCCACATTAATCACCATATGGAGGCTTCTCAGGATAATGGGCTTGGGGTTCCTTCGGGACAAGCCCGGCTATGTGTTGCGTGTGGGGTATCCACTATAAGTGATGACGTCAGGGTGTGTGTACCCTGCGCCCAGTAGGTTCTTGCGCTGCAGTCTGGGTTACCTGTGGCTGGGCCTGCGCCCCTCTGGCTTCGCCTACCCCCCCACGCTTACATCTGACTCCTAGTGAGGTGCATACTAGTGGGGAGTCTCAACCTGATTTGGCTGCACGGGTGGCCAGCATTGAAAAGCATATTGCTGGGTCTGCCCCGCGTAAGGCTTCTGCTAAGAAGCGGCATTTATCACCTGCTATTTCTCTCTTTCCAATGGAGGCCGAGGAAATATTTGACATTCCCGGTTATACTCCCCTGGAGGAGGGGGAATTTTTTTCTGATTCAGAATCATCTGAAGAACAGCCTAAGGTTTATGGTGATACCGGCTCTGGGGCTGCCCTATGGTCCTCAGATGACACTGACAGGCTTTTGGCTCATATTTTTGAGGTGCTCTGTATTTCCCCTCCTGCCGTGGCTCCGCAGCAGCAGGGTGAGCTTTTTCATACGGCTAGACCACGCTTGGAGTTTCCTGAACAAACTCACTTTAATATGTCCTCCCGAAGTGGAGGCACCTGTTCTGGGGCTGTCCAATACTTCCGTTATGCATTCCCCTGACACTACTACTCTGACGGATGGCGAGGACCGGCGCATGGACCAGCTGGCTTACCATGCTTTTGCCTGTGTGGGCACTGCGCTGCGCCCGGTTTGTGCTTCTGCCATTACAGCTGTTACTAATAAAGGCTTGCTCAAGAGTCTCTTAGATGGGGCCTCTGATGATGCGGGAGGAGAAGTGTACAGTTCTCTCCTGATATGCTATGAATTTGTTGCATATGTTCTGTCTGCTATGGATGATACCATCAGAATGTGTGGGAGGACATCTGCTCTGCTGGTGGCTATACGCTGCTCTATCTGGCTGCGTCAGTGGGTAGCTGATAACGCTGCTAAGAAGGCTCTCACTGCCTTTACCTTTAAGGGGCTGCGCCTCTTTGGTGAATGCTTGGACTTGTTTGCTGAGGGCGGCAGGTTGCCTCAACGTAGGAGGCAGTTCCGGTCCTTTCGGGGTACAGGTGCCTTTCTCCCTTCCTTCCGTGGTTCCAGAATTGGGCGAGGAGCCTCCTTTACTGGGGCCCGCGGAGATTTTTGGGGAAGGGGCAGAGGACGTGGCCGCCCCGGCCCCTCCTGGGGTCCCAAGCCTAAGTCCTCCCCCAAGCTCCCTCAGGCATAAAGGGGCGCCCTCACCCATCCGGTTGGGGGGGGCGGCTTCGGCTTTTTGCTCACGTCTGGAGGCTTCACGTCTCAGACCGGTGGATTCAGGAGGTAGCGTCCTCCGGTTACAAGATAGAGCTTGCAGCCTGGCCACCCCCAAGATTTATCAAATCCCGGATGGCTCAAAACCCCCTGTCTGCTCAGGGTCTGTGCCTTGCTGTTCAAAACCTTTTGGAGTTGGGGGTCATCGGCCCGCTCCCTTTCAGGGAAAGGGGCAGAGGGTTCTATTCCAATCTTTTCACTGTCTCCAAAAAGGACGGGTCCCTCAGACCCATCCTGGATTTAAAGCGTCTCAACAAGTTTGTCAGATTTAAGCATTTTCGCGTGGAAACCCTGCGCTCTGCAGTCAATTCACTGCGCCCGGGCGACTTCATGACATCTGTAGACATCAAGGATGCTTACCTTCATGGACCAATTTTTCCAGGTCATCAAAAATTTCTCAGGTTCGCTCTGGGAAATCAGCACTATTGGTTTGTAGCCTTGCCTTTCGGTCTCACCTCGGCTCCCAGGGTTTTCACCAAGGTACTGGCGGGAGTAATGGCTCTACTGAGATCTCAGGGCATTTGCATCCTTCCTTACTTGGACGACATTCTCATCACTTCTCAGTCTTTCCAGCAGGCAGAGCTGGATACCCAGAGGGTAGTGTCCACACTGGAGTCTTTCGGCTGGGTGATCAACCACCCCAAGTCTTCCCTGTCCCCGTCCTTGGTGAGGTCCTTTCTGGGCATGACTCTGGATATGTCTCAGGTCAAGATCCTTCTCCCACAGCAGAAGGTGGAGTGTCTTCAAGCTCAGGCCCAGCTTCTTCTGTCTTGTCCTCATCCCTCCATACGGCAGGGGATGCAGCTGGTGGGCCTGATGGTGTCTTGCTTCGAGGCGGTTCCATACGCTCAGTTTCATATGAGACCTCTTCAACTTCACCTTTTGTCAGTATGGGATCGGGACCCTGTGTCCCTGGATCAGGTGTTTGTTCTGTCCCCTCTGGCCAGGCTGTCTCTCTCATGGTGGCTGGACTCAAGGAACCTGTTGGTGGGCAGATCCTTTCTGACCCCTTGCTGGGAGACAGTCACCACGGATGCCAGTCTGACCGGTTGGGGGGCTTCTGGAAGTCTCTTCAATTCCAGGGTCAGTGGGGTCCTCAGGAGGCCCACACACTATCAACATTCTGGAACTAAGGGCGATAAGGTTGGTTCTCGCTCAATTGACACCTTCGGGGTCGGGCTGTTCAGGTCCGCTCGGACAACCAGACAGCGGTTGCCTACATCAATCATCAGGGAGGGATCTGGAGCAAGAGGGCCCTCAAGGAAGTGTCCCTGATTCTGTCCTGGGCGGAGGAGAATGTCCCCTGTCTCTCAGCTGTGTACTTCCCGGGGGTGGAGAATCTGGAGGCAGATTCCCTCAGCAGGGGGATATCTCGTCTGGGGGAGTGTTCCCTCAGCAGCAGGGTGTTTCACTCCCTGCGCCACCGTTGGGGTTGGCCGGATGTGGATCTGTTTGCGTCCCGTCACAATCACAAGCTTCCAGTCTTTGTTTCTCTGTCCCAGGACCCTCTGGCCTTGGCCATGGATGCGCTAGCAATGTCTTGGAATAGCTTTCAGCTCCTTTATGTGTTTCCTCCGTTCCCTCTGCTGGGCAGGGTGCTGCGCAAGATCTCCCAGGAAGGGGTGCCATCCATTCTGGTGGCCCCCCGTTGGCCAAGAAGAGTGTGGTTCTCAGACATCGTGCAGTTGCCAGTAGATCAGTATGTCCTGCCCAAGGTTCCAGATCTGCTCACTCAAGGACAGCTACGCCATCCCAATTTACAAACACTGGCTTTAATGGCCTGGCTGCTGAAACATCCATCTTGATGGAAAAGGGGCTGCCTGCCTCTGTTGTTAGTACCATGATTCAGGCTAGGAAGAAGTCCTCGTCATCGTTATCTACTATAGGGTATGGCATAGTTACATTGACTGGTGTGAGTCTAGGTCGCTTCCCTGTCGGGTGTTTTCTATCCCCAGGATTCTGGAATTCCTGCAACATGGTTTGGATTTGGGTCTTCAACTTAGTACCCTCAAAGGTCATGTCTCAGCCTTGGCTATTTTCTTCCAACTTTTCATCTTTTGCCAACCATCGTCTGGTTAGGACTTTTTTTCAGGGGGTTACTCACGTGCGTCCTCCTCGTAAGCCTATGTTACCAGTCTGGGATTTGAACTTGGTATTATCGGCCTTGCAGGGGTCTCCCTTTGAGCCCTTGCGTGCGGCCCCTTTGCCTATTTTGATGCTTAAGGTAGCCTTTTTGGTGGCTATCACTTCTGTTAGGCGTGTTTCTGAGTTGGCGGCGCTTTTTATCAAACCTCCTTACTTTGAGAGACACCAGGACAAGGTGGTATTTCGTTTTAAGCCAGATTTTCTGCCTAAGGTTGTGTCTGCTTTTCATCTCAATCAGAACATTGTCTTGCCTTCTCTGTGCCCTAATCCTAGTAATTCTAAGGAGCAGGTTTTACATTCTCTCGATGTGGTTAGAACCCTGAAGTTCTATTTGGTGGCTACTGAACCTTTCAGGAAGACTGATGCTCTTTTTTGTTCTCCCTTCTGGGCCTAAGAAGGGTTTAGCTCCTGCTAAGTCCAACATCAGCAAGTGGATCCGTCAGGCTGTGATTCAAGCCTATTCTACTAAGGGGAAGAAACCTCCTTTCCGCCTTACTGCTCATTCTACTCGTGCTATTGGTGCCTCTTGGGCTTTTCAGCACCAAGATTCTGTTGAACAAGTTTGCAAGGCCGCTACTTGGTCTTCTGTTCATACTTTTTCTAAGTTTTACAAGGTTGATGTTAGGGCCTCAGCTGATGCTGCTTTGGTCACAAAGTTCTGCAGGCGGCAGTGGTTTAAACTGCCCGCTGTTGCTTTTGGGGATCCCACCCTACCTTACGGACACTGCTATTGGATGTCCCATGTGTAAGGAATCTTCTGGAGCAGGACGTGCTGTATACTTGGAATAATACAATTTTGTGATTACTCACCTGTAGAATTGGTATTATAAGTATACAGCACGTCCTGCTCCATCCCACCCTTGTTCTCATTATTTTTAGTCACCTCTTTATGGTGATTGTTCAGATGTTCATTTGAATTATGGTTATATAGTTCTCCCGGCTTCTTGTTAACTGCTTGTCAGTACTGGGGAATTTGTGGGAGGTCCTTGGCTTATATAGGGCCGTGAGGAGCCACAAGCTGTTTTCTGCAGTCCAGTGCCATCTTGTGGATGTATTACTCATGTGTAAGGAATCTTCTGGAGCAGGACGTGCTATATACTTAAAATACCAATTCTACAGGTGAGTAATCACAGAATTGTATTATATACAATCTGATTAAACACATGGTTTTGTAACAAATCTTAAAGCCCAAATTCCAGCCAGAATTAATATTTTAGTTTTAGGAAGAATAAGGTATGTTGGCTATCTAGAGTAAATTGCTGCAATTTTGGAAAACACTACCTGTGCAGCCTGGCATAATAAAACTGCTAAAATCCTCAAGAGGGACCCGAAACCACACTATATATAGGCCAGCACAGACAATCAATAAAGAATAAAAGTAATTTTTATAATGTCTTTTTGTGATGTGTGTTTTTTTTTTTTAAGGGTGCAATAAAAAAATATTTTTTTTCCTTGATTGATTAGCTATTTTGGCCTATACATATGGTGCAGATGTGCTGTGCTCACGCACTCAGAAATCCAGAAATCAATAAAAGATTTGAGTGGGAGTCCAGTCTAGCAATTACAACGCAGATCAGCAGCTATCTTTATAAGTGAGTCAACAGGATAGGAAATCATCTATAAGCGAGTCATCAGGATGTGAGTTGCAGCATGTGTGCTGCAGGTTTCACTTTTTGATGTAGGTCTGCTTGAAGAAGAGGTGTACATATAAAATAATTTGTACATTTAAGAAATATTTTTCTTGGCTGGAATTTGACTTTAATTCTATACTATTCTATACTAGAAGATAACATACAGTGATAACATAAAGTGTGGTCTGGGAACAATTTTTTTTGTGTCTATGTGTTAAATATTTGGTAATATTATTATTGTTATTCTATTCCTATACATTTCTTTGGCTTTACACTGCTTCACCCTGCTTGTATGGCTCATTCAGTATTCTAAAAAATGCTTGTAATTTAAATGTAATTTAAGTGGGCCAAAACCCACACTGAAGTCTATGAGATTCCAGGGCAGGCTTACTCCCTCCCGTTGGGGCATCCCGGACTGGGATGAACCGCTCTGTGATACCCCCTTCCCCGAGTCACCCGATATTCTTACCTTTCCCTCAAGCCCATGGCACATGCATGACCGGCGTCCCCTTTTTCGCACAACTGAATGGCTGTCGCACAGCTGAAGGGAGACGCTGCGTGCCGCTCGCAAGTGTGGCTAGGATTCCAGCAGGCTGCTCTAACTGCATTGTGGGCTCAAGGAGATGTAAGTGAAATCGGCAACCTGGGGGTTTCACACAGTGGGGCACCAACCAAAACCCAGGATAGTGAATATTCCAGATTTTGGTCCACTTTAATTTATTAATGGAACAGATCAAGAACCAAATATTCCCCAATGCATGATGGGCCAAATGTATCTTGAGCATGCAATGTTAACCTGCTGTCTCTTTTTCTTCCTTTTTTCTCCCTATTTTTCTGGCTGCATCCAAATCAACCACATCTTATACACCCCCAACCTCTTCCCCTTTTTGTTTCTGTTAAACAACATGTCCATTTATCCACTGTTCACAATTTTCCTATTTTTAATTGCACATCAATAATTTTTACACATGTTGGTCCTTACTTCCTATTTCTTTTGGTCCTTTTTATTGGCCCGTTGTCATTTTCTCTCCTTGACATTCTTATAACACTTGCCCACCATCACATTTCCATATATACATGATGGTCTCTGGGCAGTTTTGATGCTGTCTGCTCCCCCCATAGTTCCCGGTTTCTGCTGTACGGTTGGGGTGGATTGGAAATCCCTTACCACCCCTGCTTGCCTACCACTCACCACAGACTACTTTCCGGACAGACAAAGTCTCCAAAATGATTACACAGAGGGCTGCTATGACTTGCTACCAGAAGCTGAAATGGACAGGTAAGAGTGGTGAAAAGCACACAAATTGTATTTCATAAATTCAGTATTGATTTTCTTCATAGTTCAAAGGGAGATGTGTTTTTGTTGGTTTTTCCTGACCCTAATTTTATAATTTAGCTTCACCCTCTCTGATCCTATTGCTAGCCTTCCACAGCCATGACACTTTGCAGTGCTGCCTGCTAAATTGCCGTGGCATCGGTGTTGACAGAATGACACCCAAGAAAGGGTGGTCCACAGGAGCTGCCTGGCAAGGATTCAAGATTGCAGATGGTTAGACCAGTATAGCTGTTTTTTTTAGACATCCCTCTGTTCCAATGGCACCTATGGCTTTTTTCTTAAATAATTTTTCTGCTTGTACACATGAAAGTATACATGAAATGAGGCTACATCTTACCTTTATATTGCTGATTAGGATAATGTTAAACTGACCATTTATTGGGGACTCAATGTGGGACACTCAGACTGACCACATTACAGTATAATGTGTGTGACATGGGTGTGGATTGGGGGGTGTTGCTTATCCAATGGCTTTTCAGGAACAAATATCTGAAGCATTCTTTGATCCTCCTCTGTGGATGTAGCCTCATCCCCAAACATATGTTTAAAGCACAACTTGGATATCTCTAGTCTATAAAGAATGTTGGTGATTGACCTAACATTGAGCCAATCCATACAGCCACAACACCTATTTAACCATGTGGGACATCTGTTCAGTTTAGACAATGTCCACCTTACAGATTCACTTTGATGAAAACAACATTAGCAGAGAATCAGTTTTAGATTGAAACAGGGCATTTATAGATGATGTGTCACGCTCGGGGTAACTCCAGCCCTCTTAATAAGCTCACAACCCCCAATCTCCACAGCCAGCTTCACCTGTAGGAGCCCCCGCTTGCCGGGACGCAAGATACGCCTACCCGGGATCGGTTGCCCCCAGGACTTAATGGCTCAAAGGATGTAAGCTTATATGTGGGAGGACTGGAGAACCAATAGCAAGAGCGTGAGTGACGGAAGTCCAGAGACAGGCAAAAGGTCGATAACGGGAAGGCAGAGATAGAAGCGGCACCAGGGGTCAGGCAAGACGTAGTCGGGGTTCAGGCAGAGGTCAGCAACTGGGGATCAGGATCTAGAAGCGTCAGTTCAGGCAAAGGTCGGCAACAAGGATTCAGGATCGAGAATGGTCGTACAATCAAATCGGCAACAGGCAAGACTTCACAGGAGTAGGTAACACAGGGTTCTGAGCGCTATCACAGGCAATTCACAACTGAGAGGGAATTGCCTTTATAGGAACAGGTCTGAGGGAAGCAGTGTACTGATTGGAGCACATAGGATTCCAAGGGTAATTGGCTGCAGAGCAGAAGAGGGCGAAGCCCTCAATCCCCTAGGATTCATTAACCCTTTAATTGATCCTCCGGCGGGTGCGCGCCGCACAGCGCCGCCGGAGGGCATAACAGACACGTGCTCGCGGCCGCGCGCGAGCACGTCTCCTGGAGGAGGAAGCGGGGGGCGTGGCTGAGCTGGGCGCCGCTCGAGCCGACGCTGCTCGAGCCGACGCCGCTCGGCGCGGCCGCCGCACAGTGACAGCTGCAGCTGGCCGCCTGGAGACGTCGCTGGAACGGGGATCAGGTAAGCGGTTCCTGACACTACCCCCCCCCTTCACGAGGGGCCTCCGGACCCTCACCCGGTTTCCCTGGATTGTCACGATGGAACCTTCTTACAAGAGCCTTGGCATGAACATTCCTCGCTGCCACCCAGCATCTTTCCTCCGGACCATAGCCAACCCAATCCACCAAATACTGTAAAGAATTACGCACTTTACGTGAATCCAAGATCTTATTCACTTCATACTCGGGCTCATTATTAAGAAGAATTGGTGCAGGACCAGCAAGAGGAGCATTCTTCGCCGGTTTTAACAGTGAAACGTGAAAGGAATTAGGTATTTTCATAGTTGGCGGGAGTTGAACTTTAAAAGACACATTATTCAACTTCTTGACGATTGGAAAAGGACCAATAAATTTTGGACCTAATTTGCTAGATGGCTGACGGAGCGCAATATTTTTAGTGGAGACCCAAACTAGATCGCCTACTCGAAGAGTAGGTTCCTGTGATCTGCGGCGGTCGGCAAATTTCTTATACCTCAAACCAGTGGTCTTAAGAATCTCCTGAACGTGTGTCCAGATATTCTTCCGTTCTTGAAGCCACTCCTCCAACGCCGGCAGATTGGAAGGTGACCCTGAAAGGGAAGAAGCTCTAGGATTTTTCCCTAAGTTACAATAAAAAGGAGATACCTTGGTACTCTCACTAGGCGCGTTATTGTAAGCAAACTCGGCGAAATCAATAAATTCCGCCCATTGTTCTTGGGCATCAGAAACATAACACCTTAAGTATTGTTCCAAAGTTTGATTAGTTCTTTCTGTCTGCCCATTAGTCTGGGGATGGTAGGCAGAAGAAAGAGAGATCTGTATTCCCAACCGCGAACAGAAGTGTTTCCAAAAACGGGAAGTAAATTGAACACCCCGATCAGAGACTATATTGGACGGAATACCATGAATATGAAAAATATGTGAAGTAAACAACCGCGAAAGCTCAGGTGCAGAAGGAAGTTTGGCCAAAGGAACGAAATGTGCCATCTTACTGAAACGATCTACGACCACCCAAATGACAGTATTACCATGTGAGAGAGGCAAATCTACAATAAAATCCATAGAAATATGGGTCCATGGCTCAGCAGGAATTTCAAGAGGAACCAAACTGCCACTAGGAGCCTTGTGAACTCCTTTACTTCGAGCACAAATAGCACAAGCGTCGATAAAGGCAGTGATATCGCGTCTCATGGTAGGCCACCATACATGACGATGGGCAAGCATAAACGTCTTACGGTTACCCAAATGACCAGCAGTTTTGGCATCGTGAAATTCGCGAATTACATCCGAACGCAGGTGCGGCGGAACAAACTGGCACCCCAAGGGTACATCACTAGGAGATTCATCTTGAAACGGCGCCAAGGTATTGGAGAGATCAGGAAGTAACGCCCCCACCACACAACCTGTGGGTAAAATTGGTTCACCAGAATCACCCCGATCCTTACATTCACCGAACATGCGAGATAGAGCATCAGCTTTAGTATTTTTTACACCCGGCTTGAAAGTAATAATAAAATTGAAACGCGAGAAGAATAATGCCCAACGTGCCTGACGAGAGTTCAGCCTCTTGGCAGAACCTATGTATTCGAGATTTTTATGATCAGTATACACAGTTATAGGATGTAATGAACCCTCCAACCAGTGTCGCCATTCATCAAATGCCAGTTTAATAGCTAATAGTTCCCTATTGCCAACATCATAATTTTGTTCCGCGGTACTGAATTTACGCGAAAAATAAGCGCATGGATGGAGACGCTCAGGGTTACCAGAATATTGTGACAAAACTGCACCCACTCCCAGCTCAGAAGCATCCACTTCAATAATAAAAGCTTTATGAATATCTGGATGCACTAAGACAGGTGCCGAAGTAAAGGCCCGTTTCAAGGTTAGAAAGGCCTCACAGGCAGAGGGGGACCAGTTAGCAGTAAAAGCCCCCTTGCGGGTAAGGTTGGTAAGGGGTGCAACAACATGGGAAAAGCCTTTTATGAAACGCTGATAAAAATTTGCAAAACCTAGAAAACGTTGCAATTCCTTTAAAGTTTTGGGTTGGACCCAATCCTGAACTGCTGAAACCTTCCCCGCGTCCATCTCCAAACCCTGGTTGGTAATAACATACCCTAGGAAGGGAACTGTAGTGACTTCAAACACACACTTAGACAGTTTAGCAAATAAGTTGTTCTCTCTTAATTTTTGTAGCACCAACTTAACATGGTGTCTGTGCTCCGGTAAAGAATTAGAAAAAATGAGAATATCATCCAAGTAGATGACTACAAATCTACCGAGATATTCCCTGAATATATCATTAACAAAATCTTGGAAAACGGCTGGCGCATTACAAAGACCGAAGGGCATGACCAGGTACTCATAGTGCCCATCCTTCACATTAAATGCAGTTTTCCACTCGTCCCCCTGTCGGATGCGAATCAGATTGTAAGCCCCTCTCAAATCCAATTTGGAGAAAATTCGAGCTCCTGTGACTTGATTGAACAGATCCCCAATCAAGGGTAAGGGGTATCGGTTTTTTACAGTGATCTTATTCAAGGCTCGATAATCTATGCACGGTCTCAAGCCACCATCTTTTTTCTCTACAAAAATGAACCCGGCCCCAGCAGGCGAGGTAGAGGGACGGATAAATCCTTTCCTAAGATTTTCGGTAATATACTCCCTCATTGCTTGCTCCTCGGGCAGGGTAAGGTTATAAATCTTTCCCCTCGGGGGAATTGTGCCAGGCAGCAAGTCAATGGGGCAGTCATAGGACCGATGTGGAGGAAGAGTATCAGCAGAGCGTTCAGAGAATACATCGATCCAATCAGCGTATGGCTGAGGTAATTCCTGTGGTAAGACTTGAACGCTTCTGAGGCCTGTATTAAAACAGTGACCTTTACAGTGGTCACTCCACTTGACCAACTCCCCAGCCCGCCAATCTAACACCGGGTTATGGAGTTGCAACCAGGGGTATCCCAAAACCACCGGAGTTTCCGGACAATCAAAAATAAAGAATTCTAAGAATTCAGAGTGAGAAGAGCCGACAATTAGTCTGAGAGGTGGGGTCTTGGTATTTATAGGACCTCCCTGGATTGCCTTTCCATTGATAGCTAAAACTTGTAGGGATCTTTTAAGAGGAACTACAGGGATCCCTAAGGTGGAGATCATGCTCCTGTCCAAAAAGTTTCCAGCCGCACCACTGTCTATGAAGGCGGAAACTGTCTGCTTAGAGGACCCCCAAAACAAATCAATAGGTACAAGCATCTTATTCTGGCGAGAGTTACAAACTGACTCACCCAGATCAGTACTCTCTACCTGGTCTGGGTGCGGAAGTTTTCCGCCGGTTTCCCCTTGTTGGGACAGGACCCTGCAAAATGACCAGAATTCCCGCAATACAGGCATAACCCCTCGGATCGCCTACGCTGTTTCTCCTCTTGGGATAAGCGGGTTCTCCCTAATTGCATAGGTTCTTCCTGGGAGGATGATGAGGTATTTTCTCCACGGGGAACCGGGGATCTATGACTCTGGACTGGTCTAAAGGACGTGGGAGCCCCGACTCTCTCCCTGGCCCTTTCTCTAAGACGTCGGTCTATTTTAATGGAGACCTGCATTAATTGATCTAGGTCCGCTGGCGGGGGAAAATTGACTAAGGCATCCTTGATGCTATCCGACAATCCCACCCTGAACTGACTACACAAAGCTGGATCGTTCCACCTAGCTTCGATAGCCCAGCGGCGGAATTCAGCACAGTAGTCTTCAGCCGAATTCCGTCCTTGTTTTAAGGCCCGAAGCCTATTCTCTGCGGTAGACTGTATATCTGGATCGGCGTATAAAACGCCCATAGCATTGAAGAAGGCAGTCACTGATTGTAGAGCAATGTCATGGGACGGTAAACTAAAGGCCCAGGACTGTGGGTCTCCTTGAAGCAAGGAAATGACTAGGCCTACTCGTTGGACCTCTGTGCCAGAGGAGATAGGTCTTAACTTAAAATATAGTTCGCAGGCATTCTTGAAATTGGAAAATTTTGCTCGTTCTCCAAAAAATTTCTCAGGCAGTGGAATCTTAGGTTCGGAGAAATGAGGTGGTACAGCGGAAGTTGGCACTTGACGAGATTCCTGAGTGGCCACTCTTTGAGCGAGTTGGTTGATCGCTGTGGCCATAGCTTGCACCTGCTGTACCAGGTCATCCATTTTTGGGCCTGTGATAATGTCACGCTCGGGGTAACTCCAGCCCTCTTAATAAGCTCACAACCCCCAATCTCCACAGCCAGCTTCACCTGTAGGAGCCCCCGCTTGCCGGGACGCAAGATACGCCTACCCGGGATCGGTTGCCCCCAGGACTTAATGGCTCAAAGGATGTAAGCTTATATGTGGGAGGACTGGAGAACCAATAGCAAGAGCGTGAGTGACGGAAGTCCAGAGACAGGCAAAAGGTCGATAACGGGAAGGCAGAGATAGTAGCGGCACCAGGGGTCAGGCAAGACGTAGTCGGAGTTCAGGCAGAGGTCAGCAACTGGGGATCAGGATCTAGAAGCGTCAGTTCAGGCAAAGGTCGGCAACAAGGATTCAGGATCGAGAATGGTCGTACAATCAAATCTGCAACAGGCAAGACTTCACAGGAGTAGGTAACACAGGGTTCTGAGCGCTATCACAGGCAATTCACAACTGAGAGGGAATTGCCTTTATAGGAACAGGTCTGAGGGAAGCAGTGTACTGATTGGAGCACATAGGATTCCAAGGGTAATTGGCTGCAGAGCAGAAGAGGGCGAAGCCCTCAATCCCCTAGGATTCATTAACCCTTTAATTGATCCTCCGGCGGGTGCGCGCCGCACAGCGCCGCCGGAGGGCATAACAGACACGTGCTCGCGGCCGCGCGCGAGCACGTCTCCTGGAGGAGGAAGCGGGGGGCGTGGCTGAGCTGGGCGCCGCTCGAGCCGACGCCGCTCGGCGCGGCCGCCGCACAGTGACAGCTGCAGCTGGCCGCCTGGAGACGTCGCTGGAACGGGGATCAGGTAAGCGGTTCCTGACATGATGGAGTTTCCGTATGTCACCTGAACTGCCATTTTTGTGCCATACACCACGAATGAGGAGGTAGCAACTTGCCTATAGGGCCTCTTTAAAGAATGCATATTACTTTCACCCTACACTGTTACACACTCCTCTGCTCTAGTGACAAGCATTGTTCATCTTTATTAGGACTCCAAAATCAAAATGCGGAGAAAAATATACTGTAGGTTAACTACAATATGCATAGCTAATTTTTGTTTGACATTTAAGACTAGTTCAAATATATTTTTAATAATGTGTTTAATTGCCTATACTCCCAGTATGTCACACACCCCGCTTCCGAATATTCATGACACTTGGGTAACTGTCTTGTAGAGGGCGATCTTGCAGAGATGACATGAAAAAAAGGAGCCCCTCCTGGCCCATAAATACCTGGGACCTCCCACCATTCCCCAGTCTTTCGTCTCTGCAGTCGGCGAGCAAGTCAGAAGATGGTTGTCTCCTCCTTGCAGGTAGCCGGGGTAACCCCCCGGCCTTTTGTTTCTATTGCTGCCTGAACCTTTTTTAATTTAAACTATAGCAGTATGCCTCCCAGCCTAGGCTGAAGGTTCAGGCAATGGTAGGCTGCACCTTGTGGTGTATATGGGAGCTAGCTCCCCCGTGAGACCCCATACAAAGGGGTAGGCGGTGTCAGGGTTGGTGATCCCGGCTTGGGATGCCCCGTCCCTCTTGCCCTTTTCACCTATTGGTGTGGGTTCTCCCCCCTACCGTGTCCCTCTGTGCCCCTTGGGGGGGGGGGGGGGGCTTTTCTCCTGTGGGTTGTTTTACTTTATTTGGGGGAAAAGGTGTGTGGATTGTGTGTGTGTGTTTGTGTTTTTGCTGTTGCTGGGCCGGTTTCACTTTTCAACAGGTGCTCGTTGTGGCCCGTCCACCTCCCCCACCCCCCGTCGAGGCTGGCTTCTCTCAAGCACTCTTTCCGGCCTCGCTGCCTGCTTTGCTGCTCTCCCTCTCATTCCCTTGCTGCTGTGAGGGTTGACGGTCGCTGCTTTGCTGCGGTGAGTGGATTTTATTTATTTCACCATTTTTAACTGTCTTATATGGTGGGTGATGTGCATGTTGATACTTATGTCTGTTCTGATGTCTTCTAGGTGGGATCCCTTCTTTTGAAGTTTAAAGAGGGAGTTCTCCCGGTCCTAGGGTCCCTTAGAGTTTAATTTAGGGTTTAGGCTTCCCGGGTAGCTTAATAGCGTAAATCCCTCTGGTCATTGCGACTACATTAAAATCACCATATGGAGGCTTCTCAGGATACCGGGCTTGGGCTCCCCTCGGGGCAACCCCGGCAGTGTGTGGGTTGTGGGGCATCCCTTGCGGGGGATAATGTACTTGTTTGCATACCTTGTGCTCAGCAGGCCATAACGCAGCAGTCGGGGGCCCAGGCGTCTGGGTCCGGGGTCCCGGCCTCATCTCCTTCCCCACCCTGCCTTATCCGTACCCCTAGTGATGTTGTCACTGGTGGGGAGTCGCAATCTGATGTATGTGCCAGACTGGCTAATATTGAGAAATTTATTTCTGGCTCTGTTGTCAGAAAGACCTCGGCTAAGCGAAAGCATTTGTCTCCAGCCGCACCGGCCTTTGAGTTTGATGATTATGATTTCCTTGACTGATCTGATTATTCCCCGCTAGAAGAGGGGGAATTATTTGAGGATTCTGAGGGTTCTGACAATCAGCAGTTTGTTGGTGCTGATACTGAGCAAGGGCAGGGGGATGCTGTGGATACCCCGAAGGTCTTGGCTCACCTTTTTGAGGTTCTGGCAATTTCTCCTCCTGAGGAGGCCGCTCCTCAAAAAGGGGAATTCTTTGGGACTTCCAAGCCGCGCCTGGAGTTCCCAAATCAAAAGCATTTTGATGGCATTATTCTTAAGGAATGGGAGAAGCCTACTTGGCTTCCAGGTATTCCTCAAGGTTGGGATAAAAAGTATCCCTTTCCGGTGGACGTGGTAAAACGATGGTCGTCCCCTCCCGAGGTGGATGCCCCGGTGCTCGGGTTATCCAATACTTCTATTTTGCATTCTCCTGACTCCACCACTCTCAAAGATGGTGAGGATAAACGCATTGATCAGATGGCTTGCCACGCGTTTGCTAGTGTCGGTTCAGCCTTGCGGCCTGTTTGTGCTTCGGCACTTTTGGCAGTGGCTACCAGGTCTGTGGTTAGAGACCTGTTGAGTACCTCCAGGCTTGACCCGGCTAATGATGAGTTCACCGCCCTTAAGCGGTGTGAATTGTTCATGTCCTTTGTGCTTCCCGCCTTGGATGACACCATGGTCATGTGTGGTAGAACCTCGGCCTTGCTTGTAGCTATTCGGCAGGCGGTATGGTTGCGCCAGGGGGCGGCTGATTTTGTGGCCAAAACGTTGCTTACAGCACTTCCCTTTGTGGGATTGCGGCTCTTTGGAGAAAGATTAGATTTTGTCACGAAAGGAGGGAAGTTACCTCAGCGTAAGAGGCAACGTCGTCCCTTTCGGGGGGCGGCCTCCTTTAACCCTTCCTTTCGTGGTGCCAGAACTGGCAGAGTTTTGGCCTTCTCTACCCTCAGAGGTGATTCCTGGAGTAGAGGCCGAGGTCATGCCCATCCAGGTCACAATTGGAGTTCCAAACCCAAGCCCGCTGCTAAGCCAGCTCAGCAATGGGGGGCGCCCTCACCCTTGTGGTTGGGGGGACGGCTGCGGCACTTCTTCCAGGTCTGGGACCAGGAGGTCTCAGACAAATGGATTCTGGAAGTGGTGTCTTCCGGTTACAAGCTGGAATTCGAGATCCGGCCTCCTCCCAGATTCTTCAGGTCTCGAGTGCCTTCGGATCCACTGGCCGCACAGGGGCTCCGGGCGGCAGTAAGTTATCTGCTGGACATGGCTGTCATTTGCCCAGTGCCTTTCGCGGAAAGGGGCTTGGGATTCTATTCCAATCTATTCACGGTGCCCAAGAAGGATGGCTCCATTCGACCCATTTTGGATCTGAAGCTCCTCAATCGGTTTATCCGCATGGAAACCTTGCGGTCAGCCGTCGATTCTCTTCGTCAGGGGGACTTCATGACGTCCATGGACATCAGAGATGCTTATCTGCATATACCTATCTTCCTGGCACACCAGAGATTCCTCAGGTTCGTGGTGGAAGATCAGCATTTTCAGTTTTTGGCCCTTCCATTCGGGCTTACCTCGGCTCCGAGGGTGTTCACCAAGGTATTGGCGGGGGTGATGGCCCTCCTCAGAGTCCAGGGCATTCGCATTGTACCATACCTGGATGACCTTCTCATTTTGGCTTCCTCTCTCAGGCAAGCGGAGCTAGACACCAGAGTTGTGGTATCCACGCTGGAGAGGTTCGGCTGGGTGATCAACTATGCCAAGTCCTCCCTCTCCCCGTCCAGGGAGGTTTCATTTCTGGGCATGACTCTGGATGCCTTTCAGTCCAGGGTGTTCCTTCCTCAGCCCAAGATTCTTCTGATTCAAGATTTGATTCGGCTTCTACTATCCAATCCTCGCCCGTCTATCCGGCTAGGGATGAGATTGGTAAGTTTGATGGTGGCTTCCTTCGAGGCAGTCCCTTTTGCCCAGTTTCACATGAGGACGCTTCAGCTCCATCTTCCAGCGACTTGGGACAGGTGTCCACTGTCATTGGATCAGTCTTGTCTGCTGTCTCCCCGGGCTCAGCAGTCCCTTCAGTGGTGGCTAGTGTCAAGCAATCTGTTGAAGAGCAGATCCTTTCTGACCCCTTGTTGGGAAACGGTCACCACGGACGCCAGCCTGTCGGGCTGGGGGGCTTCTGGAGGGAACATCAGTTCCAGGGGTTATGGGGCCTCGGGAGGCTCATACCCCTATCAACGTTTTGGAGCTACGGACCATTTGGTTGGTTCTGTCTCGCTTGACTCTTCTATTGCAGGGATTGCCAGTTCAAGTCCGATCGGACAATCGGACGGCGGTCGCTTACATCAATCACCAAGGAGGGACTCGCAGCAGGAGTGCCCTCAGGGAGATATCTCTGATCCTTGTTTGGGCAGAGAGCAATGCCCCATGCATCTCAGCCATTTACATCCCGGGAGTGGAGAACACGAAGGCGGATTCCCTGAGCAGGAGATCCTCTCGCCGAGGAGAATGGTCTCTCAGTTCCAAGGTATTCCAGTCCCTTTGTCACAAGTGGGGGACTCCGGAGGTGGATCTTTTTGCCTCTCGTCACAGTCACAAGCTTCCTGCCTTTGTGTCTCTGTCTCGGGATCTTCTGGCCCTGGCAGTGGATACCATGTCCCTGGCTTGGAGGGAACTGGGGTTTCTGTACCTGTTCCCACTTTCTTCATGGTGGGCAAAGTGGTGCGCAAGCTGACTCTAGAAGGGGCACCAGCAATTCTGGTGGCTCCAAGGTGGCCAAGACGAGTGTGGTTCGCAGACTTTGTGCGGCTGGCAGTAGATCAGTAGATCTGCCTCTTCTTCTGGATCTTATCACCCAGGGTCAGCTACTCTACCCCAATTTACCAACGCTGGCTTTGACGGCGTGGCTGCTGAATCCTCCATCTTAAAGGAGGAAGGTCTTTCAGATGCGGTGGTTCAGACTCTTGTTAGAGCTAGGAAGAGATCTTCCTCTAACGTCTACTATAGGATTTGGAGGTCTTATATTAACTGGTGCGAGGCTAGGGCCTTGCCTTGTAGGGTGTTTTCTATTCCCAGAATTCTGGAGTTTCTTCAGCATGGTCTGGACTCAGGGGTTCCAGCTTAGTACTTTGAAGGGGCAGGTTTCTGCCCTGGCGGTTTTCTTTCAAAGGTCTTTTGCCCTTCATCCCCTGGTTAAGACATTTTTCCGGGGGGTTACTCATGTGCGGCCTCCTAGAAAGCCCTTGCTGCCGGTTTGGGATTTAAACTTGGCTCTGTCGGCTCTCCAGGGGCCCCCTTTTGAGCCGGTGCATGATATTGCTCTTTCTCTGCTCACTCAGAAAGTTGCCTTTTTGGTGGCTATTACCTTTGTTCGGTGTGTCTCTGAGTTGGCGGCCTTGTCTATTCAGGCTCCTTACTTTGAGAGGCACCTGGACAAGGTAGTTTTTCCGCTTTAAGCTGGATTTCCTTCCTAAGGTGGTTTCGGCCTTCCACCTCAATCAGGATGTAGTTCTCCCTTCCTTGTGTCCTAAGCCTAGTAATGACAAGGAGAGGACCTTACATTCTTTGGATGTGGTTCGATGTGTGAAATATTATTTAGTGGCTACTTCTCCTTTTCGTAAGATGGATGCCTTTTTCCTGGTGCCCTCCGTCGAATCCATTAGTAAATGGATTCGACAGGCCATTGTTGGGGCCTATTCTGCCAAGGGGAAGGTTCCCCCTTTTCGTGTTACTGCTCATTCTACTCGTGCTGTTGGAGCATCTTGGGCTTTTCAGCATCAGGCTTCTGTTGAACAAGTTTGTAAGGCTGCTACTTGGTCTTCTGTTCATACTTTTTCCAACTTTTATAAGGTTGATGTGCGGGCCTCAGCGGATGCTGTTTTTGGCCACAAAGTTCTGCAAGCTGCATAGTTTAAGTTTGCATTATTGCCTTTTTGGGATCCCCACCCATTATGGGCACTGCTATTGGATGTCCCAAGTGTCATGAATGTTCGGAAGCGGGGTGTGTGACATACTGGGAATAATACCATTTTGTGATTACTCACCTGTAAAATGGTTATTACAAGTATGTCACACACCCCGCTTCATCCCGCCCCTTTTTTGTTTTTCTGGGATCCTTTATATGGTGAACCTTTTGCTTTGCTGTTTACATTTGGCTCTTCCTGGTCCCTTTTACTGCTGTCTTATACTGGGGAATGGTGGGAGGTCCCAGGTATTTATGGGCCAGGAGGGGCTCCTTTTTTTCATGTCATCTCTGCAAGATCGCCCTCTACAGGACAGTTACCCAAGTGTCATGAATATTCGGAAGCGGGGTGTGTGACATACTTGTAATAAACATTTTACAGGTGAGTAATCACAAAATGATATTTTTGTGCTTGCACACATAGGATTGTGCCCTCTGCATTTAACCCATCCGTGCAGTGAGAACAAACACAAACCCACCAATAAACGACACCATTGAACCGTGAGTGCACACATGCCTGGAGCAGGGGGCTGCCGCAAGCACAGCACCCAAAAGCCCCTTGGTCAAAATATACAGTAGGCTACAGTAGTATTACTTTGTCATCTGTGTCTGCTATGCAATATACAAATTGTAGAGGATCATAACACTGATATATGGGTGCTTTTCTACCCACATATTGGCTGGAGTATGTTGTCAAAATTGTGTCATTCACATGGGCTTGTTATGTGTCTGTATTTGTTTATGCATGTACACACATACACAAATAAACAAACACAGCTGCTAAAAAAAGAGCCCTCAATTTCACATACTTATCTAGTTAGAAACGAATCTGCCAAAGTGGACAGCAGAGTATGACCTCTCACCTGGAAGAGGAAACACAAACTGGACAACATTAAAAGCCCGCCCCCTTCCTCCCGAGCCTCAGTGTTTTGTTTTTCCTCCCCCAGGAAACAGGTTAGATGACAATGTCCCGATTTTTTATTTTTACTTGGGAGAATGGCGGACACAGGCTCCATTCTCTCTCCCTGGCAGAACTTCGGTGGTGCTCATGGTGACCCACTGTTGTCAGGGTTAGGGGTCCCCCCCTCTCTCCACCATTCCCCTGGGAGTTCCCTTCCCTGGAGCAAGTCCAGGTGTCAGTGTCCAAGGTAGGACCCATTTTCTTTAATGCATGGCACGGCCCGCTTCGGTATTCATTACAGTTGGGTTATTCCGCCACTAGTTGGCGCAGTGGTACTGCAGAAAGCTGTGGCATGTCCCGGCTCCCTATAAAAACGGGATTAACCGACAAATTCCCCAGAGTTTCCTCTGCAGTGATACTGCGAAGTTAGGAGATGGCTCTCTCTTGCGCAGGTGTGCGGGGCAACTAAGCCTGCGGCCCTGCATGTCTATTTCCATTAGTTTCTGGACCCTCCTAGCCGCAGACCCTGTACCACGAAGGGTAGTCGGCCATAGGCTTTATGGTGAGCCTATTGGGGATGCAGAGTTTCTGTCCAGGCTTCTGATGGGGTGAGTTGCTCTGGGTTTGTGTCCCCTTATTTTCACTTTTGGGGTCCCCCCCACATCCCCCTGGCCATGGCTGCTCGCTGCTGCCTTCTCGTCTCTCTCTCTCTTCCCCCCCCCTCTCTGACTTTGTTCGGGGGGGGCGGTGGTGGCGGCGATATCTGTGGTGTTTATGATGTTTTTTGTGTGTTTTGTGGTGTTTTTTAGCGGCCGCGCCACTTTGTACTGCGCTCCGCGGCTGTGGGCGCTATTTCCTGAGGTGATTTTGTTTAGTCATGGCGTCGGCCGGGTCACGTGAGCACCGTTTTTCGGGGGGCCTGGTGATGATGCGTATCGCGTCATTCCCCCGCGCCATTTTGGACGAGCTGCGCATCTGGTTTTCTCCCTTCTTGACTGCAGCGCTGCTTCCTCCGGTGTCTCGACTTCTCCGGTGGTCTGTGCCTGAGCGACCCTGCAGTGTCTTTGGTCCGTGAGTTCCCCTTGGGGGGGTTTTTATTGCATGGGGTGTATTTGTTGCGGGTTGCTCATGTGTCTATTTACTTATGTCCTTCAGGCGGGATACCCTTGGGTTGTGTTTTTTCCCGGCTCCACTCCTTCCTCCCCCTTATTTTCCCCTTCACTACTTCTGGGGGCATCCTGTGGGAGGGCATCCCGGGTGGCTTCTGTCTTAGCCTTTACCCACCACTGGCCTATTGCGCCTGTATTAAAGCGGAACTTCACTCTGAATAAGAGTCTATCTTATATGTTCCCCTGACCCTGTACATACAGATTGCTCACATTAAAAATCATTCTACCTGCATCTACTGCATGTTATGAGCCTTTAAGCATCCAAGATGGCGGCTCATGGGGCATCAGGCAGCCTGCAAACAGGAAGTGCCTTCTGGCTGTGCTGCTTTGCATTCTGGGATTGCTGACCTATTCTAAGTGTGCCATACACTCCACTTCAGTCTTCATGACGTGGGTAATCTCCAGTAGAGCGAACTTCTGCAGAGATGAATATGCAAAAAAAGAAAGCCCCTCCCGGCCCATATATACCTGGGACCTCCCACCAATTCCCCAGTTCCTTCTCTGCAGGGAAGGCGACAAGACAGAAGATGAAGACTTCTTTACTTACAGGTAAGCCAGGCTCGCGCCCGGCCTTCTATTATTCCTATTACTGCCAGGACCCTTCTAAATTGCCCTATATTGAGCCTCCCAGCTTAGGCTGCGGGTCCTGGTGAGGGTAGGAGCACCCTATGGGTTCAGCAGGAGCACTGCTCCACCGTGAGACCTCACTATGGGGTAGGCGGTTATCCAGGTTTCTTGGTGATCCTGGTGTGGGATGCCCCGTCCCTTTAGGCTTATGGCCGGCTTATGGCAGGATTCCCCCCCTTCCGGGTCCCTTATTCCCCTCCGGGGGGGGGGGGTTGCCTGGCCTGGCCTGGCCGATATTTTGTTTTCCCCAGTTTGTGTCCCTGTGTGCTGAGTGTTTATTCCTAGTATGTCACACACCCCACTTCCAAATATTCATGACACTTGGGAACCCGGCCTGTAGAGGGCGATCTTGCAGAGATGACATGGAAAAAGGAGCCCCTCCTGGTCCATAAGTGCTGGGTTCCTCCCACTATTCCTCAGTCTTTTCATCTCTGCAGTCGGCGAAGCATTCAGAAGATGACTCTCCCTCAAGCTGCAGGTAGCCGGGTTTGCTCCCGGCCCCTTTTTTTCTCTATTTCTGTCTGATACTCTTTAAACCTGCTTGGTTATATTGTATGCCTCCCAGCCCTGGCTGTATGGTTCAGGCAAAGGTAGATACATACACCTTCTGGTGTATACAGGAGTTTTACTCCTCCGTGAGACCCAAATGTGGGTAGGCGGTTTCCGGGTTGGTGTTCTCGGCATGGGATGCCCCTGTCCCTTTATAATCCCCTTGTGCCTTATGGGTTCATTTCTATCCTCTCCCCTTTTAGTTCTCCTTTACCCTGCTGGGGTAAAAAGGAGGGGGGGCGTTATCTGGGCTTATTTGTCACCATGCATACAAATAATGAAAAATAAATAAATAAAAAAAAATATATATATATATAATAAATCTTTATTACATATATATTATTATGTATGTTTACTATACTATTTAATAGGATATGTTTTATTTAGATTATCCTATTTCTGTCTAGGCAGCATTCTTTTGCTTACCTTTCAAAGCTCTTTGTTTCTGCTATGTTCAGATTTAAATTTCCCTCCATTCTTGGTCATGTGATTCCGGGGGTGGGCGGGGCTTAGGCACACAGCATCATTTCATTCTCAGAGCACCTGGTGTGCTCTCCTTGTCTGCCTGGCTCCTGCTGTTTCCCTATGGTCTTCCCTCATTGTGCTTGCTTCGGCAGCACATATACTAAAATTGGAACAATACAGAGACGATTAGCATGGCCCCTGCGCAAAGATGACGCGCATATTCGTTAAGGGTTCCATATTTAAAGGTGCTGTGAGTACCCCTCAGCTTGCTGAAGGGAGTTTCTGCCATTTTGTTCATGCTTTGTCATTTATTGTATTGTGTGCATTGGTGACTGTTTGTTTTCTTTGTAGGTGGAAACTCTTTATTTTAAAGGGGTTTCTCTTGGTCTTTAGCCCTTAAAGCCTTATTTGGGGTTCCATTTGTGTTAATATCCTCCCACTTGGGACTATTTAAAGGGGCATCCCGGGTAGCAATTGCGTAAATCCCATATATACTTGGCGACTATAATCAATTATAGTATAATACTAAACACCATATGGAGGCATCTCAGGACAACGGGCATGCAGTTCCCGCTGCACAGACTCGGCAATGTTTTGAATTTGGGGCATCCCTTATTGGGGATAACGCAATTCTTTGCGTCCCTTGTGCTCAATTAACTATTATGCAGCAAACTGGGGCCCAGGCTTCGGCGTCTGCGGCTTCTGCCTTATCTCCTACTCCGCCATGTCTTGTCCGTACCCCCAGTGATATTGTCATGGGTGGTGAGTCGCATTCTGATTTATGTGCCAGATTGGCTCATCTTGAAAAATTAATGTCTAGCTCTGTGGCCAAGAAGGCCTCAGCTAAAAGGAAACATTTGACTCAGGCCGTTCCGGTAAGTGAGTTGGATAATTGTGAAATGCTTTATTGGTCTGATCCTTCTCAGTTAGAAGAAGGAGAATTCTATGATGATTCAGATGTTTCTGATGAACAGCAATTTGTTGTTACTGTGATTGAGCAGGGTGAAGCTAGTATTGTGGATACCCCAAAGGCTCTTGCTCAGTTATTTGAGGTTTTGGTTATTGTCTATTGTCTCCCCACGTTTTGCAGTCCCTTCAGTGGTGGTTAATATGGCTCAACCTCCAGAAGGGCAAGTCATTTCTGACTCTGTGTTGGGAACTGATTACCACGGATGCCAGCCTGGTGGGCTGGGGGGGCTTCTGGAAGAAGCATCAGTTCCAAGGATTGTGGGGGCCTCAGGAGGCTCATTCTCCAATCAATGTGTTAGAGCTTCGGGCCATACGTCTTGTTCTACTTCGACTGACCCATTTCTTACAGGGTCTGCCAGTTCAGATTCGGTCAGACAACCGAACAGCTGTTGCATACATCAATCACCAGGGAGGGACTCGCAGTTGGGGTGCCCTCCGGGAAGTGTCTCTGATCCTTCAGTGGGCAGAGATCAATGTTCCCTGCATATCAGCAGTTTACATTCCGGGGATAGAGAATGTGGAGGCAGACTCCCTGAGCAGGGGATGTTCTCGCCAGGGAGAATGGTCTCTCAATCCAAGGGTCTTTCAGCTCCTCTGTCACAAGTGGGGGACTCCACAGTTGGACCTGTTTGCTTCTCGCCACAATCACAAGCTGCCAGCTTTTGTGTCTCTATCCCAGGATCCTCTGGCAGTGGCAGCGGATGCCATGTCTCTGGCCTGGAAGCATCTGGGGTTCCTATATCTGTTTCCCCCATTCTCCATGATCAGCAAGGTGGTGCGCAAGTTAGCACTGGAGGAGGCGCCAGCAATTCTGGTGGCGCCAAGGTGGCCAAGACATCTGTGGTACGCAGACGCCGTAAGGCTGGCAGTGGATCGTTTCCATCTGCCTCTTCTTCCAGATCTCATCACTCAGGGTCAACTTTGTTACCCCAATTTAGAAACGCTGGCTTTGACGGCATGGCTGCTGAAGTCTCCATCTTGAAAGAGGACGGTCTTTCTGATGTGGTTATTCAGACTCTTATTAGAGCTAGGAAGAAGTCTTCCTCTGTCATTTATTACAGGACTTGGAGGTCCTATATTGATTGGTGTGAATCCAGGGCTTTGCCCTGTAGAGTATTTTCTATTCCTAGAATTCTGGAATATCTGCAACGAGGTCTGGATATGGGATTCCAGATTAGTACTTTGAAAGGGCAAGTCTCTGCCTTGGCTATTTTCTTTCAAAGGTCGTTTGCTCTTCATCCTTTGGTTAAGACTTTTTTCCAAGGAGTCGCGCATGTGCGGCCTCCCAGAAAGCCTTTACTTCCTGTTTGGGACCTTAACCTAGTGCTTTCAGCTATGCAGGCCGCTCCCTTTGGGCCTGTGCAGGATATTCCTCTTCCTATTCTTACTCAGAAGGTTGCCGTTTTGGTTGCTATTACTTCTGTCCACCGAGTTTCTGAACTGGCGGCTTTGTCTATTCTAGCCCCTTATTTTGAGAGGCATCAAGATAAGGTTGTTTTCCGTTTTAAACCGGATTTCCTTCCTAAGGTGGTGTCTGCTTTCCACCTAAATCAGGATATAGTTCTTCCTTCCTTGTGTCCTAAACCTAGTAACGACAAGGAAAGGGTCTTACATTCTTTGGATGTAGTTTGTTGTGTTATAATCAATTATAGTATAATACTAAACACCATATGGAGGCATCTCAGGACAACGGGCATGCAGTTCCCGCTGCACAGACTCGGCAATGTTTTGAATTTGGGGCATCCCTTATTGGGGATAACGCAATTCTTTGCGTCCCTTGTGCTCAATTAACTATTATGCAGCAAACTGGGGCCCAGGCTTCGGCGTCTGCGGCTTCTGCCTTATCTCCTACTCCGCCATGTCTTGTCCGTACCCCCAGTGATATTGTCATGGGTGGTGAGTCGCATTCTGATTTATGTGCCAGATTGGCTCATCTTGAAGAATTAATGTCTAGCTCTGTGGCCAAGAAGGCCTCAGCTAAAAGGAAACATTTGACTCAGGCCGTTCCGGTAAGTGAGTTGGATAATTGTGAAATGCTTTATTGGTCTGATCCTTCTCAGTTAGAAGAAGGAGAATTCTATGATGATTCAGATGTTTCTGATGAACAGCAATTTGTTGGTACTGTGATTGAGCAGGGTGAAGCTAGTATTGTGGATACCCCAAAGGCTCTTGCTCAGTTATTTGAGGTTTTGGTTATTGTCTATTGTCTCCCCACGTTTTGCAGTCCCTTCAGTGGTGGTTAATATGGCTCAACCTCCAGAAGGGCAAGTCATTTCTGACTCTGTGTTGGGAACTGATTACCACGGATGCCAGCCTGGTGGGCTGGGGGGGCTTCTGGAAGAAGCATCAGTTCCAAGGATTGTGGGGGCCTCAGGAGGCTCATTCTCCAATCAATGTGTTAGAGCTTCGGGCCATACGTCTTGTTCTACTTCGACTGACCCATTTCTTACAGGGTCTGCCAGAGCGGTTCCCCCTTTTCGTGTGACCGCTCATTCTACTCGTGCTATTGGAGCTTCCTGGGCTTTTCTGCACCAGGCTTCTGTTGAACAGGTTTGCAAGGCTGCGACTTGGTCTTCTGTGCATACTTTTTCTAAGTTTTACAAGGTTGATGTGCGGGCCTCCGCGGATGCTGCTTTTGGCCGCAAAATTCTGCAAGCTGCAGTAATTTAAGTTATGCATTATTCCTTGGGGATCCCCACCCATTATAGACACTGCTATTGGATGTCCCAAGTGTCATGAATATTTGGAAGTGGGGTGTGTGACATACTAGGAATAATACCATTTTGTGAGTACTCACCTGTAAAATGGTTATACGAGTATGTCAAACCCTTTTTTGTTCTAAGGGATCCTTTATATGGTGATTATTATTTTCAAACTATTTTTCAATTATCGAATATAATTTGCTCTTCCTGGTTCTTCACTGCTTTTTAAGCTCCTTTTTCCATGTCATCTCTGCAAGATCGCCCTCTACAGGCCGGGTTCCCAAGTGTCATGAATATTTGGAAGTGGGGGTGTGACATACTCGTAATAACCATATTCTAAGCATACAGTACGTCCTGCTCCAATATAATACTTATACGTGGGTAATCCTCCGCCAGAGGGCGCTGTTCACTGCAGACATGCAAAAACAGGCTCCTCCCGGCCCTTCACACATCCGGGGACCCCCCACAAATCCCCAGATTTCTCTGCAGTGCTGACTGCGAAGACATGAAGTATCAACTCTCTCGCAGGTGAGCGGGGCTTTTACAGCCTGCGGCCCTGCAGGACTATTACCACCTGTCCTCTTCGATAAGGATGTGCCTCCCAGCCTGGGCTGCTCTGGTTGGGTGAAGGTAGGCAGCACCAAGCGTGCTCACGGAGCTACGCTCCACCGCAATCCCCCACCATAGGATAGGTGGTTTAGGCCGATGGTGAGCCTCCAATAGATGCGCCTCCCGCATTGTTGCCCGTGCCCCTCATAGCGATGAACCCTGGGTGCAGGTCCGCTTCTCCCTCGCTTTCTCCCGTAGCTCGGGGGAAAAGAAAGGGGGGGTATGTGTGTGGCGGTCCCAGCGTAATGTTAACGCGTTTATGGCCGTTGACCTTTTATTTAAACTTGGGTGTCAGTGCCGCGCTCCTTGCTCCACATAAACCTTGTCTGGTTGTGCACGTGTGTGTCCTTTCATTACATGAAGTGTGCAGCCCGGGCGGCAGCATCATTCTCTAGTGTTGAGAGCAATCTCCTTAATTACACTCGGTATGTGTGTCCTATCCACTACTGTCACTGACGTTGCGCTGGTTAGGGCTTCGCGCTCTTTGGGGGAGGCGGGGACTTGGCATGTCGCGCCCCACGTCACGGCCAGATCAGGCCCACCCCTCGAGGTTCGCTTGGCGCCATTTTGACGGTCTTCGCGCGCGGTTGCGATCCGCCTCCGCCCTTGGTCATGTAAGTGCCCTCCCAGGCGTTTTTTTGTTCCTATGATCTTTTATTCAGCTGCGCATGGCACTGACACCCCCCTCTTATCCCCTTTATGTCTTTCAGACGCCAAGATTTCGGTGGCTTCTCCCGGCCTGACATATATTATAGCGGGTTCACATAAAAAATTCTCCCACATTCCTAGCGGGTCTTGGGGCATCCAGGGTTGCCTATTGCGTAAATCCCTGCGGGCATACTGCTCAGATAATCACCATATGGAGGCATCTCAGAATTATGTACCCGGGGTCCCTCGGGGACATGACCGGCTGTGTACAGTGTGTGGTCAGCCCCATGCTGATGCTGACAGAGCACGGGTCTACGGACCGTGTGCTGAACAGGCACTGACCCTGCAATCAGGTTTGCCAGTGGCTGCACCTCACTTACATACACCCGTCTCCCCGGACCTAAATCTCACTCCTGATGAGTCTCACTCGAGCGGGGATGACCAGCAAGTCGTGCCGCGCAGGCTGCCTACGGCTGAGCAGGTGCTGTCTAGTTTGGCGGAGCGCTTGGGCCCTGGAAAGGAGCGGTCCCTGACACCTCCTGGTTCTCCGGTTCCTAATGATACTGATAAATCTGCTGCTATGCAGGACCTTGATCCTTCTGATGAAGGTGAGCTATTCTCCGATTCGGGCTGCTCGGATGAGATGCCCTGGAACCGTGATGGGGGGCCTGTGTGACACAGATGAACTACTTATTAAGATCTTTGAGGTTTTGTCAATCTCCCCTTCTGGAGAGGCTCCCAAGCCTAAGAGAGAGTTTCCACACAGCGCCGCCACGCTTGGAATTCCTGGAACAGGAGCATTTCCAGAATCTTATATCCAAAGAATTGGAATCGCCTTGTAAACTTAAAGGGGTCCCAGGGGTCTGGGATTGGAAGTACCCTTTCCCTCCTGATGTGGTTAACTTTTGGTCAGCACCTCCTGTGGTGGATGCACCGATTATAGGGGTTACTAACCCCCCCTTCATGACTGCTCCTTATTACCGTACCCTTCGGGATGCTGAGGACCGGCGCATTGACAGACTGGCTTCCCACGCCTTTTCGTGTGCAGGGACGGCTCTGCGCCCGGTCTGTGCCGCGGCCATCACTGCGGTGGCCGCCAGGACTCTCATTAGAAAACTACTTGATCACTGACCTGAGGAACTCCCCTGGGAGGTCTTTAATGCACTCTCAGATTGTGATGTGTTTGTGAGGTTTATCCTCTCAGCGCTGGATGACACCATTAAGATGTGTGCTAGAACCTCTGCCCTTGTGGTAGCTTTTCACCGCCTAGTCTGGCTGCGACAGTGGGGTGCTGACGATGATACGAAAAAGGCTCTCACTAGCCTTCCTTTCAGAGGACGGCGTCTATTTGGGGCCCATTTGGACCTTTTTGGAAAAAAGAGTAAGGCACCCCTATGCAGAAGGCCTCCTCGGGGCAGGGACACCCCTCCCTACGTTAGTGTCAAACACGAACCTGAGGTGTGCTTCCAACTTTTCGGAGTGGATTTCCACCACGGGGTGGGCAGGCAACGCCCTGGGCCCTCTGGCAGGGCTAAGTCCAAATCTGCCAAGACTTCCCAAGCATGAAGGGACGCCCTCGCCCTTCTGGGCGAGGGGACTGCCGCAGCACCTGACTCCTATCTGGGAGCGTATCTTCTCCTTCTGGTGGTTCCAGGAGGTAGTTCCCCTGGACACAGGATAGAATTTGCTGGGCGGTCCCTCTCAGAGGTTGTCAGGGTGCTTCTAGCCCCTGTTTTCCCCTCAAGAGTTGGTGCAGGCCGTACCCGGCCTGCAGGGTCTGGGCTTAGTTGCAGGTTGCCCTTAACAGAATGGGGCCATGGCCTCTATGTTAACCTTTCTCTTCCCTCAAAATGATGAGGCAGTCTGGGCCATGCTGGCCTATGGTAGGCTTGGCAATTCTACACTCACAGGTAGTCCCTGTATGATATCTCTGTAAGGTGCAAGGGGGCTTCTGGCCTCCTGTGGAGTTCTAGATCCTTTTAGTTCCCCCTGTGTCTTCTGGACACCAAGACCTTTACTAGTCGGTGTTGAAGGACCAACCCTGCGGATTGGGGCCTTGTTTTTGGCCTCTCTTACGCTCCCAGGCTACTCGCCAAGGCGCGGATGGGGGTGATGTCTCGGACATGCCTGTGGGGCGTCCGCACTAGGACCTACCGGATCGTCCTTCCTTACTTCCCAATCTCTATGTCAGGCCGAGTGGGTTAGTCGGCCGGCGGTGTCCTCTGGGAGTTATTTGGATGGGTGCTCAGTCACCTCAATCCCTCATGGTCCCTTATTCGCTATCTCCATTCCTTGGATTCGGTTCAGGCTTGAGCCTTCTTCCTTGGCAATAAGTGGACTCCTGGTCACAGGGGCTCTGTCCCTCGTTGCTGACACCTTACTTTCACCAGGCAGGATTGCAGCTGGTGGGCCCGTTGGTGGCGTATCAGATGATGTCCCTTATATACAGAGCCCTTGGGCTCTTCGGCACAGTAGGTTATTGATCCTAGATGGGGTTCCAGCACCCCTGGAGCTAGGTCTGTGCTCATTCCCCCTTGGTACGGTGGTTCCTCTTGAGCTGGTTACATTCAAGGACCCGGTCAGGGGGCACCCCCTTCTTTGCTTGCATCTTCCTGTGAATGGTCACCTTGGTGCCAAGTCTCGCAGGTTGGCGGGGGGGGGGGGATTTTCTTCCAAAACCCCCCCGCGGTTCCTAGGTAGGGTCCCTTAGAGGGTCCATCTTACCTACTGATTTTGTTAAAACAGTGAGCCTTCAGTTGGCTCTATACTGCTGGACTTCTCCTCTTCAGGACCTGTCTATTTGGGGACTCTTGGCCTGTCGGAGGACAGTGGTCTGTAATTTTTTAATTGATCTGGAACTTGAAGCAGGATGATTCTCCTGGAAGGTTCCTGATCTAGGTGGGGGTCTACGTTCCCGGCACCTCAGTGGTATTCGCTCCAATGGATGTCCTTCAGTGGCAGGTTGGGCTATCCTGGTGTCCCTCTGAGAGCCAACTAGGATGGCTCTGTTCGGTCTTGTTAATATCACAGGGGCTCTGCCCTTGTTTTTACTCCCCTGGATTATTCTGACTCTGGTCATGGGGGCTTAGTAATTTTATGTCTGGACATTCTATTTTATATGTCTTCATTCACCCTGCTACGTGGGGTTCTGTGCAAGATTGCGCTGATAAGGGGACCCGTGATACTTATAGCCTCTGGGTGGCCTAGTGGACTGCGGTTCGCAGATGCTTCTGCTGAAGTCAGCGGACCTGTACGCTCTCTCAGGAGTGCGGTTCTGCCCTTGTCAGGCTCCTTCTTATGTCGCCCAATCTACAGGCTCTAGTCTGAGGGCTTGACAGCTGATTCATTCACCCTTTTGGAGACTGGTTTATCTTCTGGGTGACTTGGTCTATGGGGGGCTAGGAGCAAGCTTCTCTTTTCTTCTTCTTCCTCCGTCTATTATGGGGTATGGGTTACCCATATTGATTGGCGTGAGTCTTGGTCTCTCCCCTGTTGAACGTTATCTGTTCCCAGGGTTCTAGAGTTGTTACAGCATGGGTTGGGGTTGGCTCCCCACCTAGGTACTCTGAAGGTTCAGGTTCTGTCCTGTCTGCCTTCCAGTAAGAAGTCTTGTTCAGTCTTCCTTGTTGAGCGTTCTCTTGGGGATTGCTCGGTGCCTCTCCCAAGTAGTTCTATGGTCCCTGTTGGGATCAATTTTCATTCTGTTTGCCTTGCAGTTTGTTCCCTTGGGACTTATTCTGGATGCTGTCTGAGCTGTTTCGTAGTTCAAGTTGCCCCTCCGGGGGCTGTTGCTTCAGTCAGACGTGTGCCTGAGATGGTGGCTCTGTTTAGTTAGCCCTCGTTCATTATATATATATATATATATATATATATATATATATACACACCATGATGTGGTGGTATTCCACCTTACGCCAGACCTTTTGCCCAAGGTGGTGTCTTATGATCATTATTTAAGCCCTTTTAGTCTGCCTATGGGCCTGATTCTTAGTTATGCTGAGGTAAAGGGGTCTACATTCCCTCAACAGGTGTTGAAGTTTTCCTGGTTGTTCTTGTCCCTTAGGGGGACTGATGCCCCTTGGGGTGTGCGGGCGCCTCCATATGTATGCGCCTGATCTTGTTTGCTTCCAGGGCCTATGCGCCTTTTTGGACTGATCTTACTTGGATGGTTTGCCTTCCTGGTCCTGAGTAAAGGTTTCGGATTCTTGCTGATCCTTGTTAGTGTAGGGGTCAGTATCCCAGCCTGTCTTGCGGGAGACCAGTTTTTCAATTCCCCGTTGGGGAGAGTTCTAAGTTTTACCGAAGCTCCCGTTACTCTGGCCTATTCCTTTAAGAGGAACAATCTTCCTCTCTTTTTATTCTGTTCTACATGTGCTTGGGTACCTTTGGCCCTTCAGCACCAGGTTTTCTGTTAAACAGGTTTGCTAGACCGCTGTTGTTTTCTGTTCATACCTTTTTCAAAGGTTTTGTTATCAGATTGACGTTAGAGCCTTTGCTCATGTCGTGCTTGGTAGCAAGGTTTGCAGGTGACAGCGCATTTACTGTCTGCTGTGCCTTTTTTTGATGGGGATCCCACCCTACTTTATGGACACTGCTATTGGATGTCTCACGTGTAAGTATTATATTGGAGCAGGACGTACTGTATGCTTAGAATAATACAATTCTGTGAAATACTCACCTGTAGAATTGGTATTATACGCATACAGTACGTCCTGCTCCACCCCACCCTGGTTTTACATTTTTTCTGGATCCCCTGTATGGTGATTGTTATCATTGCTATTGTTACCAGTTTGGTGGTTGGTTTCTCCCGGCTTCTTTTCTCACTGCTTTTCAATGCTGGGGATTTGTGGGGGGTCCCCGGGTGTGTGAAGGGCCGGGAGGAGCCTGTTTTTGCATGTCTGCAGTGAACAGCGCCCTCTGGCGGAGGATTTCCCACGTGTAAGTATTATATTGGAGCAGGACGTACTGTATGCGTATAATACCAATTCTACAGGTGAGTATTTCACAGAATTGTATTTTTACAGGTGAGTACTCACAAAATTGTATTTTTACTGTGTGTGTGTGTGAGTGTCAGTGGAAGGGGGCGAGGCTGGGCTCTCGGCGCGGCCGCTGTAGCCCCGCCCCCTTATTTGGCGCGATTGTATCGTGATTCGTGCATACCGCCTGTTGGCATGTGTGTTGGGACTAGTATATGTGGTGTCAACCGCTGCGTTGACTTGTCTTTTTACTATTGCAAACGCTGCCGCCGTGCACTCCTCTTCCTTCATTTGGATGTTCCGCGCCGGGCGTTGTCGTCGCCTCAGACGCTCCTGCGTCCTCATTGCCTGGTGGACTTCGCGCTCTTCGGGGGGGCGGGGCCTGGCCTGGCGCGCCCTGCGTCACGGCTCGCTCTGGCCTGCCCTTCGAGGTTCTTTTGGCGCCATTTCCCTGTACAGTCGTGCGCGCGTGTGTAACGGTCCCCCCTCCCGCGGTCTGTAAGTGCCCTCGTGGGCGACTTTAATACTCATTATTTACTGTGTATGGCTCTGACACCCCTTCTTCTCATTGTGTCTTTCAGACGGGTGAATCCAGTGGCTTCTCCCGGCCCGGTGTAATTGTAGTTGGGCCTAGTATAATTACTCCCACTTCCCTAGCGGGTTATTGGGGCATCCAGGGTGGCTTTATAGCGTCAATCCCTACTGGCATATTGTGCCTAATAATCACCATATGGAGGCATCCCAGGATAATGGGACCGGGGTTCCTTCGGGACAAGCCTGGCTGTGTGTAGCTTGTGGGGTCTCACCTATCAGCTGTCACAGCGCACGGGTCTATGTTCCTTGCGCACAGCAGGCGCTAACGTTGCAACCCGCGCCTCCGGTGGCTGGGCCTGCACCTCGTCTCACTTCACCTACTCCCCCAAGCTTGAGTCTCACCCCCATTGAATTGCATACAAGCGGGGATTCTCAACCTGATGTGTCTGCTAGACTGGCCAGTGTTGAAAAATTGATTGCTAATATCTTAGCGCGTAAGGCCTCCGCTAAAAAGCGTCACTTAACTCCTGATGCCACTCCGTCTCCTATGGAATCTGATGAGTTGTTGCATCTGTATGGCTACACCCCATTGGACGAAGGGGAGCTGTTTTATGACTCAGGGTCATCTGACAAGAGACTCAGGGGTCATGACGATTCTGGCTCTGACCCCTGGACCCCGGATGATACTGATAGACTGCTGGTCCAGATATTTGAGGTTTTGTCCATCTCTCCCCCTGTTGCGGCTCCCAGGCAAAGGGGTGAGCTTTTTCATACTGCTAAAGCTCGTTTAGAATTTCCTGAGCAAACCCATTTCAATAACCTTGTGCTTAAGGAGTGGGAACGTCCCAGTAGACTTCTCGGTATACATAAGAGTTGGGACAGAAAGTATCCCTTTCCTGCTGATATGGTCAAGTGCTGGTCATCGCCCCCTGAGGTCGATGCTCCTATTCTAGGGTTGTCTAACACCTCTATTATGCACTCCCCTGACACTACTACGCTGCGGGACGCTGAGGACCGGCGCATTGACTAATTGGCGTGTCATGCCTTTGCATTTGTGGGGGCGTCGCTGCGCCCAGTTTGCGCCTCAGCCATTACGTCTGTGGCGCTCAGGGCCCTGATCAGAAGTGTACTTGACGGTGCTCCTGATGAATTGCCACCTGATACGTTTAATGCACTGTCTAACTGTGATGTGTTTGTAAACTTTATCCTATCTGCCTTGGATGATGCCATTAGGATGTGTGCCAGAACCTCTGCCAGGGCCCCCCTTCACTCCCCTACTGCGGTGCTAAGCAGGAAAAAGGGGTGTCCTTCGCGGGGGCTCGTGCAGATTCCTGGCACAGGAGCAGAGGACAACGTCCTGGCTCTTCCTGGGGGTCTAAGCCAAAACCCTCTCCCAAGCCCCCTCAGGCATGATGGGGCGCCCTCGCCCATCAGGGTGGGGGGACGGCTACAGCACTTTGCGCACGTCTGGAGGCATCACGTGTCAGACAGGTGGATTCAGGAGGTAGTGTCCTCTGGTTACAAGATAGCGTTTGCTGTGCGCCCCCCCCAAGATTCATCAAGTCCCGGATCCCCCAGGACCCTGTTTCAGCTCAGGTCTTGATGCAGGCCGTGCAAGGCTTTCTGGATCTGGGGGTCATTTGCAGGGTCCCCTTAAGAGAAAGAGGCAAGGGGTTCTATTCCAACTTTTTCACAGTCCCCAAAAAAGATGGGTCAGTCAGACCCATTCTGGATTTAACCCTTTAAGTGCCAGCCTACCTGGAGTTTTTGTCACCCTTTGTTGCCAGACCATTTAGCACTATTTTGCACTCCCCATGTTCAAATGTGATTTTTGAAGGGATTTCCCAGGAAAATGATATATTGTTTTTTTCAGCAGAGTGAGCTTTAACATGAAATGTCTTGTTTGTCATTTTTAGGTGTATTCTGTATTTTTTGGCGAAATATGTGCAAAAAAATAAAAAAAAATCTATTTTTTACAATTTGTAGTGTTTTTTTGTAATAAAAAATGTAAGTTTGTCAATAAAATCTTATTGCGTGTGAAATCCCAATTTCTCCCGGTTACAGCAGTACCACATATGTATTGGTAGACACCCTTTCCAGCCCAGGAGACTCCCCCAAACTGAAACAGAGCTTTAGGGGATTTTCTGAAAAAATACAACTGTGATATGCGCTATGCGCACCTTGCAGTTTTTCCAGAAAAACAACCCTTTACATTTGAAATACCCCCCACAAACTATATATTCTCTGGAGGTACACACCTCAGGCTTTCTATTTGTACCAGGCTTGTTGATGTGGCCACAGTTTTCTGGAAGTAATCCCTCAATGTATTCCTTGGTTGCAAAGAGTTTCCCTAAAAAAAGGATAAAAAAGCAGAATCAAAGCCACATTTTCCTAAAAAACTATATACAAACAAGAAAAAACAAGTATAATCTGAAAAAACAACATCCCCCGAACAGAACGATACCCAACATGCATAGTTACTGTCAAGGGAAGAGTTGCCAAACACCCCAAAGTAAAGCATGAGCATAACGGTAATTTTTCTTGAAAATTTCAGCTCTGCAGACAAAGTGCGCACCTTGCGATTTTTCAACCAAAACAACCCTTTACATTTGGAATATCCCCCATAAACCATATATTCCCTGAAAGTACACATGTTAAGCTTTCTAAGCGTACCCAGCTTGTTGTAGTGGGCTCATCTTTCTGGAATTGATCCCTCAAAGAATTCTTTGGTTGCGCAAGGTTTCCCTAAAAAATGTATAAAAAAGCTGAATAAAAAACACCTTTTCCTAAAATATAAATATGGAAACAAGAAAAAACAAGCTAAGTCTGAAAGCACAAGGTCCCCCGAACAGAACAATACCCAACATGTAGAGGTACTATTAACCCTTTTAATTGCCAGCCTACTGGAGATTTTGTCACCCTCTGCTGACAGGTCATTTTTCCCCATTTTGCACCATGTTTTGCGACATTTTTGCTGGAATTTTCAGGAAAATTCTATATATATTTTTTGCAGCAGAGTTTAGGCTTTAACATGAAATGTCTTGTTTGTAAATTTTATTTATTATTAATTTTATTTATTAAGTAAAATAAAAATAAAATTTTTTTTTAGAAAATTGCCTCATTTTAAATAAAAAAATGTATTTTATTAGGGAAAACCATATTGCATGTGAAAGCCCCATTTCTACCGATTAGAACGGTACCACATATTTATCGGTGTTCCTGCCCAGGAGACCCCCCTAAATGAAACAAGTAATTTTTAACATTTACAAATAAAATACAACTACCATCCACACTACAAAGGGTTAAAATGGAGGGGAAAAAAATGACATAGGGTCCCCATGGGGGGGGGGGGGGGGATTTTTTGGGGGGATTTTTAAGGGTTAAAAACAGGGCGCAGGGGCCAGCTTTTGTCCTCCCATTGGCTCCCTGCGCCCAGGGGATTCCATGACGTCGGTGGACATAAAAGATGCTTACCTTCAGATCCCTGTGTTCCCAGGACACCAAAGGTTTCTCAGATTCGCGTTGGAAGATCAACATTACCAATTTGTGGCCCTGCCTTTTGGCCTCACCTCAGCTCCCAGAGTGTTCACCAAGGTTCTGGCGGGGGTGATGTCTCTGGTGAGGTCAAGGGTCATACGCGTGCTGCCCTACCTGGACGACATACTCATCACCTCTCGATCTCTACAGCAGGCAGAGTTGGACACTCAGCTGGTGGTGTCCACCCTGGAGTCCTTCGGCTGGGTGATCAATCACCCCAAGTCCTCCCTGTCCCCTTCCTCGGTGACCCCATTCCTGGGAATGATTCTGAATACGATTCAGTCAAGGATATTCCTTCCTCAACAGAAGGTGGAAGCTCTAACTGCGCAGGTGAGGTTCCTGCTATCGTGCCCCCAGCCCTCCCTCAGGCAGGGAATGCAGTTGGTGGGCCTGATGGTGGCGTGCTTCGAGGCGGTGCCCTTTGCTCAGTTCCATTTGAGGCCTCTACAACTTCACCTTCTGTCAGTATGGGACAAGGATCCAACGTCCTTGGACGGGATCTGTGTGCTTCCCTCATTGGTCAGATGGTCCCTTTCGTGGTGGCTGGACCACAGGAACTTACTGGGGGGCAGGTCCTTTCTGGCCCCCTCCTGGGAGACAGTCACCATGGATGCCAGTCTGTCAGGATGGGGGGGATTCTGGAAGTCCCTGCGGTTCCAGGAGAGGTGGGGCCCTCAGGAAGCCCACTTACCCATCAACATTCTGGAACTGCGGGCAATCAGGTTGGTATTGGAGCAGTTGACCAATCACCTGAGGGGTCTGTCTGTGCAGGTGCGCTCATACAACAGGATGGCGGTTGCCTACATCAACCATCAGGGAGGGACCCGGAGCAGGAGGGCCCTCCAGGAGGTGTCGCGGATTCTGACATGGGCAGAGGCCAATGTTCAATGCATTTCGGCTGTATACATCCCGGGGGCAGAGAATCTACTGGCAGACTCTCTGAGCAGGGGGACCTCTCGTCAGGGAGAGTGGTCCCTCTGCAACAGGGTATTCCAGTCCCTGTGTCACCGTTGGGGTCTACCGGATGTGGATCTGTTTGCATCCCGTCACAATCACAAGCTCCAGGCTTTTGTCTCCCTGTCTCAGGATCCTCTGGCCTTGGCCACAGATGCTCTTTCCATGTCATGGCAGGAATTTCGGCTCCCGTATGTCTTTCCTCCATTCCCCCTGCTGGGCAGGGTCCTGCGCAAGATTGCTCTGGAAGGGGTGCCAGTGATTCTGGTGGCCCCCAGGTGGCCAAGAAGAGTGTGGTTCGCAGACGTTGTGCAGATGACAGTAGATCAGATCTGCTCACTCAGGGCCCCTTACGCCATCCCAATTTACAAACTCTGGCTTTGACGGCCTGGCTGCTGAAACCTCCATCTTGATGGAGAAAGGCTTGTCTGCCTCGGTGGTTGAGACCATGGTGAAGGCTAGGAAGAAAACTTCTTCTTCCATCTATTATAGGGTTTGGCGTGCTTACATTGACTGGTGTGAGTCTAGGTCTCTTCCCTGTCGGGTGTTCTCAGTTCCCAGGGTTCTGGAGTTTTTACAGCAAGGGTTGGAGTCGGGTCTCCAACTCAGTACTTTGAAGGGTCAGGTTTCTGCCCTGTCTGTCTTCTTTCAGAAGTCTTTTGCTCAACATTCCTTGGTCAAGACTTTCTTTCAGGGGGTTACTCATGTGCGTCCCCCACGAAAACCTATGGTCCCTGTTTGGGATTTGAACTGGTCTTGTCTGCCTTGCAGGGTGCTCCCTTTGAACCTATTCAGGATGCTGCTCTGGCTGTACTTACCTTCAAGGTTGTCTTTCTGGTGGCTATTACTTCGGTCAGGTGTGTGTCTGAGCTGGCGGCTCTGTCTATCCAGCCCCCATACTTTGAGAGACACCAGGATAAGGTGGTGTTCCGCTTTAAGCCGGATTTCCTGCCTAAGGTGGTGTCTGCTTTTCATTTGAACCAGGATATTGTTCTTCCTTCCTTGTGCCCTAATCCTAGCAATGCTAAGGAAAGGGTTTTGCATTCCTTGGATGTGGTCAGGTGTCTGAAGTATTACCTAGTAGTCACTGTGTCCTTCAGGAAGACTGATGCTCTTTTTGTGGTCCCTTCTGGTCCTAGGAAGGGTTTGGCTCCTGCCAAGTCTACTATTAGCAAATGGATCCGTCAGGCTGTGATTCAGGCCTATTCTGCCAAGGGGACGAGTCCTCCCTTCCGCCTTACTGCTCATTCTACTCGTGCTATTGGTGCCTCTTGGGCCTTCCAGCACCAGGCTTCTGTTGAACAAGTTTGCAAGGCTGCTACTTGGTCTTCTGTTCATGCCTTTTCAAAGTTTTACAAGGTTGAAGTTAAGGCCTCAGCTGATGCCGTTTTTGGCCGCAAGGTTTTGCAGGCGGCAGTGGTTTAAACTGTCTGCTGTTACCTTTTTTTGTTGGGGATCCCACCCTGCTTTATGGACACTGCTATTGGATGTCCCAAGCGTAAGTAATCTATCTGGAGCAGGACGTACTGTATACTAAGAATAATACAATTCTGTGAAATGCTCACCTGTAGAATTGGTATTATAAGTATGCAGTACGTCCTGCTCCACCCCACCCTGTTGTTGCATTTTTCTGGATCCCCTGTATGGTGATTGTCATCATTGTTATAGTTACCAGTTTTTGGGTGGTTAAATTCTCCTGGTTTCTTGTTCACTGCTTTTCAATGCTGGGGATTTGTGGGAGGTCCCCGGGTATTCGGGTATTTGAGGGGCCGGGAGGAGCCTGTTTTGCATGTCTCTGCAGTACAGCACCATCTGGCGGAGGATAACCCAAGTGTAAGTAACCTATCTGGAGCAGGACGTACTGTATACTTATAATACCAATTCTACAGGTGAGTATTTCACAGAATTGTATTTTTTCAGGTATTCTGGGGCTGTTATATGGTGAACCATTGGTTTTGATTGTTAAGGTTATAATTGGTTCTTCCTGGTCACTTTACTGCTTTTAGGTATATATGGACCGGGAGGGGCTTTCTTTTTTTGCATATTCATCTCTGCAGAAGTTCGCCCTCTACTGGAGATTACCCAGATGTCATGAAGACCGAAGTGGAGTGTATGGCACACTCATAATACCCGTTTTAAAGGGGAGTACTCACAAAACGGTATTTTTCCTGACCCCAGATCTGCTCTGTCTGAGTAAAGCACAGCTATAACCCGCCCCCCTGTACTTTATCCCTCTTTTCTCTCCTCAGTAAGTGTGATGCTTCTGAGTCAAGATGGCGGCGCCCATATCCTAAAGTCCTGAACTGAGTTGCATCCCAGTGTGGGAAAGAATAAGTGACTAAAAAAATATATTAACTTTAGATGCTGGGGAATCATTTTTTTAAGGGTTTGGGCTTTTCAATAAATCATGGTGAAGGTCCGGTTTAATCACCATATGGAGGCTTCTGGGGATAGCGTGCTTGGAGGCCCTTCGGGGCAAGCCCTGCTGTGTTCCAAGTGTGGGGTATCCCCGGTGAGTAACAGTGTCACTGTGTGCGTGCCGTGCGCTGAAAGTGTCCTTGTGCTCCAAGCTGGTTTGCCTTCTTCGCTTCCCAGCTCTGCGCATCCCTCAGCTTCACCTACTTCCCCGCTACTGCAATTGGGCCCCAATGAGGGGGACATTAGCAGGGAGTCACGCTCTGATCTGGCTTTGCGGGTGGCCAACATTGAGAAGCAGCTTGCCAGGTCTGTTCCTAGGAAGGCCTCTGGCAAGAAGCAGCGCCTGGATCCCAGATCCTCCCCTCTTCCTAAGATGTATGTGGGGATCGATGATCTTGGAGAATGTCACCCCCTTGTGATGGGAGAGTTTTCCCAGGTTTTTGACTCCTCTGGGAACCAGCAGGAGGGTTGCGATAGTGACCCTGGTTCGGCGTCCGGAGAGGACTCATGGTACCCTGAGGACACCGATAATATGCTGTCACATATTTTTGAAATTTTGCACATTGCTGCTCCATAGGTAGCTAAGAGAAGGCAGGGGGAGCTTTTTCGCCCTGGTAAACAGCGTCTTCAGTTCCCTGAGCAGGAACATTTCACCTTGGTGCTTAAAGAATGGGAAAGTCCTAACAGGCTGTCTGCTGTGGCCAAGGGTCTGGATAAAAAGTATTCCTTTCCTGCTGATCTTGTTAATAGGTGGTCTTTTCCCCCTGAAGTGGACGCCCCCAAACTAGGCTTGTCCAATACTTCGATTGTGCCTTCCCCTGACACTACCACTCTGAGGGACAGTGAGGACAGGCGCATGGATCAGTTGGTCTGCCACGCTTTTACTTGTGCGGGGGCTGGATTGCGCCTGGCCTGTGCTGCCGCTATCACGGCTATTGCCCTTAAGAAGCTGCTCAAGCATCTTCTTGCTGGCGCTGCTGCTGGTAGTGGAGGGGAGGAACATAGGTCTCTCTTACTTTGTTCTGATTTTGTTACATTTGTCCTTACTGCTATGGATGATGTTGTGTGGCTGAGCGGTAAGGCCTCCGCCCTCTTAGTGGCTATGCTCCGCTCTGTCTGGTTGCGCCAATGGGCAGCTGACGCTGCGGCTAAGAAAGCTCTCACTGGTCTCCCCTTTGCAAGGCTTTTTGGGGAGCGTCTGGATGTTTTACCCAAGGATGGCAGGCTTCATCAGCGCAGGAGGCAGTCTCGGCCCTTTCGGGGGTCCTCCGTCCCCCTCCCTTCCTTTCGTACTCCAAGAGGAGGTCATGGCTCCCTCTTCTCTAGTGGCCGCAGAGATTCTTGGGGCCGTGGCAGATCCCGTGGTCGCCCCGGTCTTTCCTGGAGTGCTAAGCCCAGACCCTCTCCCAAGCGCCCCCAGGCATGAAGGGGCGCCCTAACCCATCCGGGTGGGGGGATGGCCTTGGCTTGTTACTCATATCTGGAGGCTTCACGTCTCAGACCGGTGGATTCAGGAGCTAGTATCCTCTGGTTGCATGATAGTTTGTGGCCTGGCTGTTTCCAGGATTCATCAGATCCCGGATGTTTTTTTGAACCCCCTGTCTACTCAAGCGGTGTTTATGGTGGTTCCTTGACTGTTAAAGTCAGGAGTCTTTTCATAGGTCCCCCAACTGGAAGACTGAGGCCCATTCTGGCCCTGAAGGGCATCAACAAAATTGTCTGATTCCACACCCTTTTTTTTTTTGCCTATAGATGTTATGCTGAGATCAGTTCCCTTCGCCTAGGCGACTTCAGGGCCACTGTGGACATCAAGGATGCTTATTGTCCTGTGCCTATCTTTCTGGGTCATCAGAGATTTCTAAGGTTCGTGCTGGAGAATCAGCATTATCAGTTAGTGGTTTTACCCTTTGGTGTCACCTTGGCACCTTGGCTGTTCACCAAGATAGTGGCAGGGGCGTGGCTCTGCTAAGGAAACAGGGCATCCGCCTCTTTCCTGACCTGGACGTCTTCCTCTTGTCTTTCTTCAGATTGGGCAGGTCACTCAGACGGTGACCTCCACTCTAGAATCCCTTGGCTGGGTGATCTACCATCCCAAGTCTTATCTGTTCCCATCCTTGGTGAGGGTTTTTTTTGGGTATGACCCTGGATATCTCAGGTCAAGTGTTCCTTCCCCTGTAGAGGGTGAAGGGTCTTCAGATGCAGGCTTGGACTCTACTCTGCTACCGTGTCCTCATCCCTACACCTGTCAAGGGATACAGTTGGTGGGCCTGATGGTTTCCTGCTTTGGGTAGTCCCCTTTGCTCGTTTCACATAAGGCATATTCAGTCGAACCTCTTGTCAGTTTTGGATTGGGTCCCTGCGTCCTTGGATCGGGAGTTTGATCTGTCTCCTCTGGTCAGACGGTCCTTCTTGTGGAGGCTGGACTCCAGGAACCTTCTGGGGGGCAGGTCCTTCCTGCCCCTGTGCTGAGAGATGGTCGCCACATATGCCAGTCTGACCGCTTGGGGGGACTTCTGGAGATCCCTGAGGTTCCAGGGAAGGTGGGGCCCACATGAGGGCCATGCTTCCATCAACATCCTGGAACTGTGGGCGATCAGGTTGGTTCTTCTTACCTGACCACTCACCTTCAGGGTTGGACTTTTCAGATCCGCTCAGACAACCATATGGCGGTTGTCTACATCATCCATCAGGGAAGTACTTGGGGCAAATGAGCCTTCAGAGGAGGGTCCCTGATTCTGTATTGGGCGGAACAGCATGTTCCCTACATCTCAGCGGTTTGCATTCTGGTGGTGAAAAACCAGGTGGCGGACTCCCGGCGTAAGGGGTTATCTCGTCTGAGGGAATGGTACCTCAACAGCCGGGTGCTTCTCTCCCTGTTTCACCGCTGGGGTCATCTGGATGTGGCCCTATTTGGGTACCGCCACAATCACAACTTTCAGATTTTGTCTCTGTTTCAGGATCATCCTGTCTTTGCTATGTGTGCCTGGGCATTCCCTTGGCCGGAGTTCGGCCTCTATTTGAGTTCCCCCTGTTTCCTTCTGGGCAGTGTTATATGCAACATAGCCCAGGAGCGGGTACCGGCCACCCTGGTGGCCCCTTCTCGTCTTTTGAGACCTCCATCTTGGTGAGTTGTCTGCTTCTGTTGTTAATTCCATGATTAGGCCTATGAAGAAGTCCTTGTACAGGGTCTGACATGTTTACATTGGCCGGTAGGACTCGAAGTCTCTACCCTGTAAGGTTTTTTTGCTGTTCCCAGATAGGGCGTCTGTGTGCTTCCCTATCTGGACGACATTCTCATCACTTCCCAATCTCTACATCAGGCAGAGTTGGATACTCAGCTGGTGGTGTCCACTCTGGAGTCATTTGGATGGGTGATCAACCACCCCAAGTCCTCACTGTCCCCTTCCTTAGTAACTCCGTTCCTAGGAATGAATCTGGATACAGTTCAGGCAAGGATTTTCCTTCCTCAACAGAAGGTGGACAGTCTGATTGCACAGGCTCAGTTCCTCCTATCTTGTCCTCATCCCTCCATCAGGCAGGGGATGCAGCTGGTGGGCCTGATGGTGGCATGCTTCGAAGCAGTCCCTTATGCTCAGTTCCACTTGAGGCCTCTGCAGCTTCACCTATTGTCAGTATGGGACAAGGACCCAGCGTCCCTTGACGGGGTCTGTGTGCTCTCCCCTAGGGTCAGGAGGTCCCTCTTGTGGTGGATGGACTCAAGGAACCTGTTGGGGGGCAGATCCTTTCTTACCCCTCCCTGGAAGACGGTCACCACGGATGCCAGTCTGTCAGGTTAGGGGGGTTTCTGGAAGTCCCTGCGGTTCCAGGGGAGGTGGGGTCCTCAGGAGGCCCACACACCTATCAATGTCTTGGAACTGCGGGCGATCAGGTTAGTGCTGGCTCACTTGACTACTCACCTTCGGGGCCTGCCTGTTCAGGTGCGCTTGGACAACCAGACGGCAGTTGCCTACATCAATCATCAGGGAGGGACCCGGAGCAAGGGGGCCCTCCAGGAAGCGTCTCTGATTTTGACTTGGCGGAGGCCAATGTCCCCTGCATATCAGCTGTGTACATCCCGGGGGTGGAAAATTGCCTGGTGGACTCTCTGAGCAGGGGGACCTCTTGCCAGGGAAAATGGTCCCTATGCAGCAGGGTGTTCCAATCCCTTTGTCACCGTTGGGGCCAACCAGATGTGGATCTGTTTGCGTCCCGTCACAATCACAAGCTTCCAGCCGTTGTCTCCCTGTCCCAGGATCCTCTGGCCTTGACCACGGATGCTCTAGCAATGTCATAGCAGGACTTTCAGTTTCTGTATGTCTTCCCTCCGTTCCCCCTGCTGGGCAGGGTGCTGCGCAAGATTGCTCTGGAAGGGGTGCCAGCGATTCTGGTGGCCCCCAGGTGGCCAAGATGAGTGTGGTGCAGCTGGCAGTAGATCAGTACACTATGCCCTTGATGCCAGATCTGCTCACTTAGGGCTCTCTACGCCATCCCAATTTACAAACTCTGGCTTTGACGGCCTGGCTGCTGAAACCTCCATCTTGATGGAGAAGGGTCTGTCTTCCTCTGTTGTGGATACTTTGATAAAAGCTAGGAAGAAGTCTTCTTCTTCCATTTATTACAGGGTTTGGCGTGCCTACATTGACTGGTGTGAGTCTAAATCTCTTCCATGTCGTGTGTTCTCTATTCCCAGGATCCTGGAGTTCCTGCAGCATGGGTTGGAGATGGGGCTCCAACTCAGTACTCTGAAAGGGCAGGTTTCTGCTCTGGCTATTTTCTTCCCTGGCTATTTTCTTCCAGAAGTCCTTTGCTCAGCACCCTCTGATCAGGACTTTTTTCCAGGGGGTCACTCATGTGCGCCCCCCACGTAAGCCTATGGTGCCTGTTTAGGATTTGAACTTGGTTTTGTCAGCCTTGCAGGGTGCTCCCTTTGAACCTGTGCAGGATGCTGCCCTTGCCATTCTTACACTCAAGGTTGTCTTTCTGGTGGCTATCACTTCTGTTAGGCGTGCGTCTGAGTTGGCGGCGCTTTCTATTCAAGCCCCCTACTATGAGAGACACCAGGACGAGGTGGTGTTTCGTTTCAAGCCAGACTTTCTGCCTATGGTAGTATCTGCCTTTCATTTGAATCAGGACATTGTTCTCCCTTCTTTGTGCCCTAATCCTAGTAATGCTAAGGAAAGGGTCTTGCATTGGATGTGGTTAGGTGTCTTAAGTACTGGTGGCTACTGTACCCTTCAGGAAAACTGATGCTCTTTTTGTGGTCCCTTCTGGTCCTAGGAAGGGTTTGGCTCCTTCCAAGTCCACTATCAGCAAATGGATCTGTCAGGCTGTGATTCAGGCCTACTCTGCTAAGGGGAAGAATCCTCCCTTCCGCCTTACCGCTCATTCCACTCATGCTATTGGTGCTTCTTGGGCTTTTCAGCATCAGGCTTCTGTTGAACAAGTTTGCAAGGCCGCTACTTGGTCTTCTGTTCATACCTTTTCAAAATTTTACAAGGTTGATGTTAGGGCCTCAGCTGACGCTGCTTTTGGCCGAAAGGTTCTGCAGGGGGCAGTGGTTTAAACTGTCGGCTGCTACTTTTTCTTGGGGATCCCACCCTACTTTATGGACACTGCTATTGGATGTCCCACGTGTAAGTAATCTTTCTGGAGCAGGACGTACTGTATACTAAGAATAATAAAATTCTGTGATTACTCACCTGTAGAATTGGTATTATGAGTATACAGTACGTCCTGCTCCACCCCACCCTTGGTTTTGCATTATCGTGGATCCCCTGTATGGTGATTATCATTGTTATAGTTGATAGTTTGGGTTGTTTAATTCTCCCGGCTTCTCGTTAACTGCTTTTCAATGCCGGGGATTTGTGGGAGGTCCCTGGGTATTTGAGGGGCCGGGAGGAGCCTGTTTTTGATGTCTCTGCAGTCCAGCGCCATCTGGCGGAGTAATACCCACGTGTAAGTAATCTTTCTGGAGCAGGACGTACTGTATACTCATAATACCAATTCTACAGGTGAGTAATCACAGAATTGTATTTTTTCATCATGACTATTTGTTCCTTGGATCCCATAGAGCCTTACCCTTAGGGATTTCTCAACTAAAGGAAAAGGCAGTGATAGAGGAAATACCCTGTTACCTTAGAAGGACAGGCTTTTACTCCAGTGACTTCTTGGCACAGCCATCAGAAGACTTTTGTGTGATCTTCAAGTTAAAGAGTTTAAACCTGAGCATCAGGTACACAAGATTCCAGATGGAATCCTTTTTTACCCTGAGGGACATACTATTTCTAACAGTCTGGATGGTCTCAATAGACCTCCAAGATGCCTACCTTCGGCGCCTACCTTCGCATCTTCATCTTCCACAGAAGGTATCCAGGGTTTGCTTTGAAGATAGATGGGATTGTCTATCACTGGCAGTTTCGAGCAATGCTTTTCGGTCTTTCATCCGCACCTCGGATTTTCACAAAGATACTGAACAGAATACTGAGCAGAACAGATGGCCTATTTGAGACTCAATCAGATAGATATTGTAGCGTATCTAGACGATCTGCTCCTTTTTGCACCATGGAGATATTAGAGAACAGGACACTGACTGGAAAGAGTGCAGAGGAGAGCCACAAACTAATAAAAGGAATGAAGGATCTTAGTTATGAGAAAAGATTACGAGAATTAAATCTGTTTAGTTCTCTCTAAAGAGAAGAAGGACACTGCCTTCGACTGAAAAAAAAAAATTCAATCATTTTTTTTTTACCATAGGAATAACCCACCACAGAAGCTTGCTACAGCATAGGCTTCAAAAAAGCATTAGATGCTTATTTAGAAGAAAATAACATTAACAGTTACTATTAACCGTTATCAGTAAAAAACAAAAAATAAGTTCCCCTACCCCAACACCCTTGGTTGAACTTAATGGACATATGTCTTTTTAAATCGTATTAACTGTGTAACTATGTGTACCTATCTGGGCTACCAAATGGACAGCTGCCTAGAAACGACCTTCTTACATCAACTAAAGATAGATAAGATCGCCTCCCTGTCACCTTATGTTCAGGGTAATCCTACTCTGTCCCTAAGGCAGATTCTGGTTCTTTTGGGCTCATTGCATACAAAATACCTGCGTTCATCTGGGACCAGTTACACTCAAGATAGCTTCAGCTCTTCTACCTCCAATCTCGGGACAAAGACCCAAAAAGTCTCTGGACTCTTTAGTGACTATTCCAGAGTCAGTCTGTCATTCTCTTCATTGTTGGACAACTCCTGGAAATCTTTCCCAAGGAAGGCCTTGGCACCAGAGGGATCCTGTCCAGATCACTATGGATGCGAGTTCCCTCCGGTGGGGAGCTCACACTTCCCGATACCACATTCAGGGAACCTGGTCCGGCCCCATGGTCAGGAAGTCGGCAAACGTCAGGGAATTAATCGTGATTCAGTTAGCTCTGAATCACCTGGAGGAAAAGAAAAGAAGGTGAGAAGTCCTGATCATTTCAGACAAAGCCACTGCTGTGACTTATCGGAACCATCAGGGAGATACAAGATGCTTCGACCTCAGGTCTCTGGCTGTAAGGTTTTGTTCCAGATTGGAAGAGAGTTTCCTTAAGAGCGGTCCATATCAGGGGAGAATAAAATGTGGTAGTGGACTTCCTTAGTCAATCAGAGTGGCAATTTAACTAGGGAGTCCTCAACGACCTTGTAAGTCGCTGGGGTTCACCAGAAATGGATCTTTTTGCCAACAAAGAAAACTCAGATTGACAAGTCTTCCTTTCTCTACGGTTCCTTCAGGAAGGGGCCGATATGGGTTTGGCAATCGGCTCCCTAGAAGTACAAGTTGCAGCACCTTCAGTATTTTTGGACCATAAGCTCAGACAAGAGGCATGGATCAAGAGTTTTATTGTCTCTCGCTAGCTGTAGACTGGTTCATTCTAAGGCCTTTCTGCTTTGGATCGATCCTTAGTCTTACACGTCCTCCTTTTGAGCCTTTGAAGGAGGTTACAATAAACTTTTTTTCACTCAAATTGGCTTTCATTTTAGCTATCACTTCCGCTAGAAGGATTAGTGATTAACACTTAACTCTTTTCCCGACCATGTTCAAATAGATTTAATCCATTGTACCTACCAAGGATTGCTTCTAAATTTCATAGTTCTCAGAAGGTCTGTTTTCCAGGTATTATGCCAGAGGACAGGAATGACCAGATCAGCATCGGCTGGATGCTAGATAGTATTGTATTGACTTACTTCGATCGGACCTCTGGGTTGCACAGATCTACTACCTATAGTGTCTTATTTAGGCAAGAATAGAGGGTGACAGGCGTCTAAGGCTTCCATCGCAAGATGGATTAGGGAAGATATCCAGTTGTCCTATTAGAAGCTAGTTTCCGCTTCCTGTGCTATTCTTCGATAGAAAGCAGGAGTTCAACAGCACCACCCAGAGGTAGGATGGTTCTTTGTTTACTCGCTTATCCTAGGCTAACCATCCTGAAGGACGTTTGCTGAAAACCCCATTTGGCCCACCGGTAATAGAATTTCAGGTAGTCCTCCAGTACTGCATCCTACATCCTTCCCAGGCAAAGTATTTATTTTTTTATATAATGGTTTAGACATTTAGATGTTTCCTCTGGGATTACTTGGTTAAAACACAGGCCCGGGAGGAAGGGGTGGGCTTGTAATGTTGTCCAGTTTGTGCTTCCTCTTCCAGGTGAAGAATCATACTCGACTAGCCGTCCTGGAGGACTACCAGAAATTCCATTACTGGTAAGCTAATTGGGGTTATTCCAAGTGTGACATACACTCGGCTTCAATAAGTCTTGACAGTCGGGTTATTCTCCAGTAGAGGGCGAACTTCTGCAGAGATGAATGTAAAAAAAGAAGCCCCTCCCGGTCCATAACTACCTGGGACCTCCCACCAATTCCCCAGTTGTCTTCTCTGCAGGGAGCGAGCAAGACAGAAGATGAAGCTTCTCTTACTTGCAGGTACGCCGGGCGCCTTGTTTGTCCCTATTGCTGCCAGGACTCATTCTAAATTTACCCTGTTGAGCCTCCCAGCTTAGGCTGCGGGCCCTGGCAAGGGTAGGAGCACCCTGTGGGTTCAGTAGGAGCCGCGCTCCACCGCGAGACCTCATTATGGGGCAGGCGGTACAACCAGGTTGTGGTGATCCTGGTACGGGATGCCCCCGTCCCTGCTAGCATGCGGCCTTATTACTGGCCGGGTTTTCCCTTTTCCGTCCGGGTCCCTTACTCCCTCGGGCGGGGGGGGGGGGGGGGGGCGCGTCTTAACTGGCCTCTCCTTGCATTTATTTATAATTATTTTTTTATGGTGTTTGTGTGTGTGTCTGTTGGGTGCTTCACACTGGGTATATATGCTTGTGTGGTCCGCCTGGCAGTAATCCCTGATGAATCGGTTGCAAGATGGCTCCCTGTCAGCCTGAGTGAAATTCACTCAGGCTGTGTGTGTGTGAAAGGGGGGGGGCGGGCGCTCGGCGCGGCCGCGGTAGCCCCGCCCACTCATCGGCGCGTTTTTTGCAGGGCCTTCCTCTGGCCAGATCCGCGCTGCAGGGAGGGGGCGTGGCCTGGAAATCGCGCCTTCGGCGCTGGCACGCCCCCCTTCTTCTTCCTGGGTCCTGTTACCTCAAGGCCAGGGGCCATCTTGGTGCTTCCTGCGTGGCTGTGTCTGCTCTTAGGGGTCAGGTAGGGGCCTGATGGCCGTTTTTTCCTTGTATTGGGGGTCACTCTCTGGTGTGGTGAGCCCCTGGTGTGTGTGTTTTTGACAATTTTTTGCTGTATATATCTGTATATATGTTCAGATGCTATTATTAGTAACTGATATGCCTATTGTGTGTTGCAGATTGCTTCATATTGTGCATATTTAGGGGTTCCTCCTGGTCCTGGGGTCCCTAGTTTAAAATTGATCTCCTCCAAATCCTCCCACCGGGACATTTAAGGGGCGTAATTCCCTGGGGTCTTGCGACTGACCACTAAAAAAATCACCATATGGAGGCTCCGCAGGATACTGGGCTCGGGCTCACCTTGGGGCAAGCCCGCCCATGTGTGGGGTGTGGGGCATCCCTTACGGGAGAGGATGTACCGATCTGTACTCCATGCACTCATAAGGCCATAACGCGGAAGTCTGGGTCCCAGCCTTCTGGGTCGGTTCCTCTCGCTTTTTCGCCTTCCCCTTCCCGCTTGATCCGTACCCCGAGTGACATTGGTGCCAGCGGGGAGTCGCAGTTGGATGTTGGTGCCAGGTTGGCCAGCATTGAAAAGTTTATTGGTAGCATGGTGGGCAAGAAGGCCCAATGCTAAAAAGAGACATTTGTTGTCGGCACAGCCCGTGTGGGACGCGGACAGAGTCTGATTTTGTACAGTCTGGTGATGCTTTTGTTGGGCAGGCACCTGGGGATGCCGTAGATACGGCTGCTGTTTTGTCACATATGTTGAAGGTGTTGGATATTGATCCCCCGGAGGCGCCTCCTAAAGAAGGGAATTTTGGGGGGTCCGCAAGCCCCGTCTAGAATTCCCTATACAGGATCATTTTGACACACTGATCCAGAAAGAATGGGAGAGGTCCTGTCGGCTTCCTGGTGCTCCCCAGGGATGGGACAAGAAGTATCCTTTCCCGGTGGAGGCGGTCAAGCGATGGTCCTCTCCTCCTGAGGTCGATGCGCCTGTTTTGGGCTTGACCAATTCTTCTGTGCTTAACACCCCTGACGCTACCTCCCTTAAGGATAGCGAGGTTTTTTGTTAATATTGTTCTATTTGGTTCTTCCTGGTCCCTTTACTGCTATCTTACACTGGTGGGAGGTCCCAGGTAGTTATGGACCGGGAGGGGCTTCTTTTTTTGTATTCATCTTTGCAGAAGTTCGCCCTCTACTGGAGAATAACCCGACTGTCAAGACTTATTGAAGCGGAGTGTATGTCACACTTATAATATCCGTTTTAAAGGTGAGTAATCACAAAACGGTATTTTTACATATAATACTTTTCTAGTTAGGAACAATCTGCCAAAGTGGAAAGGTAAATCTGTATCAGATAGGTAAATTTTAATGTACAGGAATACATTTTCTTGATGAAATAATAGCCTTTTTATGTCATAGACGTGAAGAAGATGGTGCTTTGATGACTGCACAGCAAGTTTTTGAAGAGTTTATTTGTCAGCGGTTGATGCAGGGCTATCAAATTATTGTGCAGCCAAAACAACCGAAACCCAGTTCCACTACACAACCCCCTCTCAGCAGTAGCCCCCTCTACAGAAGAGGTATCTGTATAGATGTGTTTACACTTTAAGCTGTGCAGATATCTGGAGTCAAAATACATTATATATGATGGGAATTACCTAGGCTCAAAATCTACTCATATTACAGTACTGTATGTATGTACCGTATTTGTCTTCTTGGTCATTTTCTGGTATTTTGCTATTAGATTTTGTGGGATTATTTCAAGGAATATTGTGTTAACAAAATGTTGTACTTGCCTCTAAGGGTTGGTGTCCCGTAACCATTTTGAAGAAGAAAATCAGTATTGGCTTAGCATGGGACGGACGTTTCACAAGGTGACCCTTAAGGACAAGATGATCACTGTGACAAGATATTTACCAAAGTAAGAGAATAGCTCATTGCTAACATTGTTCTCCTCTCTTAAATCAGTCACATGACTTTGACTTGGGTAATGTCATCCTGTCACCAGGAAAAGTCAGTCTTGAGCTGGAGATTATGCAAAGCTGAATCCCTTCTCATGTCAATCTCTCCATTGGGCGCAAACCACCTGCCCCTTCAATGCATTAGATATTAAATATTATGTTTGGTTGAGTTTATTTAGTAAACCTAAGATACCCCAGATTAATTGTGCCAGAGTTTATGAGAATATGGGGGAGGAAGAACATTTGTTATGACAATAAAGTTCAAGAGTCAATATTAAGAGTGCTATGCATTATGAAGACTGTGTATTGTACAGTGTTCTTCACTTTATAGGTATCCATGTGAATCTGCCCAAATCAGTTACACATACAACCTGTGTCCCTCACATTCCGGCTGTGATTTTGTGCCTAGCTGGGTGGAATTTTCCCATGAGCGTCTAGAGGACTACAAGTGGAATTACTTGGATCAGTACATCTGTTCTGCTGGCTCTGAAGATTTCAGGTAGGGAAAAAAATGAGTAAAGAAAGACATTAACCCTTTAAGTGCCAGCCTACCTGGAGTTTTTGTCACACTCTGTTGCCAGACCATTTTGCACTATTTTGCGCTCCCCATGTTCAAATGTGATTTTTGAAGGGATTTCCAGGGATTTCCCAGGAAAATGATATATTGTTTTTTTCAGCAGAGTCTGGGCTTTAACATGAAATGTCTTGTTTGTCATTTTTTAGGTGTATTCTCAATATTTTTGGGTGAAATATGTGCAAAAAAAAAAAAAAATTTTTACATATTGTAGTTTTTTTTGTAATAAAAAATGTAAGTTTGTCAATGAAATCTTATTGCGTGTGAAATCCCAATTTCTCCCGGTTACAGCGGTACCACATATGTATAGGTAGACACCCTTTCCTGCCCAGGAGACTCCCCCAAACTGAAACAGCGCTTTAGGGGATTTTCAGATAAAATACAACTGTGCTACGCAATATGCGCACCTTGCAATTTTTCCAGAAAAACAACCCTTTACATTTGAAATACCCCCAACAAACTATATATTCTCTGGAAGTACACACCTCAGGCTTTCTAGGCGTACCAGGCTTGTTGATGTGGCCATAGTTTTCTGGAAGTAATCCCTCAATGGATTCTTTGGTTGCAAAGAGTTTCCCTAAAAAAAGGATAAAAAAGCAGAATCAAAGCCACATTTTCCTAAAAAAACTATATACAAACAAGAAAAAACAAGTTTAATCTGAAAACGCAACATCCCCCGAACAGAACAATACCCAACATGCATAGCTACTGTCAAGGGAAGAGTTGCCAAACACCCCAAAGTAAAGCATGTGCGTAACGGTAATTTTACTTGAAAATTTCAGCTCTGCAGACAAAGTGCGCACCTTGCGATTTTTCAACCAAAACAACCCTTGACATTTGGAATATCCCCCATAAACCATATATTCCCTGAAAGTACACACGTTAAGCTTTCTAAGGGTACCCAGCTTGTTCTAGTGGGCTCATCTTTCTGGAATTATTACCTCAAAGAATTCTTTGGTTGCGCAGGGTTTCCCTAAAAAATTTATAAAAAAGCTGAATAAAAAACACCTTTTCCTAAAATATAAATATGCAAACCAGACAAAACAAGCTAAGTCTGAAAGCGCAAGGTCCCCCGAACAGAACAATACCCAACATGCATAGGTACTATTAACCGTTTTAATTGCCAGCCTACTTGAGATTTTGTCACCCTCTGTTGACAGGCCATTTTTCCCCATTCTGCGTCATGTTTTGCGCCATTTTTGCTGGAACTTTCAGGAAAATTATATATATTTTTTTGCAGCAGCAGAGTTTAGGCTTTAACATGAAATGTCTTGTTTGTAATTTTTTATTTTTTTTTACAATATTATTAAGTAAAATTAATAAATAAATAAATAAAAAAATTTTTTAGAAAATTGACTCCTTTATTTTAAATAAAAAATGTATTTTATTAAGGAAAATCATATTGCATGTGAAAGCCCCATTTCTACCGATTAGAACGGTACCACATATTTATCGGTAGCCCCCTGTTCCTGCCCAGGAGACCCCTCTAACCGAAACAAGTATTTTATAACATTCACAAAAAAAATACAACTACCATCCACACTACAAAGGGTTAAATCGAGAAAAAAAATGACATAGGGTCCCCCCTCCCAGGGGAGGGAGACCCCATTTTTTTTTTGATTTTTAAGGGTTAAAAACCCTTAAAAATCAAAAAAAAAATTTACGTGGGGTCCCCCTTACCCAAAGTAACCAGCCCGGGACCAGCTATGGGGGCTTGTAGGCACAGAGTGGGGGGGGCAGCTTTTGTGGCCCCCCCACCCTGCAGCCTACGAGCCCACATAGCCTATGTGGGCCCGGGCTCTTCTGCCCCCCCCCCTGGCCTTTGGGGAGGCAGGTAATGGGGGTGCCGGGGGTTAATGGCAAGCCACCTGCGCTAGCGGGGTGGCTTGCCATCCCCCCAGCCTTGTGAACTGGTATAGGGGTCATGGACCCCTTACCAGTTCACAAGGGGTTAAAAGTAAAAAATCACACAGACACAGAGAAAAAAAAACTTTATTTTTCTTTTTTTACACTGTACTCACCTCCGATCCGACGTCCCTCGCCGCTGTCACTGACAGATGCCGGTGGTGATCGGCGCAGGGCGGGTGACAGGCGAGGGGGCTCCGATCGGAGCCTCCTCACCTGACACCCGCCCTGCTCCGATCAGACAGATGCCGGAGCTCGGAGGGGGTATAGGAGGAGCGGGATGACGTCATCCCGCTCCTCCCACAATGGGCGGGGCTAGGAGGCGGCGGCCATCGCCGCCATTACTAGAAGACTGAAGACTGCGCAGCCCGGGGGGGGGATCGGACCCCCCCCGGTGAAGAGGAGACCCGACAGAAGGCTCGGGCGTGGAGGTGAGTAAATGACAGTTTGTTTTTTTTGTTTTTTTTACAGCGCTGATGTCAGCGCTGGAAACGGGGGGGGGGGGGCGGCTGGTTTCGGGCCCCCCCCTGAAGACGGAGGACGACGGGGGGGCGATCGGATGCCCCCCGCAGGAACAGGGGACCCCAAGCTTCACGGGGATACCGGAGGTAAGTGTTTTTTTTTTCTATTTTTTAACTGTTTGGGGGAAATGCCAGGCACGTAGTTTCTACGTGCTTGGCACTTAACGGTAGGAGAAGCAACCACGTAGAAACTACGTGCTTGGCATTTAAAGGGTTAAGGGACTGTTATGTAAACCACTAAGCGTGTATAGAAGATGCATTAGCTGCCAAGTTATTCCAAGTATGTCACACACCCCACTTCCATTATTCATGACATATGGGTTATGGTCCAGTAGAGGGCGAACTTCTGCAGAGATGAAAGCAAAAAAGAAGCCCCTCCCGATCCATAAATACCTGGGACCTCCCACACATACCCCAGTTCCTTCTCTGCAGGACGGCAAGCAAGTCAGAAGATGTCTGCTGCTCTTCCTTGCAGGTATGCCGGGCTTACACCCGGCCATGTTGTGCTCTATTTCTGCCCGGACCTTTATGCATTAAGCCCAATTCTAGCCTCCCAGCCTTGGCTGCAGGTCCAGGTGATGGTAGGCTTCACTTTAATAGGTGTTTAGGGAGCCATGCTCCCCCGTGAGACATCATACAAGGGGGTAGGCGGTATCCGGGTTGGTGATCCCGGTTTGGGATGCCCTGTCTCCATTTACTTCCCTTACACCTTATGGTGAGGGATTCTCCCCCTTCCGGGTCCCCTCTGTTAACCCTCCAGCAGGGGGGGGGGGGGGGGGGGGGGGTGGCATTGTTCTGCTATCTTTCATTTTTTATATGTGTGTGTGTGTGAGTGTGCTTGTGCGCTTGATTCACGTTTGCCGCTTTGCGCTCTCCTGCAGTATGGGGAGCTTATTCCCCTCAGGCTGAGTCTGTGAGTCTCTGTTTTTTGCACCATTGCGGGCCCATCCCATTGCTGGGAACCGCATTGCTGGATTCGGAGGAAAGGGGGCCGGGCGCGGCGCGCGCTGCTGTATTTGGATCCCCACCCATGACGGACACTGCTATTGTATGTCCCATATGTCATGAATAATGGAAGCGGGGTGTGTGACATACTTGGAATAATACCATTTTGTGATTACTCACCTGTAAAATGGGTATTATAAGTATGTCACACACCCCGCTTCATCCCGCCCTTTGGTATTTTGGATCCTTTATATGGTGAACCTTTTATTGTTAAGAATGTTTTATTGTCTCTTCCTGGTCCCCTTACTGCTGTCATATACTGGGGTATGTGTGGGAGGTCCCAGGTATTTATGGACCAGGAGGGGCTTCTTTTTTGCTTTCATCTCTGCAGAGGTTCACCCTCTAGTGGACCATAACCCATATGTCATGAATAGTGGAAGCGGGGTGTGTGACATACTTATAATACCCATTTTACAGGTGAGTAATCACAAAATGGTATTTTTCTAAAGTGGTAAACTGTATGCCCAAAGACAATAGGAAAGATTATACTTGTACCTACAGTAAGTGAATATAAAAAGAAAGAGTATACTAATATCTTCTTTTTTCTATCATTCACTCTGGTACACAGCTTCAGCGCTGAAAATGCTGTTTACCTAAGTGAATGTCAAGAGAAACATCTTCTACAGTGAGTATACTAAAATCTTCTTTTTCCTAATCTTCAGAGGATTTAATTTGTCATTGCCCCATTTTTTTCTGATTAATCCAATGTATCTTATTAGCTGTTCATGCTCTTATCTTATGCAGTCTGATTGAGTCTTTAAAGTTCTGGCGTACTCGGTTCCTGTTGCTTCCTTCTTGTGTGGGACCTACAAAGCGCATCACTGAGGGGGAGCAACGATGTGATGTGTATGGAGATCGGCCCAGATCTGAGCAGGAAGAAGCACAATTATTGGATGGCTTCTTGCGATTTGTGGAGGGTCTGAATCGTATCCGCAGACGTCACAGATCAGATTGGATGATTCGGGTACTTACTTTTTATCCCGTTAAGTTAATATATATATATATATATATATATATGTATATGAGGTGTTTTTTGCTCCAATTTTTTTCCATTACTCTAGAAGGGAGCAGGTATGAAGGGACTTCAGCTTCCAGCTTACCCACCGGAAACTTCTGGACCTCCAGTAGGAAAAAAAGGAACATCTGCACTCTCAGCTCTTCTAGAGATGGAAGCCAATCAGAAGTAAAAAAAATACAATAAAAATATCTTCCAAAAAAGCATTTAAGACAACATAAACATTTAAAACATGTCTTAAACATGTATTTTCAGGAGTTTGGGGGAGCAACAAGTTTTGGCTCACACTGTAAAAGCCTCATGTCAGAACACAGATCCAGCTGTCACTCCTACCTCTGTAGATAGCCCTCGTAAGGTGAGACAATTATAGAGATTTGTACAGCCTATGCCACTGCTTGGTGATTTCTGGTCAACCTGTTTCTCTAATGTCTGTGTCTTTCAAAATGCAATGGTGTTCAGTTCAAACCTTTCTCTATCTGTCTTTACGGCTTTCTGTGCACTGTTGCTTTCCTCTCAGGATGGGGCATTTTTCATGGATTTTGTTCGCAGCCCGCGTACAGCACCTTCATTCAATCCACAGGTTAGTACAAATAGCACTGTGACAGCTCAGGGATATGCATGAGTTTGTAATAATATGTAAACATATGTAATCATATTGGTTAGATGTATAACATTTTGCTTAAACCCTACATTACTAAAATGAATGTTTTTTATGTTTCTTGCACTTGCATTTTGCTCTATGTGTCTCTCATTAGTATGCAGCATGTGCTTTTTACACGTGTATCTTCTATATCTACCATAACACTTTTATTGATGTGTGAATACATGTACTATCAAACCCCTGCATGTGAAAACATTTCTTTCAGAATTACACACATCAGGAGGGTACCCCAGGACCACATGTGATCTGCATTCACAGTTTATTATAAATTATTTCACCTGGTTGCTGTGGTGGCAGTATAAGATAGTAAGAGACACTGGTGGCTTCAGGCACTCTGTTCAGTGAGGGGTTGGAGAGCATGTAGATTTCATATGCTCTTTTCTCTTCCCTTCACTCAGTCTCCAGGACAAGTCCTTACATTAGGGGTATATCCTTTTGTATCCTGAAGAGTCTAGAGTGTGCTGGAGATTATGCAAAGCTAACCCCCCCCCCCCCCCCCCCCTGTCGGCTCCTTCTGTGGGGAAGGGTGTTAACCCCCCCAGAGTTCTTTTCCAGCAGGAAAAGTCAGACGTGTTTTCTCATGGCTCTTTTAGCTATGAGCATTTTTATTTTCCCCACTTCCGCATGCCCTGTTATGGCGGGACACAGTGGGAGTCAATCACCCATTGCTGCCAGCTCTGCCGCCTTGGACTGTTGGTCAGCCGCCAAAAAAAGAGGACATGGCCCAGTTGGAGATCTGCGGCAGTTTGCATCCTCAGATCTGCTGTCTCAAACCAGGGCTGCCACCTCCCTGCACAGGAGGTGGCACAGCAGGAGCAGGACTGTATCAGCAGTTCTGCTAATCACCCAGCACTGATCAAGGCATGACGAGAGGTCCTGCAGACAATATTGGTGGCGCTGCTGCCTTAAACCGGGACCGACTGTCTCCCCCTACCAGACAGGACATGACTGGAAACTCGCGGACTGTATCACAGCTCAAGACCTCCATGCTTGCGGGTTTGAGTGAGGACCTTTGCCATCTGCATTCATGTCTGTCATGCATTCATTACTGTCTAGTCGAGAAGGTTGTGGGGTAAGTCAGCTAAAATCCCTCATTGCTGCAGAAACTATATTTAAGGGAATCTCTCCCTTCTGTCCTAGTTGTTCCACAGTGCCAGGCAAGCAATGAACCTTCAATGCATATGTTAGTGGCCAAGCCAGCCAGATCTATTTTATGTCTTATTCCATGTACTGCCGAATGGAGGAGATGCTCCCATATGCAGGCCGAGAGGACTGTCTACTGCAATTGTGATGTGTTACAGGCCCACATTTCCCAACGGCTAGGGGGAGAAGTAAGAGGTATGGTCTGGGCTCAAAAGAGGATTCAGCATAATTTCACCAAGTAGACCCTACTAGTTCATCTGCCTTCACTCATCCATTTTCATCACACATCGGCAGAGCGCGGTAGGCCATTTCAGGCCCATGGGAATAACTCTATCCTTTCCTCGCTCACAGAATGGAAACATATTTGCACTCATAACCCATCCATAACAGTGCAGAGGGCTTATTCTGCCCTATACCAGGAAATAGTGCCATTGGTCAAGTACAGCAGTATAGCATGGAGGGTCTGCTGTCAGGTTGGAACAGACGACCTCGTGTATATATCCAGTAGGTGTATTTACGCTTCCTGGATCTAACTCATCTGAGAATTTTCACACTATTCTAAGTGTTCCAGAATATTCCTTACTCCTGGGTAATACATCCACAAGATGGTGCTGGACTGCAGAAAACAGCTTGTGGCTCCTCCTGACCCTATATAAGTTAGGGACCTCCCACAAATTCCCCAGTTCTTTTCTGCAGTCTGCGCTGAGAAGATATAAGATAGCTCTCTTGTGGCACAGGTGAGCGGGGCTTATTGCCTGCGGCCCTGCAGGACTATTCCCACCCGTTCCGTCCCATTTACTGCCTCCCAGCCTCGGCTGATAAGGTTTGGGTGAAGGTAGGCTATTGTGCTGAGGAGCTAGGCTCCTACCGCAGTCCCTGCTCTAACAGGGTTGGCGGTTTAGGCTAATGGTGAGCCTTTTGGGATGCCCCCACTGCCTCATGGTTTTTGCCAGGTTATCCTGTGCAGTTAAACCCTATGCCCATTTCCCCCTCCACCCTCACTCCTTATATTAGTCCTTGGGCGCCGTTTCTCCCTGGGAATTCTGCCGTTATCCTCCCTCACTCTCCCTTCGGGAGATCTCCGGGGGGGGAGGAGGGGGTTTGTCTAGTGGTTTAAGACTGTAGACATATGTTGTGCTTTGTCACTTTATTAAAACGCGCCACCGCGTGTTTGTACTGCGCTCCGCGGCTGGCAGCCCCATTCACCATAGAGCTGCCGGGCTGCTACTGGCCAGCCGGATCACGTGGGCGTGCTTCGAGCTCTTCAGGGCCCCTCGAGCTTGCGGACGCCATTTTGTCTTCTTCCTGTTGCTGCTGGCTCCTTGTGGGGGTGATTTTTCTTTGGTTTTATTCTTAGTATACAGTACGTCCTGCTCCAAATCTAATACTTATTTGAGGCCCCTCAAATACCCAGGGACCTCCCACAAATCCCCAGAATTTCTCTGCAGTCTGGCTGCGAAGGGCGAGAAATTGGCTCTCTACTCGCAGGTGAGCGGGGTTATTAACCTGCGGCCCTGTAGGACTATTCCCACCCGTTCCACTAGTAATATGCCTCCCAGCCTTGGTTGCGCTGGTCGGGTGAAGGTAGGCAGCACCGCCGTTGGTGCTTAGGAGCGCTGCTCCACCGTAATCCCCCACCAAAGGGTAGGCGGTTCAGGCTTATGGTGAGCCTCTATGGGATGCCCCTTCCGCACTATTGCCCCTGCCTCGGTGGGCCCTATTTAAGTGGCCGCCGTCCTCTCTCATCCTCCTTGTAGTCTTCGGGGGAAAAGGGGGGGGGGTGTATGTGTATAGATATGTATGTTACGCAGTCTGTGCTTTCACTTTTCACATTTCTTCTTGTGTCAGCGCTGACTTGTCTGTATTGCTTTTAAATTTACCGCCGCCGCGCGCTGACTTGGCTCCGCGCTTGGCAGCTGCATTACCTCAGCTGCTGGTGCGCCATCATTGGCTGTTGGCCTTTTGGCTTTGCGCTCTTCGGGGGGGCGGGGCCTGTCTTTGGCGCGTTCCGCATCATCGCTATTACTGGCCCGCCCCTCGAGGTATACCGACGCCATCTTTTCTGACTTGGTTGGCCTATGCGCGACGGACTCCTACCTACCGCGGTCCGTAAGTGCCCTCGCGGGCGGCCTTATCTGCTTCACTTTTGTTACGATGTACTTAAGGTCTTGTCTGCTTATGTCTTTCAGGCGGGACGAACCCTTCTTGGGTCCCGGCCCTGTTTTTAGTATATTACTTGTAGGCCTTGTACAAATTATACTCCCACGTCCCTAGCGGGTTATTGGGGCATCCAGGGTTGCTATATAGCGTCATTCCCTATCGGCGTATAGCGCCGCTATAATCACCATATGGAGGCATCCCAGGATAATGTTACCGGGGTCCCTTTGGGACAAGACCGGCTGTGTGTAGCGTGTGGGCAGCCTCATGCTGACGCTGACAAGGCGCGGGTCTGTGTACCCTGTGCTGAGCAGGTGCTTGCATTGCAATCTGGCCTGCCAGTGGCTGCACCTCGTTTCACTTCACCTACTCCCCCAAGCTTAAATCTCACTCCTGCTGAGTTGCATACAAGTGGGGATTCTCAGCTTGATGTGTCTTCTAGACTGGCTACTGCTGAACAGATTATAGCGAAGTTTTTAGCGCGTAAGGCCCCTGCTAAGAAGCGGCACTTGACGCCTAACGTTACTGTTTTCCCTATGGGAACTGAGGATTTTATGAATCTGTGTGGCTATACCCCGTCTGATGAAGGGGAGCTCTTTTCTGATTCAGGCTCATCTGATGAGAGACCGAGGGGTCATGACGATTCTGGCTCTGACCCCTGGGCCCCGGATGACACTGACAGATTATTGACCCAGATTTTTGAGGTTCTGTCTATCTCTCTCCCTGTTGAGGCTCCCAGGCAAAGAGGGGAGCTTTTCCATACAGCAAGATCACGTTTGGAATTTCCAGAGCAGGCACATTTCCATAACCTTGTGCTCAAGGAATGGGAGCGCCCCAGTAAACTTCCCGGGGTTCCAAAGAGTTGGGATAGGAAGTATCCCTTTCCTGCTGAGATGGTTAAATGTTGGTCATCCCCCCCCCCGAGGTGGATGCCTCGATCCCAGGGCTATCTAACACCTCTGTCATGCATTCCCCTGATTCTACTACCCTGCAGGATGCCGAAGACCGGCGTATTGATCAGCTGGCATCTCACACCTTTGCATGTGCGGGGACGGCACTGCGCCCGGTCTGTGCCTCTGCCTTTACTGCTGTGGCCACTAGAACCCTTATCAGAAATATGCTTGATAGTGCCCCTGATGATTTGCCTTGTGAGGTGTTTAATGCACTCTCCAGTTGTGATGTTTTTGTAAATTTTGTCCTATCAGAATTGGATGACACTGTAAGGGAATGCCGGACACCCTTCTCTCTTCAGCCAGGTAATCCCCAATCTCCACCGCCTCTTCTGCCTATAGACAAGTCCCCGCTCGCTGGAGACGCGGATTATGCCTCTCCAGACTCGGTTACCCCCAGGTCTTATTTGGCGCAAAGATTACTGGCTTAAGGTGGAGACGGATGAACAGTTGGGTATCCCAAGGATGGATGCCGGAGAGAATTTTGGTTTGAGCGTGGAAACCAGACAAAGACAAGTCCAAAACGAGCAGGGGTCAAAGCCGTGTGGTCACAGAGCGTGGTATCCGAGGGGTTAAACGTAGAAGGGTCAAAAACAAACCGAGGTCAAACCAGGAGGGCACCGAAACGCAGTATCAAAAGGATCAGGCAGAGACGTAGTCAGACAGGCGAATGGTCAGGGCAGGCAGCAGACAAGGATGGTCAGAGACAAGCCGGATTATAACGACAACTGTAAGCACGGTTCAGAAAACACACCCTATCAACCAGAGGCTATAACGGGCACTGGAGGACGGGGCAAAACAGTATTTAAGGGAACACTGGCCAATAGGAAGGGGAACCTGGTGATTGGTGATCGGGGAGGGAAAATGTGCTGATTGGTGCACTATACAATTTGCCAATGAGAGCAGTCCCAGGAACTGGACCGCCCTGGCCAGACGAACTATCCAGTCCCTGGGTCTGTCTCATTCCAAGGACAGAGTAATAGGCTAATATACTTGCCCCCGGCGGATGCGCTGGGAGCAGCGCCGCCGAGGGGCATAAACAGAACGTGAGCACGAGGCTGGCCGGGCGCGCCCCCTGCAGGGAGGGAAGCGACCGCGCCGGCTGCGGAGACAGAGGGGCCGCCTGTCCCCACCGCGGGACACCCAGGGAGGCAGCCGCGCCCCGCCGCCGCCGCACACAGCGCCTTATAGAGACAGCCGGCCGACGGGGCTGCCGGAAGCCAGGCAGCGGAGCTCCCCGGGAGGACGCGCCGCGGGACAGACGACGGGGAACAGGTAAGATCCTAACAGACACCATCAGAATGTGTGCCAGAACTTCTGCCCTCGTGGTGGCTATACGCCGCTCGGTTTGGCTGCGCCAGTGGGCTGCTGACAACGCTGCCAAGAAGGCCCTCACTGGGTTTCCCTTTAAAGGACTGCGTCTGTTTGGAGACCGCCTGGACCTTTTTGCTAAGGGAGGCAGGTTACCCCAGCGCAGGCGCCAACCTCGGCCCTTTCGGGGTCAGGGTTCCTTCTCCTCCCCTTACCGTGGTTCAAGACAGGGAAGGGGGGGGTGTCCTTCCCTGGGGCCAGAGGAGATTTCTGGGGTAGAGGCAGAGGATGTGGACGTCCTGGCTCCTCCTGGGGTCCCAAAGCTAAATCCTCTCCCAAGCCCCCTCAGGCATGATGGGGCGCCCTCACCCATCCGGGTGGGGGGACGGCTGCAGCACTTTGCTCACGTCTGGAGGCTTCATGTCTCAGACCGGTGGATTCAGGAGGTAGTGTCCTCCGGTTACAAGTTGGAGTTTGCTGCCGATCCCCCTACAAGGTTCATCAGATCCCGGATTCCTCAGGACCCTGTGTCAGCTCAGGAGCTAGTGCAAGCAGTGCAAGGCCTCCTGGAGCTGGGTGTCATCTGTCAGGTCCCTTTAAGAGAAAAAGGCAAGGGCTATTATTCCAACCTATTAACAGTACCCAAATAGGATGGTTCTGTCAGGCCCATCCTGGACTTAAAGATTCTCAACAAGTTTGTCAGGGGCAGGCGCTTTTGCATGGAGACTCTGCCATCAGTTCCCTGCGCCAAGGGGATTTTATGACTTCTGTGGACATCAAAGATGCTTACCTTCATATTCCTGTGTTCCCAGGTCATCAAAGGTTCCTCAGGTTCGCTCTGATGGATCAACACTACCAATTTGTGGCCTTGCCCTTCGGCCTCACTTCAGCTCCCAGGGGGTTCACCAAGATGCTGGCTGGCGTGATGTCTCTGTTCAGATGTCAGGGCGTCCGCGTGCTTCCCTATCTGGACGACATCCTCATCACTTCCCAGTCTCTACATCAGGCAGAGTTGGATACTCAGCTGGTGGTGTCCACTCTGGAGTCATTTGGATGGGTGATCAACCACCCCAAGTCCTCACTGTCCCCTTCGTTGGTAACTCCATTCCTAGGAATGAATCTGGATACAGTTCAGGCAAGGATCTTCCTTCCTCAGCAGTAGGTGGACAGTCTGATTACACTGGCTCAGTCCCTCCTAGCTTGTCCCCATCCCTCCATCAGGCAGGGGATGCTGCTGGTGGGCCTGATGGTGGCGTGCTTCGAAGCGGTCCCTTATGCTCAGTTCCACTTGAGGCCTCTGCAACTTCACCTATTGTCTGTATGGGACAAGGACCCAGCGTCCCTGGACAGGGTCTGTGTGCTCTCCCCCTGGTCAGGAGGTCCCTCTTGTGGTGGATGGACTCAAGGAACCTGTTGGGGGGCAGATCCTTTCTAGCCCCTTCCTGGGAGACAGTCACCACGGATGCCAGTCTGTCAGGTTGGGGGGGTTTCTGGAAGTCCCTGCGGTTCCAGGGGAGGTGGGGCCCTCAGGAGGCCCACACACCTATCAATGTCTTGGAGCTGCGAGCGATCAGGTTAGTTCTGGCTCGCTTGACTACTCCTCTTCAGGGCCTGCCTGTTCAGGTGCGCTCGGACAACCAGACGGCAGTTGCCTACATCAATCACCAGGCAGGGACCCGGAACAAGGGGCCCCTCCCGGAAGCGTCTCTGATCCTGACTTGGGCAGAGGCCAATGTCCCCTGCATTTCAGCTGTGTACATCACGGGGGTGGAAAATCACCTGGCGGACTCTCTGAGCAGGGGGACCTCTCGCCAGGGAGAATGGTCCCTATGCAGCAGGGTGTTTCAATCTCTGTGTCACCATTGGGGCCAACCAGATGTGGATCTGTTTGCGTCCCGCCACAATCACAAGCTTCCAGCTTTTGTCTCTGTCCTGTCATGGAAGGACTTTCAGTTCCTGTATGTCTTCCCCCCCAATTCCCCTGCTGGGCAAGGTTCTGCGCAAGATTGCTCTGGAAGGGGTGCCAGCAATTCTGGTGGCCCGTAGGTGGCCAAGAAGAGTGTGGTTCGCAGACGTGGTACAGCTGGCAGTAGATCAGTACGCTCTGCCCTTGGTGCCAGATCTGATCACTCAGGGCTCACTACGCCATCCCAATTTACAAACTCTGGCTTTGACGGCTTGGCTGCTGAAACCTCCATCTTGATGGAGAAGGGGCTGTCTTCCTCAGTTGTGGACACTTTGATTAAAGCTAGGAAGAAGTCTTCCTCTTCCATTTATTACAGGGTTTGGCGTGCCTACATTGACTGGTGTGAGTCTAAGTCTCTTCCCTGTCGTGTCTTCTCTATTCCCAGGATTCTGGAGTTCCTGCAGCATGGGTTGGAGATGGGGCTCCAACTCAGTACTATGAAGGGTCAGGTTTCTGCCCTGGCTATTTTTTTCCAGAAATCTTTTGCTCAGCACCCTCTGATCAGGACTTTTTTCCAGGGGGTCACTTATGTGCGTCACCCACGTAAACCTATGGTGCCTGTTTGGGATCTGAACTTGGTTCTGTCAGCCTTGCAGGGTGCTCCTTTTGAACCTGTGCAGGATGCTGCCTTGGCCATTCTTACGCTCAAGGTTGTGTTTCTGGTGACTATCACTTCTGTCAGGCGTGCGTCTGAGTTGGCGGTGCTGTCCATTCAGCCCCCCTACTATGAGACACACCAGGACAAGGTGGTGTTTCGTTTCAAACCTGATTTTCTGCCTAAGGTAGTGTCTGCCTTTCATTTGAATCAGGATATTGTTCTTCCTTCTTTGTGCCCTAATTGGATGTGGTTAGGTGTCTGAAGTACTATCTGGTGGCTACTGCACCTTTCAGGAAAACTGATGCTCTTTTTGTGGTCCCTTCTGGTCCTAGGTAGGGTTTGGCTCCTGCCAAGTCTACTATAAGCAAGCGGATTCGTCAGGCTGTGATTCAGGCCTACTCTGCTAAGGGGAAGAATCCCCCCTTCCACCTTACGGCTCATTCCACTCATGCTATTGCCTCTTGGGCCTTTCAGCACCAGGCTTCTGTTGAACAAGTTTGCAAGGCTGCTACTTGGTCTTCTGTTCATACCTTTTCAAAGTTTTACAAGGTTGATGTTAGGGCCTCAGCTGGCGCTGTTTTGGGCCGAAAGGTTCTGCAGGCGGCAGTGGTTTAAACTGCCTGCTGCTGATTTTTCTTGGGGATCCCACCCTACTTTATGGACACTGCTATTGGATGTCCCAACTGTAAGTATTAGATTTGGAGCAGGGCATACTGTATACTAAGAATAATACAATTCTGTGATTACTCACCTGTAGAATTGGTATTATGAGTATACAGTACGTCCTGCTCCAACCCACCCTTGGTTTGCATTTCTTGGATCCCCTGTATGGTGATTTTTATCATTGTTATAGTTGATAGTTTGGATTGATTAATGCTCCCGGCTTCTCCTTAACTGCTTTTCAATGCTGGGGATTTGTGGGAGGTCCCTGGTTATTTGAGGGGCCGGGAGGAGCCTATTTTCGATGTCTCTGCAGTCCAGCGCCATCTGGCGGAGTATATCCCAACTGTAAGTATTAGATTTGGAGCAGAACGTACTGTATACTCATAATACCAATTCTACAGGTGAGTAATCACAGAATTGTATTTTTCTTATGCCTTATTCTCATGGGAATATTTGATTATGTCTTTCAGGCGGGGTAAAGCTTCGGTCCTTTGGTCTTCCCGGCCCTCTCCCATCATTATCTCCCATTTCCCTAGCGGTTCATTTGGGCATCCCTGGTAGCTCTTTAGCATTAACCCTTACTGGCCTACTGTGCCTTTCAAATCACCATATGGAGGCTTCTGGGGATAATGAGCCTGGGATTCCTTCGGGACAAGCCTGGCTATGTGTTGCGTGTGGGGTATCCCCAATCGGTGATGATGTCAGGGTATGTGTATCCTGCGCCCAGCAGGTCCTTGCACTGCAGTCTGGGTTACCCCTCGGGCTTCTCCTACCCCCCCCACGCTTGCATCTGACCCCCTACGAGGAGCATACCAGCGGGGAGTCTCAGCCTGATTTGGCTGCACGGGTGGCCAGCATTGAAAAACTTATTGCTGGTTCTGCCTCACGTAAGGCTTCTGCTAAGAAGCGGCATTTATCTCCCGCCATCTCCCTCTTTCCTGTGGAAACTGAGGAAATTTTTGACACTACTGGTTATTCCCCCCTGGAGGAGAGGAGGGGGAATTGTTCTCTGATTCAGAATCATCTGAGGAGCAGCCTAGGGTTTATGGTGGTACAGGGTCTCCCTTTGGGGGAGATCTATGGTCCTTAGATGACACTGACAGGCTTTTGGCTCATATTTTTGAAGTGCTCTGTATCTCCCCTCCTGCCGTGGCTCCGCAGCAGCAGGGTGAGCTCTTTCATACGGTTAAACCACGTTTGGAATTCCCGGAGCAGTCTCACTTTAATAATCTGGTGCTCAGAGAATGGGAGCGGCCTAGCAAGCTGCCAGGGGTGCCCAAGAGTTGGGACAAAAGGTATCCCTTTCCTGCTGATGTGATTAAGCGTTGGTCATGTCCTCCCGAGGTGGACGCGCCCGTTCTGGGGCTGTCCAATACATCTGTCATGCATTCTCCTGACACTACTACCCTGAGGGATGGTGAGGACCGGCGTATGGACCAACTGGCTTGCCATGCCTTTGCCTGTGTGGGGACCGTGCTACGCCCGGTGTGTGCCTTTGCAATTACAGCTATTGCTATTAAGGGTTTGCTTAAGAGTCTCTTAGAGGGGGCCTCTGATGACGCGGGAGGAGAAGAGTATAGATCTCTCCTGCTTTGCTATGAATTTGTTTCATATGTCCTGTCTGCTATGGATGATGCCATTAGAATGTGTGGTAGAACTTCTGCCCTGTTGGTGGCTATACGCCGCTCTGTCTGGCTACGTCAGTGGGTAGCTGATAATGCTGCTAAGAAGGCTCTCACTGGTTTCCCTTTCAAGGGCCTGCGCCTTTTTGGCGCTTGGATTTGTTTGCCAGGGGCGGTAGGTTACCTCAACTTAGGAGGCCGTCCCGGTCCTTTCGGGGGATGGGTGCCCTTCTCCCATCCTTCCGTGGTTCCAGACCTGGCCGAGAAGTCTCCTTTACTGGGGCCCGCGGTGATCACTGGGGAAGGGGCAGAGGACGTGGCTGTCCTAGCCTCTCCTGGGGTCCTAAGCCAAAATCCTCACCCAAGCCTCCTCAGGCATGAAGGGGCGCCCTCACCCATCAGGGTGGGGGGGCGGCTTCGGCTCTTTGCTCACGTCTGGAGGCTTCACATCTCAGACCGGTGGATTCAGGAGGTAGTGTCCTCCGTTTACAAGTTGGAGTTTGCTGCCTGGCCGCCCCCGAGATTCATCAAATCCCGGATGGCTCTAAACCCCCTGTCAGCTCAGGGTCTGTGCCTTGCTGTCCAAAACCTTCTGGAGTTGGTGGTCATCTGCCAGGTGCCTTTGAGGGAAAGGGGCATAGGCTACTATTCCAATCTTTTCACTGTTCCCCAAAAAGACGGGTCCATCAGACCTATCCTGGATTTAAAGTGCCTCAACAAATTTGTCAGATTCAAACACTTTCGCATGGAGACTCTGCGCTCAGCTGTTAATTCACTATGCCCAGGGGACTTCATGACCTCTGTAGACATCAAGGACACTTACCTTCATGTACCAATCTTCCCAGGTCATCAGAGATTCCTCAGGTTCACTTTGGAGGATGAGCACTATCAATTTGTGGCTTTGCCTTTTGGTATCACCTTGGCTCCCAGGGTATTCACCAAGGTGCTGTCGGGCGTACTGGCTCTGCTGAGATCTCCGGGCATTCGCATCCTTCCTTACTTTAGACGACATTCTCATCATGTCTCAATCTCTCCAGCAGGCCGAGCTGGATACTCAGCTGGGGGTGTCCACACTGGAGTCCTTCGGCTGGGTGATCAACCACCCCGAGTCTTTCCTGTCACCGTCAATGGTGAGGTCCTTTCTAGGCATGACTCTGAATACATCTCAGGTCAAGATTTTTCTCCCTCAGCAGAAGGTGGAGAGTCTTCAGGCCCAAGCCAGGTTCCTTATGTCTTGCCCTCATCCCTCCATCCGGCAGGGGATGCAGCTGGTGGGCCTGATGGTGTCTTGCTTCGAGGCGGTTCCATACGCTCAGTTTCACATGAGACCTCTTCAACTTGACCTCTTGTCAGTTTGGGATCGGGACCCTCGGTCCCTGGATCAGGTGTTGGTTCTGTCCCCTCTGGCCAGACGGTCTCTCTCATGGTGGCTGGACTCAAGAAACCTGTTGGTGGGCAGACCCTTTCTGGTCCCGTGCTGGGAGACAGTCACAACAGATGCCAGTCTGACAGGTTGGGGGGGCTTCTGGAAATCTCTGAAATTCCAGGGTCAGTGGGGCCCTCAGGAGGCACACCTATCACCGTTCTGGAATTTAGGGCGATAAGGTTGGTTCTCGCCCAATTGACTCCACACCTTCGGGGTCGGGCGGTTCAGGTCCGCTCGGACAACCAAACGGCGATTGCCTACATCAATCATCAGAGAGGGACACGGAGCAAGAGGGCCCTCAAGGAAGTGTCCCTGATACTGTTTTGGGCAGAGGAGAATGTGCCCTGCATCTCAGCTGTGTACATCCCAGGGGTGGAGAATCTGGAGGCAGACTCCCTCAGCAGGGGGACCTTTCGTCTGGGAGAATGGTCCCTCAGCAGCAGGGTGTTTCGCTCCCTGTGCCACCGCTGGGGTCAGCCAGATGTGGATCTGTTTGCGTCCCCTCACAATCACAAGCTTCCAGTCTTTGTCTCTCTGTCCCAGGACCCTCTGGCCTTGGCCATGGATGCACTAGCAATGTCTTGGAAGAGCTTTCAGCTTCTCTATGTTTTCCCTCCTTTTCCTCTGCTGGGCAAGGTGCTGCGCAAGATTGCTCAGGAAGGGGTGCCAACCATTCTGGTGGCCCCCTGTTGGCCAAGAAGGGTGTGGTACGCAGACGTCGTGCAGTTGGCAGTAGATCAGTATGCTCTGCCCAACGATCCAGACCTGCTCACTCAGGGGCAGCTACACCATCTCAATTTACAAACGCTGGCTTTAACGGCCTGGCTGCTGAAACCTCCATCTTGATGGAAAAGGGGCTTCCTGCCTCTGTTGTTAATACCTTGATTCGGGCTAGAAAGAAGTCCTCGTCATCCATCTACTATAGGGTCTGGCATGCTTACATTGACTGGTGTGAGAATAAGTCGCTTCCCTGTAGGGTGTTTTCTATCCCTAGGATTCTGGAATTCCTGCAACATGGTTTGGATTTGGGTCTTCAACTTAGTACTCTCAACGGTCATGTTTCTGCTTGGCCATATTCTTCCAAAGATCCTTTGCTCACCATTGTCTGGTCAAGACCTTCTTCCATGGGGTTACTCACGTGGGTGCTCCACGTAAGCCTATGTTACTAGTCTGGGATTTGAACTTGGTCTTATCTGCCTTGCAGGGGTCTCCCTTTGAGTTTTTGCGTGAGGCCCCTTTGTCCATTTTGACTCTTAAGGTAGTCTTTTTGGTGGTCATCACTTCTGTTAGGCGTGTTTCTGAGTTGGCGGCGCTTTCCATCAAACCCCCTTACTTTGAGAGACACCAGGACAAGATGGTGTTTCATTTTTAGACAGATTTTCTGCCTAAGGTTGTGTCTGCTTTTCATCTCAATCAGGACATTGTTTTGCCTTCTCTATGCCCTAATCCTAGTAACCATAAGGAGCAGGTTTTACACTCTCTGGATGTGGTCAGGACTCTGAAGTTCTATTTGGTGGCTACTGAATCCTTCAGGAAGACTGATGCTCTTTTTGTGCTCCCGTCTGGATCTAAAAAGGGTCTGGCTCCAGCTAAGTCCACTATCAGCAAGTGGATCCGCCAGGCTGTTGTACAGGCCTATTCTGCTAAGGGGAAGGAGCCTCCCTTCCGCCTTACTGCTCATTCTACTCGTGCTATTGGTGCCTCTTGGGCTTTTCAGCACCAAGCTTCTGTTGAACAAGTTTGCAAGGCTGCTACTTGGTCTTCTGTTCATACTTTTTCAAGGTTCAAGTTTTACAAGGTTGATGTTAGGGCCTCAGCTGATTTTGGTCGCAAAGTTCTGCAGGCGGCAGTGGTTTAAACTGTCCGCTGTTACTTTTTGGGGATCCCACCCTACCTTACGGACACTGCTCTTGGATGTCCCAGGAGTAAGGAATATTCTGGAACAGGACGTGCTGTATACTTAGAATAATACAATTCTGTGATTACTCACCTGTAGAATTGGTATTATATGTATACAGCAGGTCCTGTTCCATTCCACCCTTGTTTTTATTATTCTTAGTTACCTCTGCATGGTGATTGTTCATATGTTCATTTTTGAATTCCTGTTATTATTGTCCTCCCAGCTTCTTGTTAACTGCTTGTCAATACTGGGGAATTTGTGGGAGGTCCTTGACTTACATAAGGCCGGGAGGAGCCACACGCTGTTTTCTGCAGTCCAGCTCCATCTTGTGGATGTATTACCCACGATTAAGGAATATTCTGGAACAGGACGTGCTGTATACATATAATACCAATTCTACAGGTGAGTAATAACAGAATTGTATTATTCTAAGTATACAGCACGTCCTGTTCCAGAATATTCCTTATGTCACACACCCTGCTTCAGATAGTCATTACACTTGGGTTATACCGACCTGTAGAGGGCGATCTTGCAGAGATGTCATGAAAAAAAGGGAGCCCCTCCCGGTCCATAAATACCTGGGACCTCCCACTCATTCCCCAGCCTTTCATCTCTGCAGACGGCGAGCAAGTCAGAAGATGGATGTCTCCTCCTTGCAGGTAGCCGGGGTTACTCCCGGCCCCCCTCTTTCGGTCTATTTCTGCCTGGACCTACTGTTATCCCCCTTTTTAGCAAAGAGCCTCCCAGCCTAGGCTGCGGGTCCTGGCAAAGGTAGACGGCACCTTAAGGTGCTTTAGGAGCTATGCTCCACCGTGAGACCCCATACTAAAGGGTAGGCGGTATTCCGGGTTGGTGATCCTGGTTGGGATGCCCTGTCCTTGCCGTTACACCTTTGGGGTGTTAATTCCCCCTTCGCCGCTCACCCATCGTTCCCTACTGCTGAGGGGGGGCGCTTATCCCGCTTTTAGTTTAGTTCCTTCTTTAGAGTGTGTGATTGTGTGCAACTTGTTGTGTGTGTGTTGTGTGCATGATTGATGCATTCCATGGCCGGGCCGGCGGTTTGCGGCGCCGCCGGCCGTTACTGTCGGTCTTCGGGGGAGCTTCTTCCCCTCCGGTGCGGTTTCGGGGGGGGGGCGGGGCGCGATCCTGCGGTCCGCCCCCTCCCTCCCCCCCGTGCCGCTGGTGCCGCTGCGGAGCCTGGTCACTGGCTGGGAGCCGCCTGTTGTCAGGAGAGAGGGGCGGGGTTGGGTGCAGCGCGCGATCCGCGCTGGCCCGCCCTTCTTCATCCTCGATGCCAAGTCCCTCCGCCTCGTGCAGGACACCATTCCGTAAGCGCCCAGTGGGCTCCAGTCTTTCATTGCCTGTGAAGCTGCTTGTCAGCTCGAGATTGATTTATATATTCCTCCATTTATATGTATGTGTGCCTTGGCCCTTCTGTTATGTGCCCTGCATTGTGTGACATGTGTGACAGTCCCCTTTTCTATTCCAGGCGGACCCTTGTTGGATCTTAAAGGGTCCTCCCGGTCCTAGGATCCCTGGTTTAATTTAAGAACTCCCCATAAATCCTCCCACTCGGGACACAGAAGGGGCATCCCGGGTCGCTTATATTGCGTAATTCCCTTGGGTATTGCGACTACCGATAAAATCACCATATGGAGGCTTCCCAGGATACGGGCTCGGGCTCCCCTCGGGGCAACCCCGGCAGTGTTTGGGGTGTGGGGCATCCCTTACAGGGGATGATGTTTTCCTTTGCATACCATGTGCACAGCAGACTATTATGCGGCAGTCCGGATCACCTGCGTCTGGCTCTGCGCCGCCGCTCCCTTCTCCTACCCCTCCCCGCCTGATCCGTACCCCGTGTGATGTTGTCATGAGTGGGGAGTCACAATCTGAGGTGTGTGCCAGATTGTCCAATCTTGAAAAATTATTTTCTAGCGCTGTTGCCAGAAAGAGAAAGCACTTGTCCCCAGCCACGCAGGCTTCTGCTTTTGAGGAGTTTGATTCACTGGACTGGTCTTGAAAAATTATTTTCTAGCGCTGTTGCCAGGCTAAGAGAAAGCACTTATTTTCTAGCGCTTTTGCCAGGCTAAGAGAAAGCACTTGTCCCCAGCCACGCAGGCTTCTGCTTTTGAGGAGTTTGATTCACTGGACTGGTCTGATTACCCCCCGCTAGAGGAAGGGGAGCTATTTGAGGAGTCGGATGGTTCTGACGATCAGCAGTTTGTTGGCACCGATGCAGAGCGGGGTCAGGGGGATTCTTTGGATACCCCTAAGGTCCTGGCTCATATGTTTGAGGTTCTGGAAATTTCTCCCTTCTGTGGTGGCTGGAACCAAGCAATCTGATGAGGGGCAGATCCTTTCTGACCTCTTGTTGGGAGACGGTCACCACGGATGCCAGCCTGTCAGGTTGGGGGGGGGGGGGGGTTTGGAAGGATCTTCAGTTTCAGGGACTGCGGGGGCCTCAGGAGGCTCACGATCCCATCAATGTTCTGAAGTTGAGAGCCATCAGGTTGGTTCTGGGACACTTGACTCATCAATTACAGGGTTTGCCGATTCAAGTTCGGTCGGACAATCAAAGGCAGTCGCCTACATCAATCACCAGGGAGGGACTCGCAGCAGGCGTACCCTCAGGGAAGTGTCCTTGATCCTGGCTTGGGCAGAGAGCAATGTCCCATGCATCTCGGCGGTGTACATTCCGGGAGTGGAGAACACGGAGGCGGACTCCCTGAGCAGGTGCTCATCTCGCCGGGGGGAATGGTCTCTCAGCCCCAAGGTGTTTCGGTCGCTTTGCCACCGGTGGGGGACTCCGGAGGTGGACCTCTTTGCCTCTCGTCACAATCACAAGCTTCCGGCATTTGTGTCTCTCTCGCGGGATCCGCTGGCTCTGGCAGTGGAGGGATCTGGGGTTTCTGTACCTGTTCCCTCCGTTTCCCATGGTGGGCAAGGTGGTGCGCAAGCTGGCCCTAGAGGGTGCGTCAGCAATCTTGGTGGCTCCAAGATGGCCAAGACAGGTTTGGTTCGCAGACGTGGTAAGGTTGGCAGCGGATCAGTTAGATCTGCCCCTTCTGCCGGATCTGCTCACTCAGGGTCAACTGCTCTACCCCAATTTACCAACGCTGGCTTTGACGGTGTGGCTGCTGAAACCTCCATCTTGAAGGAGGAATGTCTTTCTGATGCTGTTATTCAGACTCTGGTTAGGGCTAGAAAGAAGTCTTCCTCTGCCATCTACTATAGGATTTGGAGGTCTTTTTTTTTTTTTATATATTCTTTTTTTTCCATTTTCACTATTACATTACAGAACAGTAAAACAACAATAAAGAGAAAGGAAAGAAACATGGTCTCTGTCTCATATTACAGCAATTGTTAATGTTAAAGTGTTAAAGGATGTCGAGTAGGTATGGTGAAGAAAATCAACGGCATGCCGGGGTCGTCTCACCCAGAGCAGAGGGTTCCGATGCCCCAGTGTTCGGTGAAAGCTCGACACATTGGAAATCTTATAAAAGAGAAACCGTAAAACAGTGTAGGGTAAGGGCCATGGATAGGGGGAGGGGGAGGAAAGGAAAGGGGAGGTGGAAGAGGGGTGAAGGACCAGGTTAAGAAAGGAAGGGAAAGGGGGTTGGCAAGAGGGGAAGAAACAGGGGGAAGGACGTGCGGCAGAGGGAGGGGAGCACACAAAGCCGGTCAGAGGCCGTCCTCTAGGAGGGTCCTGTAGTCCTGTGTGTTCGTGAACTCCACCCAGCTAAACCACTTGAGACGGTGGCTCTCGGTGGATTCGGTTTGTGCTGCGATCAGGCCCTCAAATCTCTCGATCTCTGCCACCCTGTTTAGCCAGGAGGAAATGGTGGGGGGTGTTTGGGTCTTCCAGAGCACAAGGATGCATGCCTTCGCTGCATTTGCCATCTGGCTTAAGACAGATCGCTGGTATTTTTTAGAGGGCATCTCCGAGTGGTGAAGGAGGAAGAAGGCCGGGCCTAGTGGGACCACCCCCTCAGTAATCCGCTGCATTGCGTTCCCAACTTTCTCCCAGAAGTCCGACAATTTGGGGCACGAGTGAGGTCAGGGCCTTGCCTTGCAGGGCGTTTTCTATCCCTAGGGTTTTGGAATTTCTGCAATATGGTCTGGACCTAGGTTTGCAGCTTAGTACGCTGAAAGGGCATGTTTCTGCCCTGGCGGTTCTCTTTCAAAAGTCTTTTGCTCTTCATCCTCTGGTTAAGACCTTTTTCCAGGGGGTTACGCATGTGCGGCCTCCTAGGAAGCCTTTGCTCCCAGTTTGGCATTTGAATTTGGTTCTGTCTGCCTTGCAGGGTCCTCCTTTTGAACCTTTGCAGGATATTGCACTTTCTACGCTTACTCAGAAGGTTGTTTTTCTGGTTGCCATCACTTCCGTTCGGCGTGTATCGGAGTTTGCAGCCTTGTCCATTAAGGCCCCTTTGAGAGGCATCAGGACAAGGTTGTTTTCCGCTTCAAGCCAGATTTCCTCCCTAAGGTGGTCTCTGCTTTTCATCTTAATCAGGACATTGTTCTACCCTCTTTGTGTCCTAAGCCCAGCAATGACAGGGAGAGGGTTTTGCATTCTTTGGATGTGGTTCGCTGTGTGAAGTACTATTTAGTGGCTACTTCCTCTTTTCGTAGGACTGACCCCCTTTTTGTGGTGCCCTCCGGGCCTAGGAAAGGTTTGGCTCCCGCTAAGTCTTCCATTAGTAAATGGATTCGCCAGGCTATTGTTGGGGCCTATTCTGCTAAGGGGAAGATTCCCCCTTTTTGTGTTACTGCTCATTCTACTCGTGCTGTTGGGGCGTCTTGGGCCTTCCAGCACCAGGCCTCTGTTGAGCAGGTTTGTAAGGCTGCTACTTGGTCTTCGGTTCACACTTTTTCCAAATTTTACAAGGTTGATGTGCGGGCCTCAGCGGATGCTGTTTTTGGCCGCAAGGTTCTGCAAGCTGGAGTGGTTTAGTTTGTGCCTTGTTGTCTTGTTTTTGGATCCCCGCCCTTTATGGACACTGCTATTGGATGTCCCACATGTAATGAATGTCTTGAAGCGGGGTGTGTGACATACTTAGAATAATACCATTTTGTGATTACTCACCTGTAAAATGGGTATTGTAAGTATGTCACACACCCCGCTTCACCCTGCCCTTTGGTCTTCTGGATCCTTTATATGGTGAACCTTTGTTAGTTTTAATTGGCTTTCCTGGTCCCTTTACCTTACTGCTATCTTTATACTGGGGAATGAGTGGGAGGTCCCAGGTATTTATGGACCGGGAGGGTCTTACTTTTTTATTGACATCTCTGCAAGATCGCCATCTACAGGTCAGTATACCCACATGTAATGAATGTCTTGAAGCGGGGTGTGTGACATACTTACAATACCCATTTTACAGGTGAGTAATCACAAAATGGTATTTTTGTCTAGCAGCCTGTGACTTAGAGATACCTGATTCCCTTTTTGGGGGTACTCCGTTGGCATATTTTTTGTTGCTAGGGGATATTGGGATAATAATGGTTGAAAACCACTGCTATAAACACTGCCTCATATTATGGCACGTATACGGTTTCTGAGGTGATGCCCTTCTGATGGTGGGGGTTTGGCTGCTGTTTAACTCCTCTCTGTCTTTTAGCCTTATTTTTAGCATGTCTCATATGTAATGACGAAGAGGCAATACCTTAGATCGGTTTAATAAAAATGTTAGATTACATGTTTGTTTATTCCATAAACTAAAGATAAAACAATTTTACCTTGTGACAGATATCTATTGACCAAGGAATCTCCCCTTTTGCCGATGGGAACACCCTGCCAAATAATACACAAATAGTGAATTCTGGAGAGCAGCTGTTTGCCTCATCTGAAATAAAGTATGGACACTTCATTATCTTTTTTAAAAATAATGTTTGGCTTTGAATTTTTCTAACTTTTAATTCTGGTTTAGCTTGCCACAGTTGTCTGGCGGACCAAGTGCTCTTCCATCCAGTGCCAGTCTTAGTGAGATTTTGGAGGCTATGAGACACCCAACGTAGGTGCATTGTTTTGTATACCTTTGTATACCATATCTTTTGTACAATCCTACACAAGGGTGTGCAGTATACACATATGCATAGGAGAGTCACTATAAAAATGGAAGGTAAACACAGTTCATATGCTTTTTATATGTCTATGTGTTCTCTTGCAGTACAGGTATTCCACTGTTGTCTGAACAAAAGGGTCTTCCTCCATGTTGCTTTATTAGCGCTGAAGTTGTTCATTGGCTGGTCAATAACATAAACTGGGTGCAGACTCAGGCTATTGCTATGGACATCATGCAGGTAAGAAACACATCTGTAACCCCCCCCCCCCTTCCCCAAGAAAAAGTTTACGTAATTCTTCTGTTTGTCACAAGAATATTATTTTTTTTTGCAGAAGATGCTGGATGACCAATATATAACTCATGCTTCTGGGGAGACACTTAGAACCTATATATATGGCTTTTACTTGTACAGGATTCCTTCTGAAAGAGAGTCTGAAAGAGGTAGGTCACATGGAGAATACAACATGGCTGACTTATGCTTCATGTGAAGAACCTCTGATTTTTCATATACAGTATAGAATATACACTCCTGTTTTAGGCTGGTGCAAAGAAAAAAATGATTTTAAAAATCGAAGTGTTAATAATTTTATAAATGAACAAAATCATAAGTGATGTCAAGTTTATTGGTCACATATTGGTGAAATGTTTCTCTACGACTGATGGAGAATACAAAAAGATTAAATGCAATAATAGAATCAATATGACATTACAATGTGGTTACCATATATTTCACCCTATAACATGCACTTATTTTACCCCACAACTGTGTGGGGAGGAAATGTCAGTGCGTCTTATCAGGAGAAGATAAGAAAAAAAAAACTCACATATAAATCACTCCCATGCTGATGGCCGGGCCACCACAGCCACAGGAGGCCAGAAGATGGAGGAGCTGCAGGCAGACGGACAGACGGGGTAACTGATCCCTGAGTGACAGGGGAATTCCACACTACATTTGGGAGTGTGAGTGGGGAATGCCACAATGCCTATGGGGAATGTGAGGGGGGGAATGCCACTCTGCCTATGAAAATGGTAGGGTAGGATGCCACACTGTCTATGGGAATGGGATGGGGGAATGCCACACTGCCTATGGGAATGGGATGGGGTTAAAGCAGTGCTGGGGGGGTCTATAGTGTTGACCTGTTTAGGGTCTTGACTTCTAGGTGAATGAACAGAAGAGAAAACTATATTGAGTCAGTTTTTGTTGAGCCCACCCTTTTTACTTCCAAACAGCATCATATTTTCTAGGTTTGCACACACTTTTTGAAGGATCTTGGTAGGGAGCCTGTTTCAGGTACTTGGATGAACTGACTACAGATATTCGATAAATGTTTGCCTGCTCAAATGACTCTTAATGCATTCCTAGACAAACTTGATGATGATGCTGATACCAGGGCTCTGTAGATGTCATATAGTCAATTCCAAGCTTTCTTGCTCTTTATGCTAAAGATAGTTCTTAATCGCATTGGCTTTATGCTCCAAGAGGAAATCATTTTTACAGTAAGTGACTACAATTTTTGTTTTTGTAGTTTCACAAAGCCAAGCTATGCAAGTTAGACTAGCTTGAATGCCTTCTCACTAGTTTTACACTTGGCCACAGAAGGATCACACTTGAGGTTTCCCAGCTGGGCTCAATTGGAGCTTAGCATGCAGCCCCATAGATTTCCCTTGGATGCCTGTTAGGCTAAGGGGTATTCCAAGGCAGCCACACACCAGGGTATGAATGCCTCTTCCTGTGGTGAGTGCTCAGTGTCTGGCATTGGCAAGAATAGAAGTACCTACTCCACCTACCCGCAGAAGAGCCTGGTTCCCACTGCCACCACTGGAAGAGCACTGGAGCCATGCCAAAGGGCAAATAGCGTCCTGGCCATTTGGTATCTGTGCCATAGGTATTCCAGACTCTATTGCAATTAATGGTAGCCTTAGGAGGAGGGACTCCCCAAAAATCACAAAACTCAGGCAAATAAATTACTTGCCAACCCACACCTAGAATCTGCACCACATTTGTATAGTGTGAACGTAGCCTTACGTCCAATTGGACTTGTAATAATGAAACTCAAAATGTATATTTAGATTTTGCATAGTCAACTTAATATGTTACTGTACATGTTATGGTTGAAAAAAGTGGTGGGGTTTTAATAATGGTAAACATTTTTTTAAATATTATTTTTCCATTTAGCCACGGCAAACATGACACAGCCAGCAAGCCACGGGCATTCTGCTGCAATGGAAGATTTTACTGCTTTTCAAAGAAAATGGTTTGAGGTTGCTCTGGTGGAAGAGGAGCAGCTCCATTCTGAAATACCACCATTTCTCCTGCCTTGGTTACCAAGTCGTCCGGCCTCGTATGCAAGTAGGCACAGTTCTTTCAGCCGCAGCTTCGGAGGAAGGAGCCAGGCCGCAGCTCTGCTAGGTAGCTGCCCTCTAAGGGCAGAGGAGCTGATGGGGATGCCATACCCAAGAGAATGATTTTCCATGGACTACCTGTGATCTTTAATATGGCCCATGGTCCTTATTGCCACATTCGCTCTATAGTTATGCCCCTATTTATACTTAGTAAATTAAAAGCAGAACGTACCACACAAAATATATGGCAGCCCTCTAAGCAGAAGCAGCAGCCAAGACCATTTAATTTTATTTTTGGTAGTAATTGTAGAATGAGTCATATGTTATATTTGCACAGTGGTGCAGAACAAGCATCAAACCCATGCAGGGGAGGTTTTTTATATGCCTACATTGGTAAAGCATAACAATCTTATCTTTCTACAAATCTGGCTTATTAGCGTTTTTTGCTGTGATGACATGGAAATCTGATAATGCTGAGCCATGCAACATCACTGCACTCCACTTTTACTTCATTTTACTCCATACCTCTAACAAAGGTAATAAAACTAAGGCCTACACCATCACGTTGCCCATGTGACATCATTGGTTCTTCTCTTGACTATGTGGCTGCACTTTCATCTCCAACAGCTCCTCCCCTGAAGGGTACCATGTAACTTGCATGCTAAGCATCTGTTAATGGCTATAGAACTAGCTCTATCACCACTTTTTTACTCTTCTATTTCCTGGGTGCATTTATTTTCTGTGGCTATAACTGGGTTCCTAAATTGTCTAATCTGTGAGCTAGATAATATATCACTAGTCAATCAACCAGTAACACTCTGTCATATAGTGCTACACCGAGGCTTGCTGTAGGTCAAAATGTGTATAAACAGGCTGTATACAAGTTTATGCCAGATAATATGTCATTTACTAACACAAATTAATAACCATATCCTGTTACCATATATGCAAATACACCAAAAACACATTCAAATCAATAACAAACAAATGAAGAAAAAACACCCCTAAAATTGCAGATGGCCTGTACCAATGGGTCCTAACCAGTGGTTTGAGTACCACTGGGTGGTACTCCTTGAGAATCTGTACCCACACCTATACTGCTTCTATCTATACTTTACCAAATCCTGATTTGCTCAATAGGTACAAAACTGCACCAAATGGTGATGGAGCCAATTTTGGTGCATCTTGTATACTTTAAGTGGTTGTTCTGTCTGTTTTTAACATGGTTTTAGAAAATTCACAGCCCATACAGAACTACAGTTACATAGGATAATGGAGAGTGGTACTTGATAAAAAAGACAAGTTGGTAACCCCTGGCCTATACTATAGTACTTAAATCCAATATCACATAGTCCAAATATATATATATTATATATACCTATGGTAACTGTATTCATATTGTTAATACATGTTTGCTGTTTAGGCAAACTATTCACAGGTCAGTGAAACTTTTTTCCATTTTACTTTCTATTGCTTTGGTTGCATGCTTTAGTAAGTAAGTAAGCTGCATGTAGTATTATAACCAAATCTTGAAAATGTTGATTTTAATTAACATAAATAAGATAAATCTGTCACCAGGAAAGCTCGGGATTATAGTTTCAGGTTTTCGTGCCTGTGGTACTAGATAGGCCTCTTTTGCAATCAATCTGACTCTTTTAAGGAAAAAAACATTTGTAAAAATAAACTGGGGGATGGGGTCTCATAAAAAAATTAAAAGCAGAAATAGTTATTAAGCATTAGATTTATGTGTGCACTATTTTTGGTGGTCAGGTTTGGTGACAGACTTAGCTTATTTCTTTTTGTTTTGTTTTTTTTGTGGTCCTGTTGATTGTTGGCCATTGTTTATCTTTCCATTTTTTCCATTTCTTCTGATTGGAAGAAGCTTCTCTCTTTTCTTACTGAGTTTTGCTTATTATAGCTGCTACTGTTCCAGAACAAAGAACAGTAACCTTAGATGTGGATGTTAATAACCGCACTGATAGACTAGAGTGGTGCAGCTGTTATTACCATGGAAACTTCTCTCTAACTGCTGCATTTGAGATCAAGCTGCATTGGATGGCTGTGACCGCTGCAGTTCTGTTTGAAATGGTAAGAGCTGTATGTAATCTGTCAGTTAGCCATGTATCAGTGCGTTCTTCTTGTCCAGCTCTTCAAGTTCTTCACATTATTATTACATTGTTGTAAGGCATTTCCTGTTTTCTTATCATTAGGTTCAGGGTTGGCACAGGAAGGCTACCTCTTGTGGTTTCCTACTTGTGCCTGTTCTGGAGGGTCCATTTGCACTGCCGAGTTATCTGTATGGAGACCCACTTCGGGCTCAGCTCTTCATTCCCCTTAATATTAATTGCCTGGTAAAGGCTGAAGGTGATCATCTCTTCGATGGTATGTAAAGCAGTATGCATTCTTTAGGACTAGACTTGTAAATGCTACGCACATTATGCATTCTTAGTGCTTTACATACCTTTAAAAGCAAACATGTAAATGGGCAGTGCCTCTAACCTTCCCTTCGAGGGCCATATAGTTTTTCCACTTCAATCCACTGGTTCATTCACTAATGCAATGTCAACTCCTACCAGGTTCACTTCCTGTGATGTACAGATATTCGCTACAGATCCCTGTAATGTACAAAGAGAATATTAGATTACAACACATCTCTGTGTTTTAAGACGTCTACTGTATATATCAGATACAGTTTGGTTATATCCACACCAGTTGAACACTTTAAACATATGTTTCCCCTTTAGGGCTATATAGCTCTTAATCCTGTGTTTCCCAACCCTTTCCTGGAGAGTCACCAGTCATGTGTTGTGGATCCCCACAGAAAGCTCTATAGCTCACTTAAGCACTAATTATTTCACCAGAGCATATGTGTGGAGATCTACAAAACCTGACTTGGTGGTGGTTCTCGAGAAGAGGGTTGGGCTTAATCTTACTTGACCATCGCCCTTGCATTTATCCATGCTAAAAGACTCTAGGCCGGGGGATTCCCTAGGTGCATCCTGATTTTGGCATCCTTGACAGTGTGAAACCCCTGAGGATCCCTGTGTTCTTACCTCGAATCATGATCCCTCCCATCCCTAGTTTGATCTAATTTAACATTTCTATGGTAAGTAATGCATTGAACATTGCTGCATCTAGTTTTATTAAACCGGCCCAACACCAATTTTTTCTCTAATGGGTGTTGGTCCTGCTGACAGCACATAAAAACAAGCTCGGAAGGGGGGTGCATCCCGAATGCTGGAGCTCCTCAGAACACACAATATTCTTACCTTCACCTTGACCCTGCGCCGGAAAGGAGTTCTGCAATTGGCATTCCGGTGGCTGGCGCCGAGGACGTGACCATGGCCAATCACGAGACTGCTTTTCCGGTGCAGGCTCCAGTGTGCCCCAGCTTCCTTTTAGATGGAACTTAGACGGTATCATTTCCAAGTGATCACCCTTATGCCAGTTCAACAGTAGGTGTCCGGTTTTTAATCTATTCTGTTTTTAATACCCAATAATGACATGGCAAATATTCTAAGTATACAGCACGTTCTGTTCCAGAATATTCCTTACACATGGGTAATACATCCACAAGATGACGCTGGACTGCAGAAAACAGCTTGTGGCTCCTCCCGGCCCTATATAAGTCAGGGACCTCCCACAAATTCCCCAGTTCTTTTCTGCAGTCTGCGCTGAGAAGATAGTAGATAGCTCTCTTGTGGTGCAGGTTAGCGGGGCTTATTGCCTGCGGCCCTGCAGGACTATTCCCACCCGTTCCGTCCCATTTACTGCCTCCCAGCCTTGGCTGATAAGGTTCGGGTGAAGGTAGGCTATTGAAGCACTAGGCACTAGGCTCCTACCGCAGTCCCTGTTCTAACAGGGTAGGCGGTTTAGGCTAGTGGTGAGCCTTTTGGTATGCCCCCACTGCCTTATGGTTTTGGCAGGTTATCCTGTGCAGTTAAACCCTATTCCCATTTTCCCCCTCCACCCTCACTCATATTAGTCCCTGGGCGCCGTTTCTCCCGGGGGATTCTGCCGTTATCCTCCCTCACTCTCCCCTTGGGAGATCTCCGGGGGGGGGGGGGGGATGGGGTTTGTCTAGTGGTTTAAGACTGTAGACATATGTTGTGCCTTGTCACTTTATTAAAACGCTCCGCCACGCGTTTGTACTGCGCTCCGTGGCTGGCAGCCCCATTCACCTCAGAGCTGCCGGGCCGCTACTGGCCGACTGGATCACGTGGGTGCGCTTCGCGCTCTTGGGGGGGGCGGGCTCTGTGGATGAAGCATTTTACCTTATATCTCCACGGCCCGCCCCTCTAGGTTGCGGACGCCATTTTGTCTTCTTGCTGTTGCTGCTGGCTCCTTGCGGTCTGTGAGTATCCCCGGTGGGGTGATTTTTTTCTGTTTTTTTTCTTATGCCTCATTCTCATGGGAATGTTTGATTATGTCTTTCAGGCGGGGTTAAGCTTTGGTCCTGTGGTTTCTCCCGGCCCTCTCCCCTCATTATCTCCCACTTCCCTAGCGGTTCATTGGGGCATCCCGGGTAGCTCTTTAGCGTTAACCCTTACTGGCCTACTGTGCCATTCAAATCACCGTATGGAGGCTTCAGGGGATAATGGGCCTGGGGTTCCTTCGGGACAAGCCCGGCTATGTGTTGCGTGTGGGGTATTCCCAATCGGTGATGATGTCAGGGTATGTGTATCCTGCGCCCAGCAGGTACTTGCACTGCAGTCTGTGTTACCTGTTGCTGGGCCTGCGCCCCCCTCGGGCTTCGCCTACCCCCCCACGCCTGCATCTGACCCCCTGCGAGGAGCATACCAGTGGGTAGTCTCAGCCTGATTTAGCTGCACGGGTGGCCAGCATTGAGAAACATATTGCTGGGTCTGCCTCGCGTAAGGCTTCTGCTAAGAAGCAGCATTTATCTCCCGCCGTCTCCCTCTTTCCTGTGGAAACTGAGGACATTTTTGACACTTCTGGTTATTCCCCCCTGGAGGAGGGGGAATTGTTCTCTGATTCAGAATCATCTGAGGAGCATCCTAGGGTGTATGATGGTACAGGGTCTCCCTTTGGGGAAGATCTATGGTCCTTAGATGACACTGACAGGCTTTTGGCTCATATTTTCTGAAGTGCTCTGTATCTCCCCTCCTGCCGTGACTCTGCAGCAGCAGGGTGAGCTCTTTCATACGGTTAAACCACGTTTGGAATTCCCAGGGCCGTCTCACTTTAATAATCTGGTGCTCAAAGAATGGGAGCGGCCTAGCAAGCTGCCAGGGGTGCCCAAGAGTTGGAACAAAAGGTATCCCTTTCCTGCTGATGTGATTAAGCGTTGGTCATGTCCTCCAGAGGTGGACGCGCCCGTTCTGGGGCTGTCCAATACATCTGTCATGCATTCTCCTGACACTACTACCCTGAGGGATGGTGAGGACCAGCGCATGGACCAACTGGCTTGCCATGCTTTTGCCTGTGTGGGGACTGCGCTACGCCCGGTTTGTGCCTCTGCCATTACAGCTATTGCTATTAAGGGTTTGCTTAAAGTGGACCAACACCCAGGATTTTGACTATCCTGGGTTTTGGTCCACTTCGGTGGGGCACCCCGATCGGGGGTGCCCCGCTGTGTGAAACCCCCCTGCATGCCCGGAAACACTCACCTCACCACGCTCCTACGCGGGCGCTCGTCCAATCAGAGCGCTCAGAGCCGCTGTGGTATGCACGTACAAGCGGCGTCCAACCACAACGGCTCTGAGCGCTGGAGGCCCGCGCATGCGCTGTTGGAACAGGGTTATAGATTCCCGATTCTTATAGATTCCCGGGCCGATCCGCCCTGGGTGTTGGTCCACTTTAAGAGTCTCTTAGAGGGGGCCTCTGATGACGCGGAAGGAGAAGAGTATAGATCTCTCCTGCTTTGCTATGAATTTGTTGCATATGTTCTGTCTGCCATGAATGATGCCATTAGAATGTGTGGTAGAACTTCTACCCTGTTGGTGGCTATACGCCGCTCTGTCTGGCTAAGTCAGTGGGTAGCTGATAATGCTGCTAAGAAGGCTCTCACTGGTTTCCCTTTCAAGGGCCTGCGCCTTTTTGGTGAACGCTTGGATTTGTTTGCCAGGGGCGGTAGGTTACCTCAACGTAGGAGGCTGTCCCTGTCCTTTAGGGGGATGGTTGCCCTTCCCCCATCCTTCCGTGGTTCCAGACCTGGCCGAGGAGTCTCCTTTACTGGGGCCCGCGGAGATCACTGGGGAAGGGGCAGAGGACGTGGCCGTCCTGGCCTCTCCTGGGGTCCCAAGCCAAAATCCTCACCCAAGCCTCCTCAGGCATGAAGGGCGCCCTCGCGTCTCGAGGCTTCACATCTCAGACCGGTGGATTCAGGTAGTGTCCTCCGGTTACAAGATAGAGTTTGCAGCCTGGCCACACTTTCGCATGGAGACTCTGCGCTCAGCTGTCAATTCACTACGCCCAGGGGACTTCCTGACCTCTGTAGACATCAAGGACGCTTACCTTCATGTACCAATCTTTCATCAGAGATTCCTCAGGTTCGCTCTGGAGGATCAGCACTATCAATTTGTGGCTTTGCCTTTCTGTATCACCTCGACTCCCAGGGTATTCACCAAGGTGCTGGCGGGCGTACTGGCTCTGCTAAAATCTCAGGGCATTCGCATCCTTCCTTACTTAGATGACATTCTCATCACGTCTCAATCCCTCCAGCAGGCTGAGCTGGATACTCAGCTGGCGGTCTCCACACTGGAGTCCTTCGGCTGGGTGATCTACCAACAAGTCTTTCCTGTCACCGTCAATGGTGAGGTCCTTTCTGGCCATGACTCTGGATACATCTCAGGTCAAGATTTTTCTCCCTCAGCAGAAGGTGGAGAGTCTTCAGGCCCAAGCCAGGTTCCTTATATCTTGCCCTCATCCCTCCATCCGGCAGGGGATGCAGCTGGTGGGCCTGATGGTGTCTTGCTTCGAGGCGGTTCCATACGCTCAGTTTCACATGAGACCTCTTCAACTTCACCTCTTGTCAGTTTGGGATTGGGACCCTCGGTCCCTGGATCAGGTGTTGGTTCTGTCCCCTCTGGCCAGACGGTCTCTCTCATGGTGGCTGGAAAACTGTTGGTGGGCAGATCCTTTCTGGCCCCGTGCTGGGAGACAGTCACCACAGATGCCAGTCTGACAGGTTGGGGGGCTTCTGGGAATCCAGGGTCAGTGGGGCCCTCAGGAAGCCCACACCGCTATCAACATTCTGGCATTGAGGGCGATAAGGTTGGTTCTTGCCCAGTTGACTCCACACCTTTGGGGTCGGGCAGTTCAGGTCCACTCGGACAACCAGACGGCGATTGCCTACATCAATCATCAGGGAGGGACCCGGAGCAAGAGGGCCCTCAAGGAAGTGTCCCTGATGCTGTGCTGGGTCGGAGGACAATGTTCCCTGCATCTCAGCTGTGTACATCCCGGGGTGGAGAATCTGGAGGCAGACTCTGAGCAGGGGGACCTCTCGTCTGGGAGAATGGTCCCTCAGCAGCAGGGTGTTTCGCTCCCTGTGCCACCGCTGGGGTCAGCCAGATGTGGATCTTTTTGCGTCCCGTCACAATCACAAGCTTCCAGTCCTTGTCTCTCTGTCCCAGGACCCTCTGGCCTTGGCCATGGATGCACTAACAATGTCTTGGAAGAGCTTTCAGCTTCTCTATGTGTTCCCTCCTTTTCCTCTGCTGGGCAAGGTGCTGCGCAAGATTGCTCAGGAGGGGGTGCCAGCCATTCTGGTGGCCCCCTGTTGGCCAAGAAGGGTGTGGTTCGCATACGTCGTGCAGTTGGCAGTAGATCAGTATGCTCTGCCCAAGGATCCAGACCTGCTCACTCAGGGGCAGCTATGCCATCCCAATTTACAAACGCTGGCTTTAACGGCCTGGCTGCTGAAACCTCCATCTTGATGGAAAAGGGGCTGCCTGCCTCTGTTGTTAATACCTTGATTCGGGCTAGAAAGAAGTCCTCGTCATCCATCTACTATAGGGTCTGGCATGCTTACATTGACTGGTGTGAGTCTAAGTCCCTTCCCTGTAGGGTGTTTTCTATCCCTAGAATTCTGGAATTCCAGCAACATGGTTTGGATTTGGTTCTTCAACTTAGTACCCTCAAAGGTCATGTTTCTGCTTTGGCCATTTTCTTCCAAAGATCCTTTGCTCACCATCGTCTGGTCAAGACCTTCTTCCAGGGGGTTACTCACATGCATCCTCCACGTAAGCCTATGTTACCAGTCTGGGATTTGAACTTGGTCTTATCTGCCTTGCAGGGGTCTCCCTTTGAGCCTTTGTGTGAGGCCCCTTTGTCCATTTTGACTCTTAAGGTAGTTTTTTTGGTGGCTATCACTTCTGTTAGGCGTGTTTCTGAGTTGGCGGCGCTTTCCATCAAACCCCCTTACTTTGAGAGACAACAGGACAAGGTGGTGTTTTGTTTTATGACATATATTCTTAGTATACAGTACGTCCTGCTCCAAATCTAATACTTACAGTTGGGATATACTCCGCCAGATGGCGCTGGACTGCAGAGACATCGAAAATAGGCTCCTCCCGGCCCCTCAAATACCCAGGGACCTCCCACAAATCCCCAGAATTTCTCTGCAGTCTGGCTGCGAAGGACGAGAAATTGGCTCTCTACTCGCAGGTGAGCGGGGTTATTAACCTGCAGCCCTGTAGGACTATTCCCACCCGTTCCACTAGTACTATGCCTCCGAGCCTTGGCTGCGCTGGTCGGGTGAAGGTAGGCAGCACCGCCGTTGGTGCTTAGGAGCGCTGCTCCACCGCAATCCCCCACCAAAGGGTAGGCGGTTCAGGCTTATTGTGAGCCTCTATGGGATGCCCCTCCCGCACTATTGCCCCTTGCCCCTGCCTATCGGTGGGCCCAATTTAAGTGGCCGCCGTCCTCCCTCATCCTCCTTGTAGTCTTCGGGGGAAAAGAGGGGGGGTGGGTGTGTATGGGTATAGATATGTATGTTATGCAGTCTGTGCTTTCAATTTCACATGTCTTTATTCTTGTGTCAGCCGCCACGCTGACTTGTCTTTATTGCCTTTAAAATTTACCGCCGCCGCGTGCTGACTTGGTTCCACGCTTGCCGGTGGCATTACCTCAGGCGCTGGTGCGCCATCATTGGCTGTTGGCCTTTCTGGCTTCACGCTCTTCGGGGGGGGCGGGGCCCGTCTTTGGCGCGTTCCACGTCATCGCTATTACTGGCCCGCCCCTCGAGGTATACCGACGCCATCTTTTCTGCTTGGTTGGCCTATGCGCGACGGACTCCTACCTACCGTGGTCCGCAAGTGCCCTCGCGGGCGTCTTTATCTGCTTCACTTTTGTTACGATGTACTTAAGGTCTTGTCTGCTTATGTCTTTCAGGCGGGACGAACCCTTCTTGGCTTCTCCCGGCCCTGTTTTTAGTATATTACTTGTAGGCCTTGTACAAATTATACTCCCACGTCCCTAGCGGGTTATTGGGGCATCCAGGGTTGCTATATAGCGTTATTCCCTATCGGCGTATAGCGCCGCTATAATCACCATATGGAGGCATCCCAGGATAATGTTACCGGGGTCCCTTTGGGACAAGACCGGCTGTGTGTAGCGTGTGGGCAGCCTCATGCTGACGCTGACAAGGCGCGGGTCTGTGTACCCTGTGCTGAGCAGGTGCTTGCATTGCAATCTGGCCTGCCAGTGGCTGCACCTCGTGTCACTTCACCTACTCCCCCAACCAAGCTTAAATCTCCCTCCTGCTGAGTCGCATACTAGTGGGGATTCTCAGCCTGATGTGTCTTCTAGACTGGCTACTGTTGAACAGATTATTGCGAAGTCTTTAGCGCGTAAGGCCCCTGCTAAGAAGCGGCACTTGACGCCTAATGTTACTGTTTTCCCTATGGGAACTGAGGAGTTTTGGAATCTGTGTGGCTATACCCCGTCTGATGAAGGGGAGCTCTTTTCTGATTCAGGCTCATCTGATGAGAGACCGAGGGGTCATGACGATTCTGGCTCTAACCCCTGGGCCCCGGATGACACTGACAGATTATTGACCCAGATTTTTGAGGTTCTGTCTATCTTTCTCCCTGTTGAGGCTCCCAGTCAAAGAGGGGAGCTTTTCCATACAGCAAGATCACGTTTGGAATTTCCAGAGCATGCACATTTCCATAACCTTGTGCTCAAGGAATGGGAGCGCCCCAGTAAACTTTCCTGGGGTTCCAAAGTGTTTGGATAGGAAGTATCCTTTTCCTGCTGAGGTGGTTAAATGTTGATCATCCCCCCCGAGGTGGATGCCTCGATCCTAGGGCTATCTAACACCTCTGTCATGCATTCCCCTGATTCTACTACCCTGCGGGATGCTGAAGACCGCTGGCATCCCACGCCTTTGCATGTGCGGGGACGGCGCTGCGCCCGGTCTGTGCCTCTGCCATTACTGCTGTGGCCGCTAGAACCCTTATCAGAAATATGCTTGATAGTGCCCCTGATGATTTGCCTTCTGAGGTGTTTAATGCACTCTCCAGTTGTGATGTTTTTGTAAATTTTGTCCTATCAGCATTGGATGACACCATCAGAATGTGTGCCAGAACTTCTGCCCTCGTGGTGGCTATACGCCGCTCGGTTTGGCTTCGCCAGTGGGCTGCTGACAACGCTGCCAAGAAGGCCCTCACTCGTTTTTACCTTTTTGCTAAGGGAGGCAGGTTACCCCAGCGCAGGCGGCAACCTCGGCCCTTTCGGGGTCAGGGTTCCTTCTCCTCCCCTTACCGTGGTGCAAGACAGGGAAGGGGGGTTTCTTTCCCTGGGTCCCGGGGAGATTTCTGGGGGAGAGGCAGGGGACTTGGACGTCCTGGCTCCTCTGGGGGTCCCAAAGCTAAATCCTTTCCCAAGCCCCCTCAGGCATGATGGGGCGCCCTCACCCATCCGGGTGGGGGGACGGCTGCAGCACTTCGCTCATGTCTGGAGGCTTCATGTCTCAGACCGGTGGATTCAGGAGGTAGTGTCTTCCGGTTACAAGTTGTAGTTTGCTGCCTGTCACCCTCCAAGATTCATCAGATCCCGGATTCCTCAGGACCCTGTGTTAGCTCAGGAGCTAGTGCAAGCAGTGCAAGGCCTCCTGGAGCTGGGGGTCATCTACCAGGTCCCTTTAAGAGAAAAAGGCAAAGGCTTTTATTCCAACCTATTCACAGTTCCCAAAAAGAATGGTTCTGTCAGGCCCATCCTGGACTTAAAGATTCTCAACAAGTTAGTCAGGGGCAGGCGCTTTCGCATGGAGACTCTGCGCTCTGCCATCAGTTCCCTGCGCCAAGGGGATTTCATGACTTCTGTGGACATCAAAGATGCTTACCTTCATATTCCTGTGTTCCCAGGTCATCAAAGGTTCCTCAGGTTCGCTCTGATGGATCAACACTACCAATTTGTGGCCTTGCCCTTCGGCCTCACTTCAGCTCCCAGGGTGTTCACCAAGGTGCTGGCTGGCGTGATGTCTCTGCTCAGATGTCAGGGCGTCCACGTGCTTCCCTATCTGGACGACATCCTCATCACTTCCCAGTCTCTACATCAGGCTCATACTCAGCTGGTCGTGTCCACTCTGGAGTCATTTGGATGGTGATCAACCACCCCAAGTCCTCACTGTCCCCTTCCTTGGTAACTCCATTCCTAGGAATGAATCTGGATACAGTTCAGGCAAGGATCTTCCTTCCTCAGCAGAAGGTGGACAGTCTGATTGCACAGGCTCAGTCCCTCCTAGCTTGTCCCCATCCCTCCATCAGGCAGGGGATGCAGCTGGTGGGTCTGATGGTGGCATGCTTTGAAGCAGTCCCTTATGCTCAGTTCCACTTGAGGCCTCTGCAACTTCACCTATTGTCTGTATGGGACAAGGACCCAGCGTCCCTGGACAGGGTCTGTGTGCTCTCCCCCCTGGTCAGGAGGTCCCTCTTGTGGTGGATGGACTCAAGGAACCTGTTGGGGGGCAGATCCTTTCTTGCCCCTTCCTGGGAGACGGTCACCACGGATGCCAGTCTTTCAGGTTGGGGGGGTTTCTGCAAGTCCCTGCGTTTCCAGGGGAGGTGGGGCCCTCAGGAGGCCCACACACCTATCAATGTCTTGGAGCTGCGAGCGATCAGGTTAGTTCTGGCTCGCTTGACTACTCCTCTTCAGGGCCTGCCTGTTCAGGTGCGCTCGGACAACCAGACGGCAGTTGCCTACATCAATCATCAGGGAGGGACCCGGAGCAAGGGGGCCCTCCACTAAGTGTCTCTAATCCTGACTTGGGCGGAGACCAATGTCCCCTGCATATCAGCTGTGTACATCCCGGGGGTGGAAAATCACCTGGCGGACTCTGAGCAGGGGGACCTCTCACCAGGGAGAATGGTTTCAATCTCTGTGTCACCGTTGGGCCAACCAGATGTGGATCTTTTTGCGTCCCGTCACAATCACAAGCTTCCAGCTTTTGTCTCTCTGTAGAGGGATCCTCTGGCCCTGACCTCGGATGCGCTAGCAATGTCATGGAAGTTCCTGTACGTCTTCCCCCAATTCCCCTGCTGGGCAGGGTTCTGCGCAAGATTGCAGCAATTCTGGTGGCCCCCAGGTGGCCAAGAAGAGTGTGGTTCGCAGACGTGGTACAGCTGGCAGTAGATCAGTACGCTCTGCCCTTGGTGCCAGATCTGATCACTCAGGGCTCACTACGCCATCCCAATTTACAAACTCTGGCTTTGACGGCTTGGCTGCTGAAACCTCCATCTTGAAGGAGAAGGGGCTGTCTTCCTCAGTTGTGGATACTTTGATTAAAGCTAGGAAGAAGTCTTCCTCTTCCATTTATTACAGGGTTTGGCGTGTCTACATTGACTGGTGTGAGTCTAAGTCTCTTCCCTGTCGTGTGTTCTCTATTCCCAGGATTCTGGAGTTCCTGCAGCATGGGTTGGAGATGGGGCTCCAACTCAGTACTCTGAAGGGTCAGGTTTCTGCCCTGGCTATTTTTTTCCAGAAGTCCTTTGCTCAGCACCCTCTGTTTTTCCAGGGGGTCACTCATGTGCGTCCCCCACGTAAATTTATGGTGCCTGTTTGGGATTTGAACTTGGTTCTGTCAGCCTTGCAGGGTGCTCCCTTTGAACCTGTGCAGGATGCTGCCTTGGCCATTCTTACGCTCAAGGTTGTGTTTCTGGTGGCTATCACTTCTGTCAGGCGTGTGTCTGAGTTGGCGGCGCTGTCCATTAAGCCCCCTACTATGAGAGGCACCAGGAGAAGGTGGTGTTTCGTTTCAAACCTGATTTTCTGCCTAAGGTAGTGTCTGCCTTTCATTTGAATCAGGATATTGTTCTTCCTTCTTTGTGCCCTAATTCTAGCAATGCTAAGGAGAGGGTTTTGCACTGTTTGGATGTGGTTAGGTGTCTGAAGTACTATCTGGTGGCTACTGCACCTTTCAGGAAAACTGATGCTCTTTTTGTGGTCCCTTCTGGTCCTAGGAAGGGTTTGGCTCCTGCCAAGTCTACTATCAGCAAGTGGATTTGTAAGGCTGTGGTTCAGGCCTACTCTGCTAAGGGGAAGAATCCTCCCTTCCGCCTTACTGCTCATTCCACTCGTGCTATTGGTGCATCTTGGGCTTTTCAGCACCAGGCTTCTGTTGAACAAGTTTGCAAGGCTGCTACTTGGTCTTCTGTTCATACCTTTTCAAAGTTTTACAAGGTTGATGTTAGGGCCTCAGCTGACTCTGTTTTTGGCCAAAGGGTTCTGCAGGCGGCAGTGTTTTAAACTGCCTGCTGCTGATTTTTCTTGGGGATCCCACCCTACTTTATGGACACTGCTATTGGATGTCCCAACTGTAAGAATTAGATTTGGAGCAGGACGTACTGTATACTAAGAATAATACAATTCTGTGATTACTCACCTGTAGAATTGGTATTTTGAGTATACAGTACATCCTGCTCCAACCCACCCTTGGTTGCATTTTCTTGGATCCCCTGTATGGTGATTGTTATCATTGTTATAGTTGATAGTTTGGATTGTTTAACCCTTTAAATGCCAGCCACGTAAAATTTACGTGGTTGCCTCTCCGTCACTTAAGTGCCAGCCACGTAAAACTTACGTGCCTGGCATTTACCCCTGCTAGTGGGCAAAAAAAAAAAAAAAAATTACTCACCTGACCCCTCGTTGGATCCGGCCGGGTCTCCTCTTTAATTTGGTGCCATCCGATCCCCCGTGGGAGAGCCCCCGGAATAGGCCGCCCCCCCGCTTCTGCAGCAGCAGCTGCTAACTGTAAAAAAAAAAATAAAAAATAAAAATGACATTCACTTACCTGTGTGTGCGCTGGCTCCCGCTGTCCCTCCTCTTCACCTGGGGGGCCTCCGATCCCCCCCCAGGACTTACCGATCTTCAGGAGAGAGCCCGGAAGGCTCTCTCCTATCTCCTCCTCGATGGCGGCCGCCATCTTGCCGCTAAGCCCCGCCCTTTTGGAATTTGACCCCTTATACCAGTTCACAAGGCTCTGGGTATGGCAGGTCACCTGCGGCAAGCGGGTGACTTGCCATAACCCCCAGCCCCCCATTACCTGCCTCCCCAACGGCCGGGGGGGGCAGAAGGGCCCGGGCCACTTAGTGGCTATGTGGGCTAATAGCCTGCAGGGCCAGGGGCCACCAACGCTGGCCCCTGCGCCTTGTTCTACAAGCCCCCATAGCTGGCCCGGGTCGGTAATGCTGGGTAGGGGGGGGGGACCCTATGTAATTTTTTTTAATTAATCCTTTTGTTTTCTGTCATCCAGCAGCTAAAAAAGGCTGAAAGAGTGCTCCACTATGGATGGGAGGTATTAAAAAAAAAAAATATATATATTTTGTCTCTTTGTGTGTCTGTGTTTTTTTTTTACATTTAACCCCTTGTGAACTGGTAAGGGGTCCATGACCCCTATACCAGTTCACAAGGCTGGGGGAGGTGGCAAGTCACCTGCGCTAGCCGGTGACTTGCCATTAACCCCCGGCACCCCCATTACCTGCCTCCCCAAAGCCCAGGGGGGGGGCAGAAGAGCCCGGGCCCACTGGCTATGCGGGCTTGTAGCCTGCAGGGCCAGGGGCCACAAAAGCTGGCCCCTGCGCCCTGTTCCTCCAAACCCTGCATAGCTGGTCCCGGGCTGGTTACTTTGGGTAAGGGGGCTCCCGGGAGGGGGGACCCTATGTCATTTTTTTTTCTCGATTTAACCCTTTGTAGTGTGGATGGTAGTTGTATTTTATTTGTAAATGTTAAAAATTACTTGTTTCAGTTAGGGGGGTCTCCTGAGCAGGAACAGGGGGCTACCGATAAATATGTGGTACCGTTCTAATCGGTAGAAATGGGGCTTTCACATACAATATGGTTTTCCCTAATCAAATACATTTTTTATTTAAAATAAAGGAGGCAATTTTCTAAATAATAATTTCTTAATAATAAATAAAATTAATAATAAATAATAATAAATAAAATTTACAAACAAGACATTTCATGTTAAAGCCTAAACTAAAAATATATATATAATTTTCCTGAAAATTCCAGCAAAAATGACGCAAAACATGGCGCAAAATGGGGAAAAATGACCTGTCAACAGAGGGTGACAAAATCTCAAGTAAGCTGGCAATTAAAAGGGTTAATAGTACCTCTGCATGTTGGGTATTGTTCTGTTCGGGGGGCCTTGCGCTTTCAGACTTAGCTTGTTTTTTCTTGTTTGCATATTTATATTTTAGGAAAAGGTGTTTTTTATTCTGTTTTTTTAGACATTTTTTAGGGAAACTCTGCGCAACCAAAGAGTTCTTTGAGGGATTAATTCCAGAAAGATGAGCCCACTACAACAAGCTGGGTACGCTTAGAAAGCTTAACATGTGTACTTTCAGGGAATATATGGTTTATGGGGGATATTCCAAATGTAAAGGGTTGTTTTGGTTGAAAAATCGTAAGGTGCGCACTTTGTCTGCAGAGCTGAAATTTTCAAGAAAAATTACCGTTATGCTCATGCTTTACTTTGGGGTGTTTGGCAACTCTTCCCTTGACAGAACCTATGCATGTTGGGTATCGTTCTGTTCAGGGGATGTTGCTTTTTCAGATTATACTTGTTTTTTCTTGTTTGTATATAGTTTTTTTAGGAAAATGTGGCTTTGATTCTGCTTTTGTATCCTTTTTTTAGGGAAACTCTTTGCAAACAAAGAATACATTGAGGGATTACTTCTAGAAAACTGTGGCCACATCAACAAGCCTGGTACAAATAGAAAGCCTGAGGTGTGTACTTCCAGAGAATATATAGTTTGTGGGGGGTATTTCAAATGTAAAGGGTTGTTTTTCTGGAAAAACTGCAAGGTGCGCATATCACAGTTGTATTTTTTCTGAAAATCCCCTAAAGCTCTGTTGTGGTACCGCTGTAACTGTGAGAAATTGGGGTTTCACACGCAATAAGATTTTATTGACAAACTTACATTTTTTATTACAAAAAAACACTACAAATTGTAAAAAATTGATTTTTTTAATTTTTTTGCACATATTTCGCCAAAATATATTGAGAATACACCTAAAAAATGAAAAACAAGACATTTCATGTTAAAGGTCAGACTCTGCTGAAAAAAAAACAATATATCATTTTCCTGGGAAATCCCTTCAAAAATCACATTTGAACATGGGGAGTGCAAAATAGTGCAAAATGGTCTGGCAACAGAGTGTGACAAAAACTCCAGGTAGGCTGGCACTTAAAGGGTTAATTCTCCCGGCTTCTCCTTAACTGCTTTTCAATGCTGGGGGTTTGTGGAAGGTCCCTGGGTATTTGAGGGGCCGGGAGGAGCCTATTTTTGATGTCTCTGCAGTCCAGCGCCATCTGGCGGAGTATATCCCAACTGTAAGTATTAGATTTGGAGCAGGACGTACTGTATACTCATAATACCAATTCTACAGGTGAGTAATTACAGAATTGTATTTTTCTGCCTAAGGTTGTGTCTGCTTTTCATCTCAATCAGGACATTGTTTTGCCTTCTTTATGCCCTAATCCTTGTAACCCTAAGGAGCGGGTTTTACACTCTCTGGATGTGGTCTTGCTGAAGTCCACTATCAGCAAGTGGATCCATCAGGCTGTGGTACAGGCCTATTCTGCTAAGGGGAAGGAGCCTCCCTTCCGTCTTACTGCTCATTCTACTTGTGCTATTGGTGCCTCTTGGGCTTTTCAGCACCAAGCTTCTGTTGAACAAGTTTGCAAGGCCGCTACTTGGTCTTCTGTTCATACTTTTTCTAAGTTTTACAAGGTTGATGTTAGGGCGTCAGCTGATGCTGCTTTTGGTCGCAAAGTTCTGCAGGCGGCAGTGGTTTAAACTGCCCGCTGTTACTTTTTGGGGATCCCATCCTACCTTACCGACACTGCTATTGGATGTCCCATGTGTAAGGAATATTCTGGAACAGGACGTGCTGTGTACTTAGAATAATACAATTCTGTGATTACTCACCTGTAGAATTGGTATTATACGTATACAGCACATCCTGTTCCATCCCACCCTTGTTATCATTATTCTTAGTTACCTCTGTATGGTGATTGTTCATATGTTCATTTTTGAATTCTGGTTATTATTGTTCTCCCGGGCTTCTTGTTAACTGCTTGTCAATACTGGGGAATTTGTGGGAGGTCCCTGACTTATATAGGGCCGGGAGGAGCCACAAGCTGTTTTCTGCAGTCCAGCACCATCTTGTGGATGTATTACCCATGTGTAAGGAATATTCTGGAACAGGACGTGCTGTATACGTATAATACCAATTCTACAGGTGAGTAATCACAGAATTGTATTTTTAGATCCAAGATGCCTTAACAGCTGTGTGGCGATTCTAGATGAAGTCGCTTAATGCTAACCACTCTGGAGCAGGAATATATGGACACTGTGGACATTAAAAAAGCATAACTGTATTTTCCAATTTGCTGATCCAGAGGCTTCTGTGTTTATTAGTGGAAGAAGTTTCTGACCAGTTTGTGTCCCTAACCCCTGGGCTTGCCATGGCACTGAGGGTATTTACCAAGTTAATAGCCTCTGTTCTCTTCTGTATCTGGACAACCGCTTAGGCAAGGGACTGTCAGCTCGGGAGACCTGCAGGAGGTTGGTGATCTCCACCTTGCTAAACCTTGAGAGGTCCACTCTGGTTCCCGCCAGGGCTATTTTTTTCTGGGGATAGAATTCAACACGGAGATAGCCAGAGTTTTTCTTCTAGCAGGTAATGAAAATGTTGGGCTGAGCGCCAGCTATGTAGAGATCCACAATGAGCTGCTGGTGGGCCTTGTAGGAAGGGTTGGGAACCAGTCATATAGGGGATTATCATTTTCCTTCTCCTGTTCCACGCCAAGGCTTTACAGTTCGATATTCTGAACAAATAGAACAGATCTCCTCAGGCTCTAATTCCTCCTAACTCTTTTCTGTACGGGAGTTCTGTGACATTTTTCTGTCTCTCAAATGTTGGACAGAGAAGGTGATAGGTCAGTATGTGCAGGTTCTATTACTTAAAAAGGTACTGCAGGCAAAGATAATTGTTACACCACTGAGTCGGGCTGCATTTGGCACTGTCCTAAACTGTTTTCCATTTAATAAGAAATGGCTGAGATATTGGGGTTTACAGGTTCAGCTTATGATTTTTCTGTTGTCATACCTGTTTCCTCCATTTGAGTATAAATGAAGTATTTCACTAGCTGAAGCTGGAGGCAGTGTAATTGAACCAGATTGCTAAAGAATAGCATGTTATGCAGATACTATTAGCCATTGAGGACTTTTTTTTAGAATCAGTCTCTGCACAATTCTAAATTTCAACCGATTGCTTTGACTACATGGCTGTTAAAATTTGCATCCTGAAAGAGTGTGGATTAGGAAGGAGTCCTTAGCCAGGGTGTATCACAGGTACTAAAGAGCATTTTTATCAGTTCAAAGTTACATTGGTGTTGTCCTGAAACCCAGGGGTGGAATGAAAAAATATTGCATTTTGACCCGCTTTGATTGCTTGTAAACCATATGTATATGACCATCTCTGTGTGGTAATTGTATCATATGTTTTAGATATTAGATGTATATATATTGGTGCGAGATAAAGGGGCATGATGTGGCCCCCGCTGCCATTTTACCCCTAGAACCATGACCCACTTTTTAGTTTAATCTGTTTTTATTAAAGTTCAAAAAACAAGATACAAGCACCATACTGTAAAGCAATACAACATTTATGCATCATGTCACACTGGAAACAAGAACTGCCAACATTATTATAAGTATTAACTGCATAATGCTTGAAAATTACATCCAACCTGGATTCCTCCGATCGTGACATGCAGCCTACTTAATCTTCCTACTAGGACCTCTTCTCCCAATTAAGGGGGGGTCCCCTACCTGTTGCATGGCACAGACTTTGCATTATCTAAGAAAAACCTGTCCAGTTGTAGGAAAGGCACTTACTAGAAGAGAAATTAAAAAAGAGAAAAAGAAAAAGGGATGGTGAAGGGGAGAGGGAAAAGGGTATGTCCTAAGCGAGACCTACTGTACCGATCTTTCGAAGCCGCCTTTCTGGCACTTGATCCAACTGTTTATTATAGCCAATTCCTGCTACATTTACTAGATTCTCCATGCCCTGCTACAACATTGCTCTAAACCATAAATCTTCCCTGTACGCCCACGTCAACTGATATTTATCTCTAAGTCCTTTATCATCTAAAATGAGATCTTCCATTTGCCTGTTCTGCCACCCATTCTGGCATGAAAGGAGCCCCCTGTGTTTTCCAGTGCCTGGGTATCACTGCCCGTGCCACCACCAAGAAGTGTAAGTATTTCTTTCTTACACTGGGATATGGGGACCCTCCATAAGATAGAGAAACGCTAACTGAGGAGCGTTCCTTACCACCGTGCCAGTGGTGTATATGCTCAGGATCTTATCCCTGAAGGATCTGATAGCCAGACCCCCACACCAACTGTGAGTCATGTTACCCTCCTCCAGGCATCTCCAACTTCTATCCGAGGACTGGGGTGCATACCTTTTAAATGTCTACTGATCATCTGTACCATCTAGAAATGATCTTAAAGATCCTCTCCTGAGCGACCCCATCTACTGCAGATTTGTGTGCAAGGCTATACATTTTAAGTTGATTGAAGGACTGGCCCACCTCACCCTCCCATTTTGTCATATACCCCAAGGGGCCTCCGTTGATACTGCTCTCCAGTGCAGAGTATATCTTGGAGAGGGCACGAGGAACAGGCGTTGCCGATGAGAGGAGCCTCTCCACCTCCATCAGCAGGCTGCTGCTGCCCTCCCTCAGCTGCAGGGAAGATTTAAAGTTGGCCAACTGTCTGTGTAGAAACCAGGATATGTATACTTCAGGGTTCTGCTCCCTCTATGTCGGGAGGCACGACTTGCTCATTAACTGCCAGGGACGAGACCCCCATGCCTGGGCCAAAGTCTGGATCCCCAAAAATAGGAGTTAAGGGTCCCGGTTGCCATACTTTCTTGGCTCTGGAAGTTAGGCTGTCCCATATTGTGAGAAGGTGTTGCGTCAGGATGGGCAATGTCCTAATTAATCATTTAGGCTGAGGCTTTGTCCAAGGCAGAGAGACCAGTGGTAAGGGGTTAGCTGTTTTTCAATGGTTCCCCAAATTTTATTCGGGCTTTGATGAGCCCAAGCCAACATTCTCATCAGAATTTCTGATGCATGATACAGTTTAAGGTCCGGCAAGCCTGCACCTCCCTTTGCCTTACTACGTGAAAGAGTGTCAAACCAAACTCTTGGTTTGGCAACTCCCCAAACAAATTTAAGGAAGGAGGTTTTCAGGATCTTAGAAAAGCAATTGGGGGGGGGGGGGGGGCTATAGGGGCAGTTTGGAAGATGTATATGAATCGGGGAAGTATATCCATTTTTATTATATTGATTCTCCCAAACCATGAGTGAAACCTTCTGTCGTAATGTTTAAGGTCACTAATCGTCTTATTTATTAGTGTTTCGTAGTTCAGTTCATATATTCTTGTCAGGTCACTTGGTATCTGGACCCCTAGATTTTTAATGGAGTCCGGCTGCCGTTTAAAGGAGAAGTTACTTTTTAATCTCTCTACCACTGATGGTGGGAGGGTTAGATTAAGGGCCTCTGATTTTGTATAGTTTATTTTGAAATTGCTAACTCTCCCAAAATGCTCAAACTCTTTCATCACAAGTGAGAATTAAGTAGTGGGGGCAGTTAAATTAAGTAATAAGTTGTCAGCATAAAGAGACAACTTGTGTTACCTGTCTCTTTTTATATCTGTATTACTCCTTAAGGCTACCGCCAGATGCTCCATGGTAAGAATGTACAGAGGCGGTGATAGAGGGCAACCCTGGCAGGTGCCATTACCTATGGCGAAGAGAGATTACACCGTCCCATTGGTTCTCACCAAGGCAGTAGGGTCCCTGTACAACGCCATGATTTTACTTAAAAGAGATGAACCTATTCCAATCTGCTGCAGGGAGGCTTGCAAGAAATCCCAATTCACCCTGTCAAAAGCTTTTTCTGCATCGCAAGAGAGCAGACAAGCGGGAATCCCCTTGGTTTGCGCATGTGAGATCAGATTCAAAGAGTTTGTTTGTGTTGTCTCGTGCCTCTCTGCCAGGGACAAACCCCACCTGCATCTAGGTGTATTAGGGAGTAGTTTAGGGATAAGTGGCTGTAGACGGGTGGCTATAAGTTTGGCGAACATTTTTATGTCCACATTCATTAGGGAGATTGGGTGATAGCTACCAAACACAAGGGGGTTCTTCCCTGGTTTTGGGATAATAGTGATCATAGCTTTTTAAGTCCGGCTACTGGAATTGCAGATCTGCTGTGGATTGAGGGAAATATTAAAGTCTCTGCCTACTATGATTATACCTTCGGAGAAGTCCGATAACTGTTTCAGGAGACTAGAGCATTATGACGCACTTACTCTAAGTATACAGCACGTCCTGTTCCAGAAGATATTCCTTACACTTGGGTTATAGATGGCGCTGGACTGCAGAGACAGAAAAGTGGCTCCTCCCGGCCCCATATATACCAGGGACCTCCCACAAATTCCCCAGTTCTTCTCTGCAGTCTGGGCTGCGATAACTAGAAGATGGCTCTCTCTACTCTCAGGTGAGCGGGGCTATTAGCCTGCGGCCCTGTAGGACTATTCCCACCCATTTCCTTTTACTGCCTCCCAGCTTAGGCTGCACTGGTTCGGGTGAAGGCAGGCAGCACCGCTGTCAGGTGCTAAGGAGCGCTGCTCCAACCGCAGTCCCCCACCAAAGGGTAGGCGGTACAGGCCCATGGTGAGCCTTATGGGATGCCCCTCCCGCGTTTTATGCCCCTCGCCCCCTGACCCCGCAGTTGGCTCCCTTTAGGCTGGCCGTCGCTTCCCCTTCACTCTCCCTGGTAGATCTCGGGGAAGGGGGGGGGGGCGTGCATGTTTTGTCTATATTATTTATGTTATGATCCCTTGGAATGGTTGCACTGATTTCTTTTGCCGCCGCCGCACGCTTGTACTCCACTCCGCGGTCGGCGGCGACACCGCCTCAGGTGCTGCTGTGCCATCATTGGCTGGTTTTGTCATGTGGGCGCGTTTTCGCGCTCTTCGAGAGGGGTGGGCCTGACGCGTTTTGCATCACTGTCTCCGCGGCCTGCCCCTCAAGGTATATGCGGACGCCATTTTAGTTCTCTGCTGCGTGTGTCTGGCGTCTCCCTATTGCGGTCTGTAAGTGCCCCTGCGGGCTGATTTATTTTGTATTTTCTGTATTGCATACTTGCTTATGGGATCTTTTTTGCTTATATCTTGCAGGCGGGTCAAACTTTAGTGGTTTCTCCCGGTCCTATCCCCTCTATTTAGTGTTAACTCCCTATTGGAGGGCTATTGTATTTTATATCTCCCACTTCCCTAGCGGGCTATTGGGGCATCCCGGGTAGCCTTATTGGCGTCAATCCCTATTGTCCTATTGTGCCACAATAATCACCATATGGAGGCTTCTCAGGATAAGGTGCTTGGGGTTCCTGTGTGTGGCGTGTGGAGTATCCCCTATAAGTGATGTCAGGGTGTGTGTACCCTGCGCCCAGCAGACGCTTGCGCTGCAGTCTGGGTTACCAGTGGCTGGGCCTGCGCCCCCTCAGGCTTAGCCTACCCCCCCACGCTTACATCTGACTCCCAGTGAGGTGCATACCAGTGGGGAGTCTCAACCTGATTTGGCTGCTCGGGTGGCCAGCATTGAGAGACATATTGCTGGCTCTGGCCCGTGTAAGAAGCTGCATTTATCAGCTAGTGTTTCCCTCTTTCCTATGGAGGCTCAGGAATTTTTTTATGTTACTGGTTATACCCCCCTAGAAGAGGGGGAATTATTTTCTGATTTAGAATCATCTGAGGAACATTCTAGGGTGTATGGTGCCAATTCTGGGCCTGACCCATTGGCTTCAGATGATACTGACAGGCTTTTAGCTCACATTTTTGATGTACTCTGTATCTCTCCTCCTGCCGTGGCTCCGCGGCAGCAGGGGGAGCTGTTTCATACTGTTAAACCACGCTTGGAGTTTCCTGAACAAGCATATTTTAATAATCTGGTGCTCAAGGAGTGGGAACAGCCTAGCCAGCTCCCCGGGGTGCCAAAAAGTGGGGTTAAGCGGTATCCCTTTCCTGCTGAAATGGTTAAACGGTGGTCATGTCCTCCCGAAGTGGATGCACCAGTTCTGGGGTTGTCCAACACATCCGTCATGCATTCCCCTGACTCTACTACACTGAGGGATGGGGAGGACAGGCGCATAGATCAGCTGGCTTGCCATGCCTTTGCCTGTTTGGGGACCGCGCTGCGTCCGTTCTGTGCCTCTGCCATTACGGCTGTTGCTATTAAAAGCCTGCTCAGGGGTCTCTTAGATGGGGCCCCTGATGATGCTGGTAGTGAAGAGTATAGAGCTCTTCTGCGTTGTGAAGAATTTATTGCATATGTTCTCTCTGCCTTGGATGATACCATTAGAATGTGTGGCAGGGCTTCTGCCTTGTTGGTGGCTACACGCCGCTCGGTCTGGCTGCGCCAGTGGGCAGCTGACAACGCTGCTAAGAAGGCTCTCACTGGGTTTCCCTTCAAGGAGCTGCGCCTCTTTGGTGAACGTCTGGATTTGTTTTCTAAGGGAGGCAAGTTACCTCAGTGTAGAAGGCAGCCCCGGTCCTTTCAGGGTTCAGGTGCCTTTTCTCCTTCCTTCAGGGGCTCCAGAATTGGATGGGGAGCTTCCTTTGCTGGAGCCCGTGGAGATTTTTGGGGCAGGGGCAGAGGACGTGGCCGCCCTGGCCCCCCCTGGGGTCCCAAGCCTAAGTCCTCCCCCAAGCCCCCTCAGGCATGAAGGGGCGCCCTCACCCATCCGGGTGGGGGGACGGCTTCAGCTCTTGGCCCATGTCTGGAGGCTTCACGTCTCAGACCGGTGGGTTCAGGAGCTGGCGTCCGCCGAGTTTGCAGCCTGGCCACCCCCAAGATTCATCAAATCCCGGTTAGCTCAAAACCCCCTGTCAGCTCAGGGTCTGTCCCTGGCTGTCCAAGGCCTTCTGGAACTGGGTGTCATCTGCCGGGTGCCCTTGAGGGAAAGGGGCAAAGGCTATTATTCCAATCTGTTCATTGTTCCTAAGAAAGACGAGTCCATCAGACCCATCCTGGATTTGAAGCTCCTTAACAAATTTGTCAGATTCAGACACTTTCGCATGGAGACTCTGCGCTCAGCTGTGACTTTCCTACGCCCAGGGGACTTCATGACCTCTGTAGACATCAGGGATGCTTACCTTCACGTACCTATCTTTCCAGGTCATCAGAGATTCCTCAGGTTCGCTCTGGTGGATCAGCACTACCAATTTGTAGCCTTGCCCTTCGGCCTCACCTCGGCTTCCAGGGTATTCACCAAGGTGCTGGCAGGAGTGCTGGCTCTGCTCAGATCTCAGGGCATTCGCATTCTTCCCTACTTGGACGACATGCTTATCGCTTCTCAGTCCTTCCATCAGGCAGAGTTGGACACTCAGCGGGTGGTGTAATTCGGCTGGGTGATCAACCACCCCAAATCTTCCCTGTCTCCTTCCATGGTGAAGTCCTTTCTGGGCATGGTTCTGGATTCATCTCAGGTCAAGATCTTTCTTCCTCATCAGAAGGTGGAGAGTCTTCAAGAGAAAGCTCAGCTCCTTCTGTCTTGTCCTCATCCATCCATCAGGCAGGGAATGCAGCTGGTGGGCCGGATGGTGTCCTGTTTCGAGGCAGTTCCATATGCTCAGTTTCACATGAGGCCTCTTCAGTTTCACCTCTTGTCAGTATGGGATCTGGACCCTGTGTCCTTGGATCAGGCATTTGTCCTGTCCCCTCTGGTCAGGCGGTCTCTATCGTGGTGGCTGTACTCAATGAACCTGCTGGGGGGGCAGATCCTTTCTGGCCCCATGCTGGGAGACTGTCACCACGGACGCCAGTCTGACAGGTTGGGGGGGGGGCTTTTGGAAATCCCTGAAATTCCAGGGTCAGTGGGGCCCTCAGGAGGCCCATGCCCCTATCAACATTCTGGAATTGAGGGCAATCAGGTTGGTTCTCGCCCACTTAACCCCACACCTGCGGGGTCAGGCTGTTCAGGTCCGCTAGGACAACCAGACGGCGGTTGCCTACATCAATCATCAGGGAGGGACCCGGAGCAGGAGGGCCCTCAAGGAAGTGTCCCTGATTCTGTCCTGGGCGGAGGAGAATGTTCCCTGCATCTCAGCTCTGTACATCCCGGGGGTGGAGAATCTGGAGGCTGACTCTGAGCAGGGGGACCTCTCATCTGGGAGCAGCAGGGTGTTTTGCTCCCTGTGCCACCACTGGGGTCAGCCGGATGTGGATCTGTTTGCGTCCCGTCACAATCACAAGCTTCCAGTCTTTGTCTCTCTGTCCCAGGATCCTCTGGCCTTGGCCATGGATGCCCTGGCAATGCCTTGGATGGGGTTTCAGCTCCTGTATGTGTTTCCCCCTTTTCCCCTGCTGGGCAGGGTGCTGCGCAAGATAGCTCAGGAAAGGGTGCCAGCCATACTGGTGGCCCCCTGTTGGCCAAGAAGAGTGTGGTTCGCAGAAATCGTGCAGCTGGCAGTAGATCAGTAAGCCCTGCCTCGGGTTCCAGATCTGCTCACTCAGGGGCACCTACGCCACCCCAATTTACAAATGCTGGCTTTGACGGCCTGGCTGTTGAAACCTCCATCTTGATGGAAAAGGGGCTGCGTGCCTCTGTTGTAAATACCATGATCAGGGCTAGTAAAAGGTCCTCTTCTTCCATCTACTACAGGGTTTGGCGTACTTACATTGACTGGTGTAAGTCTAACTCTCTTCCCTGTCGTGTGTTTTCTATTCCTAGGATTCTGGAGTTTCTGCAGCATGGTTTGGATCTGGGTCTTCAGCTCAGTACTCTGAAAGGTCATGTTTCTGCCTTGGCCATTTTTTTCCAAAGATCTTTTGCTCAGCATCCCCTGGTCAGAACCTTCTTCCAGGGGGTTACTCACGTGCGTCCCCCACGTAAGCCTATGTTACCAGTCTGGGACTTGAACTTGGTCTTATCTGCCCTGCAGGGGTCTCCCTTCGAGCCCTTGCAAGGAGCCCGTTTGTCCATTCTTATGCTTAAGGTGGTCTTTTTGGTGGCTGTCACTTCTGTGAGGCGTGTTTCTGAGTTGGCGGCGCTTTCCATCAAGCCTCCTTAGTTTGAGAGACACCAGGACAAGGTGGTGTTTCGTTTTAAGCCAGATCTTCTGCCTAAGGTTGTTTCTGCCTTTCATCTCAATCAGGACATTGTTTTGCCTTCTCTGTGTCCTAATCCTAGTACTTCTAAGGAGAGGGTTTTACATTCTCTGGATGTGGTCAGGACTCTGAAGTTCTACCTGGTGGTTACTGAACCCTTCAGGAAGACTGATGCTTTTTGTGCTCCCGTCTGAACCTAAGAAGGGTCTGGCTACAGCTAAGTCCACTATCAGCAAGTGGATCCGTCAGGCTGTGATACAGGCCTACTCTGCTAAGGGGAAGGAGCCTCCCTTCCGCCTTACTGCTCATTATACTCGTGGCTATTGGTGCCTCTTGGGCCTTTCAGCACCCAGCTTCTGTTGAACAATTTTGCAAGGCCGCCACTTGGTCTTCTGTTCATACTTTTTCTAAGTTTTACAAGGTTGATGTTAAGACCTCAGCTGATGCTGCTTTTGGTCACAAAGTTCTGCAGGCGGCAGTGGTTTAAACTGTCTGCTGTTACTTTTGGGGATCCCACCCTACCTTACGGACACTGCTATTGGATGTCCCAAGAGCAAGGACGTGCTGTATACTTAGAATAATACAATTCTGTGATTACTCACCTGTAGAGTTGGTATTATACGTATACAGCACGTCCTGTTCCACCCCACCCTTGTTATCATTTTTCTTAGTTACCTCTGTATGGTGATTGTTCAATTTTTGTAATGGTTATAGTTGTCCCGGTTCCATTTTAACTGCTTTTCAATACTGGGGAATTTGTGGGAGGTCCCTGGTATATATGGGGCCGGGAGAAGCCACTTTTCTGTCTCTGCAGTCCAGCGCCATCTTGTGGATGCATAACCCAAGAGTAAGGAATATCTTCTGGAACAGGACGTGCTGTACACGTATAATACCAATTATACAGGTGAGTAATCACAGAATTGTATTTTTCACTATATCCAGTCCAGGTAATTCCAGAAGTATTTACTTGTGGGTATTCCACCGCTAGGTGGCGCTCGACAGCAAGATCAAAAGCTGTCGCTCCTCCCGGCCCTCTATAAAAGCAGGTGTCTCACTATGATTCCCCAGTGTTCGTCTTGCAGTCTGGCTGCTGAAGATTGTTGGATACTCTCTCCTGATATTGCAGCTGTGCGGGGCCTCCTAGCTCGTCGGCCGCTGCGGACCCACCCTCGCGCCCTCGAGTTGTGTCTTCCTGCTCCCTCTCCCCCTCCATCTTGGGCCATTACGCTGTGAGGGGGAGAGGGGTGGGGCGTCGGACGCTGCTCGGCGGCCTCTCCTGAGGCCGCGGGCCTTTGTCTCCGGCCCTGTGTGAGTGCGTACGCTGCGTGCTGTGCGGGGGCCCCGCCGTGGGCTGCCCTGCGGCTTGTCTTGGCTCTTGGAGGTCGGCCTCCATCTTGACTGGCGCGGTGAGGAGGCGGGCGCTGTGTTCGCGCCGTCGGAGGGGGGGCGGGGCCGCATTATGATGCTTTTCGCGTCTCTGCCAATGCGGCCCGCCCCTCGAGGAATGCGCGGAGCTGCTGCTGGGCGCCATCTTGCTGCTTCTCCTGCCTTGCTGCTTCTTCTGCTGCTGTCTGGGACCCCTCCGGTGTAGCATCACTATCGTGTCGTGAGTCCCTTTGTTTCTATTTTATTGTATTACTGCTATGCACATGTGCTGTGGGATGCTTATGGCTCCTTCTCTGATTGTGTCTTTCAGGTCGGGCCCTTATAGATTGTGGGTTGTGGTTCCTCCCGGTCTCCACCCCCCTCCCTTTTTTTTTAGAGGGATCACATTAAAAGGGAATATATCGGAGGGCTATAGCGGTTTGGGCCGTTAGTGCCTTGTAACCTGCATAGAGATTTTTTGTCTTCTAATCACCATAATGGAGGCTTCTGGGGATAGTGAGCTAGGGGCCCCATCTGGGCGGGTGAAGCTCTGCCCCATGTGCGGTGCCAGTCCTCTGGGCGGACTCACCACTGTTTGTGTCACTTGCGCCAGGAGCATCATTTTGGAGCATGATAGGGCGGGCGTATCTGCCCCTAGCCCTTTATTGCCTGCATCCTCTCCAGAGCCCCCGCTGCTGCACTCAGCCCCCAGCGAGGGGGAAGCCAGCAGGGGGTCCCAAGTTGATTTGGCATAACGGGTGGCCAGCCTTTAGAGACAGATTTCGCGTGCGGCTCCTAAGAAGGCCACGAGTAAGAAGTGGCACATCGAGCCTGTTTGCTCAGATAATGATGATGATCTTTTTGGAGGTCTGGACTCCGTGGAGGAAGGCGAGTTGCATGAGTACTCCATCTCCACTGCGGTTTATTCTGCCAGCTATGACAGCGGGCCTTGCTATTCCTCTGACGAGGATACGTGGTTCCCTGATGATACGGAGAAACTGCTGGTGTCAGTTTTTGAGACGTTGCACATTGTCCCTCCAAGAGCGGCTAAGAGGAAGCAGGTTGATTTGTTTAGGCCTGAAAGACAGAGGCGAGTCTTTCCTGAGCAGGCCCATTTTTCTAATATGATATTCAAGGAGTGGGAGAGGCCTAACAAACTCCCGTCGATGCCTAAGGGCCTGGACAGGCGGTATCCCTTCCCTGTGGAGCTGGTCCGGCTATGGTCTCGTCCTCCCGAGGTGGATTCCCCCATGTTGGGATTGTCCAACACTACGGTTATGCCGTCACCCGATACCGCTTCCTTACGTTATCCAGCGGACAGGCGCATGGATCAGCTGTTCTGTCATGCCTTCACCTTTGCTGGTGCTTGGTTTCGCCCTGTGTGTGCCGCGGCTATTGTCTCCTTAGCCATCAGAAAAAAGGTGAGACGTCTTGTTGATATTGCTAAGTCTCGCAAGCGGGCGGAGGAGTATAAAGACCTCAAAGCTGTGGAGTTTATTGCCTTTGTTGTCTCTGCCATGGATGATGGTGTCTGGCTCGGTGCCAGGGTTTCGGCCCTGCTTGTTGCGCCTTGCCGCTCGCTCTGGTTGCGGCAATGGTTACTGCCGCGGCCAAGAAGTCTCTCACTAGTATCCCCTTCGTGGGGCCCAGATTGTTCGGGGAGCATCTGGACCTCCTAATTAAGGACGGTAGACTCCCTCAGCGACGGAAGCCTGCGCGGCCCTTTCGGGGTTCCTCTGCCTACCGCTCCTTTCGAGGAGGAAGAGGCTCTTCTCTTTCAGGTGGCCGCAGAGATTCCTGGGGACGAGGTAGGTCCTGCAGCCGACCCAATCCCTCCTGGGGATCCAAGTCCCAGCCCTCTGCTAAGGCCCCTTAGGCATGAGGAGGCGCCCTCACCCATCTGGGTGGGGGGACGGCTTCTGCAATCTGGAGACAGTGCATCTCGGATCAGTGGATTCAGGAGGTGGTGTCCTCCGGTTACAAAATAGAGCTGGCAGTCTGGCCGCCCTCAAGATTTCTTCAGTCTCGCATATCCCAGAACCCAGTGAAGGCACAGGGCCTGAGAATGGCCATGCAGCACCTTCTGCGGTTGGGAGTGATTTGCCCTTTGCCTCGCCAGGAGCAGGGCCAATGGTTCTATTCCAGTCTGTTCATGGTTCCCAAGAAGGATGGAACGCTGAGACCTATCCTGGACCTGAAGGATCTCAACAGGTTTGTCAGAGTCTGACATTTCCGCATGGAGACCTTGCGATCTGCGGTGAGCTCGCTTCGGCCCGGCGACTTCATGACCACGGTGGACATCAAGGATGCCTATTTGCACATCCTGATATTCCAGGGACATCAGAGGTTCCGCAGATTTGCTCTGGAGGACTGGCACTACCAGTTTGTGGCTCTGCCTTTCGGGATATCCTCAGCCCCCCGGGTTTTCACCAAGGTGTTGGCAGGCATCATGGCTATTCTGAGGAACAAGGGCATTCGTGTACAGCCTTTGGATGATTTACTGATTGCGGCTCTGTCCCTTCAGCAGGCCGAGAACGACACCTGGACGGTGTTGTCCACTCTCGAGGAGTTTGGATGGGTTGTCAATTACCCCAAGTCTTCGATCACTCCCTCAACGGTGAGGTCCTTCCTGAGCATGACGTTAGACACCTCTCAGGTCAGGATATTCCTACCACAGCAGAAGGTTGTGGGTCTTCAGACGCAGGTGCAAGCCTTGCTGTCTTGTCAGCGACCATCGATCCGTCTCGGGATGAAGCTGGTGGGTCTGATGGTGTCATGTTTCGAGGCAGTGCCTTTCACCCAATTCCACATGAGACCTCTTCAATTGAACCTGTTGACCGGCTGGAACCGGATGCAGGAGTCGCTGGAACAGGAATTTTCTCTGTCCCCCTGGCTAGACAATCCCTTTTGTGGTGGCTGGACACCAGAAACCTGTTGGTGGGCAAGTTCTTCTAACTCCCCGGTGGGGATGCCAGTCTGACCGGCTGGGGAGGATTTTGGCAGACGCAGAAGCACCAGGGTCAGTGGGGTCCGCAGGAGAACCACTTGCCATAAAACTCCTGGAGCTGAGAGCGATCCGGTTGGTGCTTCTTCACTTGACTCCCCATTTAAGGGGTCGTGCGATCCAGGTTCACTCGGACAATCAGACGGCTGTCGCCTACATCAATCACCAGGGCGGGACTCGAAGCAATTGAGCCCTCAAGGAGGTGTCCCAGATTCTGACTTGGGCAGAGGAGAATGTTCCCTGCATCTCGGCGGTTTACATCCCCAGCTTAGAAAATCAGAAGGCAGACTCCCTGAGCAGGGGGGCCTCTCGTCTGGGGGAATGTTCTCTCAGCAACAAGATCTTTCACGCTCGGTGTCTCCGCTGGGGTCAACTGGATTTGGACCTGTTTGCGTCCAGACAGAATCACAAGCTCCCAAGGTTCGTCTCCCTGTCGAGAGATCCGCTGGACTTTGCCACAGACGCTCTGGCAATTCCTTGGACGGAGTTCAGGCTTCTTTATGCATTTCCTCCATTTCCGCTCTTGGGCCGAGTGCTGCACAAGGTAGCCCAGGAGGAGGTCCCAGTCATCCTGGTGGCTCCTCGCTGGCCGAGAAGGAGTTGGTTTGCGGACATAGTTCAGATGTCAGTTGATCGCTACATCACGCCCGACGACCCAGGGCTTCTCACTCAGGGGTCGCTACGGCACCCCAATTTACAGACGCTGGCTTTGACAGCCTGGCTGTTGAAACCTCAATCCTGACAAAGAAGGGGCTGTCTGCCACGGTGGTGCAGACCATGATTCAGGCGCGGAAGAAGTTTTCTTCCATGATTTACTACAGAGTTTGGCATGCCTACATTGCTTGGTGTGAATCCAAGAGTTTCCCTTGTCGCACCTTCTTTGTCTCTAGGATTTTGGAGTTTTTACAACATGGTTTGGACTTGGGTCACCAGCTGAGCACCCTCAAGGGCCAGGTCTCGGCCTTGGCTATTTTTTTCCAGAGATCTTTTGCCAATCATAGATTGATCAAGACCTTCTTCCAGGTTGTTACCCATGTACGTCCGCCGCGTAAGCCTGTGTTGCCGGTGTGGGACTTGAATTTGGTGCTTTCTGCTCTCCAGGGGCCTCCTTTTGAGCCCTTGTGCAATGCTGCCTTATCTATTTTGACCCTCAAGGTGGTCTTTTTGGTAGTGATAACTTCTGTTCGCCGCGTGTGGGAGCTGGCCACGCTTTGTATGAAACCTCCCTATTTTGAGCTTCATAAGGATAAGGTGGTTTTTCGTTTTAAACTTGATTTTTTACCTAAGGTTGTTTCTCCCTTTCACTTTAATGAGGAGGTTGTCTTACCTTCCTTGTGTCCAGCTCCAGCTAATTCCAAGGAACGGACCCTCCATGCTCTGGATGTGGTCAGGGCCGTTAAGTATTACCTGTCTGCGACGGAATCCTTCAGGAAGTCGGATTTGCTCTTTGTCCTAACAGAGGGTCCTAGGAAGGGCTTGTCACCAGCTAAGTCCACTCTTAGTAAGTGGATCAGGCAGGCGGTGGTGCAAGCATATTCTGCCAAGGGGAAGGAACCCCCTTTTCGGATCACAGCTCATTCTACCAGAGCTATTGGTGCCTCTTGGGCTTTTCAGCACCAGGCATCGGTTGAACAAGTTTGTAAGGCCGCCACTTGGTCTTCAGTTCATACCTTTACCAAGTTTACCAAGTTCTGTATCATGATTACACACTAAATAAACAAACACTTGGTAAAACAACAATGGAAAAGGACCTAGCGGTTTTAGTTGACAATAAGCTCAACTGTAGTAATCAATGCCAGGCAGCTGCTGCCAAAGCAAATAGGATCATGGGGTGCATCAGGAGGGGCATAGGTGCTCATGACCAGAGCATCATTTTACCCCTGTACAAGTCACTGGTCAGACCCCATATGGAGTACTGTGTACAGTTCTGGGCACCTGTGCTTAAGAAGGACATATCAGAACTGGAGCGCGTTCAAAGAAGGGCAACAAAGTTAATAAAAGGAGTGCGGGGACTAGAGTACCCTGAAAGATTGTCAAAGTTAGGTTTATTTAGTTTCGAAAAAAGACGATTGAGGGGTGATCTAATAACTATGTCTAAATATATTCGGGGTCAATACAAAGATCTGTCCCACAATCTATTTATACCTCGGAGTGTAACTATAACCGGAGGGCATCCACTAAGGTTAGAGGAAAGGTGCTTTCTCCACCGACATAGGAGGGTATTCTTCTCTGTAAGAGCAGTGAGACTATGGAACTCGCTGCCAGAGGAGGTAGTTATGAAGCATACAGTAAAAATGTTCAAAAGTGGCCTTGATGCCTTCCTGGCATGTAATAACATTTCCAGCTATGGCTACTAGACCACTGGAAGAAGATCTATAGTGGCCGGGATGCTCTCCTTGCATGTAATAACATTTCCTGCTATGGCTACTAGACCACTGGAAGGAGTTAAACACGCTGAACTGGATGGACTAAAGTCTTTATTCAGCCTTACATACTATGTTACTAAGTTTTACAAGGTTGACGTTAGGGCCTCAGCTGATGCTGTCTTTGGCCGAAAGGTGCTTCAGGCGGTAGTGAAATGAACTACTTGCTGTTCCGCACTGGGGTTTCCCGCCCTTATGGACACTGCTTTTGGATGTCCCACATGTAAGTATTATGGCCGACCTGGACTGGAGATAGTGAAAAATACAATTCTGTCAAACTCACCTGTAGAATTGTTTTTTAATATATCCAGTACAGGTCGTCCCACCCCGCCCTTGTTCATTATCTCTGTTGCCTGTTATGGCGGTGGGTCGCCTGCTGTGGGTGGTGCGGGGGCGCTTTGCGGTAATGGGGATTGTGTGTGGTGGCAAGGGCTGCCTGTTCGGCATGTGTGCCACCATTTATGATACGCTGCGGCGACTCATGCCTGTTTCATTCTGCCACACAGTGAATAAATAGTTATTCCTCGTCCGGTTTGGCGGGTGACGTCACTTCCCCTCGACCAGGCCGGAACGCAGATGCGCTCCAGGCTCTTCTATCGGCACGTGGTTGGTCTGTACAAGATGGAGGGTAAGTATAAAGGCATGTACATTGTATAGTGTATTGTTTGTTTTCACCCAGCGAAGCAGCACGGGCGGCCGTGTGCTCAGGTGTCCCACCTGCTAATCCCCAGCTCCTACATGTGTGATCGGTTCCAGTTGCCTGGCTTATGGTTTCTATATTTTCTTTTTTGTACACTCGGTTGATGTTGTAGTTTGATCTATGCACTTTAGCACTTGTGTGTATTCATGACCAGTTGGGTTATAGCTATATCACAGTCATAATTACTTATATATATATATATGTGTGTTTATTATTGTGTCTTATTATTGATGTAGAGATAACAATTTTAATGATTAATTGGCTATTTGGAAAAATAATTCTGTAATGTATGCACTGTCACTTTATCACTTGCACATTAGTTCCCAAGGTTTGTCTCCCTGTCCAGAGATCCTCTGGCCTTCACCACAGACGCTCTGACAATTCCTTGGACGGAGTTCAGGCTCCTTTATGCATTCCCTCCGTTTCCACTTCTGGGCCGAGTGCTGTGCAAGATAGCCCAGGCAGGGGTTCCAAACATCCTAGTGGCTCCTCGCTGGCCAAGAAGAAGTTGGTTTGCGGACATAGTTCAGATGTCAGTGGACCACTACATCATGCCCGACGACCCAGGGCTTCTCACGCAGGGATCGCTGCAGCACCCCAATTTACGGACGCTGGCTTTGACGGCCTGGCTATTGAGAACTCCATCCTGATGGAAAGCCACGGTTGTGCATACCATGATTCAGGCGCGGAAGAAGTCTTCCTCCATGATATATTACAGAGTTTGGCATGACTACATTGCTTGGTGTGAATCCAAGAGTCTCCCTTGTCGCACTTTCTCTATCTCTAGGATCTTGGAGTTTTTACAACACGGTTTAGATTTGGGTCTCCGGCTGAGCACCCTCAAGGGCCAGGTCTCTGGTTTGGCCATTTTTTCCAGAGATCCTTTGCCAATCATAGATTGTCCAAGACCTTTTTCCAGGGAGTCACCCATGTACGTCCACCATGTAAGCCTGTATTACCGGTGTGGGACTTCATTTTGGTACTTTCTGCTTTCCAGGTTCCTCCCTTTGAACCATTGTGCGATGCTGCATTGTCTATTTTGACTCTCAAGGTGGTCTTTTTGGTAGCGATTACTTCGGTGCGTCGCGTGTCAGAGCTGGCCGCGCTTTGTATGAAGCCTCCTTATTTTGAGCAGCATAAGGATAAGGTGGTTTTTCCGCTTTAAACCAGATTTTTTGCCTAAGATCGTTTCTCCCTTTCATCTTTTTTTTTTTTTTTTAATTCTTTATTTTATTTTAATAGTTTGCGTACATAACAAGAATTTCAGATACAAAATGCAAAAATAAGTATAACAGATATAGCATGGTCTACAATAAACAAATTGAAAAAATGTTTGCGTTTTGTTCTCTCTGCTAGCTATAAACTGTCGCTGGGGACCTGCCACAAGGCCCAACTACTTCACTACAGCCTGCGAGCTCCCCAACAAGGTGGGGAACTACACATTCCTCATGAAGCTTCTCTAAAAAATGTAAATAGGTAAACAACAAGAATCAACACCAATGCCACAAGAAGGCAAACAAGGAAATGAAGTAAAAAAAAGCGAGGAAAAGGCAAAAAAGGGAGGGATGGGAGGGACAGGGGGAAAGGGAGGGCCCCAGAGCATTATCTGTTAGCTACACTCCAACGAGAATGCGCTTATAATCCTCCGACTCAAGGAACTGGGTCCAATAAAACCAGGTTGCTACATATTTCTCAAAGCCACCCTCGCCAGATGTCCTCAGGTCCTCAAACCTCATTGTCTCATTAACTTTCAACGCCCACATTGCCAATGTGGGGGGGTCTTCCTTTTTCCGCAAGAGGGGAATGCATATCTTGGCCGCATTGAGGAGGTGGCATAACAAGGAACATCGATACTTTTTAAGCAGCTTCTGTGCCAGGTGAAGTAGACACAAAGCCGGGTCATCCGGTACCTCCCCACCTATAACCTTCCCAGCCACCTCTCGGACCCCGTCCCAAAATGATTTTACCCTAGGGCAAGACCAAAATATATGAAACAAAGAGCCTTCCTCGTCTCCACACCTCCAACACCTAGCATCTACTCCTGGGAGCCATTTGCTAATTGTCTTCGGCACTCTGTACCACCGCGTCAATATTTTGTAGCTACATTCTTGGAACTTGGTGCAGTTTGACGTTTTATGGGGCGCTTGCAGTAGCCTACCAATTTGCTTAGAGGTGAAGGTCCTGTCGAGATCTCTTTCCCATTTTCCCACAAATGATGGTGGGGCTAGATCCGGGGGGTTAATCAACAACTTGTATATGTAGGAGAGGGTGTGGCTTTCCGCATTTTTACTTGAGCAAAGCTCTTCAAACGGGGAGCGCCCTCTATGTGCTGCCTTGTGGTCTCTGAGTGTGTTGAGGAAATGTGAGAGCTGCTGTCCCTGCCACATCGACCATCTGGGGATCCCTCATTCCGTAGCCAACCCTTCCACATCCCTCCAGTCCCCCACCTCCATAAAGTGACTAACCCTGAAGATTCCAGAAGCTCTCCAAGCCTCCGGGATCGAACCCAGGGTTGCCCAGTACAGGAACCATCGGTGAGGGGAGAGGCCCATCGAATTGGAATACTGATGACACACTCTCAGCGTAGTCCCTACGAGGGCGTGCTTCATTGCCAATGGGATGTCTCTCCGGTCCGCCCACGGAATACACTCCATCTGCGCCCCAACTAGGCTCTGTTCTATGGAAACCCACTGTTTGTGACTTCTGTGTAGGCACCAGTCGACCACTCTATTAAGGTGCACTGCAGCGTAATAAAGTCTAGGGTCGGGGAGTCCCAGTCCACCCTGTTCCTTGCTCCTAGTTAGAATAGACCTGTTTATTCTCGGCCTCCCCCCCCCCCCCCCCCACACACAAACCTACGGAAAAGGGCATTTACCTTCTGAAAAAAGGACTGTGGTATGGTCACTGGGAGGGCCTGCATCAGGTAGAGAAGCTTAGGCAACAGCACCATCTTCAACGCATTGCACCGGCCGAACCATGAAAGTTTCCCAGTCGACCATCTAGATATTTCTTCCTCAAATTTTTTAAGTAAGGGGGGGAAGTTTAAAGTGAAGATATTGGCCAAGTTCTTGCATATCTTCGTTCCTAAATATGTCACACTAGCTCCCGAGCATTTAAAGGAGAAGGAACTCTGCAAAGCTTTAAACCTTTTCACAGGGATATTCAGATTCAAAGCTTCCGACTTCTGATAATTAATTTTATACCCTGACAGGTCTCTATATTGCCTCAGTTCCCGTAGCAAGTTCGGCAGGGAGACTTCGGGTAGAGTCAACCCGAAGATCAGGTCATCAGCAAAGGCCGCAACCTTATAGTCACCCGAGGAGCCGCCCATGCCTTTTATATCCCCATTCTTCCGGATCTTACACAGGAGGGGTTCGATCGTTAGAATAAAAATTAAAGGGGACAATGGGCACCCCTGTCTCGACCCATTAGTGATACCTGGATCTGAGAGTGTGCCATTCACCCGCACCGACGCGGAGGGGGCGCTGTATAGGCCACTAATCCACCCCAAAGCGCTTGGGCCGAGGCCTATGTGTCCGAGAGTGACCTGCATAAACTCCCAGCTCACTCTATCAAAGGCCTTCTCCGCGTCGGTGGCCAGTAGAAGGGATGGGACGTTACAGTTTTGGGTCCACTGGATCCAATTAAGGACTTTTACAGTATCGTCTCTTGCCTCCCTATGAGGCATAAAACCCGCTTGATCGAGAGCAATAACATGATGTAAATGAGGGGCCAACCTAGAGGCCAGCACTTTTGCGAAGATCTTAATATCTGTGTTCAGGAGCGAAATCGGCCTATAGCTGGCACAGAGACTAGGATCTTTTCCTTCCTTGGGGATGACCGATATGTGGGCCCTCAACGCATCTGGGGGCACATGGCCCCCTATTTTGAAAGAATTGAAGGCTTCTAGGAGCCTGGGGGCCAGCAGAGGAAGCATATTTTGTAGTATTCAATGCTAAATCCGTCGGGCCCCGGAGCCTTTCCGCCAGACGCTCCAGACACTGCCCTCTGAACCTCCTCTAGCGCAAGTGGCCTTTCCAGGTCTTCTATAATATCACTCGGTAATTTGGGCATGCCCGACTCCCTCAAGTAACGCAGCATTACTTCGTGTCTCTCCGTGCCCTCAACCCTGGGAAGATTATACAACTTCTCATAGAACTTTTTTTATATATTCTTTATTTTTGACAAGGATTTTGTAAATACAACATTAGAATACAACAACAAAGGAGAAATGTGGGGGGGGGAACATAATGCGGGGGCGGGTCATAGGGGAAAGGGGAAGAAGGGGGGGAAGGGGATCGACAGTGTTCCGCGAAATACACATTCCATGAATACAGCATCCACACATACAGTCAACTCGTCTCTGATACTCACTCAGCCGGGAGGGCTGACAGAGGGGGGTCAAGGAGGCCAGGCGAAGAAAGGAGAGGGGGGGGCGTAGCCCTCAACAGCCAGGACATTTCACCTGTGACACCATACTTTATCGTCTTCGACCTCTCGCGCCCACTCCTCCTCTGGTTGGGCCATCTCTAGCCCGTCGAGGTAGCTGGCCGCCATGCATCAACAGGTCCGAGACTGTCCAGTCGGGGATGTCTATCGAGCCTGTCTCAAGGAAGAGGAACAGGTCAGGAAGCTGGTTAGGTGCTTTCAAAACAGAGGCCGCCGTTTTTACGAACTAAAATCTGGAACGGGTGGCCCCAACGGTAAGTCGCTCCCCGCTCCTGTATGATCTCCAGAAGGGGCTTTAGGAGTTTCCTTTTCTGCAGAGTTCTCCGGGATAAATCTTGAAGAACAATGACCTGCGACCCCTGAAACGCAATTGGCCCCTTGTCCCCATGCCCGCCGGGTGACCTCTTCCTTGACTTTAAAGTAATGGACCCTACATATAACGTCCCGGGGTCTGTCTCCTTCCGAAGGTCGGGGTCCGAGCGCCCGATGCACACACAAGCTCGATATGATTGGAGGCCGGCAAATGAAGTAGCTCGTTGAAGATGGATGTCACCGTGGACGCCAGATCGCGGGATTCTACCAATTCAGGCACCCCGCGCAGTCGGAGATTATTTCTGCAGTTGCGGTTCTCGATGTCGTCATGCGCGAGGACAAGATCAGACAAGTGGCGCTTTCCCTCTCTCTGTTGTTGTTCCAGAGCCGCTACACGGGACTCCAGCGAACTGTGCAAACTTTCCACTCCGTCCATTCTCTGCGTAACCTCGGTAACTGCCCCTTGCTGGGAGGTCAGCTCCTTCTTGATGGTGCCCTCCATTCTGGATACATATCCATCGAAGTCACCGTGTGTCGGAAGGCCACGCAGGGCCTCATTGATGTTGACCTTGACCGCCTCTGCTATTATCTGGGACAGGAAGTCTAACGGGACGGGTGCCTGGGTGCTGAAGCGATGCACAGGCAAGGCCGAAGATCTTGATGACCGGGCACCGGCAAGGGAATCCTCTTCCGAACGACCCTCCCCGGGCTCCTGGAGGATCTCAGGGGGGATCTGAGGTATGCTAGCGTAATTCCCCTGCATGTGATTTTGTTCCCCCCATCTGAGGGGTGACGGCCCAACCACAGGATTCAGGGCCAGGGCACTCATTTCACTCCTCTGTGCTGGCCCGTCATGAGATTGCCAGGAATGGGTGGGACTGGTCGGCGGTGGTGGGGTAGGTGGCAGGCTGATCGGGCCGGGTGAGAGGCTGGGTGCCCCAGATACAGACCATGGGGGCTCAACCATATCCAGCAATACAGGGCCCATTGCTGTGGGACACGGGGGTGAGTCCGGACTAGTCAACTCAGGCTCTCTCCGCAGTAGTATTGCTGGCCCATCCCGCGGCGATAGGGTACCATTGCGCCGCTGCTTTGTTACTTCCTGCGGTTTTCCTCCACCCTCCAGACAAAGCTCCCCTGGGCAGTGGTAGCTAGGAGTCAGGGCCAGAGTGGGGTGGGGGGGTCGGGTTCCAGGAGGAGAGCCACCAACCTCTGAGCCGCCGGGTGTTCCGCCGGTCCGGCCTGCTGCGCCGTCCGCCTCCGCGTGCACCTGCGCCGCTGTAGAGAGGCGCCTCCCGCCGCCCAGGTCCTCGGCAGCACCGCTCACTGAGCCGCCTCCTCCGCACTGTGCAGAGCGGGACCTCCTCGCTTCGACCGCGACCGCCCTCCGAGAGGTCGGGAGGGCAGACCCGTCCTGCCTGGGTCCATAGAGGAGGCCGCCATCTCTCCCCCCCTCGCGTCCGGCGCCGCCATCTTGGATACCGCGCCTCGAGCAGGCTCTGTGCCCCGTGGCTGGAAGAAGGTGGGAATGGGGCGCTCCCGTGTCTTCCTGGTTCTGCCCCTCGCTTTCACCCTCCTGGGCATCTATGAATTAGGGCTCTGTTGGCTCGCCCGAGTGCTGTAAGGGTCGGTGGTCGCGGAGCTCTCCTCCGATGCGACTCTACGGCTCCATGTCAAGCCACGCCCCCCCTCATAGAACTTTTTAAAAGCCTTTGCAATCTCTTCAGTTAAGTGCACTGCCCTTCCCTTCTGATCCGTGATTCTCGGGATATAAGTCTTCACCCTCTCGGCCCTTAAAGCCCGCGCCAGTAGTTTCCCACATTTGTCGCCGGATTCATAGAATTTCCCACGACACTTGAACTTCTTTGCTTTAAGTTTGTCCAAACATAGTGCTTTAAGTTTTTCTCTGGATGCAGTCAAGGCCGAGAGGTGAGTGAGAGCAAGGGATTTCTTATGTAGAGTTGCCAACCTTTTGATCTCGCTAATGAGCCTCAGGACTTCCTCTGCTTTCTCCTTTTTTAAGTCTTGCACCCATTTTTATTAGGGACCCTCTGATGTAACACTTATGTGTCTCCCACAGGACCCGCGGGCTGACCTCAGGCGACCTATTGAGTTCAAAGAAGTCCCTGATATCTTTCTGGATCTCTGCGAGCACCCCTTGATCATCCAGCAGGGAGTTATTTAAGCGTCAGGTCCACCTCTTAGGTCCCTGGTATGGGAGCGCTAATTTAATCATGACCGGCGCATGGTCCGATGTGGTTATTCAGCCTATTTCCGTGTCCAGAACTCGGCACAGAGCACTATGAGTCACCAGGAGCATATCTATTCTATAGTAGGATCCGTGTGGGAGGGAGAAAAAGGTGTAGTCACGGGTATTGGGATGGTGGATCCTCCACGGATCGACTAATTGATGCAGGGCAAGCAGTTTCTTTAGCCGCTTTAGCTTGGCGTACGACAAGTGAGGGGCTCCCCTGGAGGTGTCTAGAAGGGGGTCTATGGCTAAGTTGAGATCACCACCCAAGACCAGCTCACCCTCCCCAAACATTGCAAGCTCCTCCAAGGCTTTCCCCAGGAAAGTTATCTGCTCTGAATTGGGCACGTAAATGTTCGCAAATGTGAATAGCGCGGATGCAACCTGACCCTTCAAGAACAGCCACCTCCCGTCCCCATCAGTTTTAAAGTGGACCAACACCCAGGATTTTCACTATCCTGGGTGTTGGTCTACTCCAGCGGGGCATCCGAGATCAGGATGCCACGCAGTGTGAACCCCCCCCCCCCCAAAAGCCCCCAAAAATGTACCTTTTCGTCAACGGAGAAACCGCTGCCTCCCGCGCGTCCCTCTTACAGGGCGTGCGCCCGCGCCGGCCATTTGTGAATGGCCGGCGCGGGCGCGCGCACTGCCAGGGGGACGCGCGGGAGGCGGCGGCAGCTGATCCGCCGCCGATAAGGTAAGGTTTTTTGGGACGGTTTCACCCCGCAGGACATCCCAAGGGGCATCCCGATCTCGGATGCCCCGCGGTGAGGGAGGTGATCGGCCCGGGAATCTTATAGATTCCCGGGCTGATCACCCCTGGGTGTTGGTCCACTTTAAAGTCAACTAGCTCCCAGAGGAGGTAAGCTGCTATGGCTATACAAACTCCTCTCGACCTAGAATCCGGGGAGTGGCTGTAATAGGCTCTCGGGAAATGTCTATTGCCAAAGGAGGGTGGGTTGGACGCCCTAAAATGGGTCTCTTGGAGAAACGCAACCTGGGCCCCAAGGCCCTGCAGGTTCCTCAGCACCAAGGACCTCTTCTCTGGGCTGTTCATACCTTTCACATTCAGCGAGATGATTTTTAAATCCGACATCTAGGCTCGGGGGTGTAACAAGTAAAAGGGGAATGAGGAGCAGGGTAGGGGGCGGGGACAGGACAAGGATAAGAGAAAAAAGCAAAAAGAAGAGAGAAATTCAAGGACAGAACACTAAACCTTCCCTAATCCGGGAAACCAAGCTGGTTCCTATCGACGACATGCTCCCGTAGGACCAACCTATTGGGGGGATGCGAGTCCGATCCAGGGAAAGAAACTCCCAGAAGCCTCAACCCGCATGCCCGGGATCGGCGTAGTGCTACTGTAATGACAGCCAACGAATATTCAAAACCAAATCCAAGCAGTGCTATGAAACAACAGCTCACCCCCAGGTCCTTGCTAACGACCCCGGGAGCGGCTAAGCAATAAAGGCTAACCAGCTGGGCAGCTCCCTGGCAAGTCGGTCACCGCGTCAAAGGGAACAGAGGAGTAAAAGGAACCAAAGGGAGGAGATGCACAGTGACCAAACATCTAGCAGAGCCAAGCTGACCCAGGGTCCTCCTCACCCCCCAACCCCACCAAATCTCAGGGGAGGGCAAGGAAGGCCAGGGAGTCATCCCCATACACAGAGAGATCCTTCACAGCTACAGATCTGGAACCAGGACCCGCTCACGCCTCCTCTTCCACGGGTCGCCGCTGCGGCCTCTTGAGTCGTCGAAGGTCGCAGGAGCTCCTCGGACCCTGTCGCTTCTCTCTCACCTGGAACCACGGTAACGACGGCATTTCACTCTCAAGCCAATTAGGAATCTGGATCGCGTTGCATTGCAAAAAGGTGAACAATCCCTCCAGGTCCTGATAGGACTTCAACACGTAAGAACTCCGGTCCCTCCTCACAATCAAGTGGAATGGGAACCCCCATCTGTAGGTGGCTCCTCTTTTCAGAATAACCTTCGAGTAAGGGTTTGAGGGCTCTCCGCATTTGCAAAGTCCGTCTAGAGAGATCCGGAAGAATCTTGATCGCAGCTCTCTTATACTCCACCGCGCCCTTATTCCAAGCATTCCTAGAGATGTCCTCCTTCAAAGCATAGTGATGGACTCTACAGATAACGTCTCTTGGATAGGCTGAATCAGGATTCCTTGGCCCCAGAGCTCGGTGGACTCTGTCTAACACTATGTTGGTGGACAAGTCCCTATCCAGGACCAAGTTGAAAATGGTAGACACGATTTGTTTTAGATCCTCGCCCGCCTCACCCTCCGGGATGCCCCGCATCCGCAAGTTGTTTCTTCTACTTCTATTCTCGAGGTCATCGAGGTGAAGATGGCACACTTGAATCGTGCCTCCTGACAGTCACATCTGTCTTCAAGAGCTTGTATGCGTTCAACTTCTACAGGTCTCTCTGTTTCAAGAATGTTGACTCTGGACGCGACGGCAGACACTTGATTTTCAACAGCCGCAATTTCACGTTTATGCACAGCTGCATACTTAGAGATCAGCTCCTCAATATCAGCTTTAGTTGGTAGACTTTTCAAAAGAGAAATGGTGGCTAAGTGGATCTCGGGGTCACATGCCTCTCCATTAACCAAAGGAGCCGAGGGGGTCTGCAATCTCCAGTCGTCCCCAGATACTATCAGCTTGGCGGATGCGGGGGAGGCAAGAGATTCCACAGGGGACATGGGCATGGGGCATGAAGCCTGGGGGCCTGCCATCCTCTCAGGAGATGGGGACAGCGAAGACAAAGGGGAGCCCACCATCATTTGCCGGCTCTCACCCGGCTGCTCCATATTGTGACAAAAAGCTCCTGCTTTCTTCAACCTTTGCGGTTGCGGGGGGGTGCCCCGTGCCGCCTCACTATAGGAACTCCGTTTATTATGCAGGGAGGCTGTACAGACTGACGGCGAGCCTCTGGGCACATATACGAATCGTTGCAGGAGTGGGGGGGCCAGTTTCTCCCGGGCACTCGAGGAGACAGTGTGGCCAGTGTAACCCCCAGTCTCTGAAGCTCTGCTGGAGGGTCCTGGACTGTCTCTCGCCGCAGCTATCTTGGCTCCTCCCCCCCTCTCCACTCAGCGGCTGGGGCCCCCGGAGGCAGCAAGGGAGACCGACATCAACTCTCCCCGCAGCTATAGGAAGACCCGCCTCACCGCCCTCCCGGCTCTGAACTGCGGCGGCTGCTCGCTGTCAGTATTCACCGCCTGCGGCCCGGGCTCGCGCATCGGGGCGGCGCGGAGTGCGGCCGCCACCATGTTGGTACACCGCCCTCCTCTTCACTTACAGGCTCAGGCGCCATCTTGCCGGCCTCTTCCCTTCTGAGCCACTTCCCGGCCGTTTGCCACTTTGGGGGGCTCTTCTTTCCGCCTCCTCCCCTCCGGTTCCCCCTCCTCGCCATTCTGTTTGTAGTCGGCTGCTGGTTGTCAAAAAGGGTGATCCGATCACGAGCAACGGGAGCTCAGATAACTGCTGCCTCTCCGCATAACGGTCGGGACACGCCCCCCTCTCCCTTTCATCTTAATGAGGAAGTGGTCTTGCCCTCCTTGTGTCCAGCACCGACTAATTCTAAAGAAAGGACCCTCCATGCCTTGGATGTGTTTAGAGCCATCAAGTATTACCTGGTTGTGACTGAATCCTTCAGGAAGTCAGATTCGCTCTTTGTCCTAACAGAGGGTTCTAGGAAGGGCTTGCCTCCAGCCAAGTCCACTTTCGGATCACAGCTCATTCTAACAGAGCTATTGGTGCTTCTTGGGCTTTTCAACACCAGGCATCTGTTGAACAGGTTTGTAAGGCCGCCACTTGGTCTTCAGTTCATACCTTTACCAAGTTTTACAAGGTTGATGTTGGGGCTTCAGCTGATGCTGTTTTTGGCCAAAAGGTGCTTCAGGCGGTAGTGAAATGAACTACATGCTGTTCCGCACTGGGGATCCCGCCCTAATGGACAATGCTTTTGGATATCCCTCATGTAATTACTTCTGGGACGACCTGGACTGGATATAGTGAAAAATACAATTCCGTGACACTCACCTGTAGAATTGTTTTTGAATATATCCAGTCCAGGTTGTCCCACCCCGCCCTTTGTTCATTATCTCTTCTTTGCCTTTTATGGTGATTACCATTTTTGTATTGGACCGTTGTCCTTAAGGTTTTTTGTTGGAGAGAGTACATGCTGAAGCTATGTGAAGTAACATGGTTTCTTGGCCTTCCGGCCTGTCTTTTTCTTACTGCTTTTTAACCACTGGGGAATCATAGTGAGACACCTGCTTTTATAGGGGGCCAGGAGGAGCGACAGCTTTTGATCTTGCAGTCGAGCGCCACCTAGCAGTGGAATACCCACATGTAATTACCTCTGGGACGACCTGGACTGGATATATTCAAAAACAATTCTACAGGTGAGTTTCACAGAATTGTATTTTTGTTCACTTATTGATTGAAACTATCTTTCCCCATTGTCCGGGATTCCTAATTTACAAATTAAATGATATATGGCTTGAACCGGTAAAGCATCCAGAAGTGGAATTTTTTTTGTGTGTTTTTTTTATTGGGTGTTTTCTATATTTTGTACTGTATATAGATGGGTTTTATTGTCATAAAATCTGTGTTTTCTGCCCTTGTAAGCACTGCTTTGGGATGTTCCAGACATATCTGTCTACTTGGGTGTGTCTTGACTGATAAGAAAAGTGAATTATAAAAATGACTATAAATACATTATATCATTTTTCTGGTGTTCTGTAGAAGACGTAGGCCTAGATCAGTGAAGTTAGTTTGATGAGGTGGTGTTGTGGTTGTCTCAGCTACAGAGATATATTGCTTGTGACAAGACTTTGCAACTGATCCACTGTGTTCAGATGCAGAAGATTTGTTGGATAAATCAAGTGATGAACAAGAAACTTTTGGTCAACCAAAACGATATGATGGCCTACCGATTCTCGTTCAACGTTTCATCGCAGCGGCAGTTTCCACGGAGGGAAATTACTTTAGTGATTTCTCATTCAATAATCTCTCGTCTAAACGGGCAATATCACTCACATGATGTGAATGGGTATAAAGTTCCAAAGGGGAACCTTCGGTTAGGTGTGGATAACTCTGCTGAGTCTATAATACTCCAAAAAAAGGTTTTTACAGTGAGTACTAAAATCTACTAGTGACTGCATTTTGTTTGAAAGTTAATACTGTTAAGTGGCCACCTGACACTGAGACACAATGTGGGCCTGAAAAGTTAAAACACCTTACCTGTTCTCCACATCAGTGCATTCCACCGGAGGATGCTTCTCTGTGCCAGATGGCCAGGGAAATTAGCTGGATTGCAGAGACCGGGTAAGGGATTTTATTTTTTTATAGGTATTGGCAAGCCACTCAGCGACACTATTCTAAGTGTGCCATACACTCCACTTCCTTCTTCATGACATCTGGGTAATCTCCAGTAGAGGGCGAACTTCTGCAGAGATGAATATGCAAAAAAGAAAGCCCCTCCCAGTCCATATATACCTGGGACCTTCCACCAAATTCCCCAGTTTCTTCTCTGCAGAGAAGGCGACAAGACAGACGATGAGGACTTCTTTACTTACAGGTAAGCCAGGCTCGCGCCCGGCCTTCTAATTATCCCTATTAATGCCAGGACCCTTCTAAATTGCCCTATAGTGAGCCTCCCAGCTTAGGCTGCAGGTCCTGGTGAAGGTAGGAGCACCCTATGGGTGCAGCAGGAGCACTGCTCCACCGTGAGACCTCACTATGGGGTAGGTGGTTATCCAGGTTTCTTGGTGATCCTGGTGTGGGATGCCCCGTCCCGTGGCCGGCTCCTGGCTGGATTTCCCCCCTTCCGGGTCTCTGATTCCCCTCCGGGGGGCCTGGCCTATATTTAGTTTGGCCTATATTTCGTTTTACCAGACCTTGTCAGTGTGAGTGTTTTTACTTATGCGTGTGTGTGTGTAGTGCGAGTGCTTCTGTTACTGGCCACATGCAGGACTTCAGCCTGGGGGAGCTTCTCCCCCTCAGGCTGCGTTAGGGAAGGGGGCGGGGCTGGGCTCTCGGCGCGGCCCCGGTAGCCCCGCCCCCTTAATTGGCGCGATATCAGTGCTCGTTGGCTAGGGGTCCGCATTGCTGGGAGGGGGGGCGTGGCCTTGGGAAACACGCTTTCTGCGCTGGCCCACCCTCCCCCTGCTCTCCCTTCCCAGGCAGGAGGCAGCGTGGGGGCCATCTTTCCTGGCAGGCAGATTGCACTCGGGGTGGTAAGGGCCTGATGGCCATTTTCTTCAGCGTGTGTGTGTGTGGGGGGGCCCCTATTTAGCGGGGGCCCCCACTGGTCTCTGTTTTTGGCTCTGTGTGTGGTATATATATATATATATCTTTCCATTGTGTGGCTGTTAGATCATGTGCTATGGCATTTTTACACTGCTCTGCTCTTATGTGGCTTATTTTGTGTGTTACAGGCCCTGTATATGTGCATATTAAGGGGTCCCTCCTGGTCCTGGGGTCCCTAGTTATAACCCAAAAATCCTCCCACCGGGACTTTTAAGGGGCATCCCGGGTTGCTTATGCGTAATTCCCTGCGGTCTTGCGACTGACCACAAAAATTCACCATGGAGGCTCTGCATGATACCGGGCCCGGGATCCCTTTGGGACAATCCGGGCCATGTGTGGGGTGTGGGGAGAATGTGCTGATTTGTATACCATGCGCACAAAAGGCCATAACGCGGCAGTCTGGTACCCAGCCTTCTGGGTCGGCTCCTCCTGCTTCATCGTCTTCCCCTCCACACCTGATCCGCACCCCAAGTGACATTGGTACCAGTGGGGAGTCGCTTTCTCATGTTTGGGCTCGGTTGGCCAGCATAGAGAAAATGATTGCTAGCACGGTGGGCAAGAAGGCCCAGGCTAAAAAGAGACACTTGTTGTCGGCCCAGCCTTTGTGGGATATCGACGACGAGTCCGCTGTATTGTCCGATTTTCCCCGTTAGAGGAGGGGGAATTGTATCAGGATTCAGAGGCTGACTATGGTCAGCCTGGGAATTCCAATGTCGGGCAGGCGCTGGGAGATGCCGTTGATACGGCCACTGTTTTGTCATATTTATTGGAGGTGTTGGATATTGATCCACCTGAGGCGCCCCCTCTTAAGAAGGGGGAATATTCTTAGTATACAGTACGTCCAGATATAATACTTACACTTGGGTTATCCTCTGCCAGATGGCGCTGCACTGCAGAGACATGGAAAAACAGGCTCCTCCCGGCCCTTTAAATACCCAGGGACCTCCCACAAATCCCCAGATTTCTCTGCAGTGCTTACTGTGAAGACATGATGTATCACTTTCTCGCAGGTGAGCGGGGCTATTACAGCCTGCGTCCCTGTTGGACTATTCCCACTCGTCCTCCCTGTGATGTGCCTCCCAGCCTGGGCTGCGCTGGTCGGGTGAAGGTAGGCAGCACCATGCGTGCTTAACGGAGCCATGCTCCACCACAGTCCCCCACCAAAGGGTAGGCAGTTTAGGGCTGATGGTGAGCTCTAGGGGATGCCCCTCCCGCACTATTGCCCCATGCCCCGTGTAGCGGTGGGCCCTGTACAAAGGGTCGCCATCCTCCCTCATTCCCCCCATAGCCCGGGGAGAAAGAAAGGGGTGGGGGGGTGTGTGTGTAGTGGTCTTAGTGTATGTTTTACACGTTATGGCCTTAGTCTTGCCCGGACTAGTATTCCTGGCATCAGAGCCGCACTGTTTGTACTTTACTGTGTAATTGTCGCCGCCGTGCGCACTTCTTCCTTTACTGGATGTGCTGCGCCGGGCGGCGACGTTGCCTCGGACGCTGCGGCGTCTTCATTGGCAGCGTCTTTTCTAAGTGTACCATTCACTTCGCTCCTCATAACAGTTTGTATCTATCTCAGAGCTTCGCGTTCTTCGGGGGGGCGGGGACCTAGGTTGGCGCGCTCCGCGTCACTGGCCGCTCTGGCCCGCCCTTCGAGTTTCGCTTTGGTGCCATTTTGATGCTGCTCGCACGCACGCATGGTAGCGGTCCTCCTCCTTGGTCTGTAAGTGCCCTCGCAGGAGATTTTCATGATCCTTGTTTACTGCGCATGGTTCTGACACCCTTTATTCCCATTATGTCTTTCAGACTGGTGAACACCATTGGCTTCTCCCGGCCCGGTGTAAAATTATAGCGGGCCTTGTAATATTCTCCCACTTCCATAGCGGGTCTTTGGGGCATCCAGGGTTACTTATTGTGTAAATCCCTACATATTGTGCCTTGATTAATCACCATATGGAGGCATCTCAGAATTATGTGACCGGGGTCCCTCTGGGACAAGACCGGCGGTGTATAGCGTGTGGACAACCCCATGCTGATGCTGGCAGGGCATGGGTCTGCGTACCCTGTGCCGAGCAAGCCCTGGCCCTGCAATCTGGTCGGCCAGTGGCTACACCTAGCTTCAATTCACCTATCTCCCCAGGCTTAAATCTCTCTCCTGCTAAGTCGCCTACAAGTGGGGAATTGCAGCCTGCGGGCCCTTCCAGACTGCCTACGGCTGAACAGATTATTGCTAGGTTGTCAGAGCGAATGGGCCCTGGTAGAAAGCGGCACCTGTCGCCCCATGTTTCTGTATGCTCTATGAGAACTGAGGGGTTTGCTACTCCGTGTGACTATACCCCTTCTGATGAAGGGGAGTTGTTCTCTGACTCAGGCTCTTCTGATGAGAGGCCGAGGAGTCACGACGATTCTGGCCCGGAATACTGGGGCCAGTGTGAGACTGACGACCTGTTGATTAAGGTCTTTAAGGCACTGTCTATCTCTCCCCCCGGTCAGGTCCCCAAGCCTAGAGGGGAGCGTTTCCATACTGCGACTGCACGTTTGGAATATTTAGAGCAGGCTCATTTCCACGCCCTTGTGCTCAAAGAATGGGAATGCCCCAGTAAACTTCCAGGGGTTCCAGGGGACTGGGATAGGAAATACCCTTTTCCCCCTGAGGTGGTTAATTGCTGGTCATCAACCCCCGTGGTGGATGCGCCGATCATTGGGGTCCCTAACCCCCCCTTTATTACAACCCCTGCCTATAGTACTCTTCGGGATGCTGAGGACCGGCGCATTGAGCTCCTGGCCTCCCATGCCTTTTCTTGTGCTGGGGCGGCGCTGCGGCCGGTCTGTGCCGCAGCCATTACGGCGGTGGCCGCTAGAACCCTCATCAAAAAATTGCTCGATCATCACCCCGAGGATCTCCCTTGGGAGGTGTTTAATGCACTCTCCAATTGTGATGTATTTGTTAAGTTTATTCTATTAGCGCTAGATGACGCGATTAGAATGTGTGCAAGAACTTCCGCCCTTGCGGTGGCTATTCGTCGCTTGGTCTGGCTGCGACAATGGGGTGCTGATGATGCTACTAAAAAGACTCTTACTGGGCTCCCCTTCAGAGGGCAACGCCTATTTGGGGCCCGTCTAGACCTGTTCGGTAAAAAGGGCAAATCACCCCTTCGCAGACGGCCGTCTCGGCCCCCTTGAGGCAGGAGCACCCCTCCTCCCCCCTACCTTATTGTTAAACAGGAACCAGGGGTGTCCTTCCCTATTTTTGGGGCAGACTCCTGCCCCACGAGCAGCAGACAACGCTCTGGCCCCTCCGGCGGGGCTAAGCCCAAATCTTCCACCAAACCCCCTCAAGCATGATGGGGCGCCCTCGCCCGGCTGGGTGAGGGGATGGCTGCAGCACCTTGCTCTTATCAGGAGGCATTTTGCCTCATTCTGGTGGATTCAGGAGGTTGTGTCCTCCACATACAGAATAGCGTTTGCTGCACGGCCTTCCCCAGTTTTTATTGGGTCCCAGGTACTCCTGGTCCCTGCCCCTGTTCAGTTGCTGGCACAGGCTATGCTAGGCCTGCATGGTCTGAGGGTCTCTTGCAGATTGCCCGTAATAGGCAGAGGCAGGGGCCGCTATACCACCTTCCACAGCCCCCCAAAGGAGGGGTTGGGTGGCCCATTTTGGATTCACAGCAATTCTCTAATTACAGTGAGTTTCCTGAATGGAAACTCTTGAGTTGGGCCATCAGCACCTTGCGCCCTGTGGGCGTCTTGCCGTCTGCGGAACCCTTCAATGCTTATGTTACATTCCTGTGCCCTCAGATCTCTGAGGCTCTCCAGGTTGTGTTGGAAGTCCAACACTGTTAATTGTGGCCCTGTTATCTGGCCTCTCTTCAACTCCCAGAGTATTCACTCAGGGCTGTCGATGGTGATGTCTCTGATGAGACCAAGGGACGTCTGCGCGATGTCTGCCCGGACGCCTTTCCTCACTCCCCTGTCTCTCGTCAGGATAGTTTGGTTACCCGGCTGGTGGGCCATTGGGAGTCATTTGGATGGGTGTTCAATCACCTCGAGTCCTCGCTGTTCCCTAAAGTGGTAACTCCATTAATAGGAATGATTCTGGATCAGGTTCAAACCAGATTCTCCCCCTCTCAGCAATCAGGTGGGCATTCTGGTCTCATGGGCCCAGTCCTACTGTCCCGGTTTCTTAACACCAGGCAGGAATGCGACTGGTGGGCCGTTGTTAACTTGCTCGGCAGGAGCCCGAGTAGCTAAAGAGGTCCCTTATGCTCAGTTCCCCTTGAGCCTGTCTGCGACTTCTATTGGTAACATAGGACAGGGATCCAGCACCCCTGGAGCAGGGTCTGTGGGCCTTCCCACCTGTATGACGGTTTTCTCTTGAAAGTGGTTGAACGAGAGGGACCTGTCTGGGGGTAGTTCCCCCTTGCCCCTTTCTGGAAACGGCCACCATGGATGCCAACCTTTCAGGTTGAAGGGGACAGTTTCTTCCGAACCCCCCTGCGATTCTGATGTTGGTGGGGCCCTTAGAGGGTCCTTACGCCTATTGAAGTCTAAACAGTGAGCGTTTTTCAGTTGACTCTTCTCGCTTGACCGCTCCCCTTCTGGAATTGCCAGGCTGGGGGTGCTCGGTCCGTCTGACAACAGACGTACTACATTAACCATTGGAAGGGGCCTGGAGCTGACGGACCTTCCAGGGAGTGTCTATGTTCCCTTCTGGGCGGAAACAATGCTCCCTGCATGTTAAACCGGACCTTCAGCGTGATTTAATGAAAAGCCCAAACTTTTAAAAAACGGTTCCCCAGCATCTAAAATTAATATATTTTAAGTTTTTAGTCACTAACTTATTATTCTTTCCCCCACTGGGCTGCAACTCTGTTCAGGAATTTAGGATACGGGCGCCGTCATCTTGACTCAGAAGCATCACACTTACTGAGGAGAGGAGAGTCGGATAAGGTACAGGGGGGCGGGTTATACCTGTGCTTTGCTCAGACAGAGCATAGCTGGGGTCAGGTAAAGGTCAGCAGTTCCAGAATGCAGAGCAGCACAGTCAGGAGGCACTTCCTGTTTGCAGGCTGCCTGATAAGATGACGGCTTCCATAAGCCACCATCTTGGATGTTTAAAGGCTCATAACATGCAGTAGATGCAGGTAGGATGATTTTTAATGTGGACAATCTGTATGTACAGGGTGTGGGAAACATATAAGATAGACTCTTAATCAGAGTGAAGGTCCGCTTTAAGTGATAATTAGCTCCGGCGAAGCCCCTCTGCGACAGGATGGGCTAATCCCCGTGTCGTTATGGAGTCCAACCAGTCGTGGATCTGTTGGGTTCCGTCACCTTCACAGGCTATCGGCCTTTGTTTCCCTGTCCCAGGATCCTATGTCAGTGGTCCGGATGCCTTTAGTACCGTCCTGACAGGACGTTTGGTTCTGTATGTCCTTCTCCATTCCCTCTGCTAGGCAGGGTTATGCGGAAGATTACTCTGGTAAGGGGACCAGTGATTCTGGTGGCCCCCAGTTGACCTAGTATGGTGTGGTTGCAGTTATGGTACTGTGGTCAGTAGTTCTGCACCTTGCCAGGAGTGCCAGTTGATCACTCAGGGCCCCTTTACGTCACTATAATTCATGGTCCCTGGCCTAGTCAATCTGACTGCTGAAACATACATCTTCATGGAGACAAGTTTTAGCTGTCTCGGTGTTGTGACTATGGGAAGGCTAGGAGTGAGCCTCTTCCTCGTCTTCTTCTATTGTTGTAGGGTATGGCATACCCACATTTATTGGGACGAGTCTAGTTCTCTTACTTGTTGGACGTTCTCGGTTTCCAGTGTGGCTTTCAGCATGAATTGGAGTTGGTTCCCCAGCTCAGTTCTCTCATGGGTCAGGCTCTGCCCTGTCCACCTTGCCTTAGCAGTCTCTGGTTCAGTCTTCCTTGGTTAAGATTTCCTTCAGGGGGTGCTGATGTGCGTCCTCCATGTACTCCTATGGTCCCTGTTGGGATTGAAATTGAATTCATTCCGTCTGCTTGCAGGATTGTCCCTTGGTCCTATTCAGGACGCTGTCTGGATGTCCTTACGCTCAAGGTTGTCCTTCTGGTGACTGTTACCTTGGTCAGGCGGTTCGGTCTACCTAGCCCTCATTCCTTGAGATGCACCAGGATAAGGTGGAGTTCTGCCTGAAGCCGGATTCTCTACATCTGAAGGTGTCTTATGTTCAATTATTCGAGATATTGTTTTCCACGGCTATCCCCCTTCCTAGCGACACTGAGGAAGTGGTTCTGCTTTCCTTATACAGGTGTTGGCAGTTTTTTCCTTAGGAGTCACTGTGTCCTTTAAGGGAACTGAGGTTCCTTGGGGCTTGTGGTCATTACACCCTGAATGTGCCCGATCTCGCCTGCTCTCGGGAGTTGGGCGGTTTGGTCCTGGTTGTTACCTTAATGGATGTTATTCCTGGTACCTTGTCTCGGCCTTTGGCTTCTGCCAAATTTATTAGCGATCGGATTGTCAGGCTGTTACTCAGGCCTATTCAGGCAAGGGGAAGAATCTCCCTTGTTGCCTTGATTCCTTTTCTACGCGTGCTTGCTGCCTCTTGGGCCTTCAGCACCGGTTTTGCTGTTGAACTGGTTGGTTAGGCCACTACCATTGGCCTTCTGCTCATACCTTTTGCAAGGTTTTTACAATGTTGATGTTAGGGCCTCAGCTCATGCTGTCTTGGCCGTATGGTTCTGCAGGTGACAGTGCTTTAAACTGTCTGCTGTTGTCGTTTTTTGTTGGGGATCCCACCCTGCTTTATGGACACTGCTTTTGGATGTCCCAAGTGTAAGTATCATATCTGGAGCAGGACGTACTGTATACTAAGAATAATACAATTCTGTGAAATACTCACCTGTAGAATTGATATTATTTGTATACAGTACGTCCTGCTCCACCCCACCCTGGTTTTTGCATTTTTCTGGATCCCCTGTATGGTGATTGTTATCTTGTTATCACCAGTTGTTCTGGGTGGTTTTAAATTCTCACGGCTTCTTGTTCACTGCTTTTCAATGCTGGGGATTTGTGGGAGGTCCCTGGGTATTTGAAGGGCCGGGAGGAGCCTGTTTTTCCATGTCTCTGCAGTGCAGCGCCATCTGGCGGAGGATAACCCAAGTGTAAGTATTATATCTGGAGCAGGACGTACTGTATACAAATAAGATCAATTCTACAGGTGAGTATTTCACAGAAGTGTATTTTTTTGGGGCCCACAAGCCCCGTCTGGAATTCCCTACCCAGGGTCATTTTGATGCACTGTTACTTAGAGAATGGGAGAGGCCCTGCCGGCTTCCTGGTGTGCCTCAGGGATGGGATAAGAAGTATCCTTTTACGGTGGAGGCGCTCAAGCGCTGGTCTTCTCTTCCTGAGGTCGACGCGTCTGTTTTAGGTTTGACCAACTCTTCTGTGCTGAACCCCCCTGACGCCACCTCCCTTAAGGATGGTGAGGATAAGTGCCTTGACCAGATGGCGTGCCACGCATTTGCCAACGTGGGCTCGGCCCTGCGGCCTGTTAGTGCATCTGCCTTAGTATCGCTTGCTACCAGGTCTCTTATCAGGGACTGGCTGAATAACGCTCAGCTTGATCCAGATGGCGCTGAGTTTGCTATACTTAAGAAGTGCGAATTGTTCATGGATTTTGTCATGGCTGCGATGGAGGACTCCATAGTCGTGTGTAGTAGGACGTCAGCCTTACTGGTGGCCATGCACAGACTGGTCTGGCTCCGTCAGTGGACAGCGGACGTGGGAGCCAAGAAGTCGCTCACAGCCCTCCCCTTCTTGGGTGCGCGGCTGTTTGGAGATAAATTGGATGCTGTTGCTAAAGGAGGTAAGCTACCTCAGCGGAGGAATCAGCGCCGTCCCTTTCGGGGGGTGGGCTCGTTCACTCCTTCCTTTCGAGGGGCCAGAGCCTCTAGGGGTCTGGCCTTCTCAGGTGTCAGGGGCTCGTCCTGGAACAGAGGCAGAGGTCGGGCACATCCCGCGGCTGCCTGGGGTCCCAAGCCTGCCGTTAAACCGGCTCAGCAATGAAGGGGCGCCCTCACCCGCAAGGGTGGGGGGACGGCTGCGGCTCTTCTTCCAGGTCTGGGCCCGGGAGGTCACAGACAATTGGATCTTGGAAGTGGTCTCCTCCGGGTACAAACTGGAGTTCGAGTTCTGGCCGCCCCCCAAGATTCTTAAGGTCTCGGGTGCCCTCGGACCCCCAGGCTGCACAGGGGCTCCTGTTAGCAGTAAAAAAAAAAAAAACCTTCTGGACATGGGGGATATATGCCCGGTGCCTCCGTTGGAAAGAGGCAGGGGTTACTACTCCAACCTTTTCACGGTTCCCAAAAAGGAGGGTTCGGTGAGACCCATTTTAGATCTCAAGGTTCTCAACAGGTTTCTCAGAGCCAAGAAGTTCCGCATGGAGACTCTGCACTCGGCTATCAATTCCCTTCGCCAAGGGGATTTTATGACATCCATAGACATCAAGGATGTGTATCTGCATGTTCCAATTTTTCAGGCACATCAGAGATTCCTCCGGTTTGCGGTGGAGGATCAACATTATCAATTTGTAGCTCTTCCCTTCGGTCTGACCTCAGCACCGAGGGTCTTCACCAAGCTTTTGGCGGGCATAATGGCTCTGCTCAGATCTCAGGGCATTCGCATTGTGCCTTATCTGGACGATCTGTTGATTTCAGCTTCTTCCCTTCAACAGGCGGAACTGGACACCCACCAGGTTGTATCGACTCTGGAGAGGTTCGGGTGGGTGATCAACCGCACCAAGTCTTCTCTCTCCCCGTCTCGAGTGATTTCATCTCTGGGCATGAATCTGGATACCAGTCGGGCCAGAGTGTTTCTGCCCCAGGCCAAAGTGCAGGGGATTCAGGGCCTGATCCGTCTCCTTCTGGCCAGTCCATGTCCCTCTATCTGACAGGGGATGAAACTGGTGGGTCTGATGGTGTCCTCCTTCGAGGCGGTGCCGTTTGCACAGTTTCACATGAGATCTCTTCAACTTCTACTATTGACGTATTGGGACAGGAGCCCACAGTCATTGGATCAACCTTTCAAGATGTCTCCCAGGGTTCGGCAGTCCCTTCGGTGGTGGCTGGACTCGAGCAATCTGGTGAAGGGCAGATCCTTTCTGGTCCCTTGTTGGGAGACGGTTACCACAGATGCCAGCCTGTCGGGCTGGGGAGGTTATTGGAAGAGTCATCAGTTCAGCGGGGTGTGGGATCCTCAGGAGGCTCACACCCCCATCAATGTATTGGAGCTCAGAGCCATTCGACTGGTTCTGGCTCGGCTGACCACACAGTTGCAGGGTCTTCCGGTTCAGGTGCGTTCGGACAATCGAACGGCAGTGGCTTACATAAATCACCAAGGAGGGACTTTCAGTAGGAGTGCCCTCAGGGAAGTCTCTCTGATCCTGCACTGGGCGGAGCGCAATGTTCCTTGCCTTTCGGCAGTCTACATTCCGGGAGTGGAGAATACGGAGGCGGATGCCCTGAGTAGGGGATCCTCTCGCCACGGAGAGTGGTCTCTCAACCCCAAGGTTTTTCTGGATCTTTGCCGCAGGTGGGGGACTCCGGAGGTGGATCTCTTTGCCTCGAGGCACAATCACAAACTTCCGGCCTTTGTGTCTCTTTATCAGGATCCCCTGGCCTTGGCAGTGGATGCCTTGTCACTGGCTTGGAAGGACCTGGGTTTTCTGTAACTGTTTCCACCTGTCTCCATGCTGGGCAAGGTAGTTCGCAAACTGGTTCTAGAAGGGGCTCCAAGGTGGCCAAGAAGAGTTTGGTACGCAGACGTTGTAAGGATGGCCGTAGACCAGTACCGGCTTCCCTTGCTGCCGGACCTGCTATCTCAGGGTCATCTACTTTACCCTAATTTACAAACGCTGGCTTTGACGGCTTGGCTGCTGAAACCTTCATCTTGAAAGAGGAAGGTTTGTCGGAGGCTGTTGTTCAGACCCTGATTAGGGCTAGGAAGCGGTCCTCTTCTGGCATTTACTATAGGACTTGGAGGTCTTACATTGATTGGTGTGAGGCTAGGAACTTGCCTTGCAGGGTTTTTTCTATACCCAGGATTTTGGAGTTTCTTCAGCATAATTTGGATATTGGGTTCCAGCTTAGTTCTTTGAAAGGACAGGTTTCTGCTCTGTCGGTTTTCTTCCAGAGGTCTTTTGCTTTACACCCGCTGGTTAAGATTTTTTTCCAAGGGGTCGGCGCATGTGCGGCCCTCTCAGAAGGCTGTAGTCCCTGCTTGGGATTTGAATTTGGTTCTTTCGGCTCTGCAAGGTCCTCCTTTTGAGCCGTTACAGGATATTGCTCTTTCGGTTCTCACTCAGAAGGTTGCTTTCTTGGTGGCTATTACCTCTGTCCGGTGTGTCTCTGAGTTGGCGGCCCTGTTGATTCAGGCCTCTTACTTTGAGAGACACCAGGATAAGGTGGTTTTTCGTTTTAAGCCGGATTTCCTTCCTAAGGTGGTGTCTGCCTTCCACTTCAATCAGGACATTGTTCTTCCTTCCTTGTGTCCTAAGCATAGCAATGACAAGGAGAGGGTGTTGCACAATTTGGATGTTGTTCGCTGTGTGAAGTACTATTTGGTGATTACTTCTTCCTTCCGCAAGACGGATGCGTTCTTCGTGGTGCCCTGCGGGCCCAGGAAGGGTTTGGCACCTGCTAAGTCTACGATTAGCAAGTGGATTTGTCAGGCCATTGTTGGGGCCTATTCTGCTAAGGGGAGGACTCCTCCTTTTAGGGTTACTGCGCACTCTACTCGTGCTGTTGGTGCATCCTGGGCTTTTCAGCACCAGGCTTCTGTTGAACAAGTTTGTAAGGCTACTACTTGGTCTTCCGTTCATACTTTTTCCAAGTTTTACAAGGTTGATGTGCGGGCTTCAGCGGATGCTGTTTTTGGCCGCAAGGTTCTGCAAGCTGCAGTGGTTTGAAGTTGGTACATTCTTTACTGTTTCTGGTTCCCACCCATGATGGACACTGTTATTGGATGTCCCAGATGTCATGAAGAAGGAAGTGGAGTGTATGGCACACTTAGAATAATACCGTTTTGTGAGTACTCACCTTTAAAACGGGTATTATGAGTGTGCCATACACTCCACTTCACCCCACCCTTGTTTGTTTCAGGTATTCTGGGGCTTTTATATGGTGAACCATTGGTTGTGATTGTTACGGTTATATTTGGTTCTTCCTGGTCCCTTTACTGCTTTTATACACTGGGGAATTTGGTGGGAGGTCCCAGGTATATATGGACTGGGAGGGGCTTTCTTTTTTGCATATTCATCTCTGCAGAAGTTCGCCCTCTACTGGAGATTAACCAGATGTCATGAAGAAGGAAGTGGAGTGTATGGCACACTCATAATACCAGTTTTAAAGGTGAGTACTCACAAAACGGTATTTTTACTGCTTGTGAACTAGTCAAAGGCCAGTTTAAAGATATAGGTCGGAAGCCACCTGCCGAAATGCCAAAGGCTGGCTTGCTGCCCCAATTACCCGCATTCCAGGTATCGGTCAGGCGATTTAACCCTTGCAGTGCTGAGTCCTGCAGACTCGACTCTGTAAAAAGAGCACTGACTTTGCATGCTTTTATCCATTTTATGTTTGGTGGTCTAGAGGTTAGGTCAGGCATTTGAAAAAGCTCACCTATGAAACCCTTATCACTTCCCTCCTGGTCTACAACAGTATTAAATGATTGGAGTGCCCTGCTTGTGTCACGGTGATGATCATGCTTACTTTTTCTTCTCTGTCACTCAGTCACACAGAAAAAGAGGGTAATATCCTCCTGTAACCAAGGGAGGCCATACTGTGCTGCAGGTTATGCAAAGCTGCCCCCCCCCCCCCCCCCATTGGCTCCTTCTGTGGTGAGGATGTTACTGGAGTTCTTCTCCAGCAGGAGAAGTCAAATGTTTTTTATGGCTCTGTTAGTCATGTTTTTGCTTCCTTTTATTTTATCTTTAGTTTACTGGCAACCCGGGGGCTTTCCCACAGCAGGGAATCCCGGTATAGGATACCTTGGGGCAGGCTACTGGCCAGCCCAGGAGTTTTTTACATTCCAGGGAGGGTTTTGAGCCGCTTTAAAGCTACCGTGTGTGTACTGTGAGTGCACTATATGAAAGCCAACCGCAGAACATCACATTACATTGTTGAACCTGTGTCGTACAGTATGATAATTGTTTGAATTATTATTATTTCAGGTTTTGAACCAGAAACGTATTGGGAAAGAATGCATTTGCTACAAGAGGCAATAGCCTATAGGTAATAATAATAATAATGGAATGAATCACATATTTACTTTTACCACTATCCACTATGTCTTTTATCTACATGTCTACATTTTTTTATTGCCGTAGGTTTGGTTTCATTCAAGACAAATATTCTGCATCTGCTTTCAATTTCCCATCAGAAAATAAACCTCAGTACATACATGTAACAGGTAAAACCTGTAAAAAGTTACATACAAACCACTTTTCAGGAAGTGGGGGGGGGGGGGAGAGTGGTTAATTTTGTGAGATATGCTATTCACAGTTCTGTCACAGTAAGGAGCATGGCTTGCCGCAGTATGTACATTCTCTCCATGAATGGTATCTTTCTCATCATCTTCCATTTCAGGGCGTCACTAATTCATAAACTGGTAGGTCATCTATCTCACCTTCACCCAATTTACAAATACTGCCAGCTGTGCTTCCAATTCCAGTTCTTCTTCCATTCTTGCATTCGGACTCGGACAGTGTAGGTGTAGATAGAATTTATTTTTTTCTTTCTTTATTTTTCCCTTAGGATTCTTTTACATTCAGGAAGCAGGGGCTCTAACCCTGTTGACTTCCAGACTCTCACCAAAGCTCTGATTCCGGTTGAACTCTTGCCTGATGTCTGTGGAGTCCGTTAAACCGATATTGTCAGTTTGGTGGCTAGTTAGGTAACGTTTAAGGGACTGTCTTAAGGAACAGGGATTTTAGTTCTAGAATTTGGATAGCTTGCTCTGAGATCCTAATCAAAGAGGGATTGGTTGGTGCATGTAGCTCATCCATTGTCTGTTACACCTATTTGCCTGTCAGGTTGTCCATACAGGGACACCAAAGTACTTACGCATGGGTTACTCTAGTAGCCAAAGGCAGGAATAGAGCAGGAAACGACCTGTGGATCCTCCTGGATGCAGATATAAGACCTGGCAGGTTCTGGCCTTCCCGCTTCTGCTCTAGTCTTTGTTGGAGAAGGATCAGATAAGTATCTTTCCTTTGGATGGCTAGAGATGGTTCTGAGTATGACTCGGCTCACTCCGTTTTTGTTGATTTTACAGTGTGTTAGGAATGCATTTCATGCGTTGCATTTCTTGCATCCAGGTCCTTCGCTGCCCCCTTTGGTATGAAAAATTCAGGGGTGACCGGGGTAACACTTGATGGTGGGGCAGTGGATGGTTCCAGCTGTGAGGTATATCATGGCCCTGCCCCTTTGGACCCATGCTAGTCTGGTCGGCAGTTAAGGCTGCCTACTAAGGAGCTTACAGGTCCCCTTTCTCAAGAGGCCAGCTTTATTTATTTGAATTATTTTTTATTTGCATGGGGGGAGCTGATGCATGATCATGGGTCACTGTACCTCCCCCTGTGTCTCCCCTCTTCCCCAGTGTTCTATTCCCTTGGCTGTGTGTGGCATTGCCATCTTTAATTACAAAAAGGTGGGCATGGCTTGTTTCCCAGAAGTGGCGTCACTTCCCCCAACATGTGCAGCTTCTGTCGGGTTGCAGACTGTGCGAAACCTCTGCTCCATACCACGGCATCCACATACCATGGCCACCAGTAAAGAGAGCACTACCGCCACTGGCTCTCTCAGTACCTTAGCTGCTGCTTAATCTGGCATACCGCGGCCCCGGTCCCCTCCTTTACCAAGGAAGAGGGTGCGGCATTTGAGGCTGACCTTCGCCACCACACTGCAGTAGGCATTGCCAGACCCTAGGTACAGGTAGGGCCAAAGTGGGGCACCTTTTTGCCTTACATAGTTATTTTTATATGTATTTCTGTTCCTAATTAGGGGTATTGGTGCCTCCTCTCTTCAACTGGAGTTCTTAAAGGGGGACACAGTCTAGAGCCTGGGGCATCCATTCCCTTCCTTTTAATGTTTATAGGCAGGTTGAGTAGGTAGTCTGTGGAAAGGAATCACGGCTTACCTCTCTGCTAACTAATCTGATTTTAAAGGATTAATGGCAATTTATCCAGAATGATCTTTGATCACTACTGTGATCAGACATTGAATTATGTCTCGAGCATTAGATATGAACATGGGGTCTGGTGACTTGTGTGTGGTGCCCCATGTCCTATTGATAGAGGGTAGGATCACATATGCAGTTCCTGTACCAACATCAGAGAGTCCCCCTCCTACTGGTCTCCAGGGCCAGCCACCTTGTTGCTGGAGCTGGCAGAGGCAGCACGCAACAGGTATCCACAGGTAAATGGGTAACTCATAAACGGTAGCCCCTTTGGAACCCCTTGTCTCCTCAGCTGCATCTGAGGAGGAGTATCCCTTTGATGTGGGGGCGTCTTCTGATATAATTAGCGCAACAAATCAACAGCAAGGGATGCCATGAGATCATCTGGACAACTTGGGATACACTTGGTCTAATGATGGCCCCTGTACCTGTCACTCAGGACAAGGACATAGTACCTTTTGAAGATTAAAGGATTCATGACACCTTCCCTGATCAGCATTTATTTTGAGCTTATCAGAATTAGGGAATGAGAGAAGCCTGACAGTACTCCATCTATCCTGAAGTCTTTAAAATACCACTATCCTATCTCTGAAAGGGCCATCAGTAGTGGATGGTACTGTTGCTAGTCTGGCTAAGCAAATTATGCTGCCTTCAATTGAAAACACATCCTTAAGGGATGGCTTCGATAGGAAACTGGACTTTGTTGCTTGCCACTTGTTTGCAGGAGATGGCTCGGCCTTGCTCCCTACTTATGCCACATCTCTGCATTGCCATGGCGGACAGGTAAGGGGACGCAAGGCACGAGAGCTAAGCATGACCCCAGGTGTCTCTGCTGTGTTGCAAACACTCAAGGTGGTCAGAATCTGCATCTGCTATGGAGGGTCAGAATCAGCCGGACAATCATAATGCAGCTTTCACTCTGCCAGCTGATTGGTGGAGAAAAGAGTTATGTAGACTTAGGCTTTTGGTGAGGTCACAAGTGATGACATAACTGTGTGTGTAGAGGTGTTACCACAGTAACTTGTGGGTAATAGCGTTGTGTCTCTCCCGCATACATTGCGCATTTGCTTAGCATAAATCTTGCCTTATTAGTGGCCTTGCGGCGGCAGTTGTGGCTTAAGCAGTGGGCGGTGGATAATACATCCAAGCAGACCCTTGCTGCGATACCGTTTGGGGGGTTCCCTTTTTGGAGAGCGGCTTGAAGAGATGAAGTGAAGGCACAGGGGACATAGGCACAAAAGAGGGGCAGTCCCTCCAAATGAAGTACAGTTGTTAGGAGTGCTATAAGTGTTTACAGTGTGGGTAAAGCAGTTTCCCTTCGAGACCTTGGCAGAGATTTCTTATTGGCTATGATCTTGAAGGTCACCTTCATTCACCTTCTTTCAGTGGGTTGGCAGCCTTATCCGTTAACCCACCGTATATAGAACTATACATGAATTATGCAGTTTCTGCTACTGCCTTCTTTATAACCTTGTCCTACATATCACAAGAAGAGTCTTCTTCATTCCTTGGACGTGGTCAGAGCACTTAGGTATTACCTGACTGCTACCAAGGAAATCCGCCACACTGTTTGTGTTTTCGGATGGGTCCATGGAAGTTTCAGGCACCAGCCCATGTCTGTCAGTAGATTGGCCAGGCAAGTAGTGATCAAGGCTTATGGTTGTAAAGGAAGGGAGAGGTTCTGCATGGGCAGCATCAGCATCAGGCTTCAGTTGATCAGGTATGCAAGATTGCTACCTGGTCCTCTGTTCACAGCTTTACAAGATTCTACTAAGTAGATTCAAGGGCATCGGCAGATGCTGCCGGGTGTAAGATGTTGCAAACAGTGGTGAATTCCTTGGCAGAGATTTGTCGCTCAGACCTTGATATTCATTGATGGTTCCATTGCTGGTTATTATTGCTTGTTTGGACTCCACCCTAGGATAGGATAGGGTACTACTTTGGGTACAGCTATGTAACGAATATATGAATTAGTGACGTCCTGGAATGGAAGATCAGAGAAAAATCAATTTGTTATATCTCACCTGTAGAATTGTTTTGTCTTCTTCCATTCCATGGTGTCCCCACCCCCTGTGTCGTGTTCATGATTTTGGTGTCATGAGTTAAGCAGATTAATTATAAATCTGCATATAATAAGCTCACAAGGCCCTCTCTCTGACAGTGATACTGTATGTATTATATGCATTGTTGTATTTTACTCACCCTTTAACAACCTGTCTTACACTTTTGTATTCTCTGCCTTGTACAGAGCCACAGACTATGATGGCGCTTTATAAATAAATAACATCTTGTGTGTTTAGCATTAAAAAAAATACCATTTTGTGAATACTCACCTTGTAAAATGGGTATTATAAGTATGTCACACACCCCGCTTCAAGATATTCATAACCTGTGGGTAATACTGACCTGTAGAGGGCGAACTGCAGAGATGATAGGAAAAAAGAAGCCCCTCCCGGTCCACAAATACCTGGGACCTCCCACTCATTACCCAGTATCAAGAAAGCAGTAAGGAAAGGGACCAGGAAGAGCCAAATATAAGTCATAACAAGGCAAAGTTCACAATATGAAGGATCCAGAATACAAAAAGGGCGGGGTGTGTGACATACTTATAATACCCATTTTACAAGGTGAGTATTCACAAAATGGTATTATTCTAAGTATGTCACACACCCCGCTTCAAGATATTCATAACCTGTGGGACATCAAATAGCAGTGTCCATAAAGGTCGGGGATCCAAAACAAGGCATAACTCACAACTTAAACCACTGTAGCCTGCAGAACTTTGCGGCCAAAAACAGCATCCGCTGAGGCCCGAACATCAACCATGTAAAACTTGGAAAAAGTGTGAACAGAAGACCAAGTAGCAGTCTTACAAACTGGCTCAACAGAGGCCTGGTGATGGAAAGCCCAGGAAGCACCAACCGCACGAGTAGAATGAGCAGGAACACGAAAAGGGGGATTCCTCCCCTTAGCAGAATAGGCCCCAACAATGGCCTGACGAATACATTTACTGATGGAAGACTTGGCGGGCGCCAAACCTTTCTTGGGCCCGGAGGGAACCACAAAGAAGGCATCAGTCTTGCGAAAAGAAGAAGTTACTACCAAATAGTACTTCACAGCACGAACCACATCCGAGGAATGCAGGGCCCTCTCCTAATCGTTGTTGGGATTAGGACACAGAGAGGGCAGAACAATATCCTGATTTAGGTGAAAAGCAGAAACCACCCTAGGAAGGAAATCCGGCTTGAAACGGAAAACCACCTTGTCCTGATGTCTTTCAAAATACGGAGCTTGAATAGACAGGGCCACCAACTCAGAGACGCACCGAACTGAAGTGATGGCTACCAAAAAAGGCCACCTTCTGTGTAAGGGAAGACAAAGCAATATCATGCAAGGGCTCAAAGGGAGCCCTGAAGAGCGGAAAGAACCAAATTCAAATCCCAAACCAGAATTATAGGCTTCCTAGGAGGCCGCACATGCGTAACCCCTTGGAAAAAAAGTCTTAACCAACGGATGAAGAGCAAAAAATCTTTGGAAAAACACCGCCAGGGCAGAAACCTGCCCCCTCAACGTACTGAGATGGAGCCCCAGATCCAAGCCGTGTTGGAGGAACTCCAGAACTCTAGAAATAGAGAATTCCCTACAAGGGAAGGCCCTAGTTTCACACCAATCAATATACGATCTCCAAGTCCTATAGTAGACTGAAGAAGAAGACCTCTTCCTTGCGCTAATAGGAGTCTGAATAACAGCATCAGAAAGGCCTTCCTCCTTCAAGATGGAGGTTTCAGCAGCCACGCCGTCAAAGCCAGCGTTGGTAAACTGGGGTAACGTAGTTGACCCTGTGTGAGCAGATCCGGCAGCAGGGGTAGAACGTACTGATCTTCTACTAACCTTACCACGTCTGCGAACCAAACCCGTCTTGGCCACCTTGGAGCCACCAGAATTGCTGAAACTCCCTCCAGGACCAGCTTGCGCACCACACTGGCTACCATTGGAAATAGAGGGAACAGGTACAGAAACCCCAGATCCCTCCAGTTCAGGGACATGGCATCCACTGCTAGAGCCAGTGGATCCTTCGAAAGAGACACAAATACCGGAAGATTGTGATTGTGACGGGAGGCAAAGAGGTCCACCACCGGTGACCCCCACCTGAGATAAATCGAGTGAAAAACCCCTGGGACAGAGAGACCATTCCCCCTTGCGGACAGACAACCTGCTCAGAGAGTCCGCCTCCGTGTTCTCCACTCCCGGAATGCCGAGATGCACGGGACATGGCTCTCCGCCCAGTCCAGAATCAGAGATACTTCCTTGAGGGCACTCCTGCTGCGGGTCCCTCCCTGGTGATTGATGTAGGCAACCACCGTCCGATTGTCCGACCATACCTGAACCGGCAGTCCCTGTAGGTGATGAGTCAAACGTACAAGAACCATCCTGATGGCTCTCAATTCCAGAACATTGATGGGCTCGTGGGCTTCCAGAGGTCCCCACAAGCCCTGAAACTGAAGATCCTTCCAGAAGCCTCCCCATCCTGATAGGCTGGCATCCGTGGTGACCATCTCCCACAGAGGCATCAGAAAGGATCTGCCCTTCAACAGATTCACAGAATTCAGCCACCACCGTAGTGACTGGCGAATCCGAGGAGTCATCAGAAAGGATTGATCCAACGACAGAGGAGACCTGTCCCAGGCCGTCAATAGATGGAGCTGTAACGTCCTTGTGTGAAACTGAGCAAAAGGGACTGCTTCGAAGGAGGCTACCATCAGCCCCACCAGTCTCATCCCTAGCCGGATGGTCGGACGAGGAGTGGATATGAACAACTGAATCAACTCCTGAATCAAAAGAACCTTGAACTGAGGAAGGAACACCCTGGCCTGAGTCGTATCCAAAGACATTCCCAGAAAAGACACGATCCTGGACGGGGAAAGGGAGGACTTGGGGTAGTTGATCACCCAACCGAACCTCTCCAGAGTGGATATCACCGTCCTTGTGTCCAATTCCGCTTGGCTGAAAGACGATGCCATGATGAGAGGATCGTCCAGATATGGCACTATGCGAATTCCCTGTGCTCTGAGGAGAGCCATGCAAGCACCTTTGTGAACACCCTTGGAGCTGAAGTGAGACCAAAAGCGAGAGCCACAAACTGAAAATGCCGATCCTCCACCACGAACCTGAGAAATCTCTGGTGCGCGGGAAAAATCGGAACATGGAGGTACGCGTCCTTGATGTCTCTGGACGTCATTAAGTCGCCCTGATGAAGAGAGCAGATAGCTGAACGCAGTGTTTCCATGCGGAATTTTCGCAATCTGACAAATCTGTTGAGAATCTTCAGATCCAGTATGGGCCGAATAGAACCATCCTTTTTGGGAACCGTGAACAGATTTGAATAAAAGCCTCGACCCCGGTCTGAAGGAGGCACTGGACAAATGACCGCTATATCCAGAAGACTTGATACCGCCGCCCGGAGCCCCTGCGCGGCCAGTGCGTCCGGGGGCACCAGAGACCTGAAGAAACGCAGGGGGGGGGGGCGGGACTCGAACTCCAGCTTGTGGCCGGAAGACACCACTTCCTGGATCCATTTGTCCGAAACCTCTCTAATCCAGATCTGAGAGAACTGTCGCAGCCGTCCCCCCACCCGCACGGGTCAGGGCGTCCCCTCATTGCTGAGCAGGTTTGGCCTGAGGAGCCTCCTCAGGAGGGGAGATAGCCAGAACCTCAAACATCTGAGCCAGGACGTTAGGAGTATCCATGGAACCCCCTGACCCCTTCTCAGAATCGGCACCAACAAATTGCTGATCATCTGAAGTATCAGATTCCTCAAACAACTCTCCTTCCTCTTGAGGAGAGTAATCTGACCGATCCAGATAATCTACTTCATCATATTCAAATGCCGGAGTGACCGGTGACAAATTTTTCAAGATTGGCCAATCTGGTACACACATCAGACTGCGACTCCCCACTCATGACAACGTCACACACGGGGCACGGGTCAAGACGGGAGGGGGGAGGGGATGAAGACGGCGGTGCTGACCCAGATGCCTGGGGTCCGGACTGCCGTGTAATAGTCTGCTGCGCACAAGGAATACATAGAAATACATCATCCCCTGTTAGGGATACCCCACAACCCATACACTTCCGGGATTGCCCCGAGGGAGCCCAATATCCGGGGATGCCTCCATAAGGTGAACTTTTGGGTAGTCGCAATGACCGAGGAAATTACGCTTATAAGCAACCCGGGATGCCCTTTTAAAGTCCCAAGTGGGAGGATTTGTATAAGTATATTGAAAACCCAGGGACCCTAGGACCGGGAGAGACCCCCTAAACCCCTATGTAGGTCTACCTGGAAGACATAATAAAGACACTAAATAAGCATATGAAAAATCAATAGAATAGTAGAGTTATGAAGGGGGCCCAGAGGGCCACTCACTGTGCCTTCCAGTCAGGAGGAGGTTAATGGCGTCCTCACGCCACGAGCGAGGCAGCAGCAGCAGCAGCAGGAGGAAAGAGAGGAGAAGAGGGGGCGTGGCCAGAGCGGTGCGCGATGTCCTTGCTCCGCCCCCCCCTTCACAGCCCAGCCAAATGATTGAAAAGAAGCCCAGGCTCCGCAGCAGACCCTGCCGAACGGGGCGGGCCGTGGCGTCCTCGCCGAAAGCCCGGCCCCGCCCCCCGCTACAGCGCGTGAGGGGAGAAGCTCCCCTCCGCCATACACAGCTGACAACAAAAAGGCCAGCGTCCAGTAAATATAAAATAAAGCCAGCGCCAGGCCCCGCCCCCCCGCTGCCAGTGACTGAGGAGAGAAGCTCCCCTCAGCCTGTCATGAGGTAAAAAAGGCAGAAAAACTGCTGAATGATCTCTAGCGGCTGCACAATTTAACGTGACAAACACAAGTTATACACACGGTTATAATAAAGAAGAAAGAACAGCCTGTACACAGAGGAAAGGACCCCAGGTCCCTTGCCCCCCGCTGCCAGTGACTGAGGAGAGAAGCTCCCCTCAGCCTGTCATGAGGTAAAAAAGGCAGAAAAACTGCTGAATGATCTCTAGCGGCTGCACAATTTAACGTGACAAACACAAGTTATACACACGGTTATAATAAAGAAGAAAGAAAAGCCTGTACACAGAGGAAAGGACCCCAGGTCCCCCCCCCCCCCTCTAAGGAGAAGGGTATCCGGAGAGGGGTTTTTAACACCAGCTAGGGTGAAATGGCCAAGGGACAGGGCATCCCAAACCGGGGTCACCAACCCGGATAGCCGCCTACCCTCTTGTATAGGGTCTCGCTGTGGAGCTTTGCTCCTAAGCACCTAAGGTGCTTTTCTACCTTCACCCGGAACGCAGCCTAAGGCTGGGAGGCATGTGTATGTGGGAAATATAAAGGAATCCGGGCGGAAATAGATAAAAAACGGGCCGGGAGTTATCCCGGCTACCTGAAATCCCCCTGTGCAAGGAGGAGACATCATCTTCTGACTTGCTCGCTGACTGCAGAGATGAAGACTGGGTAATGAGTGGGAGGTCCCAGGTATTTGTGGACCGGGAGGGGCTTCTTTTTTCCAATCATCTCTGCAGTTCGCCCTCTACAGGTCAGTATTACCCACAGGTTATGAATATCTTGAAGCGGGGTGTGTGACATACTTAGAATAATGAATACTATAAAATAAAAGATTGGCTTTCGCCCTGGGCAAAGATGTTTTTTTCCTTTTTCCTGGGTGGCTGTGTCTTACTGATTTTTATTAGCTGCAATGGAAAGTTATTGAAGCCTGGTAGTTGCTATACCCTTTTATGTTGCGGTCCCAACTACTACCAAGAGAGTTAGCTTGCGAGTATATGATTTAGTGACACCCTGGAATTGAAGAAGAGAGCAAATTATTCTACAGATGATAATTCCCAGACTTGATTCTTTCCTGATATTACTTCTGACTTACCATGACCATGATTTCTTTTTCATGTTTCAGGTACTGTGTTTTTACAGCTTCCATATTCTAAACGAAAATACACCTCTGGTCAGCAGAGGAGAAGACGGAATTCCACCAGCTCATCCACACAGAATTTGTTTGGTGAAGAAAAAATTGGTTATAATTGGGCCTGCAATACCATGCTTACCAAAACCTGGCGCTCAAGTGGCACTGGAGATGAGAGATTCGCTGATCGTCTTCTCAAGGACTTTACAGACTTCTGTGCCAATAGAGATAACAGACTTGCTAATTTTTGGGCCAGCTGCCTGGAGAAGAGGAACACTAGTGAACCCTAACTTTTCAACTTTAAAAAAATGCTGATGACTAGCCTAATGTTCTGGGACAAGCAAGTATAATTTAAGATGCTGTTTTGATAGGAGGCAGCTTATTTAACCTCTATGAGGTACCAAAATGGCTAAATCAGCTTTTCCCACATGCAACCGGACCCAAACTAACTCCCCCATGGGGACTGTAGATTTTCAAGAGCAATAAGATTGCATTGATACTAGCGTATAATGTGACTTCAAGGCAGTTACCCATTGCAACAATATAATTCTGTAATCAGATCAGTTCACTGATCATTTCTGATTGTTAATTCAGGGTACTGTGTTAGTTGTTTCCTGTTAAATTTTGCCTTAAAACAATAAATCTGCTTTAGTACAGAAGTATAATACTAACCTTGTGGTGATACTGCTTTGTTACATTTAACCCTTTAACTGCCAGCCTACCTGGAGATTTTGTCACCATCTGTTGTCAGACCATTTTTCACTATTTTGCACTACACATGTTGAGCTGTGATTTTTGAAGGGATTCCCAGGGATTTCCCCTGAAAATGTATATATTGTCTGGGCTTTAACATGCCTTGTTTGTCATTTTTCTAGTGTATTCTCAATATTTTTGGGTGAAATATCTGCAGCCAGAAATTAGTAGACACTCTTTCCTGGCCAGGAGATTATCCCAAAATGAAACGGCGCTTTAGGAGATATTCTGTCACATAGTGTCATAGTATGTCACACACCCCGCTTCAGATAATCATTACACTTGGGTTATACTGACCTGTAGATGGCGATCTTGCAGAGATGTCAATAAAAAAGTAAGAACCTCCCGGTCCATAAATACCTGGTACCTCCCACTCATTCCCCAGTCTTTCATCTCTGCAGACGGCGTGCAAGTCAGAAGATGGATGTCTCCTCCTTGCAGGTAGCCGGGATAACTCCCGGCCTCTCTATTGAGTCTATTTCTGTCCGGATCCCTTTTTAACTGATTTACTTTGCCTCCCAGCACAGGCTGCTGGTTCGGACAATGGTAGACGGCACCCTATGGTGCTTAGGAGCTAAGCTCCACCGTGAGACCCCATACCAAGGGGTAGGCCGTTGTCAGGTTGGTGATCCTGACGTGGGATGCCCTGTCCGTTTTTAAAGCCCTCACTACATAACCTAAATGTAGCTATTGGCCTTCCCCCCTTTCTCCCTGTTCCCGGTTAGTGGGGGGGCGGTATGTATATGTAATTTAATTTTTGTGTATGTGTTTTCACTATGCGCTGGCGCCGTCCAGTGCTGCTCCCGCTGCGGCGGGCCGGTCACCTCGCAGCCGGCCCCCGCATGGCAGGGAGCTTGGCTGGTTGTATGCTCTGAGGGAGGGGAGAGGGCATGGCCTAGCGCTGCCCGTTCCCTTTGCTCTCTCTTGTCCTGCTCACTGAGGCCGGCTCCCGCTTGACAGGGGAGCGCGGCTGTCTCGTGGGGGGCCTGTTTGCGGTCCCTAGAGCTGCCATGGGGCGCCATGTTTCTTCCCTCAGAGGTCCCGGCGTTGATAGGGGGGTGGCCTAGTGCTCGGCGCGCTACTCTGGTGGGCCGCCCCCTTTGACTTAGGATTGTTGACAAGGCAGTCTCCCGCATTGAATGGGGAGCTCGGCCGCTTGTAAGTTTCCCCGCTGTCTCACTTCATCTGCCCCCTCTGGTCGCCATCTTGTCACCCATAGCGTGGGTGAGTGCCCCCTGCCGGGCTGTTATAGTCTTCATGTGCATGTATTTTATGGGTACATTGTCTTTTGTGTCATGTGCATCCTCTGTGGACGGGGGCTGCATTGTATTTTATGTATGTAATTATTTCTATATGTTATGCGGGTGATGGTTATTGTGTCTTCTGGGGGGGGTCATTTTAAAGGGGCATATTGCCCTATCATAAATTACATATATATATATATATATATATCCTCCAACTAACGGACATTGCGGCTACCAAAATTCACCTTATGGAGGCTTCCCAGGATGCCGTGCTTGGGGTCCCCTCGGGCATCCCCGGCTGTGTGTGTATCCCTTGTGGGCATTATTGTGCTAGGTTGTGTATCCTGTGCGCAGCAGGTGCTGGCGCGGCAATCTAGGCCCGTGCCCCCGGATCAGTTTGGCTGGCCTCACCACACACACCCCCGCACCTGTGTATAACCCCTAGTGTCCTTAACACTAGCGGGGAGTCGCGTTTGATGGTTGTGCTAGACTAGACAACACTGATTTTGATTGCTAGCCTTGCAGCCGGAAGGCTCCAGCTGAATGTCGGCACATCGCGCTCTGGCCTATGCATTTACATCATGATTAATATTATTCTATTACTGTACTCCCCTTGTGTAAAGGGATATTATTCAGATTATGTCCCTCTGATGATCAGCCTGCCATGGCACTGATGCCGCCTCAGTGCAGTGGGATGCTGACGTCTCCCTATTCCCCTTACTTTAGTAGTACGGGCCCCCCTTTTTTCTCCTCATGGTGACTCCTATGCAGCAGGGGAAAGAATTTTTTTGGTACTGCAAATCCGCTGTTGGCATTACCAGAACTGGCGCTTGCCCTAAGGGGTGGGATAGAAGGTATACCCTTCCCCGCGTATTGGTCAACTATCCCACTAGGGGGATGCCCCCATCCAGGGGCTGTGTATTGCGTCTGTGGTGCGTTCCCTCATCCCATTGCTTGATGGAGAGTGAGGACTGACGTATCGACTAACGGGCCTCCCATGCCCTTGTCTGTGTGGCCCGGCGCCCGGTGGTGGTCTCCGCTATTACGGGCGCGGCTTTTAGGACCTTATTTAGGGGTCAGCTTTAGGCTCCCCTTGGACCCTTCTGGTGCTGGTTTTGGAGCTTGTAGCTATGTGAGCTATTTATCTTCTAAGAGGTATTGTTGACCTCGGCTGGATAGTCTAATCCAGTCGCCCGGTCTTGTGGCGCCGGTCGGCGGCTGACAAGGCTGTCAGGAAGGCGGTCTGGGGGCTTCCCCATGTTGGGTTGAGCCTGTTGGTGATGGTGGAGCTTTGGCTAAAGGTGGTAAGTTACAACATTACATAGCAGCCACGACCCTTTCGGGGGTCAGGGTCCTTCACTACCTCTTTCACGAGCCTGGGTCAGGCAGGGGGGTACCCTCTCGGGACAAGGGGAGATCCCAGGGCATAGGCTGTTGCCGGGCCCGACTTGGATCTCTCTGGGGTGCCAGGACTAAATCCTCTGCTAGCCCGCTCAGCTTTGAGTGGGTGCCTTCTCCCCTCTGGTGGGGGACGGCTGCTGCTCTTCACTCCTCCTCCCAGATTCTCATCATGGACTTCTTCGGGTCCCTGGGCAGTTTAGGGTCTGTTGACGGTGCTAGGCCGTCTGGCCATGGGGGTCGTTTGTCAGGTTCCCACCAGGGAGAGGGGTCAGTGTCTGCTATTCCAGTCTCTTTACGGTTCCCCAAAAGAGAGAGCTCCATCAAAGGCCCTTCTGGTTTGAAGTTCCTTAACCGGTTCATCTGCACTGAACGGTTTTGCATGGAGACGCTGCGCTCCGCTGTCAGTTTCCTACGCCCGGGGGACTCCATGACACCTATAGATATAGAAGACGCTTACCTTCATGTGCCGGTCATTCCAGGGCCCCAGCGGTTCCTCAGGCTTGCGGTAGGGGAGCAGCACTACCAATTTGTGACTCTCCCGTTCGGACTCACCAAGGTGCTGGCGGGTGTGATTACTCTTCTAAGAACCGAGGGCTTTCGCATTCTCCCTTATCTGGGGTGGGTGATCAACGACCTGCTCGTTGCGTCTCCCTCGCTCCATCAGGTGGAGCTGGACACTCGGACGGTGGTGGCAACACTGAAAGGTTCGGGTGGGTGATCAATTACCCCAAGTCCTCACTCTCTCTATCACGGGTGGCTTCCTTCCTGCGCATGCCGCTGGATACTATTCAGGCCGGAATTTTCTTGCCTCAGCAGATGGTGGATGTTCTAGCGCTGATTCATATGGTCCTGACAATCCCTCATGGTCCATCCGGTATGGGATGAGACTGGTCGGACTGATGGTGGCCTGTTTCTAGGCAGTGCCTTTTGGTTCATTTTCACATGAGGCTTCTTCAGCTCCATCTCCTATTGGCCTGGGACAAGTGTTCACTGTTTTTGGATCAGTCCTGTGTTCTGGGGGGGCTACTGGAGAGCCCTCCAATCCCTGGGGCTGTGGGGCCCTCAGGAGCCACCTGCCCCCATCAACATTCTGGGGCTGAGGGCGGTTTGGTTGGTGCTGTCGCACCTGACACATCACCTTCAGGGCTTACCAGTTCAGGTTCGCTCCAACAATCGGACACCTGACGCTTACATCAATCACCATGGAGGGACTCGCTGTTTCTTGTTTGGGCCGTGCATCTCGGCAGTCTACATTTCAGGGGTGCAGAATCTGGAAGCGGACTCCCTGAGCAGGGGGACCTCTCGCCAGGGGGAATGGTCCCTCAGCAACAAGGTTTTTCTATTCCTCTGTCGCAGGTGGGGGAGGCCAGAGGTGGATCTGTTTGCCTTTCCTCATAATCACAAGCTCCCAGCCTTTGAGTCTCTGTCCCAGGACCCTCTGGCTATGGCAGTGGTTGCCATGTCTCTGTCCTGGCGGGAGCTCGGTCTCCTGGATCTGTTTCCTTCCTTTCCCATGGTGGGCAAGGTGGTACGCAAGCTGGCCCAAGAGGGTGTGCCAGCAATCCTGGTGGCCCCAAGGCAGCCAAGACAGGTGTGGTTTGTAGACGTCGTCCGGCTGGCGGTCGATCAATTCACGCTGCCTCTGGTTCCGGATCTGATCACACAAGGTCTACTTTGTTACCCCAATTTCAAACGTTGGCTTTGAAGGCGTGGCTGCTGAAACCTTCATCTTAAAGGAAAGGGGTTTGTCTGAGGCCGTTATCCAGACTCTCGTCAGGGCTAGGAAGAATTCTTCCTCTGTCTATTACAGGACAGTGCAGGATGCCCTGGCGGACCTACATTGAGTGGTGTGAGGCTAGGGCCTTTCCTTGTCGGGTGCTTTCCATTCCTTGGATTTTGGAGTTCCTTCAGCATGGTCTGGACATGGGTTTTCAACTTAGCATCTTTAAGGTGCATGTGTCCGCTCTGGCGGTTTTCTTTCAGAGATCTTTCGCTCTTCATCCTTTGGTTAAGACCTTTTTTTCAGGGGGTCACTCATGTGCGCCCTCCTTGCAAACCCATGTTGCCTGTTTGGGATTTAAATTGGGTGTTGTCGGCCCTTCAGGGTCCTCCTTTGGAACCAGTGCAGGATGCTGCACTATCCTTTTTCACCTTAAAAGTTGCCTTTTTGGTGGCTATCACCTCTGTTCGACGTGTTTCTGAGTTGGCGGTTCTGTCCATTCAGGGCCCCTGCTTTGAGAGACGTCAGGACAAGGTGGTTTTCCGCTGTAAACCAGACTTCCTGCCAAGGGTTGTCTCTGCTTTTCACCTCAATCAGGACATTAGCCTCGACTCAGAGAGAGACAAAAAAAACTTCCGTTTTAGTTCCTTCCGATCTGTTTTTTTTTTGTGAAATGTTTCCGTTCTCGTATGAGTGTACGAGCGATTCTATGCATGCATTGAAAACCTTCTGTAAAGTTTCCGTCCGTTCGTACGGCAGATTACTAATACGAGGATGTCATTTTCCATCCAGACTTTTCCGTTTCATTTTCACATGTTACAAAGTAGGCTTTCGTTTTTGCCCTTTTCCCATCGTATCTTCCAACGAATCCTTTACGTTTCCCGTTCGATTCTGTTTCCCTTTTTCAATAAATATTCGTCCAGACGGAAATCCTTACGATCTTGCGCCTGCGCACTACAAACTTAACTCATTAAAGTGCTCGCCTACATATTTGTCACCCTCACTTCTACTACAATGTTTAGCTAAATCACTTAGCACTGTCCTCCATCTTCCCTTTTTGACCCTTAAAGCTCACCCAAACCACTTAGCACTATCCTCCCTCTTCCCTTTTGGACCCTTAAAGCTCACCCAAACCACTTCTTGGTTAGGTTCTTCTTCCATTTTAGCCCCCTAAAACTTACCCAAATCACTTCTCAGTCTTGTGAATATTCATCTTTAAATATTTCTGGGCCCATTAGTTTTGTGTTAATGTATTTTGTAAATGAAATGACAATGTAACTTTTTTTTTTTTTTTATACCATCATAAAATATAAAATTTTAAAAAATTTAGAAAATTTCAAATTTTTACAACTATAACAAACAAAATACATAGAAATGGCAGGCCACTGAACATTATTCTTCATTTGTGGACCCCAACGAGTTGCGCAGCTCCTGCATCTCGCCCACCAACTGAAGGACCCTGACACTCAGTTGTGCCACTCTGGCACGTGTGGTCCCTGTTAAAAAATGTAAATTAAAATTTTGGTATAACCTTGTTGAAGTCATACTGCAGTGCCCCCCCCTGTATGGTCCAAACACCTAAATCTGGACTTCAAAAGCCAGAGGGCCCTCGCCACCACGGGCCAGGTTTTGCATAGTGCCCGATTAGAGAACCCCTGGCCCGCATTCTGCAGGCAAAGAACGGGCATCAGGAGCAAGGGCGAGTGGCACATCTTGCAGTTCCTGCAACCAAATATAAAATAATTACACAAAGCAAAGGTAACCAACTAAAACAATAACTCCTACAACAAATTAAGATTCAAGTTCAACAATCCAAATATAATTCACAAAGGACATAAGTGTAAAAAAATATAGCAATTATATGGATGTGTGGAAAAATATATGTTTACATGCTAAGGACTAATTAAGGTCAGCATTAAAATGCATCTATAAGGCATACATGAAATGTATTAGTTCAGGTATGCATTGCTATACAATTTATGGCCTCGGCCATGCTGATACATGCAATATCTTGGTGCTAAAGGCGCGCAGACTCCTCCACATAGCCGCAAAACATGTTCAACAATAGCAATCCGAGCCCTCAAAGGTCCCGTAAGTGGATCGGAAATGAAACGGATTTATAGGGTGGTGGCCCGTCGGAAATCAGCTCTCTGAATCAGACGGAAACACATCCCAGCAACGGAAGTTTTCTGAACGGACGAACGGAAAATTTCCGATTTTGTTTGGAAAATGATCCGAACTAACGGAAATGTTCCGATTTGCTTCCGTTCATCGGAAGCGCATTCCCGAACGTTCGTGCGAGTAGAAAATGGACGAAAAAAAGCAAAGAAATGACAAACACCCACCAAAACTTTCACAGACAGCTACGGAAGTCCGGACGAATGTGTCTCTGAATCTAGGCTATTGTGCTTCCTTCATTGTGTTCAAAACCTAGCAATGACAAGGAGAGGGCTTTGCACTCTCTGGATGTCGTTAGATGTGTAAAGTTCGATCTGGTGGCTACTTCACCATTCCGGAAGATGGACGTTTTTTTTTTTGTGGTGCCCTCCGGGCCCAAGAAGGGTTTGGCGCTCGTCAAGTCTACCATTAGTAAATGGATTCGTCAAGCCGTTATTAGGGCCTACTCTGCCAAGGGGAGGGATCCCCTTTTCCAGATGACTGCTCATTCTATTCGTGCTGTTGGGGCTTCCTGGGCTTCTCAGCATCAGGCCTCTGTTGAACAAGTTTGTAAGGCTGCTATTTGGTCTTCTGTTCATTCTTTTTCCAGGTTTTTATAAAGTTGATGTGTGGGCCTCAGCGGATGGTGTTTTTGGCCGCAAAGTGCTGCATGCTGCAGTGGTTAATTTGTGCACTATTGCTGTGTTTTTGGATCCCCGCCCTTTATGGACACTGCTATTGGATGTCCCAAGTGTAATGATTATCTGAAGCGGGGTGTGTGACATACTTAGAATTAATACCATTTTGTGAATACTCACCTGTAAAATGGGTATTATAAGTATGTCACACACCCCGCTTCACCCCGCCCTTTGGTATTCTGGATCCTTTATATGGTGAACCTTTTTTACTGTTACTGGTTATTTTGGCTCTTCCTGGTCCCTTTGTTTCCTTACTGCTGTTCTAATACTCGGGAATGAGTGGGAGGTACCAGGTATTTATGGACCGGGAGGGTCTTACTTTTTTTATTGACATCTCTGCAAGATCGCCCTCTACAGGTCAGTATAACCCAAGTGTAATGATTATCTGAAGCGGGGTGTGTGACATACTTATAATACCCATTTTACAGGTGAGTATTCACAAAATGGTATTTTTCAGATAAAATACTGCTATGCGCACCTTGCAGTTTTGAAGAAAAACAACCTTTTACATTTGAACACCCCCCCCCCCCCACACACACACACACACACACACACACACACACACACACACACTATATTCTCTGGAAGTACACACATCAAGCTTTCTATGTGTACCAGGCTTGTTGATGTGGGTGCAGTTTTCTGGATGTAATCCCTCAATCAATTATTTGGTTGCATAGGGTTTCCCTAAAAAAACAAAGTCCCATTTTTCTAAAAAAAAGAAAAAACAATGCAAGCAAGAAAAAGCAAGGTCCCTCGAACAGAACAATACCCAGCATACATAGGTACTGTCAAGGGAAGAGTTGCCAAACACCCCAAAGTAATGCTTGCATGCGTGTAAGGGTAATTTTTAATTGAAAATTTCAGGTCTGCTGACCTTGTGCTTTTTCTACCAAAATGACCCTTTACATTTGAAATATACCCCCCATAAATTCCCTGAAATTACATACAATAATCTTTCTAGGTATACCGAGCTAGTTGTAGTGGCTTCATCTTTGTGGAAGTAATCTCTAGAAGAAGAATTTGGTTGACCAGGGTTTCCCCTAAGAAAGGTATAAAAAAGCATAATTGTCTTGTTTATTTTAAATTAAACTTTGATTTTATTAAAGAAAACCATATTGCATGTGAAAGCCCCATTTCTCCCAATTACCACATATGTATCAGTAGCCCCCTGTTCCAGCCCAGGAGACCCCCCAAAATGAAAAGTGGTATGGGGTCCCCCCTACCCAGCAAAACCAGCCCGGGACCAGCTATGCATCGCTTGCAGAACGGGCCCAGGGGCCATCCTTGCCCTGTAAGCCTGAGGGAGAGTAAATGTCATTTTTTTTTCTAGATGGCAGCAGAAGTAGGGGGTTGGCTCTTTCGGGCCCTCTCCTGAAGCCGAAAGGGCCCGGGTGGGGGGATCGGAAGCCCCCCCGGGTAAGGGAGAAGACCCGGCCGGATCGATGGAGGGGGTCAGGTGAGTTTTTTTTTTTTTTAACTTTTTGTACTCTCTAGCAGGGGGGAAAGGCCAAGGAACATAACTCTTGCTTGCTTTACACTTAACAGCAAGAGAGGCAACTAACGTGAGAGTTATGTGCTTGGCATTTAAAGGGTTAATCATTTTGAATTAACACATTTAATTTTGTGAACTACCTCTCCATTGCCTTAAGAGAAAGCGTTTTGTAGATATACCAGAGGGGCATTGTATCATAAAAAAACACTGCGTTAGAAATGCGTTTGCATTGCATTTTTTAAAACAAAAATATTTTTAGCATAATAAGTAAATGGTAAATTCTATGGCAACGCAACACTGACACTGCGTTATACGTGCGTTGTGCTTGCACTGCCATAGACTTCTATTGACATGCGCTGTTACAACACTGTGCTGAAAAAGGTGTCTGCAATGCTTTTTTAATGTGTTGCACAACGCAGTACAGATAAGTGAACAATCCCCTCTAGATTAAAGGAGCACTATCGCGAAATTGTGTAATATTAAAAATCCATATAAACACTGTAGCTAATGAGGGGAGGGGTCACTTATACACCTGAACTGAATACAACTCCCATGTTTGTGGTTTTCTTCCCCTAGTAGGAATAAAATCCTGGGGTTAAAGGTTTAGTCTATGAGGGGTGACAGAGCCTGTCACCCGAGATGTCCTCTTCCTTCCATTAAAATAAAAAAAAAGCCTGGCTGGATATTTCTTGATGCCGGGTTTATAAGTGACCCCTCCTCCCACCATCCAGCATATTTATGTGGATTTTTATTCTTGGGCCATTTTTTCGCGATAGTACTCCTTGAATGTACAATGTTCCCTCTGCATTGTAACTGCATTGCAGCGCAGAGGTGTGAACATAGCCTAAGTCAGCATTTTTGCCCATTTTGTGTCTGTGTTCAGTCATCCACTCATTGGCTCATCTAGTTCAGCCACAGTCTGCTAGAAGTAGAGTCATAGTCAGAAAGCCAGTCCTACTGTTACAATCTGGAACACTGCTTGCAGGTGGGGTCTTCCAGGTACAAGTACAACCAGCCTCATCAACATCCCTCTGCTGTGTCTGCAGTGCTGCTCTGGCAAAAGGACTGAGCCAGCATCTCCAACATCTTACCCGGAACAATGCATGTAGGTTTAGGTCTGCAGGTACAAGTACAACCAGCCTCATTACCATCCCTCTGCTGTGTCTTCAGTGCCTCTCTTGCAGAAGAACTGAACCAACATCTGCAGAAGAAGTAAATTGTGATATGAATGGCCAGGAGCATTTAGTGGCAAAAGGAAAAGTTTTGCCAGTTACTTGTCTACAAACAACCTGGGGATTTAGGAAACTGTTTTCTCTTTTGGATTAATTGAAAGTGATAGGATTGTAATGAGCGTTGCTGCACTTATGTACCCAGTATTGGGCTATTTTATGGCATAATTATTCAGTTAATTTGACCACAGTCTTAAATCAGCTGCCATCTACTAAAATAACTCGAAACCTTAAAGCTATGGTAAAATGGTCCCCCCCCCCCCAGTTGCCCTTCACTTTCTAAATGTACATAATAGTGATCTCAGTGACCTAAGGGTCACTGGTATCGAAAAGGTGAATATGGGCCCACGGGCGGGGGTGACTTGAAAAGAGCTCTACAACAGCGGGAGCTGCGCTGGATATATAATTTAAACTCTCAAGCGCCCCTTGGGTTAAATGAGGATCTGGTGTTTACACTGTACTTGGGTTTATAGTTTTTGAACATGTAACACTGGGTTGGTTAATTAAAAGTTTGATTGTACCACTGGCCTTCATAAGATGCGGTTGTGGGTATGTGGTGGGGAGGGTGGGGTTGGGATGACAGATGGGTATGTGTGTGGTGGGGGGGTTCAAGTATTTGTGTTGGGTGGGGGGGAGGGGCGGTGGCACATATTTCATCCACCAGTTATGGGTGGTCTTTTTCTTGTTAGCACGTTGGTTTGTTAGTAGTAAAAATGGTTTGATATTAACTATTTGTGTTTTTAGTTTTCAGCACTTTGTGGTGTTTGGCACATTATACTAGGTCCAGACCTCATCCCAGAGAGGGCAATTTCTCCACAAAACGTCACGTGTGGATCTTCAGCCAGAACCCAGAAGATGTGGATTCAGATGGATGTAATCATGCTGAAGTATTCCGGCATTCAGTTGTTCATACCCTTTTTGATGTTAGGATTTTGTTGGGCAGTTGTTTCTACATAAAAATCCCTGTATATTTGCCCTCCCTTTCTATATGTGTATAGTTGTGACAGATGATTGCATTATCTGGCAGTCTGATACAACAAGGGGTGTGTATATCCTCTATGTAAATATATACAAATATCTATGTCTATGCTGCTTGAGCACACTGCTATATGTGCTTTAATCTCTGTCATAAATATCTCAAATATGCATGGTTATTGGATTGCTCTTATGTATATTTGCTCCCTATGATCATTCTAGGTTTTGATCTGATTAGGAATCATTTGTAAATATGTATATATTTTCTGACATGGTGGATAGTGAAAAATACAATTCTGTGATTACTCACCTGTAGAATTGTTATTATGAGTGTACAGTACGTCCTGCTCCAGATAACATTCTTTACTCTTGGGTATTACTCCGCCAGATGGCGCTGGACTGCAGAGACCGCGAAATTGGCTCCTCCCGGCCCCTCAAATACCCGGGACCTCCCACAAATCCCCAGTATTGAAAAGCAGTTAACGAGAAGCCGGGAGAATGATAACAGAACCAAATAGTAACTATAAAACAATGATAACAATCACCATACAGGGGATCCAAGGATAATGAAAAACCAAGGGTGGGGTTGAGCAGGACGTACTGTATACTCATAACAATTCTACAGGTGAGTAATCACAGAATTGTATTATTCTTAGTATACAGTATGTCCTGCTCCAGATAAGATTCTTTACTCTTGGGACATCCAATAGCAGTGTCCATAAAGTAGGGTGGGATCCCCAAAGGTAACAGACAGGTCAGACCACTGCCGCCTGCAGAACCTTGCGGCCAAAAGCAGCATCAGCTGAGGCCCTAACATCAACCTTGTAAAACTTTGAACAGAAGACCAAGTAGCGGCCTTGCAAACAGAAGCCTGGTGCTGAAAAGCCCAAGAGGCACCAATAGCACGAGTAGAATGAGCAGTAATGCGGAAGGGAGGATTCTTCCCCTTAGCAGAGTAGGCCTGAATCACAGCCTGACGGATCCATTTGCTGCTAGTAGACTTAGCAGGAGCCAGACCCTTCCTAGGACCAGAAGGGACCACAAAAAGAGCATCAGTTTTTCTGAAAGGTGCAGGAGCCACCAGACAGTACTTCAGACACCTAACCACATCCAAGGAATGCAAAACCCTCTCCTTAGCGTTACCAGGATTAGGGCACAAAGAAGGAAGAACAATGTCCCAATTCAGATGAAAGGCAGACACAACCTTAGGCAGAAAATCTGGTTTGAAGCAAAACACCACCTTGTCCTGGTGTCTCTCAAAGTAGGGGGGCTGGATGGAAAGCGCCGCCAACTCAGAAACCCGCCTAACAGAAGTGATAGCCACCAATAAGACAACTTTGAGAGTAAGAATGGTCAAAGCAGCCTCCTGCACAGGTTTAAAGGGAGCACCCTGCAAGGCAGACAGGACCAAGTTCAGATCCCAAACAGGCAACATAGGCTTACGTGGGGGACGCACGAGTGACCCCCTGGAAAAGTCCTGATCAGAGAATGCTGAGCAAAAGACCTCTGGAGGAAAACAGCCAGGGCAGAGACATGACCCTTCAGAGTACTGAGTTGAAGCCCCATCTCCAACCCATGCTGCAGGAACTCCAGGATCCTGGGAATAGAGAACACACGACAGGGAAGAGACCTAGACTCACACCAGTCAATGTAGGCACGCCAAACCCTATAGTAAATGGAAGAAGAAGACTTCTTTCCTAGCCTTGATCATGGTATCAAGAGCAGAGGCAGACAGCCCCTTCTCCATCAAGATGGAGGTTTCAGCAGCCAGGCCGTCAAAGCCACAGTTTGTAAATTGGGATGGCGTAAATGACCCTGAGTGAGCAGGTCTGGAACCCTGGGCAGAGCGTACTGATCTACTGCCAGCTGCACTACGTCTGTGAACCACACTCTTCTTGGCCACCTGGGAGCCACCAGGATAGCTGGCACCCCCTCCTGAGCTATCTTGCGCAGAACCCTGCCCAGCAGGGGGAATAGGGGAAAGACATACAGGAGCTGAAAGTCCTGCCATGACATTGCTAGAGCATCTGTGGCCAAGGCCAGGGGATCCTGGGACAGGGAGACAAAGGCCAGGAGCTTGTGATTGTGATGGGACGCAAACAGATCCACATTTGGTTGACCCCAACGGTGACACAGATAGTGAAACACCCTGTCGCAGAGGGGCCATTCTCCCAGGCGAGAGGTCCCCCTGCTCAGAGAGTCTGCTTGCAGATTCTCCACCCCCGGAATGTACACAGCTGATATGCAGGGAACATTGTCCTCCGCCCTGGATAGGATCAGAGACACTTCCTTGAGGGCCCCCTTGCTCCGGGTCCCTCCCTGATGATTGATGTAGGCAACCGCCGTCTGGTTGTCCGAGCGGACCTGAACAGGCCGGCCCCGAAGGTGCTGGGTCAAATGAGCCAGAACCAACCTGATCGCCCTCAATTCCAGAATATTGATGGGCGTGTGGGCCTCCCGAGGGCCCCAGCGCCCTTGGAACTGTAGGGACTTCCAGAAGCCCCCCCAACCCGTCAGACTGGCATCCCCAGCAGGGGGCCAGAAAGGATCTGCCCGCCAACAGGTTTCTGGAATCCAGCCACCATGAGAGAGACCTCCTGGCTAGAGGGGACAGAACAAAGACCTGGTCCAGGGACGCAGGATCCTTGTCCCAAACTGACAAGAGGTGGAGTTGCAGAGGCCTAATGTGAAACTGGGCATAAGGGACCGCCTTGAAGCATGACACCATCAGACCCACCAGCTGCAGGGCCTGATGGAGGGATGAGGGCAAAATAGCAGGGACTGAACCTGTGCTAGCAGACTGTCCACCTTCTGCTGAGGAAGAAAAATCCTTGCCTGAACTGTATCCAGAATCATTCCCAGGAAGGGTGTCATCAAGGAGGGAGACAGGGAAGACTTGGGATGGTTGATCACCCAGCCAAATGACTCCAGAGTGGACACTACTAGCTGAGTATCCAGCTCTGCCTGTTGGAGGGACTGAGAAGTGATGAGAATGTCGTCCAAATAGGGCAGCACGCGAATGCCCTGAGACCTGAGCAGAGCCATCACTCCTGCCAGCACCTTGGTGAACACTCTGGGAGCTGAAGTGAGACTGAAGGGCAATGCCACAAATTGGTAGTGCTGATCCTCCAGAGCGAACCTGAGGAACCTTTGATGGCCTGGAAAAACAGGAATATGAAGGTAAGCATCCTTGATGTCTACAGAGGTCATGAAGTCCCCTGGACGCAGGCAACTGATAGCAGAGCGCAAAGTTTCCATGCGAAAGCGCCTGCACCTGACTGACCCATCTCTTTTGGGCACGGTGAAAAGGTTGGAATAGAACCCCTTGCCCCTTTCTCGTAAGGGGACCTGACAGATGACCCCCAGCTCCAGAAGGCTTTGCACCGCCAGAATTAGAGCCTGAGCTGACATGGGGTCCTGAGACATCCAGGATCTGATGAATCTTGGGGGCGGCCAGGCAGCGAACTCTATCTTGTAACCGGAGGACACTACCTCCTGAATCTACCGGTCTGAAACATGAAGCCTCCAGACGTGAGCAAAATGCTGAAGCCGTCCCCCCACCCGGATGTGTGAGGGTGCCCCTTCATGCCTGAGAGGGCTTGGGAGAAGACTTAGGCTTGGAGCCCCAGGATGAGCCAGGGCGTCCACGTCCTCTGCCCCGCCCCAGAAATCTCCTCGGGCCCCAGTAAAGGAGACCCCCCTCCCCTGTCTGGATCCATGGTAGGGGGAAGAAAACTAGCCTGGGCCCGAAAGGGCTGAGACTGCCTCCTGCGCTGGGGTAACCTGCCTCCCTTAGCAAACAGGTCCAGGCGGTCCCCAAATAGGCGTAGTCCTTTGAAGGGAAAACCAGTGAGAGCCTTCTTGGCAGCGGTGTCAGCTGCCCACTGGCGCAGCCAAACCGAGCGGTGTATAGCCACCACCAGGGCAGAGACTCTGCCACACATCATGATGGTATCATCCAAGACAGAGAGGACATAAGTCACAAAAACCTCACAACGAGAGAGTGCATTAAACTCTTCACTAGACACATCATCAGGAGCACCATCTAGGACACTTCTAAGCAGGGTCCTAATAGCCACCTCTGTAATGGCAGAGGCACAAACTGGGCGCAGCGCCGTCCCCACACAGGCAAATGCATGGGACGCCAGCTGATCAATACGCCGGTCCTCACTATCCCGCAGCGTAGTAGAGTCAGGGGAATGCATGACAGAGGTGTTAGACAACCCTAGGACTGGGGCATCCACCTCTGGAGGGGATGACCAACGCTTCACCACATCAGCAGGAAAGGGATACCTCTTATCCCAACTCTTAGGGACTCCGGAGAGCCTGCTAGGACGCTCCCATTCCTTGAGCACGAGATTATTAAAATGGGCTTGCTCAGGGAATTCTAAACGTGGCTTAGCAGTATGAAACAATTCTCCCTGCTGCCTAGGGGCCGCAACCGGGGGAGAGATAGACAGTACCTCAAAAATCTGAGCCAACAGCCTATCAGTATCATCTGGGCCCCAGGGGTCAGAGCCAGAATCATCATGACCCCTGGGCCTCTCATCAGATGACTCCGAGTCAGAGAACAACTCCCCTTCTTCCAAGGGGGTATAACCAGACAGTTCAAAGAACTCTTCAGCCTCCATAGGGAAAAGAGTGACATCAGGCGTCAAATGCCGCTTCTTAGCAGAGGCTTTACGCGCCATGGTATTAGCAAGCAACTTCTAAACACTAGCCAGTCTAGCAGACACATCAGGCTGAGAATCCCCACTGGTATGCAGTTCAATGGGAGTCAAATTTAAACTTGGGGGAGTAGGTGAAGCCATACGTGGCGCATACCCAGCTGCTGGTAAACCAGGCTGCAGCGCAAGCACCTGCTGGGCACAAGTAATACAGACCCGCACATTGTCAGCACTAGTAGGGGACACTCCACAAGCTACACACAGCCGGGCTTGTCCCGAAGGAACCCCAAGCACATTATGCTGAGACGCCTCCATATGGTGATTATAGCGGCACAACAGGCCGATAGGGATTCACGCTATAAAAGCAGCCCGGGATGCCCCAATAGCCCGCTAGGGAAGTGGGAAAATGTGCACACTAGACCTCACAAGTTTAAAGACTAAAAAGAGGGGTAGGGCCAGGAGAAACCAATGGAGTTCGACCCGCCTGAAAGACATAAGCAACGAGAACCCCATAAGCGACATGTATGACATTAGGGGAAAATAAACCGCCTGCGAGGGCACTCACGGACCGCGGAAGGTAGAAGCCAGCCACGCAGCAGACAGAATCCAGAAAAAATGGCGCAGAGTATACCTCGAGGGGCGGGCTGCGGAACGTGCCATTCGCAGCCCCCCCCCCCCCGAAGAGCGCGAAGCAGCACATGTGACAAGCAGCAAATGAAGGCGCAGCAGTGCCTGAGGTAATGCCGCCGCCAACCGCGGAGCGCATTTGAGTCAGGATTTATTGTTTACTATTAAAGGGATAGCTCAATCCTTATTATGTATCACTGGCTATAAACTGTATTTTTGTATAGATAGTTTCAGCTTGGGGCAGTGACATACTTTCTATATGATACTCTCTGCATGATCATTTTGAAATTAGAATATAAATTGAGCAGTATTCTTGCCATCCCTGTGCCCCTCCCCCCTCTTGTTCTACATTGTTGTGTGTCTTTTAATATGTTTTTAAACCGTCTTAAATTTGTTGGATTATAATATATGCATTATTAAACCTTTGTATACTTTTTGATATAAATAGTGGTGCCACTGTTTTGTGGGGTTGGTTTTTTGGGGGTTGTGGGACCCCCGCTTGGATTATATACTAAAAGAATTTACCATGTTTCCAAAGTGCGGGAAATGTTAGTGCGACTTATGGCGCAAATGTTTTTTAAAAACGTACCCTCCTGGTGCTCCTACACAGCTGGCCTGCCGGCTCTTGCAGCAGCCCAGGCTTACCAGCAGCTGGCCACTGCTGCTGACAAACACACACATGTAAGTGCGTCTTATGGCACACATGTGTTTTGTGTTGTGTTTTTTTTTTTGTAAAATACCTTCCTAGTGCTCCCACACAGCTGGCCTGTTTCTCCTACAGCAGCCCAGGCTTACCTGCTGCTGACAAATACACACATGCCCCATCATAGCGCTGGTTTCTGGCTGCAGGTAGTGCTACCCATGGCCAGGAACCAGCGCTACGCACCGGGAACATATGTGTGGTGGCGGACGCCAGTAATGTGTATGTGTGTCTGTCTGTGGTAAGGTGGGGGGGGGATGTCACACCCTGGCTGTCATGGGGCATGCTGCACTCTTGTGTAATGAGTTATGTTGAACACTGTCTATAATGGGGCATGCTGCACAGTGACTTTAATGGGGAATGATGCACACTGGTTGTAATGAGGCATGCCGCTTACTGCCTGTAACGAGGGATGTTGCACACTGCTTCTAATGTGGAATGCCACTCACTGCCTGTAATGTGGGATGACACACACTGCTTGTAATGTTGCATGCCACACACTGCCTGTAATGTGAGACGCCTCTCACTGCCTGCAATGTGGGAGTCCGCTCACTGCCTGCAATGTGGGAGTCCGCACACTGTTGGTGTAATGGGGTGATTGGGCAGATTCTGCACACTGTGTAGTATAGGGTGATTGGGAGGGCGGGTTTAGTACACCATTTGGTTCAGAATATTTTTTTCCCAATGCATGGCACGGCCTGCTTAATGAAGTCATAACATCTGGGTATTCCGCCACACGGTGGCGCAGTGCACTGCAGAAGAGTTGTGGCTCCACCCGGTATAATATAAAAAATGTAATCACCATAGACTTATCCAGTTGTTCTCTGCAGTGCTTACTGCGAAGATAGAAGATGGCTCTCTCTCTATGCGCAGATGTGCGGGGCAACCATGCCTGCGGCCCTGCATGTCTATTTCCACCAGTTTCCGGACCCTCTGTGCCTCCCAGCCTCGGCTGACGGATCGGGTGACGGTAGCGGAGCACTAGGGTCAAGTGCTCAAGGAGCGCTGCTCCAAGCCGGAGACCCTGTACCACAAAGGGTAGCCGGCCATAGGCTTTATGGTGAGCCTACTAGGGATGCGGAGTTCCTGTCCTGGCTTCTGAGGGGGTGAGTGTTTTGGGAGTTTAGGGAATGTTTTGGCCTGGGCATCGCCGCTGCCTGCTCGCTCTCCTCCCCCTCCCCCCTTCCCACCCTGATGGGTGTCGGGGGGGGGGGGGGGGGGGACGGCGGATGACGCGCATCGCCTCAACCTTACCTCAAGGTTCCTCTGTCGGCGCCATTTGGCTTCTGCTACATATCTGGGGCCCTTTTCATCCCTGGCCTGCGGCGGTGATTTCTGCCTGTGTCGCTTCCTCCGGTGGTCTGGCGGCGGGCGCTCCTTGTCCTGCTTGGTCCGTGAGTCCCCTCTGGGGTACTTTTGTTGTCCTTGGGGCATGTGCTGTGGGATACTTATGTATTTTTGGTTATGTCTTTCAGGCGGGACACCAGTGGGTTGTGGTTTCTCCCGGTCCTGCTCCTTACTCCCCCCCCCTTCATCTCCCCTTACTATTCTGGGGGCATGACTTGGGGGGGGCATCCCGGGTGGCTTTATTAGCCGTTACCCTGTGCTGGCATATTGCGCCTGTATTAATCACCATATGGAGGCTTCTGGGGATAACGTGCTCGGGGGTCCTTCGGGACAATCCCGGCGGTGTTCCATGTGTGGGGTATCACCTATCGGCAATGACGTCACGGTGTGTGGGCCGTGCGCCCAAGCTGTCCTTGCGCTTCAGTCTGGGCTGCCTACTTCTTACCAAGCTCTGCGCCCCCTTCGGCATCGCCTACCCCGCCGTGCCTGCATTTAGCCCCCAGTGTGGGGGATACTAGCAGGGGGTCACATTCTGATCTGGCACTTCGTATGGCCAGCATTGAAAGACAGCTTGCCAAGCCTGTTCCACGTAAGGCCTCTAACAAGAAGCGGCACCTGGCTTCCACGCCTGACCTGTTTACTGAGGAGCAGGATGAAATTGATCTTTTTGCTGACCGTTGCTCCCTAGAGGAAGGGGAGCTTTTCCCAGGCTCTGATTCCTCTGGGGACCAGCTGGTGGGCGGCGACAGTGACCCTGGGTCTGAGTCTGAGGATTCCTGGTTCCCTGAGGACACTGCTAATCTGTCTCACATTTTTGAGGTTTTGCACATTGCCCCCACTGAGGTGGGTAAGAGGAAACAGGGTGAGCTTTTTCGTGCTGTTAAGCAGCGTCTGGAGTTCCCTGAGCAGAGTCATTTCACTAATATGGTGCTCAAGGAGTGGGAATGTCCTAGTAGATTGCCCGCGGTGCCTAAGGGGTTGGATAATAAGTATCCCTTTCCTGCTGATCTGGTTAAGCGATGGTCGGGTCCCCCCGAGGTAGATGCGCCTGTTCTTGGGTTGTCCAACACTTCAGTCATGCCTTCCCCTGACACTACTACACTGCGGGACAGCGAGGACCGGCGTATGGATCAGCTGGCCTGCCATGCCTTTGCATTTGTGGGGGCTGGGTTGCGTCCGGCCTGTGCCCCTGCCATAACTGCTATTGCTCTTAAGAGACAGATCAATCGTCTCCTTGATGGCGCAACAGCTGGAAGGGATAAGTATAGGACCCTCTTGCTGTGCTCTGAATTTGTTGCCTTTATACTTACTGCCATGGATGATGTAGTACGGCTGAGTGGTAGGGCCTCTGCCCTCTTGGTGGCTATGCACCGCTCTGTTTGGTTGCGTCAGTGGGCAGCTGACGCTGCTGCTAAGAAGGCTCTCACTGGGCTCCCCTTTGTGGGGCTGCAGCTCTTTGGTGAGTGCCTGGATGTTTTAGCCAAGGATGGTAGGCTGCCTCAGCGTAGGAGGCAGCCTCTGCCTTTTCGGGGGCCATCCGCTTCAGTCTCCTCCTTTCGTACCCCCAGAGGAGGTTGAGGGCCCTTCTTTTCAAGCACCCGCAGGGGTTCTTGGGGCCACGGCAGATCCCGTGGTCGTCCCGGTCTCTCATGGGATCCCAAGTCCAAACCTTCTCCCAAGCCCCCTCAGGCTTGGGTGGGGGGACGGCTTTGGCTTTTTGCTCACGTCTGGAGGCTGCACGTCTCAGACCGGTGGATTCAGGAGGTGGTGTCCTCCGGTTACAAGATAGAGTTTGCAGCCTGGCCACCCCCCAGGTTCATCAGATCTCAGATGCCTCACAACCCTCTGTCAGCTCAGGGGTTACGCCTTGCGGTTCAACGTCTGCTGGAGTCAGGAGTCATTTGCCTGGTGCCTTTCCAGGAACGGGGTCAGGGTTTCTACTCCAACCTGTTCACGGTCCCCCAGAAGGAAGGGTCCCTGAGGCCCATCCTGGACTTGAAGGGTCTCAACAGGTTTGTCAGGTTCAAGCACTTTTGCATGGAGACCCTTCGCTCGGCTGTCAGTACCCTTCGCCTGGGCGACTTCATGACCTTCGTGGGCATCAAGGATTCTTATCTTCATGTGCCTATCTTCTCAGATCATCACAGATTTCTCAGGTTTGCTCTAGAGCAGTGGTCCTCAACCCTGTCCTCAAGGCCCACCAACATGTCATGTTTTTTGGATCTCCAAATAGCCAGCTCTATTGCTCTGCAGCTGCACTAATTACTCCACCCGTGCATCTTTGTGGAGATCTGCAAAACCTGGCCTGTTGGTGGGCCTTGAGGACAGGTTTGGGGACCACTGCTCTAGAAGATCAGCATTACCAGTTTGTGGGCTTACCATTCGGTATCACCTCGGCACCTCAGGTGTTCACCAAGGTGCTGGCGGGCGTGATGGCTCTGCTGCAGCATCAGGGCATTTGCATCCTTCCTTACCTGGACGACATTCTGATTGCAGCTCAGTCTCTTCATCAGGCCGAGAAGGATACTCAGGTGGTGACCTCCACTCTAGAGTCCTTCGGCTGGGTGGTCAACTATCCCAAGTCTTCTCTGTCTCCGTCTTTGGTGAGGTCCTTTCTGGGCATGACTCTGGATACCTCGCAGGTCAAGGTATTCCTGCCTCAGCTGAAAGTGGAGGGCCTTCAGAAGCAGGTTTCACATGAGGCCTCTTCAGTTGCACCTTCTTTGGAATCGGGACTCCCCCTGGCCAGACAGTCCCTCTCGTGGTGGCTGGACTCAAGGAATCTTCTAGTGCGCAGGACATTTCTGCCTCAGTGTTGGGAGACTGTCACCACCGATGCCAGTCTGACCGGTTGGGGAGGCTTTTGGAAGTCTCTGCAGTTCCAGGGTCAGTGGGGCCCCCAGGAGGCCCATGCTTCCATCAATGTCCTGGAACTGAGGGCGATCAGGTTGGTTCTTGCTCAGCTGACCTCACACCTTCGGGGTTGGGCTGTTCAGATCCGCTCGGACAACCAGACGGCGGTTGCCTACATCAATCACAGGGAGAGACTCGGAGCAAGTGAGCCCTCAAGGAAGTGTCCCTGAGACTGTCTTGGGCGAAAGAGAATGTGCATTGCATCTCGGCGGTTTACATTCCGGGGGTGGAGGACCTGGAGGCAGACTCCCTGAGCAGGGGGATGTCTCAGCTGGGGGAGTGGTCCCTCAGCAACAAGGTTTTTCACTCCCTGTGTCACTGCTGGGGTCAGCCGGATGTGGACCTGTTTGCATCCCGCCACAACCACAAACTTCCCAGGTTTGTCTCCCTGTCTCAGGACCCTCTGGCCTTCGCCACGGATGCGCTAGCAATGCCTTGGATGGAGTTTCGGCTCCTCTATGTGTTCCCTCCTTTTCCTCTGCTGGGCAGGGTGCTGCGCAAGATAGCCCAGGAAGGGGTACCGGCCATTCTGGTGGCCCCCTGTTGGCCAAGGAGGGTGTGGTTCGCAGACGTCGTGCAGCTGGCAGTAGATCAATATGTCCTGCCCAAGGATCCAGATCTGCTCACTCAGAGACGACCCCAATTTACAAACGCTGGCTTTAATGGCTTGGCTGCTGAAACCTCCATCTTGATGGATAAGGGGTTGCCGGCCTCTGTTGATACCATGATTAGGGCTAGAAAGAAGTCCTCGTGCTTTATCTACTATAGGATTTGGCATGCTTACATTGCCTGGTGTGAGTATAGGTCTCTGCCTTGTAGGGTGTTTTCTATTCCCAGGATTCTGAATTTTTTGCAACATGGCTTGGATTCGGGCCTTCAACTTAGTACCCTCAAGGGACAGGTGTCAGCTTCTTCCAAAGATCTTTTGCCAATCACCGGTTGGTCAAGACTTTCTTTCAGGGAGTTACTCATGTGCGTCCACCACGTAAACCTATGCTACCTGTTTGGGATCTAAATCTGGTGTTGTCTGCCCTGTAGGGTCCTCCCTTTGAGCCTATCAGTGGGGCTGCTTTGGCCATTATGACTCTTAAGGTGGCCATTACTTCGGTCAGGCGAGTCTCTGAGCTGGCGGCTCTCTCCATCAAACCTCCTTATTTTGAGCGGCATCAGGATAAGGTGGTGTTTCGGCTTAAGCCGGATTTCTTGCCTAAGGTTGTGTCAGCTTTTCATCTCAATCAGGACATTGTTTTGCATTCTCTGTGTCCTAATCCTGCTAATTCCAAGGAGCGGACACTTCATTCTCTGGATGCTGTCAGGGCCCTGAAGTTTTATTTGGTTGCTACTGAGTCTTTCAGGAAATCTGACGCTCTTTTTGTTCTTCCTGCTGGACCTAGGAAGGGTCTGCCTCCAGCTAAATCCACTATCAGCAAGTGGATCCGTCAGGCGGTGGAGCAGGCCTATTCTGCTAAGGGGAAGTTTCCCCCTTTTAGGGTTACTGCTCATTCCACTCGTGCTATTGGTGCGTCTTGGGCCTTTCAGCACCAAGCTTCTGTTGAACAAATTTGTAAGGCCGCAACTTGGTCTTCTGTTCATACTTTTTACAAGTTTTACAATGTTGATGTTAAGGCCTCTGCTGATGCTGCTTTTGGCCACAAGGTACTTCAGGCAGTGGTGATTTGAACTGCCTGCTGTTACTCTTTGGGGATCCCACCCTATTTTATGGACACTGCTTTTGGAAGTCCCAGATGTTATGACTTCGTGAAGCAGGCCATGCCATGCATTGGGAAAAAGACAATTCTGTGAGTACTCACCTGTAGAATTGCTTTTACCATGCATGGCACGGCCTGCTTCTTCCCACCCTTGTTACGTTGTTCTTGGTTTCCTCTTTATGGTGATTGTTCCAAATTAGTTGGGGTTGTTATCTTTATTAGTTCCCGGTTCTTGTATCACTGCTTGTCAACTACTGGATAAGTCTATGGTGATTCCGTTTTTATATGGTACCGGGCGGAGCCACAACTCTTCTGCAGTGCACTGCGCCACCTTGTGGCGGAATACCCAGATGTTATGACTTCGTGAAGCATGCCATGCTCCGGGTACCGCGATTAACCACTTAGACAACTCCAGCTCTCTTGGTAAGGACCTCAACCCCCAATCTCCGCAGCCAGCTTCACCTATAGGAGCCCCCGCTTGCCGAGACGCAGAACACGCCTGCTCGGGATCGGTTGCCCCCAGGACTTTATGGCTCAAAGGATGAAGCCTTACGGTACAGAGGACTGGAGAGCCTGCGGCTGGAAGTGGAATCGGGCAGCCCGTAACTGAGCGTAAGGAGGAAGTCCAAGGACAGGCTGGAGGTTGGTAACAGGAGACCTGAGAAGGCCACAGGACAATAGCAATGGACAGATCGTGGTCTAGGTTCGAGGCAAGGGCCGGCAGCAGGAGTGGAGATCGAGGATGGTCAGAGGCAAGCAAAGGTCGGCAACAGGAACGGAGATCAAGGATGGTCAAACTGGCAAGGATCGGCAACAGGAACGGAGATCAAGGATGGTCAAACTGGCAAGGGTCGGCAGCAGGAACGGAGATCAAGGATGGTCAAACTGGCAAGGGTCGGCAACAGGAACGGAGATCAAGGATGGTCAAACTGGCAAGGGTCGGCAACAGGAACGGAGATCAAGGATGGTCAAACTGGCAAGGGTCGGCAGCAGGAACGGAGATCCAGGATGGTCAAACTGGCAAGGGTCGGCAACAGGAACGGAGATCAAGGATGGTCAAACTGGCAAGGGTCGGCAGCAGGAACGGAGATCAAGGATGGTCAAACTGGCAAGGGTCGGCAACAGGAACGGAGATCCAGGATGGTCAAACTGGCAAGGGTCGGCAGCAGGAACGGAGATCCAGGATGGTCAAACTGGCAAGGGTCGGCAACAGGAACGGAGATCAAGGATGGTCAAACTGGCAAGGGTCGGCAACAGGAACGGAGATCGAGGATAGTCAAAAACAGGCAAGGTCGGCAACAGAAATCAGGATCAAAATCGAGGATAAACAGCTACAAGGGTCTAGGCGCTATAACAGGCAATGACAGACTGACTGGGTTGAGGTTAAATAGGGAACAGACATAATTGGCCAAGGAGAGTCAGTGTAGTGATTGGTGCAACCAGGAACTTCAAACAGATTGGACACATGGGGCGAGCTGCCCAGAATTCAGAGAGAGCTGATTGGAGGGAAGTAGTGAGGGAGTGACGTGCTGATGAGATTGGCCAGTGACAAGTAAAACATTCCCCCCACCCACACCTGTACCTTTAATTATTTCTCCTCCGGCGGCCGCGCTGAGAACAGCGGCGCCGGAGGGCATAAACACAACGTGCTCGCGCGTGTGCGCGAGCACGAGCGCCGGAGCCGGGGACGCCGGCCAAAGAGGAACCAGGCGCGCGCGCGCCAGGAGGAAGGAGGGCCGCCGCCCGCCGCGGCCGCCGACCAGGAAGCCGCGCGGCGGTACGGGGAGCGCGACAGGAACGGGGCGCAGGTAAGTGGGTGCTGACAATTGTCTTTTTTCTTATTTTCCTTCTCTAAACCCTGTGTGCTTATTATGTGGAAAAATAGAGTACATAGAATAAAACTAGACAGGGGGGCATTTGTAATATAAATGTATTTTTTGTATACCTCCATGGACCTAATATGTTTTAAATTTTATAGGCTTCCCTCAACTAAAAATGAGAGAGAATAGACTGCTGGGAAATCATTAAAGCATTATCATGTAAAAAGTGGTCCAATGATAAAAATGTAATGAAATATGCTGGATGTGAAGAGGAGAGGTTACTTGTTCACCCTGCATCACAAAAACTCTAGCCAAGCTATCCTCTACAATTAACCACTTCACTAATCTGATGGCCTTATAAGAATGGGTTAGGAAGTTAATAGAGCGCTACTTCCTTGTACTGCTTATCCTGAAATATACTCCCAACTATTTACAAAGCCTAAAAGTGATACTATACAAACCCTGCCAACTCTGTGCCAGTAGGGGTCAGTTTCACAGGAACTAAACTAACCTAATCTACCCCCTCATGCAATAGTTGAGTACTGCATTGGAGATACTCTTTTTTTTTTTTTTTTGGCCCTTCTTCTGATGGGAGGGCAACAGCTGCGCACGCAGCAGCGACACCTCCAAACTTGAGTTTGGCTTCCTTAGGATCTTTAACTAAATGGGCATCAGAATCTCCAGGGTGAGTGTTAAAAGAAAGAAGTGGACCAACACCCAGGATTTTCACTATCCTGAGTGTTGGTCCACTTCCGCGGGGCACCCCGATCCGCTGTGTGAAATCCCCCAGAAAGCCCCTAAAATCTTACCTTATCGGCAACGGACAAGTGCCGGATAAGCTGCCGCCGCCGCCTCTCGCACATCCCTCTTACAGGGCATGCGCCCGCGCCGGCCATTCTGGGGCTTTCTGGGGGGTTTCACACGGGGAGGGAGCTGACCTTATAGATTCCCGGGCCGATCAGGGGTGGGTGTTGGTCCACTTTAAGGTCCAATAATAACAATCTACATAAATATGATAGCAGAAAGAAGGGTCACGTATATTTGCCTTGCATCAACCAATCCAGCAAAGTTGTTGCTTTTATTTACTGAAAGGAAAAAAAATCAGGGATGACAGGATTTGAACGTACCATTCTGCTTTTACAGGAGAAAACAGCTTAACTCAAATACATTATTGCTGTATGGCTTCTACTAGAGGAGGTGCGGCTGCTGTATGCATACAGTATGTCTGTAGTTGTTTATGGCCCCTGTCAGATGGCACTCTGCTAGGATAATAATTCTAATGCAGAGTCACTAATGGCATGGGGGGGTAAATTTAGGTTAGTTTAGTCGTCCTGGTGGACAGTATTGCAAAGATGGGGTTTGGTGAACTTTTAACACTTTCATTGCTGCTGTTCAACCCTTCTTTTATTATATTCTTATGATTTTATATTTTTATTTAACAAAACTGAATAGCCATTTGGGTGACATTGTCTAACCACACCGTTGGTCTATATAGATGCCACCAGGGATGTCAGACCAATTTTTAGGGTGGTGAGTGTGTGGTTTGGAGGCACAACTTATGCGCAGTCTTTCAAGAAATGGGTATATTTGTCTTCAAGTGGAAACAATGGCATTCTCTCTTTTCTCACTTTCCATTTCCCGCATTCTTGTCACCCGCATTGCCTCTCTTATTCCTTTATTTTGCAGTGATGGGAGTAGCAGGAAGTGCTGGGTGTTGTAGTTCTATATCAAAGGAGCACAGCTTATCCACCCATGGTAGGGGGGAGGCTGGTGTTTCATTGTAGTGTCATAAGTTTGTCTAATGCTAAAAGTACTATGTTAGCATTGTGCATTTAAAGGCATTGGGATTGTCCAGACCAAAAAAAAAATATATATTCCTAGTATGTCACACACCCCGCTTCCAACATTCATGACACTTGGGATACTGGCCTTTAGAGGGCGATCTTGCAGAGATGACATGGAAAAAAGGAGCCCCTCCTGGTCCATAAGTACCCAGGACCTCCCACTATTCCCCAGTCTTTCCGTCTCTGCAGTCGGCGAAGCATTCAGAAGATGACTCTCCTTCCTGCAGGTAGCCGGGGTTACTCCCGGTCGTTTTCTATTTCTGCCTGAACCTCATTTTTTATTGTGATGTTTATGTTATGCCTCCCAGCCTAGGCTGATGGGCTCGGGCAAGGGTAGATACATCTTTGGGTGTATATGGGAGCTTGCTCCCGCCGTGAGACCTCAAATAAGGGGTAGGCGGAATCCGGGTTGGTGTCCCCCAGCATGGGATGCCCCGTCCCTTGAAATCTCCCTGTGCTTGTTCCTCTCCCTTTTGGCTCTCCTGGACCCTGCTGGGGTAATGGGGGGGGGGAATCTTATTGGGGAGTGTCTTTGGCCTATGCATTTTTAAAGAGGAGGGTAAGTAAGTTTCTTACCTGTGTTTCTTCTTCTTGGGATTTTAAATTTCCCTCTCTTTCTGTCAGCGTGCTTCCAGGTGTGGGCGGGGCTTGACGGGCGGCGTCCGGCCCCGTTCTTTAACGTCATTCGGCTGTCCTTGGCCGGCCCGCCCTCCACTCTCTGAGCATCCCATGGGGGGGCGGGGCTTCTTGGCGGCGCCGGATTTCAAGCTTCTCTTCCTGCTCTCACATGCGGTTTGTCCTGGCGCTGGCCTCTCCGCTGGTTCTGGCTGCTGCGCTGTGCTTCTGATGGGCTTTCGCAGGTCGTTGGTTGCAGGCTGTCGCATGGCTGTCGTGAGTACCCTTTAGCTCTGCTAAAGGGAAGCCTTTTTTTTTATGCATAAGGCTTATTGTATATTTTTATCATGTCTTCCAGGTGGGAACTCTTTAATAGGGGTTTCTCCTGGTCCTTGTTAAATCCTCCCATTTAGGGACTATTAAGGGGCATCCCGGGTAGCTTTGGCTTAAATCCCATATACTTGGCGACTATAAAAATCAAGCGAGCGTCTTGATTGGTCAGATTGTTCTCCGTTTGGAGAAGGAGAATTCTTTGAGGAATCTGATGTTTCTGATGTTCAGCAATTTGTGGGTATTGACGCTGAACAAGGTGAAGGGGAGATTTTTGACACCCCTAAAGCTCTTGCTCAATTGTATGAGGTTTTGGCAATCGATCTTCCAGAAGCAGTCCCTCCTCAGAAGGGGGAGTTCTTTGGAGCCTCCAAGCCTCGTTTAGAATTTCCAGATCAAAAACATTTTGAAGAAATCATTCTTAAGGAATGGGAGAAGCCTGCGCGGCTTCCTGGCATTCCTTTAGGCTGGGATAAGAAATATCCCTTTCCTTCAGACACTGTTAAGCGTTGGTCATCCCCCCCTGTGGTGGATGCACCTGTGCTCAGTTTGTCCAATTCCTCTGTTTTGCATTCTCCGGAATCTACTATCCTTAAGGATGGGGAGGACAAACGTATTGATCAAATGGCTTGCCAAGCGTTTGCTAGCGTTGGCTCGGCATTACGACCTGTGGGTGCCTTTGCACTTATGGCAGTCGCTATTAGGTCTGTTATTAGAGATCTATCAAATACCTCAGGGCTTGATCCAGCCTCTGATGAGTATGCCGCTCTTAAGCGATGTGATTTGTTTGTGTCTTTTGTACTTTCTGCTTTGGATGATACCATGGCCATGTGTAGCAGAACTTCCGCTTTGCTAGTTGCTATACTGCGGTCTATATGGCTACGCCAGTGGGCGGCTGACACGGTGGCTAAGAAGTCACTTATAGCACTCCCCTTTGGGGGATTGCGCCTCTTTGGTGAGAAATTGGATTCTGTCATTAAAGGAGGCAAATTGCCTCAGCGTAAGAAGCAACGTCGTTCCTTTCGGGGATCGGCCTCTTTTAACCCTTCTTTTCGTGGTTCCAGAGCAGGCAGAGGATCGGCCTCTTCAGCCCCAAGGGGGACTGCATGGAACAGAGGAAGAGGACATGGACGTTCAAATCAGAATTGGGGATCAAAGCTTAAGGCCGCTTCCAAGCCTGCCCAGCAATGAGGAGGCGCCCTCACCCGTGCGGGTGGGGGGACGGCTGCGGTTCTTTTTCCAGGCTTGGGTCAAAGAGGTATCAGACAGATGGATTCTGGTGGTTGTGTCCTCCGGGTACAAGCTGGAATTCGAGTTCCGGCCTCCGCCCAGATTTTTCAGGTTCGGATGCCCACGGATCCGGGGATCGCGCTGGGGCTCCGGGCAGATGTTGCGAATCTCTTAAACATGGATGTTATTCGCCTGGTTCCTCTTGCGGAAAGGGATATGGGGTTTTACTCCAACCTATTTACCGTTCCCAAGAAAGACGGCTCTGTTCGGCCTATTCTAGATCTAAGGCGATGACCAAGGAGGGACTCGCAGTTGGGGTGCCCTCCGGGAAGTATCTCTGATCCTCCACTGGGCAGAGATCAATGTTCCCTGCATATCGGCAATTTACATTCCAGGGAAAGAGAATGTGGAGGCAGACTCCCTGAGCAGAGCATGCGCTCGCCGGGGAGAGTGGTCTCTCAATCCCAGGGTCTTTCAGTTTCTTTGTCACAAATGGGGGACTCCACGGTTGGACCTGTTTGCTTCTCGTCACAACCACAAACTTCCAGTGTTTGTGTCTCTATCCCAGGATCCTCTGGCAGTGGCAGTGGATGCCATGTCTCTGGCCTGGAAGGATCTGGGGTTTCTGTATCTGTTTCCCCCATTCTCCATGATAAGCAAGGTGGTATGCAAGCTAGTTCTGGAAGGGGCGGCAGCAATTCTGGTGGCTCCAAGATGGCCAAGACGCCTGTGGTTCGCAGACATCACAAGGCTAGCAGAGGATCAGTTGCTTCTGCCTCTTCTTCTAGACCTCATCACCCAGGGTCAACTCTGTTACCCCAATTTACCAACGCTGGCTTTGACGGCGTGGCTGCTGAAGTTTCCATCTTAAAGGAGGAAGGTCTTCCTGACGCGGTCATTCAGACTCTTGTTAGAGCCAGGAAAAAGTCTTCCTCTGTTGTTTACTACAGGACTTGGAGGTCCTATATTGATTGGTGTGAGTCTAGGGTCATGCCCTGTAGGGTATCTTCTATCCCTAAGATTTTGGAGTTTCTGCAACATGGTCTGGATTTGGGTTTCCAGATTAGTACTTTGAAGGGGCAGGTTTCTGCTTTGGCTATTTTCTTTCAAAGATCTTTTGCACTTCATCCTTTGGTTAAGACCTTTTTCCAGGGGGTCACGCATGTGCGGCCTCCTATAAAGCTCCTACTTCCAGTTTGGGATCTTAAGTTGGTGCTTTCTGCCATGCAGGCTGCTCCTTTTGAGCCATTGCAGGATGTTCCTCTTCATATTCTTACTCAGAAGGTTGCTTTCTTGGTTGCTATTACCTCTGTCCGTCGGGTTTCTGAATTGGCGGCCCTGTCTATCCAGGCCCCTTACTTCGAAAGGCATCAGGATAAGGTGGTTTTCCGTTTTAAACCAGATTTTCTTCCTAAGGTGGTGTCTGCCTTCCACCTAAATCAGGATATATGGCCTGATGCAGAGCCTACCCCGATCTGAGCTTATTTAGTTCCGTTTTTCCTATGGCCCGTTTTGCTTACATTTGTCCCAGGGTTAAAATGTGATGCAGAGCCGCCGTCGGGGGAGCTCCGTTAATGCAATCGGGAAGGGTTTTTTTCCCCTCTCGGGGGCATGCTATTTCGTCGTGGCTTCCGTTCCCGTTCACACGGACGATCCGTTTTTGCCTCCTTTTTAATGGGTTTCCAAACGTACCTTCTTGCCATCCGTTTCCGTTTTCACCCCTATTTTGATGTTTTTAACAAGTGTACTTACATCTCCATGTATTTGCTGTTGTCAATCTTGGTCCATGCAAGCGCACATCCAAAATACTCCCTAAACCTTAATCTATCCCACAAACTGACACTTATTCACATACCGAAACTTAACCCACCAAATTCATTTTTCTTCTTCTTCCTTGTCTTTAATGCTTACCTTAATCTCTGTTTCTTCTTCTTCCTTGTCTTTAATGCTTACCTTAATCTCTGTTTCTTCTTCTTCCTTGTCTTTAATGCTTACCTTCATCTCTGTTTCTTCTTCTTCCTTGTCTTTAATGCTTACCTTCATCTCTGTTTCTTCTTCTTCCTTGTCTTTAATGCTTACCTTCATCTCTGTTTCTTCTTCTTCCTTGGCTTTAATGCTTACCTTAATCTCTGTTTCTTCTTCTTCCTTGGCTTTAATGCTTATCTTAATCTCTGTTTCTTCTTCTTCCTTGGCTTTAATGCTTACCTTAATCTCTGTTTCTTCTTCTTCCTTGGCTTTAATGCTTACCTTAATCTCTGTTTCTTCTTCTTCCTTGTCTTTAATGCTTACCTTAATCTCTGTTTCTTCTTCTTCCTTGTCTTTAATGCTTACCTTAATCTCTGTTTCTTCTTCTTCCTTGGCTTTAATGCTTACCTTAATCTCTGTTTCTTCTTCTTCCTTGTCTTTAATGCTTACCTTAATCTCTGTTTCTTCTTCTTCCTTGGCTTTAATGCTTACCTTTAATCTCTTTTCTTATTCTTTGTTTTCTTCTCCTTCTTCTTTCTATTCCTTTTCCCATATACTTACCTTTTGGGACATGTAACAGTATGATTATGTTGTGATAACGTACATTGGCAGGAAATAAAACACACCACACTTTTTTTTTTTTGTTTGTTTTTTTTTTTACTGTACACATTCTTTTTTAAGAACTGTTTAAAAATTCTAGAAAATTTAAAAAAGAACAATATACAATTTTGAATAAAACATGGGTGGCTCCTTTAAAACAGTTGCCGTTGTCTTTGATCTGTGAAAGAAAAACATCATCATTTTTTTTTTTGGTGGACATGAGTTTAAACTATTTTTCCTATAAATAACTAAAACTTACATTGCTTTTGGGCAACAGGGCGTCTGGGGCGCAGCCTCCTCCCTGGGTCCAGCAGTACGTCCGGCTCTGAATCTGTTTGGATCCAAAACACAAGTATATTAGTGCCTCCTGAATGTCAGATTAGGTTATGCTTCTATGCATCAAATCACTCACCTTCCCCAGCCACCTCTTCTGGTTCGGCACCTCCCTCGACTATCCCTTGGGATCCCTTGGGATGGGCCTGCGACGTCAGAATCTACAAAGAACAATAGTGCACATTAGTCTATGTCTTTCTTGCATGTATCAGGACATATGTTATTTTGATAGTCTTACCGGAGTCAGGTTGCTGCTCAGTGAGGCTAGACTCCCTGCCGTGCGATTCCCCCCCCCCTGCATACTGAGGTCTAAGGGGCCCACATACTCACTGGACATTGGCATTGGCGGTGGGCCACCTATACCTTCCCCAGATTCGTCCAACACTGGGCTGTGGGCTCTTTTCCGGGTGGGGCGGCAACGCATAGTCCATTCATTAGCTGCAATATAAACACAATCATAAAAACAGGCCCAGCCAAGGCCAGTGTGATTCTTGCATGTCAAGTTGCCACACTTACCTGGAAAATGTTTTGCAAAGTACCGTCTCCCCCGGGGCCTATGCCTCCTCTTTAAGTCAGACCAGTGTTGGGCGATCTGGGTGAAGGTATAGGTGGTACCCGAAATGCGGGCAATCGCATCCACCACCGCCAGCGCCAACGTCCTCTTCTCGAAATCGCACGACAGGTAATCGTAGCGGTTCCTCAGCATCATCTGTTTGTACAAAACACAATGGAACAGCATTAGTCACACATATACATGTCAAAATATCATGCCCTATCTAAACTCAGTTTATGACCGTCATTCCTGCTCACATGGGCCTAGTTCTGCAATCTGCATCTAGCCTAGTTTTCTGTTGCGCACATGTTATAAACTAAGCTGGTGTAGTAGTTTACTTTACCAAGTCCATTGTTCCTCACTAATCTTGCCCTGGCATAGATTTTTTTTGTTTAGGTGCTTGTGCGCGCACATAAACGCACGCTCGCCTACTCACATCCATGATAATTTTATCCTGCTCCTCCGTATAGATGGCGGGAGACATCTTTCTAAGGCTTCCGGATCAGGTTATGACATTCCCCCGCGGTGGCGTGCGTGTGCGCGCGCAAGCAGGCACACACGCTGCCGAACACGCCCACACGGTAAAAATATTTAAAGGTCAATGCACTCAGCTCTGTGTTGGATACCATATCACTATGGCTAGACCAAAAGGAAGCCGTAAGACCCACAAAAGCCCTGAAGCACATACTAGCCGCTCAGATCCAGCACACAAAAAACAACACAAGAGCAGCCACAAGAGCCAGGATGGACATGCACCTACTAAAAGGGTTGATAAGCCACACACACAGGCAGCTCACCCAAAATGCAGGAGCAAGGAGCCCTTGCCACATTCGCCAGCACCTGCTAAATCAGCCAGGCCTCACAAGGGACCAAAATCTGTTAAAAGCCTGCAGCCTGCACCTCCTCCACACACAAAGCATGCCCAAAAAAAAGACACACCACCAAGGGGAAGCGTAGGTCCAAAACCTCCAACCCACCCAGGCCACCCACCCCTCCTCCGCACCACTCTGTGTCACAAAGTACCACTACCACAGATTCACTAGAGAGCTCAACAGGTGAAAGCTCCACAGGCACCCAGCCATTAACACAGAGCAGCACCCACACTCACCCATAAGCCCAAGAACACAACACGACTCCCCAGACAGCCAGCCATTTCTTTACAGAACATACAAAGTCCCCCAATTATTGAAGACATTCGAGATTTGGAGGAGGACACAAATCAGATGCCGCAAATGCCTACAGAACCAGTGTGCGAACATCAGAACCAACAGGCACAGCAACTTCATCACCTGGTGTCCACTACCACAACCTCTGTGCCAACAACCACTTCTGCCGTCCGCACCACACACTCTGTGGCAACCCAACCACCAGCACCAACTCAATCTGGTGCAGAACCACCCACCCGTGCCAGTGCAAGAACACAGCCAAGGCGACATATAAGCCAGAGGAGACAGCTTCAGATTATGGAGGAAGCCTGGCACCAGGAGACTATAGCATTTTCACAAACCACACAACAATTTAATGACATAGTGTGCACCCAAATAACATTGATGAATAACCAATTAGAGGTTTTAAACACAAATGTGTCTGGCCTATTGGCAGAAACAAGAAGCCTAAACAGGCATATGGGTACAATGGTCCAACAATGGCAGCACATTAACCAAAGCCTGGCACATATTGCTGCACACATTCACCCACCCCAACCATCAACTGCAACATCAGACTATACCTACCACTAAATGGTTGTGTTAATGTATATGACCCCACGTTTAAGTTTAAAAAAAAAAAGTGAAAATACATTTTTGTTGATTCACAAATAAATGTAAAAGAAATAAATTTCCAAGGCTTGTGTTTTATGCAAAAACATTGTCCACTAGTTGAGCACGTATTGCGAATGGCAAGGTTGTGCAGGACACCACAAGCAAGAATGAATTTGATGACCTTGGCAGGCTGATACTGTAGTGCACCCCCAGTCTGATCCAGACATCGGAAATGCATCTTGAGCAAGCCAAAGGCACGTTCCACCACTGAGCGAGTCCTCCTATGGGCAGTGTTATACCGCTCCTGGGCCTGGGAAGATGGGTACAGGATGGGTGTGAGTAGCCATGGTAGCAAAGGATAGCCAGAATCACCTGCAAAAAAACAAACAAAAAATAAGCACTAACAATAACACAAACACACATGACAAATGTGCCTATTGGAAACATATGTAGTGTCTGGCACCATAATTAGTCAACACATAACTATAAGGCCAACAAAAAATTACAAATAACTCTAAATATAATAACTAAACAATATCCACAAGTACCTTACATGCATTAAACAACAATTGCATGTTAGGTAACTTGAAAAGCCTAACAACATGAAACAACAGACAGAGCCCTAAGGGGAATAATCTCAATAATAATAACAAATAGGTGAGCTGTGCAGTGTCAGAGCAAAGCACAGGTCTGATGAGCCAACATGCACATCCAACCAGTACACTCCTATACAATGACTGTGGTATGCTACATAGCTAAGAGGGCCAGGACAGGACGCAATAGTGGAGAATACATACAAGAATTAAGATGATCAAATAGTGGTAAGTAAGTGATTGCCAACTTGTACTGTTTTATTGCTATCTATCACAGATTAGTGGGGTACAGGCACCAAAAAAATAAAGAAAATTTGGACAGCAACAACAAGTTTGAGACACATACTCAGTAGCCATCCGCCAGACAGATCTCCAGATTGAAAACGTTCAAAGAGGCAGGAGTTCCTCAAAATGTGGGAATCATGCGTGGAACCAAGGAAGGCTGCATCTTCCTGTTCCTGCACAAACCAAACATAACTGTAATTAGTGTGACCATAAGTGTCAAGATGCACACAAATATTCTTAAACATCAACAACATTACTAAACAATGGATGCTAGTGATACACAGGGTGTAGGTCTGCTTGAAAACACAAAAAAAAGCTGACCTAAACCACATACCTGAACAGATATTCCTGGTCAGCAGGCGGAATGATCGATACGTGGGTACAATCAATTGCACCCATGACGTTGGGCATGTCGGCTATGTTATAAAAGTCCATCTTAACCGCATTCCAGGCTTCCCCTGTGTCTGGGAAAAATATAAATTTGGGGGCCAGGGTAGCCATGCCATCCAAAAACTTGGTTAGGCTGCGGCTCAGCGTAGACTGGGATATCCCCACGGAGAAGGCACCCAGTCTCTGGAACGAGCCGTTCACCAAAAACTGCAGGCAGCCAACCAATTTGGTCATACCTGCAATTGCATGCCCCTTTCTTGTGGTGGGGGCTAACCATGGCCGCAGCTGGCGATACAAGTCCTGGAGAGAAACACGGTTAAGGCGGGTGAGCTCGAATAGCTCAACGTCATGCATGCCATCGATGTCCAAACATGTTCGGTGCAGCCTGGTTTCTGCCATGCTCAAAAGTACAAGACCGCGTAGCTGACGCATTTGATGCTCGCGCACAGAGGAAATCATGATACGGAGCTCAAATACGGGTGCTAATAGTGGCCGTAAGTGAAGCGTCGAGCCCCTCGTTAAATGGGGCTGGTTTCAATCGGAAATCAAGGCTCTGAATCAATTAAAAAAAATGGACCAATCAACGGCCAGTCCGTTTTCACGGAGTTCAGCCTCTTGCGAGCCGTCAATCGGAAAGGCGCATGCCGACACACCTGAGCGCATAAACGCACACAAAAAGCAACGTAGCACGCTTTCAGGACCCGATCACAGGCCAAAACCAACGGGAAAACGTACGGGATAGCTGAACGGGGAGGCTCTGCATCAGGCCAATAGTTCTTCCTTCATTGTGCCCTAATCCTAGTAATAACAAGGAAAGGGTTTTACATTCTTTGGATGTTGTTCGTTGTGTTAAGTATTATTTGGTTACTACTTCTGCTTTCCGTAAGACAGATGCCTTTTTTGTTGTGCCCTTCGGGCCTAGGAAGGGGTTGGCACCCGCCAAATCTTCCATCAGTAAATGGATTCGTCAGGCCATTGTTGGGGCCTATTCTGCTAAGGGGAAGGTTCCCCCTTTTCGTGTTACTGCTCATTCTACTTGTGCTGTTGGGGCTTCTTGGGCTTTTCAGCACCAGGCATCTGTTGAACAAGTTTGCAAGGCTGCTACTTGGTCTTCGGTGCATACTTTTTCTAAGTTTTACAAGGTTGATGTACGGGCCTCAGCGGATGCTGCTTTTGGTCGCAAAGTTCTGCAAGCTGCAGTTATTTAAGTCATGCATTTTTGCCTTGTGGGATCCCCGCCCATTATGGACACTGCTATTGGATATCCCAAGTGTCATGAATGTTGGAAGCGGGGTGTGTGACATACTAGGAATAATACCATTTTGTGAGTACTCACCTGTAAAATGGGTATTACGAGTATGTCACACACCCCGCTTCCCCCGCCCTTTTTTGTTCAGGGGTCCTTTATATGGTGTTTGTTATTATTTTCAATTCACTATATAATTTGCTCTTCCTGGTTTTCTCACTGCTTTTTTAAAAGACTGGGGAATAGTGGGAGGTCCCGGGTACTTATGGACCAGGAGGGGCTCCTTTTTTCCATGTCATCTCTGCAAGATCGCCCTCTACAGGCAGGTATCCCAAGTTTCATGAATGTTGGAAGCAGAGTGTGTGACATACTCGTAATACCCATTTTACAGGTGAGTACTCACAAAATGGTATTTTTTTGTCTTCCAAAGCTCATCTGTGCAGCTCTGGTGTTTCAAAATGTAAAAAGGAACAAAACTTTTTTTTACTGTACCAAACTCACCTTTCCGGCAATCCCATAGTGCCTGTGTAGGCTTGTGTTCCATTTAGTTTTTTTATTGTCACCCGAAGAGGTGAGCCAGGATGCCGCCCATGCATACATATGTCTTGGGGTCGCTGGCAAGGTGAACATGGTCGCTTCTCTTAATAATACTGGAGAATGGGCACCAGCTCCTCCAAGATGGAATTCCGTCTTGTTGGTGGCCACCATGTCTGACTGAAGTTTTAAAACACCAGAGCTGTGTGGGACAAAAGGTGAGTGTTGAATTATTCTTAGTATACAGTACGTCCTGCTTCAAATCTAATACTTACACGTGGGATATACTCCGCCAGATGGCGCTGGACTGCAGAGACATTGAAAATAGGCTCCTCCCGGCCCCTCAAATACCCAGGGACCTCCCACAAATCCCCAGAATTTCGCTGCAGGCTGGCTGCGAAGGACGAGAAATTGGCTCTCTACTCGCAGGTGAGCGGGGTTATTAACCTGCGACCCTGTAGGACTATTCCCACCCGTTCCACTAGTAATATGCCTCCCAGCCTTGGCTGCGCTGGTCGGGTGAAGGTAGGCAGCACCGCTGTCAGGTGCTTAGGAGCGCTGCTCCACCGCAATCCCCCACCAAAGGGTAGGCGATTCAGGCTTATGGTGAGCCTCTATGGATGCCCCTTGCTCCCGCACTATTGCCCCTTGCCCCTGTCTATCGGTGGGCCCTATTTAAGTGGCCGCCGTCCTCCCTCATCCTCCTTATAGTCTTCGGGGGGAAAAGAGGGGGGGGGGTGTGTGTATGTGTATAGATATGTAGGTTATGAAGTCTGTGCTTTCACCTTTCACATGTCTTTATTCTTGTGTCAGTCGCCGCGCTGACTTGTCTTTATTGCTTTTAAATTTACCGCCGTCGCGCGCTGACTTGGTTCCGTGCTTGGCGGCGGCATTACCTCAGGCGCTCGTGCACCATCATTGGCTGTTGGCCTTCTGGCTTCGTGCTCTTCGGGGGGGGGGGGCCCGTCTTTGGTGCCTTCCGCGTCATAGCTGTTACTGGCCCGCCACTCGAGGTATACCGACGCCATCTTTTCTGACTTGGTTGGCCTATGCGCGACGGACTACTACCTACCACGGTCCGTAAGTGCCCTCGCGGGCGGCTTTATCTGCTTCACTTTTGATACGATGTACTTAAGGTCTTGTCTGCTTATGTCTTTCAGGCGGGACGAACCTTTCTTGGCTTCTCCCGACCCTGTTTTTAGTATATTACTTGTAGGCCTTGTAAAAATTATACTCCCACGTCCCTAGCGGGTTATTGGGCATCCAGGGTTGCTATATAGCGTTATTCCCTATCGGCGTATAGCGCCGCTATAATCACCATATGGAGGCATCTCATCATAATGTTACCAGGGTCCCTTCGGGACAAGACCGGCTGTGTGTAGCGTGTGGGCAGCCTCATGCTGACGCTGACAAGGCACGGGTCTGTGTACCCTGTGCTGAGCAGGTGCTTGCATTGCAATCTGGCCTGCCAGTGGCTGCACCTCGTTTCACTTCACCTACTCCCCCAAGCTTAAATCTCACTCCTACTGAGTTGCATACTAGTGGGGATTCTCAGCCTGATGTGTCTTCTAGACTGGCTACTGTTGAACAGATTATTGCTAAGTCCTTAGCGCGTAAGGCCCCTGCTAAGAAGCGGCACTTGACGCCTAATGTTACTGTTTTCCCTATGGGAACTGAGGAGTTTATGAATCTGTGTGGCTATACCCCGTCTGACGAAGGGGAGCTCTTTTCTGATTCAGGCTCATCTGATGAGAGACCAAGGGGTTATGATGATTCTGGCTCTGACCCCTGGGCCCCGGATGACACTGACAGATTATTGACCCAGATTTTTGAGGTTCTGTCTATCTTTCTCCCTGTTGAGGCTCCCAGGCAAAGAGGGGAGCTTTTCCATACAGCAAAATCACGTTTGGAATTTCCAGAGCAGGCACATTTCCATAACCTTGTGCTCAAGGAATGGGAGCACCCCAGTAAACTTCCCGGGGGTTCCAAAAAGTTGGGATAGGAAGTATCCCTTTCCTGCTGAGGTGGTTAAATGTTGGTCATCCCACCCCAAGGTGGATGCCCCGATCCTAGGGCTAACACCTCTGTCATGCATTCCCCTGATTCTACTACCCTGTGGGATGCTGAGGACCGGCGCATTGACCAGCTGGCATCCCACGCCTTTGCATGTGCGGGGACTGCGCTGCGCCCAGTCTGTGCCTCTGCTATTACTGCTGTGGCCACTAGAACCCTTATCAGAAATTTGCTTGATAGTGCCCCTGATGAATTGCCTTGTGAGGTGTTTAATGCACTCTCCAGTTGTGATGTTTTTGTAAATTTTGTCCTATCAGCATTGGATGACACCATCAGAATGTGTGCCAGAACTTCTGCCCTCGTGGTGGCTATACACCGCTCGGTTTGGCTGCGCCAGTGGGCTGCTGACAATGCTGCCAAGAAGGCCCTCACTGGGTTTCTCTTTAAAGGACTGCGTCTGTTTGGAGACCACCTGGACCTTTTTGCTAAGGGAGGCAGGTTACCCCAGCGCAGGCGGCAACCTCGGCCCTTTCGGGGTCAGGGTTCCTTCTCCTCCCTTACCGTGGTGCAAGACAGGGAAGGGGGGTATCTTTCCCTGGGGCCCGGGGAGATTTCTGGGGTAGAGGCAGAGGACGTGGACGTCCTGGCTCCTCCTGGGGTCCCAAAGCTAAATCCTCTCCCAAGCCCCCTCAGGCATGATGGGGCGCCCTCACCCATCCGGGTGGGGGGACGGCTGCAGCACTTCGCTCACATCTGGAGGCTTCATGTCTCAGACCGGTGGATTCAGGAGGCAGTGTCCTCTGGTTACAAGTTGGAGTTTGCTGCCGATCCCCCTCCAAGATTCATCAGATCCCGGATTCCTCAGGACCCTGTGTCAGCTCAGGAGCTAGTGCAAGCAGTGCAAGGCCTCCTGGAGCTGGGGGTCATCTGCCAGGTCCCTTTAAGAAAAAAAGGCAAAGGCTTTTATTCCAACCTATTCACAGTACCCAAAAAGGATGGTTCTGTCAGGCCCATCCTGGACTTAAAGATTCTCAACAAGTTTGTCAGGGGCAGGCGCTTTCGCATGGAGACTCTGCACTCTGCCATCAGTTCCCTGCGCCAAGGGGATTTCATGACTTCTTTGGACATCAAAGATGCTTACCTTCATATTCATGTGTTCCCAGGTCATCAAAGGTTCCTCAGGTTCGCTCTGATGGATCAACACTACCAATTTGTGGCATTGCCCTTTGGTCTCACTTCAGCTCCCAGGGTGTTCACCAAGGTGCTGGCTGGCGTGATGTCTCTGCTCAGATGTCAGGGCGTCCGCGTGCTTCCCTATCTGGACGACATCCTCATCACTTCCCAGTCTCTACATCAAGCAGAGTTGGATACTCAGCTGGTGGTGTCCACTCTGGAGTCATTTGGATGGGTGATCAACCACCCCAAGTCCTCACTGTCCCCTTCCTTGGTAACTTCATTCCTAGGAATGAATCTGGATACAGTTCAGGCAAGGATCTTCCTTCCTCAGCAGAAGGTGGACAATCTGATTGCACAGGCTCAGTCCCTCCTAGCTTGTCCCCATCCCTCCATCAGGCAGGGGATGCAGCTGGTGGGCCTGATGGTGGCGTGCTTCGAAGCGGTCCCTTATGCTCAGTTCCACTTGAGGCCTCTGCAACTTCACCTATTGTCTGTATGGGACAAGGACCCAGCGTCCCTGGACAGGGTCTGTGTGCTCTCCCCCCTGGTCAGGAGGTCCCTCTTGTGGTGGATGGACCCAAGGAACCTGTTGGGGGGCAGATCCTTTCTTGCCCCTTCCTGGGAGATGGTCACCACGGATGCCAGTCTGTCAGGTTGGGGGGGTTTCTGGAAGTCCCTGCGGTTCCAGGGGAGGTGGGGCCCTCAGGAGGCCCACACGCCTATCAATGTCTTGGAGCTGCGAGCGATCAGGTTAGTTCTGGCTCGCTTGACTACTCATCTTCAGGGCCTGCCTGTTCAGGTGCACTCGGACAACCAGACGGCAGTTGCCTACATCAATCATGAGGGAGGGACCCGGAGCAAGGGGGCCCTCCAGGAAGCGTCTCTGATCCTGACTTGGGCGGAGGCCAATGTCCCCTGCATTTCAGCGGTGTACATCCCAGGGGTGGAAAATCGCCTGGCGGACTCTCTGAGCAGGGGGACCTCTCTCCAGGGAGAATGGTCCCTATGCAGCAGGGTGTTTCAATCTCTGTGTCACCGTTGGGGCCAACCAGATGTGGATCTGTTTGCGTCCCGCCACAATCACAAGCTTCCAGCTTTTGTCTCTCTGTCCAGGGATCCTCTGGCCCTGACCTCGGATGTGCTAGCAATGTCATGGAAGGACTTTCAGTTCCTGTATGTCTTCCCCTCAATTCCCCTGCTGGGCAGGGTTCTGCGCAAGATTGCTCTGGAAGGGGTGCCAACAATTCTGGAGGCCCCCAGGTGGCCAAGAAGAGTGTGGTTCGCATACGTGGTACAGCTGGCAGTAGATCAGTACGCTCTGCCCTTGGTGCCAGATCTGATCACTCAGGGCTCACTACGCCATCCCAATTTACAAACTCTGGCTTTGACGGCTTGGCTGCTGAAACCTCCATCTTGATGGAGAAGGGGCTGTCTTCCTCAGTTGTGGATACTTTGATTAAATCTAGGAAGAAGTCTTCCTCTTCCATTTATTACAGGGTTTGGCATGCCTACATTGACTGGTGTGAGTATAAGTCTCTTCCCTGTCGTTTCTTCTTTATTCCCAGGATTCTGGAGTTCCTGCAGCATGGGTTGGAGATGGGGCTCCAACTCAGTACTCTGAATGGTCAGGTTTCTGCCCTGGCTTTTTTTTCCAGAAGTCCTTTGCTCAGCACCCTCTGATCAGGACTTTTTTCCAGGGGGTCACTCATGTGCGTCCCCCACGTAAACCTATGGTGCCTGTTTGGGATTTGAACTTGGTTCTGTCAGCCTTGCAGGGTGCTCCCTTTGAACCTGTGCAGGATGCTGCCTTGGCCATTCTTACGCTCAAGGTTGTATTTCTGGTGGCTATCACTTCTGTCAGGCGTGTGTCTGTCCATTCAGCCCCCCTACTATGAGAGGCAACAGGACAAGGTGGTGTTTCGTTTCAAACCTGACTTTCTGCCTAAGGTAGTGTCTGCTTTTCATTTGAATCAGGATATTGTTCTTCCTTCTTTGTGCCCTAATCCTAGCAATGCTAAGGAGAGGGTTTTGCACTCTTTGGATGTGGTTAGGTGTCTGAAGTACTATCTGGTGGCTACTGCGCCTTTCAGGAAAACTGATGCTCTTTTTGTGGTCCCTTCTGGTCCTAGGAAGGGTTTGGCTCCTGCCAAGTCTACTATCAGCAAGTGGATTCGTCAGGCTGTGATTCAGACCTGCTCTGCTAAGGGGAAGAATCCTCCCTTCCGCCTTACTGCTCATTCCACTCGTGCTATTGGTGCCTCTTGGGCTTTTCAGCACCAGGCTTCTGTTGAACAAGTTTGCAAGGCCGCTACTTGGTCTTCTGTTCATACCTTTTCAAAGTTTTACAAGGTTGATGTTAGGGCCTCAGCTGATGCTGTTTTTGGCCGCAAGGTTCTGCAGGCGGCAGTGGTTTAAACTGCCTGCTGCTAATTTTTCTTGGGGATCCCACCCTACTTTATGGACACTGCTATTGGATGTCCCACGTGTAAGTATTAGATTTGGAGCAGAACGTACTGTATACTAAGAATAATACAATTCTGTGATTACTCACCTGTAGAATTGGTATTATGAGTATACAGTACGTCCTGCTCCAACCCACCCTTGGTTTGCATTTTCCTGGATCCCCTGTATGGTGATTGTTATCATTGTTATAATTGATAATTTGAATTGTTTAATGCTCCTGGCTTCTCCTTAACCGCTTTTCAATGCTGGGGATTTGTGGGAGGTCCCTGGGTATTTGAGGGGATGGGAGGAGCCTATTTTCGATGTCTCTGCAGTCCAGCGCCATCTGGCAGAGTATATCCCACTTGTAAGTATTAGATTTGGAGCAGGACGTACTGTATACTCATAATACCAGGTGAGTAATCACAGAATTGTATTTTTATCTCTTTCAATATTTTTATTTTCAAGGTTTTAAAAATTCACAGAACATATACATGCCATTATTGATTTTTCCTATAGACTGTAACAACACTCATTTAGTCATTTGTTATTAAGCATAAATAAATCAAGAGGTGCAATACAGCCTAATTTCTCTATATAATTTGACAAACCGATGGTAGAGTATGAACAATAGTTAAGAAAAATAGAATAAAACTTGGAAAAAGAAAGTGTGGGGGAGGGGTAGGATGAGTAGGTTACTGAACAATGAGTTGGAGTAATCTTCTGGAGTTGTTAATTTAGGGATATTAGTGAAAGGGGCAGCATATACTCCCCTGGGCTCCTAGATCTCCAGGAATTTAGCGTGTGAATCATTTAAAAAACTAGTGAGGTTTCATTTATAAAGAATCCATTCATTCTCGTCTTTACCTCCATCAGGTGAATTCATTGTTTTTTCCAGGCGTACGCTATAGCCTGTTTCGTTGCTAGCATAACAAACTTGAATAATGCCGTTTTGTGAGTACTCACCTTTAAAACGGGTATTATGAGTGTGCCATACACTCCACTTCGGTCTTCATGACATCTGGGTAATCTCCAGTAGAGGGCGAACTTCTGCAGAGATGAATATGCAAAAAAAGATAGCCCCTCCCGGCCCATATATACCTGGGACCTCCCACCAATTCCCCAGTGTATAAAAGCAGTAAAGGGACCAGGAAGAACCAAATATAACCTTAACAATCAAAACCAATGGTTCACCATATAAAAGCCCCAGAATACCTGAAAAAAAGGGGTGGGGTGAAGTGGAGTGTTTGGCACACTCATAATACCCGTTTTAAAGGTGAGTACTGACAAAACGGTATTATTCTAAGTGTGCCATACACTCCACTTCGGTCTTCATGACATCTGGGACATCCAATAGCAGTGTCCCTCATGGGTGGGAACCAGAAACAGTAAAGAATGTACCAACTCAAACCACTGCAGCTTGCAGAACCTTGCGGCCAAAAACAGCATCCACTGAAGCCCGCACATCAACCTTGTAAAACGGAAGACCAAGTAGCAGCCTTACAAACTTGTTCAACAGAAGCCTGGTCCTGAAAAGCCCAGGATGCACCAACAGCACGAGTAGAGTGTGCAGTGACCCTAAAAGGGGGAGTCCTCCCCTTAGCAGAATAGGCCCCAACAATGGCCTGACGAATCCATTTGCTAATCGTAGACTTAGCAGGCGCCAACCCATTCCTGGGCCCGCAGGGCACCACGAAAAAAGGGTCCGTCTTGCGGAAGGAAGAAGTAGTCACCAAATAGTACTTCACACAGCGAACAACATCCAAATTGTGCAGAACCCTCTCCTTGTCATTGTTAGGCTTAGGACACAAGGAAGGGAGAACAATATCCTGATTGAGGTGGAAAGCAGACACCACCTTAGGAAGGAAATAAAACTTAAGGCTTAAAACGAAAAACCACCTTATCCTGGTGTCTCTCAAAGTAAGGGGCCTGAATCGACAAGCCCGCCAACTCAGAGACACGTCGAACAGAGGTAATAGCCACCAAGAAAGCAACCTTCTGAGTGAGAACCAAAAGAGCAACATCCTGTAACGGCTCAACGGGAGGACCCTGCAGAGCCGAAAGAACCAAATTCAAATCCCAAACAGGAACTACAGCCTTCCGAGGGGGCCGCACATGCGCGACCCCTTGGAAAAAGGTCTTAACCAGTGGGTGTACAGCAAAAGACCTCTGGAAGAAAACTGACAGAGTAGAAACCTGTCCTTTCAAAGTACTAAGCTGGAACCCAAGATCCAGATTATGCTGAAGAAACTCCAAAATCCTGGGTATCGAAAAAACCCTGCAAGGCAAAGCCCTAGCCTCACACCAATCAATATAGGACCTCCAAGTCCTATAGTAAATGCCAGAAAAGGACCGCTTCCTAGCCCTAATCAGGGTCTGAACAACAGCCCCAGACAAACCTTCCTCTTTCAAGATGAAGGTTTCAGCAGCCAAGCCATCAAAGCCAGCGTTTGTAAATTGGGGTAAAGTAGATGATCCTGAGATAGCAGGTCTAGCAACAAGGGAAGCCGGTACTGATCTACGGCCATCCTTACGACGTCTGCGTACCAAACCCTTCTTGGCCACCTTGGAGCCACCAGAATCGCAGGTGCCCCTTCTAGAACCAGTTTGCGAACTACCTTGCCCAGCATGGAGATGGGTGGAAACAGGTACAGAAACCCCAACTCCATCCAAGCCAGTGACAAGGCATCCACTGCCAGAGACAGAGGATCCTGAGAAAGAGACACAAAGGCCGGAAGTTTGTGATTGTGCCTCGAGGCAAAGAGATCCACCTCCGGAGTCCCCCACTTGCGGCAAAGATCCAGAAAAACCTCGGGGTTGAGAGACCACTCTCCGTGGCGAGAGGATCCCCTGCTCAGGGAATCCGCCTCCGTGTTCTCCACTCCTGGTATGTAGACTGCCGAAATGCAAGGAACATTGCTCTCTGCCCAGTGTAGGATCCGAGAGACTTCCCTGAGGGCACTCCTGCTGCGAGTCCCTCCTTGGTGATTTATGTAAGCTACTGCCGTTCGGTTGTCCGAACGAACCTGAACCGGAAGACCCCGTAAATGTGGGGTCAGCCGAGCCAGAACCAATCGAATGGCTCTGAGCTCCAAGACATTGATGGGGGTGTGAGCTTCCTGGGGAACCCACACCTCGCTGAACTGATGACTCTTCCAATAACCTCCCCAGCCCGACAGGCTGGCATCCGTGCTAACCGTCTCCCAACAAGGGACCAGAAAGGATCTGCCCTTCACCAGATTGCTCGAGTCCAGCCACGACCAAAAGGACTGCCGAACCCTGGGAGACATCTTGAAAGGCTGATCCAATGACTGTGGGCACCTGTCCCAATACGTCAATAGGTGAAGTTGAAGAGATCTCATGTGAAACTGTGCAAACGTCAAACGGAGGATACCATCAAACCCACCAGTTTCATCCCCTGTCGGATAGAGGGACAAGGACTGGCCAGAAGAAGGCGGATCAGGCCCTGAATCCCCTGCACCTTGGTCTGGGGCAGAAACACTCTGGCCCGAATGGTATCCAGATTCATGCCCAGAAATGAAATCACACGAGACGGGGAGAGAGAAGACTTGGTGCGGTTGATCACCCACCCGAACCTTTCTAGGGTCCACACCACCTGGTGGGTGTCCAGCTCCGCCTGATGGAGGGAAGAAGCTGATATCAACAGATCGTCCAGATAAGGCACAATGCGAATGCCCTGAGATCTGAGCAGAGCCATTATGCCCGCCAAAACTTTGGTGAAGACCCTTGGTGCCGAGGTCAGACCGAAGGGAAGAGCTACAAACTGATAATGTTGATCCTCCACCGCAAACCGGAGGAATCTCTGATGTGCCTGAAAAATCGGAACATGCAGATACGCATCCTTGATGTCTATGGATGTCATAAAATTTGCGAAGGGAATTGATAGCCGAGCGCAGAGTCTCCATGCAGAACTTTTTGGCTCTGATAAACCTGTTGAGGACCTTGAGATCTAAAATGGGTCTCACCGAACCCTCCTTTTTGGGAACCGTGAAAAGGTTGGAGTAGTAACCCCTGCCTCTCTCCGACAGAGGCAACGGGCATATAACCCCCCTGTCCAGAAGGTTTCTTACTGCTGACAGGAGCCCCTGAGCAGCCTGAAGGTCCGAGGGCACCCGAGACCTTAAGAATCTTGGGGGCGGCCAGTACTCGAACTCCAGTTTGTACCCGGAGGAGACCACTTCCAAGATCCAATTGTCTGTGACCTCCCGGGCCCAGACCTGGAAGAAGAGCCACAGCCGTCCCCCCACCCTTGCGGGTGAGGGCGCCCCTTCATTGCTGAGCCGGTTTAATGGCCGGCTTGGGCTTGGAACCTCAGGCAGGCGCGGTACGAGCGCGACCTCTGCCTCTGTTCCAGGACGAGCCCCTGACACCTGAGAAGGCCAAACCCCTAACCGCTCTGGCCCCTGGAAAGGAAGGAGTGAACGAGCCCGCCCCCCAAAAGGGCGCGCTGTTTCCTCCGCTGAGGCAACTTATCTCCTTTAGCAACAGCATCCAATTTATCTCCAAACAGCCGCAAACCCAAGAAGGGAAGAGCTGTGAGCGACTTCTTGGCCCCAACGTCCGCTGTCCACTGGCGGAGCCAGACCAATCTGCGCATAGCCACCAGTAAGGCTGAAGTCCTACTACACACGACAATAGAATCTTCCATCGCAGCCATGACAAAATCCATGAACAATTCGCATTTTTTAAGGATAGCAAACTCAGCGCCAGCTGGATCAAACTGAGCGTTATTCAGCCAGTCCATGATAAGAGACCTAGTAGCAAGCGACACCAGGGCAGATGCACTAACAGGCCGCAGGGCCGAGCCCACGTTGGCAAATGCGTGGCACGCCATCTGATCAAGGTGCTTATCCTCGCCATCCTTAAGGGAAGTGGCGTCAGGGGTGTTCAGCACAGAAGAGTTGGTCAAGCCTAAAACTGGCGCGTCAAACTCGGGAGGAGAAGACCAGCGCTTAACCGCCTCCACCGGAAAAGGATACTTCTTATCCCATCCCTGAGGCACACCAGGAAGCCGACTAGGCCTCTCCCATTCTCTAAGGATCAGCGTATCAAAATGACCCTGGGTAGGGAATTCCAGACGGGGCTTGCAGGCCCCAAAAAATTCCCCCTTCTTGAGAGGGGGCACCTCAGGCGGTTCAATATCCAACACCTCCAATAAATGTGACACAACAGTGGCCGTATCTACGGCATCCCCTAGCGCCTGCTCGACATTGGCCTTCCCAGGCTGAACATAGTCAGCCTCTGTTTCCTGATACAGTTCCCCTTTCTCTAACGGGGAATAATCTGACAAATCAGCGGAATCGTCGTCAACATCCCACACGGGCTGGGCCGACGACAAATGTCTCTTTTTAGCCTGGGCCTTCTTGCCCACAGTGCTAGCAATAAATTTCTCGATGCTGGCCAACCTAGCCCAAACATCAGAAAGCGACTCCCCACTGGTACCAATGTCACTTGGGGTACGGATAAGGTGGGGAGGGGAAAGCGATGAAGCGGGAGGAGCCGACCCAGAAGGCTGGGTACCAGACTGCCGCGTTATGGCCTTTTGTGCACATGGTATACATATCAGCACATTCTCGCTCGTAAGGGATACCCCACACCCCACACACAGCCTGGATTTTCCCAGAGGGATCCCGAGCCCAGTATCCTGAGGAGCCTCCATATGGTGAATTTTTGTGGTCAGTCGAAAGACTGCAGGGAAATTACGCATAAGCAACCCGGGATGCCCCTTAAAAGTCCCGGTGGGAGGATTTTAGGTGGACAATTTTACACTAGGGACCCCAGGACCAGGAGGGACCCCTTAATATGCACATATACAGGGCAATCTGTAACACACAAAACAGGCAACATAAGTGCAGTGCTGAGTAAAAATGGCAATAACCTTACAGTATAAAAGACCACAGCATTGACCTTGCAGCCACACTATATATATATATATATATATATATATATATATATATTAACTATAACACACACAGTAAAACACACCAACACACAAAGGGACATAAGCTGGGAAAACGAAATAACGGCCAGGCAACCCCCCCCCCCCCCCCCGGAGGGGAATAATGGACCTGGAGGGGGGGGGGGGAACCCTGCCAGAAGCCGGCCAGAAGCCTAGAGGGACGGGGCATCCCACACCAGGATCACCAAGAAACCTGGATAACCGCCTACTCCATAGTGAGGTCTCATGGTGGAGCAGTGCTCCTACTGCACCCGTAGGGTGCTCCTACCTTCACCAGGACCCGCAGCCTAAGCTGGGAGGCTCAATATAGGGGCAATTTAGAAGGGTCCCGGCAGTAATAGGGACAATAGAAGGGTGGGCGCGAGCCCGGCTTACCTGTAAGTAAAGAAGTCTTCATCTTCTGTCTTGTCGCCTTCCCTGCAGAGAAGGAACTGGGGAATTGGTGGGAGGTCCCAGGTATATATGGGCCGGGAGGGGCTTTCTTTTTTTTGCATATTCATCTCTGCAGAAGTTCGCCCTCTACTGCAGATTACCCAGATGTCATGAAGACCGAAGTGGAGTGTATGGCACACTTAGAATAATTTATTTTGTCTTCGACTGAGATCCAGGGTTTTCTATGAGAGCAACGCCACCCAAGGGTCCCTTATTATCGTGGTGTCCAGTATCCGGCCCACCATTCTAAATACTTTTGACCAAAGGTGAGAGACCATTGGTCAGGACTACCAAGTGTGAAATTTGTCCCCTTCAGTAGCACATCCTCTAAAGCAGGTGCCAGGACTGTTTGGTTATATTTTATGAAGCCTTGCCGGGACTGGGTAACACAGAAAGAGTACTTTGTATGCCGATTCTATTGTGGCGGTATTAATAGAACCTTTAGCAATCGATTTCCATACCTTTGCCCAGTCAGTTTGCGTTCTCATCGTCCCCAGGTCTTTTTCTCATCCCACTACACATCTATGATCTGAGTGGTTCGGGGAATCATTAATAAAGACGTGTAATAAGGCCAGGTATAAGAGGGGTTTTCCAGCATAAAGATTCGAAGCTAGACCATTTCCTATGTGGCGTGCTCAAGACTAACAAAGGGTTGATACAGTGCGCCAATTGTCTGTATCTGAACCATGCCGCACTGGGGAGAGAATACTTTTATTGTACGTTCTCAAAGGATTTTAGGCCCCTGACGTCTAGAAAGTAGTTTATCCTGGAAATACCTTTGGAGATCCAGTTAACGAACAATAGTTTATTACCTAGCCCTGAGGGGAAAGCAAGGGTTGTCCCATGAGTTTAACAGTGGGGAATGGGGTGACATTAAGCTGGCGGAGTATCTTATCGAGCCCCAAATATTTAGTGAATGTCTTATTAAAGGGCTCATGCCTTTGGGTCTGTGTACTGGAGCAACCCACATCATAGTGTCTGCCATTTCTAGGACCTCTAGCAAGGCCCAGAGAGGAAGATCAGCACTGGAATTCACCGAAACAAGTTGTGCAATCTGTGCTGCTTTATAGTAGTAAAATATATTTGGGATGCAAACTGTAGCAGACATCTCAGAACTGTGCACATATGTACGGGGACCCTGACTGGTAACTCCCTGAAATAGTAAAGTATTTTAGGGAGCATGGTCATTTTTACAGCATTAATTCTACCAATTCAGGATATAGGGAAATTTGACCAGGTCTTAATCAGGGTCCCTACTTGACATTGCAAGAGCGGGTAGTGTTATATCCATATACCGAACCCCAGCGTTGGGGGAGGAATAAAGTTCACTAACCCATTGTTGGAATTTTTCCCCAAACCCCCACATTCTAAGAACCTTATACAAATAATCCCAGGAGAGACTGTCAAATGCTTTATAAATGTCCTTGCTTGTCGAGATGAAACAAACCCTGTTTGGTCTGTGTATTGTGGTTCCCAGGCAGAAGTTTAGGCAGCCAGCCAGCCAGCCAGTATTTTGGCCAGTAGTTTCACGTCCTGGTTTAATAGCGATATTGGTCTGTAATTAGTTAATTGGAGACTATCTTTTCCAGGCTTTTGGACCATACATATATTGGCCAGGAGTGAACCAGGAATAGGAAGCTTGGTTAAAGGGAGTTAAAAAGATTGACAGGGGGGGCAGGAAGGAAGCAAACTTCATGTAATACAGCCCTGAAAATCCATATGGCCCCGGGGTCTTACCCTATTTAATGTACTTCTTTCAGGGTGACTTCTTTCAGGTTGACAGGCTCTTCCAGGTTTTCAATGTAGGTGTCAGGCCCTGTGGGACACCCGCTTTCAGGTCTGCAACCACCAATCTCTGTTGCTGCTTCTGCCTATAGACAAGCCCCCGTTTGCTGGGATGCTGGATGCGCCTCACCGGACACGGTTGCCCACAGGACTTAGCTCAAAGGATGCGGACTTACAGGGTGAAGGCAGATGAACCAGGGATGAGGCTGGGCAGAAGTCAGGATGGCTGAGGTCATACATGGGAATGACAGTCTTTCCGATTCGGGGTTCCAAGGGGATACACAGGAGAATAATCAAGGGTCAAGCCAGGTTGTCAGAGGGTTCACGGTACAGATGAGTAGACAAGCTTGAAGTCAGGAAGGCAGCCGTCAGTCCAGGCAGCAATCTGAAGAGGGTCAGACAAAGCAAAAGTCTGCAACAGGTAATCAGAATCCAGTTAACAGTGGTACTATGAAACCCAGCAAAAGCTATAATGGGCAATGCATTCTGGGAGAGGCCTGGTTTTATGTGGCCATCAGCCAATCAGGACAGGGGGAGCCTGACAGTTTCATATGAAGCAGTGCCCATGCGGGACATTAGAAAATCGCACCAACAAGAAAATCTGGCCAGCTGTGCTGGCTACTGCACCACTGTCGACAGCCGACCATTGTCACTAGGTAATTCGGCAGATGGCTCTCATTAGAATCAACTGGGATCCCAGTCTGCTGAATTACACAGTGGCGGTGGGCAGCTTTCATTGGACCAGAGCCTGTGCATGCACCACTGGAGCCAGGGAAGGTAAGTGTTAACTGGACTTTCTGGGGGGTTGTATACAGCGGGGTATCCTGGGACAAAGCCCACCGCCGGTCCTGGAATGTTTTGTGCTGCTTTAAAGTGGACCAAAACCGAGCACGATCTATAAGATTCCAGGACGATCGCCCCCCCCCAGGGCATCCAAAATTGGGATGCTCCGCTGTGTGAAGCCCCAGGAAACCCACGTTTTTAACCCCAGGTCGCCCCCTTCGCTTATCTTTGTTCCTGGCCCAATGGCGCATGCGCGAGCCGCATCCCACTATACCTCTAGAAGGGCACTTGCCCACGGCAGCCATTTGTGAATGGCCGGCGCGGGCACACATGATTGGACACGCGTAGGACCGGGAAGAGGTGAGGTAGATTGGGCGATCTGGAGGATTTTGACTATCCTGGGTTTTGGTCCCGGGGAAAGGACCAAAACCCAGGATAGTCAAAATCCTGGGTTTTGGTCCACTTTAAAGAGAAATATTGGAGATTCCAGGGCCATCCGAGTTCCACTCCTTGGGGCATCCTGAACTGGGATAGGCTGTGAAACACCCTCCAGAAGCCCCATTTCACTCACCTTGTCCCAGAGCCCTCAACGCATCTCTGCACCACGCGCATTCGGCCTTTCTAAATGGGCGCACCGCCCACTGCACACACAGTGTGCTTGTTCTGACCCAAGTCTGCGCTGTGGGAGCAAAATGAAGCTGAGTGAATAGGGCGACCTGGGTCGTGGTACACACCCAAATTGGGATGCCCTCACTGAGAGGAAAATCGGGTGTGTTGTTTCTCTTTAAGTTTGTCTGTGCAGGCCGGGGGGCGGGGGGGGGGGTTGGCTGCTGACAGAAGAGTGTGTGTTGTCCCATACATAACCTTTTTTCTGTATTCTCTCTCTTGCTTACTACAACCCCCTCTCTTTCATATTATTTTTTCTACTTGCTCTTCTAATTCCTTTCTTCCCACACTCTCTCCTTCTCAGGTCCCTCTTTTATTTTCCATTCTTCTGCTGCACTGCTTCCTCTGTCTTCCTTACTCACATTCCCAAACTCTCTTCCACTTTTCCCCCTTTCCTCTCCCATTTTTTCTTTCCCCACCTTCACGTCTGTCGCTATCCTGCATTCTCCATCCCTCCTCACATTCTCACTCCCTTAGGCTGCTTTCTATCCCTCTCATTTCTCCAAACTTTGTCCTTCTACTTTCCCTCAAGCTTCTTCTACCCCCTCACTTTCACTTCTCTATCTCTCATCCATTAGTCTTTTTTCTCATTCTTCTCCACCTTCCCTTCTTATTACATATAATTTCCTCTCTCTCCCTCTCATACCCTCCAATTTTTTTCTCTTCTACATTCGCTTCACCATGCCCTCCTTTGGGCTGTGTGAGGTGTACAGTCACACAGGGTTCCATCCTGATCTCTCTGTAAGGGGGCACCAGGACATTCAGATTCCCTTTCTTCTTCTGTTTTCCTTTGCTTTGCCTTCAGGTTTTAGTCTTTCTTTACATTATGTTATGCTCTTTCTTTAATTCCCCTTTAATCATCTCTTTTCCCCTTCGTCCCACTCTAATTTTTACATTACCTTCTCCTACATTGGTTCTTTTTTTCATTCCCAAATCCCCTCCTGCTTTGATTTACACTTTCCATTTCTCTTCCAATTTCTTTCTATCTTTCACTTGTCACCTTTCTTCACTCTCTCTCTCTTATTTAACCTTCTCTATGTCCTCCTTTGTTTTTCCACATTTACTCTTTTTTTTACATTTTTCTGCTTATGTTTTATTACCCATTGCCTTCACCTCTCCTTTACACATTTTAGGCTCGATTCAGAGACACATTCGTCTGGACTTCCGTAGCTGTCTGTGAAAGTTTTAGTGGGTGTTTGTCATTTTTTTGCTTTTTTTCGTTCATTTTTCATTCGTACGAATGTTCGGGAAAATGTGTATATGCGCTTTCGATGAATGAAAGCAAATCGGATCATTTTCCAAACAAAATCTGATATTTTCCGTTGTTGGGATGGGCTTGCGTCTGATTCAGAGAGCTGATTTCCAACGGACGACCAGCCTATAAATCCATTTAATTCCTAATCCACTTAGGGGACCTTTGAGGGCTCGGATTGCTATTGTTGAACATGTATTCTAAGCATACAGCACGTCCTGCTCCAGATGTAGTAATTACATGTGGGTAATCCTCCGCCTGAGGCGCTGTTCACTGCAGACATGTAAAAAACAGGCTCCTCCCGGCCCTACATATACCGAGGGACCTCCCACAAATCCCCAGATTTCTCTGCAGTGCTCACTGCGAAGACATGAAGTATCACGCTCTCGCAGGCGAGCGGGGGCTTTACAGCCCGAGGCCCCGCGGGACTATTTCCACCCATCCTCTTTATGAAAGCATATGCCTCCCAGCCTGGGCTGCGTCGGTCGGGTGAAGGTAGGCAGCACCTTAGGTGCTTACGGAGCTAGACTCCACCGCAATCCCCCACCATAGGGTAGGTGGTTAAGGCTAATGGTGAGCCTTCAGTGGATGACCCTCCCGCATCAGCGCCCCATACCCCGTGTAGCGGTGAACCCTGAGTATTGGGTCACCTTCCTTCCTAGTTTCCCCCGCTATTGGGGGGAAAAGGGGGGGGTTGTGTGTGCAGACGGCTTAACATTGCCCCATTACACTGTGAGTTGAAGCCCTTGACGGTTACTGGGTGTCAGAGCCGCTTTTCAACACTTATCTTAACCTTAGCCGCAGCGCCCTTAATGTAGTTTACTCGGCGCGTACGGCGGCTCCGTCGCGGACGCTACGGGTTAATTCTCTCTTTTCTTTCCTGTCATGTCAGTCCCTGAGGTGATTCAATCGGTAGGGGCTCAGTTTCTAACTACTCGTTTTTCTATTGGTTACGCGCTCCGAGCTTCGCGCTCTCTGGGGGGGGGGGCGTGGTCTGATGTGGCGTGTTCGGCGTCATGTTCAGCTCTGGCCCACCCTTCGAGGTTCGCTGGCGCCATTACTTTCACGTGCGCGTGGTGAAGACTGTCCTCCCCTCGCTGTTCTGTAAGTGCCCTCACGGGCGACCTTTCTTTAGCTTTCGCTTCTCCTCGCTTGGCTCTGACATCCCTCTTCCCCTTGTGTCTTTCAGAACGTGAGCTTCGGTGGCTTCTCCCGGCCCGGCGTAACGCCCGGCCCTGACTTCTAAAAAATCACTCCCACTTCCCAGCGGGTCATTGGGGCATCCAGGGTTGCTTTATAGTGTCAATCTCTACTGGCATATTGCACATAATAATCACCATATGGAGGCATCTCAGGATATTGTGAACGGGGTTCCTTCGGGACAAGCCCGTCTGTGTGTAGCTTGTGGGATCTTACCTAGCAGTGGGGACAATGCACGGGTCTGCGTCCCTTGTGCACAGCAGGCGCTAGCCGGTCTTCCCACCACTTCTGAGGCTGGGCCCGCACCTCGCCTCGCTTCACCTACTCCCCCAAGTCTGAGCCTAACCCCCAATACCAGTGGGGATTCTCATTCCGATTTTGCCACTAGGCTGGCTAGTGTGGAAAACGTAATTGCTGGCTCCTTGGCGCGCAAGGCCACCGCCAAGAGGCAACATTTGAATCCTGAATCTACTATATTTTCTATAGAATCTGATGATTTACTTCTTTCCTATGCTCATTCCCCCTCAGACGAAGGGGAATTGCTCTCTGACTCAGGGTCATACGATGACGAGTCCAGGGGACAGGAAGATTCTGGTTCTGATCATTGGTCCTCGGGCGACATGGATAGACTGTTGACCCCGATCTTTGACGTATTGTCCCTCTCTCCCCCTGCCGCGGCTCCCCGGCAAAGGGGGGATCTGTTCCACACCGCTAGAGCGCGGTTGGAGTTTCCCGAACAAACCCATTTTAATAGCCTCGTGCTGAAAGAATGGGAACACCACAGCAAACTTCATGTGGTCCCTAAAAGTGTGGATAAGAAATATCCCTTTCCTGCTGACCTGGTCAAGTGTTGGACATCACCACCAGAGGTTGATGCCCCAATCCTAAGCCTGTCCAACACCTCTATTATGCACTCCCCCCGACACTACTACGCTGCGGGATTCGGAGGATCGGCGTGTTGACCAACTGGCATGTCATGCCTTTGCATTTGGGGGAGCGTCGCTCCGGCCAGTGTGCACCTTAGCCATCAAGGCTCAGGACCGTGGTTAAGACTGCTCTTGAAGGGGCGGATGACTTGCCCTCTGATGCTGCCAATGCTCTGCCACCTGTGAAACTTTTGTGAACTATATCCTATCTGCATCGGACGATGCTATTAAGTTGAGTGCTAGGGCTTCTGCTCTGGTGGTAGCTATACGCCGAGCGGTCTGGTTGCGCCAGTGGGCCGCTGATAACACCGCCAAGAAGGCCCTTACGGGGCTTCCATTTAAGGGATTGCGCCTGTTTGGAGAAAGGTTAGATATCTTTGCCAAGGGTGGCAAGTTACCCCAGCGCAAGCGTCAGATTCGGCCCTTTCGTGGCCCAAGCTCCCTATCGACCCCCTACCGGGGGGCTAAGCAAGGCAGAGGAGTGTCCTTCGCTGGGTCTCGGGCAGAGCCCTGGAACAAGAATAAGGGACGCCGTCCCAGTGCCTCCTGGGGGCCCAAGCCCAGGGCTCCTCCCAAGACCCCTCAAGCATGAAGGGGCGCTCTCGCCCGTCAGGGTGGGGGGACGTCTACAGCACTTCGAGCATGTCTGGAGTCGACACGTCTCAGACCTGTGGATTCAGGAGGTAGTGTCCTCCGGTTACAAGATAGAATTTGCTGTACGGCCCCCTACCAGGTTCGTTGGGTCTCGGATCCCTCAAGACCCTGTATCAGCACGGGTCTTGATGCTGGCTTTGCAGGACCTTCTGGATCTAGGGGTCATTTGCAAGGTCCCCTTAAGAGACAGGGGCAGGGGATTCTATTCCAACCTTTTCACGGTACCAAAAAGGACGGGTCAGTCAGACCCATTCTGTATTTAAAAATCCTCAACAGATTTGTCAGAAACAAGCACTTTCGTATGGAAACTTTGCGCTTCGCTATCGCCTCGCTGCGCCCAGGTGACTTCATGACATCTGTGGACATCAGGGATGCTTACCTACATGTTCCGGTGTTTCCAGGACACCAAAGGTTTCTCAGATTTGCGCTGCTGGATCAGCATTACCAGTTCGTGGCCCTGCCATTCGGCCTCACGTCGGCTCCCAGGGTGTTCACTAAGGTGTTGGCAGGGGTTAAGACTAAAGGGCATACGCGTGTTGCCCTACCTGGACGACATACTCATCACCTCTCGCCCTCTGCGGCAGGCAGAGCTGGATACTCAGTAGTGTCCACCCTGGAGTCATTCGGCTGGGTGATCAATTACCCCAAGTCCTCTCTGTCCCCCTCCTCAGTGACCCCATTCCTGGGGATGATTCTGGATACAGTTCAGTCAAGGATATTCCTTCCTCAGCAGAAGGTGGAAGCTCTGACAACGCAGGCGATGTCCCTGCTTTCGAGCCCTCATCCCTCCATCTGGCAGGGAATGCAGTTGGTGGGCTCGATGGTGGCAAGCTTCGAGGCGGTGCCCTTTGCCCAGTTTCATTTGAGAATCCTACAGCTTCACCTTCTGTCGGTTTGGAACAAGAACCCAGCGTCCCTGGACGGGATATGGGTGGTTCCCCCCTCAGTCAGACAATCCCTTGCGTGGTGGTTGGACCACAGGAACTTGACAAGGGGCAGATCCTTCCTGGCTCCCTCCGGGGAGACGGTCACAATGGATGCCAGTCTGTCGGATTGGGGGGAATTCTGGAAGTCCCTGCGCTTCCATGGGAGGTGGGGCCCTCAGGAGGCCCATCTACTTATCAATGTCTTGGAACTCAGGACGGTCAGATTGGTGCTGGAACAATTGACCCGTCATGCTCAGACAACAGAACGGCGGTTGCCTACATCAACCATCAGGGAGGGACCCGGAGCAAGGGGGCTCTTCAGGAAGTTTCTCTGATTCTAACATGGGCGGAGGCCAATGTCCAATGCATCTCGGCTGTCTACATTCTGGGGGCGGAGAACCTGCTGGCAGATGCTCTGAGCAGGGGGTCATCCCGTCAGGGGGAATGGTCCCTCTGCAACAGGGTATTTCAGTCCCTGTGTCACCGTTGGGGTGTGCCAGATGTGGATCTGTTTGCGTCCCGTCACAATCACAAGCTCCCGAGCTTTGTATCTCTGTCTCAGGATCCTCTGGCTCTGGCCACGGATGCCCTGTCCATGTCTTGGAGGGAGTTTCGGCTCCTGTATGTGTTTCCACCAATTCCCCTTCTGGGCAGAGTTCTGGAAGGGGTACCCGCGATTCTGGTGGCCCCAAGGTGGCCAAGAGTGTGGTTCGCAGACGTGGTTCAAATGGCAGTAGATCAGTACGATCTGCCAAGGTTGCCAGATCTTCTAACTCAGGGGTCTCTACGCCATCCCAATTTACTAACTCTGGCTTTGACGGCTTGGCTGTTGAAACCTCCATCCTGATGGAAAAGGGTTTGTCTGCATCTGTAGTGGCTACTATGGTGCAAGCCAGGAAAAAGACTTCCTCTGCTATCTATTATAGAGTCTGGCGTTCTTACATTGACTGGTGTGAGTCCAGGTCTCTTCCCTGCCGGGAATTTTTAGTCTCTAGGGTGCTGGAGTTTTTACCACATGGTCTAGACTTAGGTCTTAAGCTTAGTACTCTGAAGGGACAGTTTTCGGCCCTATCTTCTTTCAGAAGACCTTTGCCCAGCATCCTCTTATCAAGACCTTCTTTCAGCGGGTCACTAATGTGCGTCCCCCTCGCAAGCCTATGGTACCTGTTTGGGATTTAAACTTGGTTTCATCGGCCCTGCAGGGTGCTCCTTTTGAGCCTATTCAGGAGGCTGCTCTCGCTGTCTCGCAAGGTTGTCTTCTTAGTAGCTATCACCTCTGTTAGGCGTGTGTCTGAGTTGGCTGCCTTATCTATTCAGCCTCCCTACTATGATAGACACCAGGATAAAGTGGTGTTCCGCTTCAAGCCAGACTTTCTACCTAAAGTGGTGTCTGCTTTTCATTTGAATCAAGATATTGTGCTTCCTTCTCTGTGCCCTAATCCTAGTAACCCTAAGGAAAGGGTTTTGCATTCCTTGGACGTGGTTAGGTGCATCAAGTATTACCTAGTTATCACTAAGGCCTTCAGCAAGACTGATGCTCTCTTCGTTGTGCCTCACGGGCCTAGGAAGGGTTTGGCTACCGCCAAGTCTACCATCAGTAAATGGATTCGTCAGGCTGTGGTTCAAGCCTATACTACTAAGGGGAAGTCTCCCCCCTTCTGTCTTACTGCTCATTCTACTTGAGCTGTTGGGGCTTCTTGGGCTTTTCAGCACCAGGCCTCTGTGGAACAAGTTTGCAAGGCCGCTACTTGGTCTTCTGTTCATACCTTTACTAAGTTTTACAAGGTTGATGTTAGGGCCTCAGCTGATGCTGTGTTTGGCCGCAAGGTTTTGCAGGCGGCAGTAGTTTAAACTTGCTGTTGCCTTTTCTGTTGGGGATCCCACCCTACTTTACGGACACTGCTATTGGATGTCCCACATGTAATTACTACATCTGGAGCAGGACGTGCTGTATGCTTAGAATAATATAATTCTGTGAAATACTCACCTGTAGAATTGGTATTATATGCATACAGCACGTCCTGCTCCAACCCACCCTGGTTTCACGTTGTTCTGGATCCCGTTTGGTGATTGTTATCATTACTATTATTGCCAGTTTTTGGGTGGTTGGTTTCTCCTGGCTTCTCCTTTCACTGCTTTTCAATGCTGGGGGTTTGTGGGAGGTCCCTCGGTATATGTAGGGCCGGCAGGAGCCTGTTTTCTACATGTCTGCAGTGAACAGCGCCTCAGGCGGAGGATTACCCACGTTATTACTACATCTGGAGCAGGACGTGCTGTATGCATATAATACCAATTTTACAGGTGAGTATTTCACAGAATTGTATTTTTGCGGCTATGTGGAGGAGTCTTCGTGCCTTTAGCACCAAGGCATTGCATGTATCAGCATGGCCGAGGCCATAAATTGTATAGCAATCCATACCTAAATCAATACATTTCATGTATGCCTTATAGAAGCATTTTAAGGCTGACCTTAATTAGTCCTTAGCATGTAAACCTTTATTTTCCCACACATCCAATTGCTATATTTTTTTAGACTTATGTCCTATGTGAATTATATTTGGATTGTTGAACTTGAATCTTAATTTGTTGTAGGAGTTCTTGTTTTAGTCGGTTACCTTTGCTTTTTGTAATTATTTTATATTTGGTTGCAGGAACCGCAAGATGTGCCACTCGCACAACATACAAGCAGTGTTTGGTCCAGCTATGCAATTCCTCAGTGTTCTTGCAGGGCATCCAGGGTCGTCTCATGATGCTTATATATTGCAGAGCTCCGGCTTATTTCATCAGTTTGAGTCAGGAGAATTATCTGGTGGATGGCTCCTGGGTAAGTTTGCTCACATTCCATCAATCCATTTTCACTGTATGGCAATGAATCTAGTTGATGACTTATGTCTTAACCTTTATGACATTTTAAACAATATTGTAGCTTAGAATGTGTATTTTATGTTAGTATTTTTAAATTCTTTCAGGGGATTCTGGATATCCACTCCTGCCCTTGCTCTTGATGCCCGTTCTTTGCCTGTAGAATGCGGGCCAGGGGTTCTCTAATCGGGCACTATGCAAAACCCGGGCCGTGGTGGCGAGGCCCCTCTGGCTTTTGAAGTCCAGATTTAGGTGTTTGGACCATACGGGGGGGGGGGGGGTCACTGCAGTATGACCCCAACAAGGTTATACCAATATTTTAATTTACTTTTTTTATAGTTGTAAAAATTTGAAATTTTCAAAATTTTTTAAGATTTTATATTGTATGATGGAATTAAAAAAAAAAGTGTCAGTGTCATTTCATTTACAAAATACATTAACACAAAACTAATGGGCCTAGAAATATTTAAAGATGAATATTCACATGACCGAGAAGTGATTTGGGTAAGTTTTAGGGACCTAAAATGGAAGAACCTAACCGCGAAGTAGTTTAAGTGATTTAGCTAAACATTGTAGTAGAAGTGAGGGTGGCAAATATGTAGGCGAGCACTCTAATGAGTTAAGTTTGTAGTGCGCAGGCGCAAGATCGTAAGGATTTCCGTCTGGACGAATATTTATTGAAAAAGGGAAACAGAATCTAACGGGAAAAGTAAAGGATTCGTGGGAGGATACGATGGGAAAAGGGCAAAAACGAAAGGCTACGTTGTAACATGTGAAAATGAAATGGAAAAGTCACACTGGAAAATGACATTCTCGTATTCGTAATCTGCCGTACGAACGGACGGAAACTTTACAGAAGGATTGCAATGCATGCATAGAATCGCTCGCACACTCATACGAGAGCGGAAACATTTCCAAAAAAAAACAGATCGGCACTAAAACGACAGTATTTTTTGTCTCTCTGAATCGAGCCTTTTGTCCATCTCTTTCTCGTCACCCCCCACCATTTTTTCACCTTTTCTATGTCTTCCTCTCTTTTCCACATTCCCTCTTTTTCTAAACCTTCTCTTCATCTCTCTTTTCCACATTCCTCCCATCTTTTTCTTGCCACCTTCCTTTCATTTTCCGTATGTATTCCTTTTTCTTGTTTTTACATCTCTCTACATTTTTACACCTCTCTCTTTTCTACCTTACTTTAGACTTTCTTTCTTGTTCTGTGCACCATACACCTTATTTTTTTGTTGTTGCTTTCTCTTTTTTTTTTTCTTAAGGTGAATGTATGTGTGAGTTTGGGGCAGTCATCCTAACATCTTCTACAGACTGACATTTACCAAAGGCTGGCCCTGCTATTTACATCTCTTCTACTTTTTCGCATCTGTTTCCCTCTCCTACTTTACCTCCTTTCTCCTACTTTTTACTTGTCTCTGTCACCTCCCTTGCTTTTTCACAGTGATGTTCTACCATTTTGTGGGACAGGGTAAAAGCCTTTTTTTCCAGACATTTACTTTGGTATTGTAAAGCAGACCTACCTGACACACACATTTATGCTGTAATCCCATCTTTCTCCCACCACCATCACCACTGCCCCGATGTGTGTGAACCCACTGGGGCACACATAAACACTCACCTTTCCCAGCTCCAACGGCACATGCACAGGCCCTCAGCCATGACTATGTCATTCAGCAAACAGCTCTTATTGAGTAGAATGGAGATCATGCGCTACCGCATCCCCGACGGCGTGCGTGCTCTGGAGATGCGGCAGCAGTGCAGCACGCGCTCCCCATTCACAACAATGAGAGCAGCTTGACAAATGACATAGTCACAGCAGGCGGCTCTCATTGTACAAGACCCTGCACATGCGCATCGCTGGAGCGAGGAAGAGGTGAGTGGACAATGTCTTTCTGGGGGGTTTCACACAACGGGGCATCTGAATTTGAGGTGCCCCGAGGGACCAGAACAAAACCCAGGAATATCTAGTTCCTGGGTTTCATTCCGCTTTGAATATGGGGGGGGGGGGGGGGGGGGCAAAAAGTGCTTAGGGCAGCACAAATCCTAAGTGTGTGTCTATATATATATATATATATATATATATATATTTTATAAATGAGCTGGAAGAATAGGAACCTTGGCATGCCTGTGTCACCCGTGAACATGGCCCATGCTTACTGATGGTTTGGGGAGGGGGCTCCATCCTCTGCCTGCATGTTGGGGCGCCCATGTTTTCCCTGCAGAGAGCTTATAGTGGATGTGACAAGGTTTCCTTCCGTAATGCATGACAGCAGTGTGTGCCATGGGGTGACAAGAGGGTGCAGAAAGGCAGGTCAACCCTCTCCCGCCGCCCCAGCCCCGCTCCCCTCGCACACACAGCTACCCCTCCCTTCGCCTCGCTCCCCACCTTTTTGCTGTGCATTGCAGTAAACGAACTGCGCATGCTCCCGATAGTGGCTATAAATAGCTCATGACGTCACCTAGAAATGTTCCCAAAAGGCCACGCCCCCGGCGCCGCCCCCTTCTAGTGCGACCCGGGTTGCAGCGCCGTGAGGTACAGAACCGGGATCAGCGCGAGGAAGCTGTTGCGAGAGGAGAAGCCGCCCGAGTAGCCAGAACCGACACCCGCTCGGGAGACAGCATGGCGGACCGGGAGCAGCTGCTCCAGAGAGCCCGCTTGGCGGAGCAGGCGGAGAGATACGAGGACATGGCGGCAGCGATGAAGGCGGTGAGTGAGGAGGGGAGGAAATGCGGGCGTGGATGTGAGGGGCGCCCGGCATCCCTCATGGTGGCTTGCACTCACCCCGCCATTGCCAATGCATCCTGCTCCGACTCAAGACACCCCAAACTAGTCACTACTGCAAGGGGTAGGGCAAAACCCCCTTCTTTCCCCCCAGGGGCAGTGACAGGAGGGGGTAGCTGTCAGTGTGTCTGGGTGTGATGTCCCCAGTGACAGCTTGGGGGGGGGGGGGGTCTCTTCCTGTTACCCCACACTGACAGATGGACAGTGCCAACCCTGTCACCCTCAACTGACAGCTGCACTGCCATTGCTCCCATCCAATGAACATGCAGCGTGGATGTGGCTACCCATGGGCTTGGCCATTGTGGGAAGCAGGAGTGTGCCCATTACTGTCCCTTCCTAAGGGCATGACTGGGTGGGGCAGATGCCTACATGGCCCTGGAGGGGGCTTTCAGATTTTGGGGTGATGCCGGATGAACATGTGTCTGGTTTCTTCTGTGCTGGCCAAACACTTGCCATATTTCTAATTTCGTATAGATTGGGTCCAATGAAAAACATGATTATGAATAGTACTGCATTAAAATGATCAGATTGATCTGAAAGAATAGTCCAATCAACGTAAAAAAATCGAATGTATCTGAAAGAATAGTCCAACATTAAAAAAAATATTCTGATGGATATTAAAGAATAGCCTGACATTAAAAATATCCGATATCTCCATCTAACACACAGATAGATCTTAAAGAATAAACAAATCAGATTGATTGTAAAGGAGCATAGAAAATGTTTCAATGATAAAAATCCATCTAAAAATGCTGGGTGGTGGGAGGAGAGGTCACTTACACCAAGCATCAAGAAATATGCAGCCAGGCTTTATTTTATTTTACTAGAAGGAAGGGGAAATCAGGTACCCTGGTAGACTAAATCTGTCACCCTTCTGACTTTATGCCTACCTTGAGAAATGTTTTTTTTTCAGTTTGGGTGCATAAGTCAACGTGTTTAAATGGATTTTTTTTATCCATTTTTAATCCACAATTTTGCTATAGTGCTCCTTTTAAAGAATAGCCCAATCAACATAAGAAATGAGATTCTATCTTGAAGAATAGCCCAATCCACATTGAAAAAAATCAGATGGATTCTAAAGAAAAGTCCAACCCTAAAATCTTGCTAGAAAGAAAGCCTGGCAATGTGTGCCCCAGCCGCCTCCTGATCCAGTAGTCAGACATGATGCTTGGCTGTGGTGTGTGTGCAGCATTGGTCAGTCTCCTCTGCCTCTCCAATGCAGTGCTGGGGTGTGGTGGCCTGTCAATGGCAGTGAAGGGGTAGGGGTAAAAATTGAGGCAATGCTTGGGTATTCCTGAATGCAGAGCGATACAACTGGAGTGTGCAGTGTTCAGTTAATACCGCTGTTTTACTAGGTCTATATAGTCAGGTCGGCTTATTTCTTGCATCTGAGAAAGCCAGACTCAGACTTTTAGACCCTATCCCTGCTACTCCCATAGCCTGTAATACCCAAATTTAGGAGATGCTTGCCATTTTCTTATGAAACTGAATGACCTGAGAAAATAATGGCTGCCCACTATACTGCTATTGGAGGTGCGGCTGCCACGCATTTGCGCTGCTGTTTCTTGTCCCCCATGCATGCCATGAAATAAAAGTGTATTTCTTTCTAATGTAGGGCTCAGTGATGGTACAAAAGAGTAAGTTGGTGTATGTATGTTGAGGTTCTCGGTCATCCAGGCCATGATATGTAGTATTAAATTCAAACCAATTGGACTTTTCTCAATTGATAGTTACTAGGTCAGGTTTGTATAGTCTCCTAGTGTACCAGGACCCCCTCCCAAAAATGTAACGACATGGCTTCCTCCAGAGTAAAAGAGTAGCCAGGGGGAGTGTTCTGGCACCACTGGGGCAACTGCCTGCCCCAGAGTTAGGGGTTACATTTATTGAAAAAGGCACAGACTGGACTAGAACTTTTAAGAACCTTGAATTTCTTTTCACTGTGTCAAAAGCCACGTGATCAGCATGCTGCCACCCTGTATTACTGTACTTTGGCCTTGCTTATTACTAAACAAATAACCCTTTAGCTCCCCCTGAGGTGCAACATAGTATAGCAGCATAGATGATTGGCCTATCCCAGGGGTACTCAATCACCACCTCTTGTAAAGGTCCAAATACAGGCATCGGTGAGAGGTGAAGGTCCGGACGGGAGGCTGTAGCGGGGGGTGGATAGTTCCGCGCACTAGGGGAAGGAGATTCCACAGGCAAAACCAAAAAATGGCTGAGATGGATAGGGCAGAGTTGGGGGGGGGGGGGGCAAGAGTGGATGGAGATGGGATTGATGGGGCAAAGCTGGGGGGACAGGAATGGATGAAGCCAAGCTTGGGGGACGGAGATGGATGGGGCAGAGATGGCAGGATAGGGCTGAGATGGTGGGACAGGGATATATGGGGCTGAGTTGGGGCTGCGGAACAGGATTGGATGGGGCAAAGAGACAGAGAAACAATGTTTGTGTACCTTGCAATGCCACTTCCCACCACTTCATATTGCAATGCTAGTTGCCAGGCAGCAGAGTCATGACACTGGCAGGTAGACTAAGCACTACATCGCCGATCAAGCAAAGGGGCAGTGCTGAGCATGGCTACACAGAAGCAACTGAGTGCAGGGCTGTCAGGGAAGGGGTCCAGAAATTTGGCACCAAGGTCCGCCTGTTGAGTATCGCTGTCCTAGCCATTGAGTAAGGACAGTTACTGAAGAGCGAGGTTGTTTTGTTCTGATTCAAATCGCTACAAAGGGTACGTCCTATACATACTTGTCCAGAAGACCCGAATGTCCTCTCTGCACCAGTGTGTCTGATACAGATCCTCAATTACGGCGGTGAAGAGCTATAAAGGCAGCTTTGGGGAAATCCACAAAACATGACCAGTTGGTGGGCCTTGAGGGGAAATTTGGGGGCCACCGCTCTATAGTCTCTATATGACCCTTCTCAGTTCTGAGGCATGAAATGGGGAAGGGCTGTTTCTTCTTGGCACTCCTGACGGCTGTCTTTCTCTGTGCATCTGCCTGCCCATTGAAGTGGACCAAAACCCATTTTATATAAAACTCCAGGGCCATCTGATTCCCTCTCCCTGGGGCATCCCGATACAAGATGCCCTGCTTTGTGTACCCCCACTCCTCCTGCTAGAGGCTAGCAGGGCGGGAATGTGGCTGTCAGCATGCACGGCTCCATTCGGCCCTTAGATGATTCTTACTCGAAAATGACGAATGGAGCTGAGTGCGCACATGAGCCATAGGACTGGTAAAAGGTGAGTTTTTATAGGTGACCTGGAGGGGGTGGTTCACACAGCAGGGTTTTGGTCCACTTTAACTACAATAGGCACCAGGGGCACAAACAGTACAGGGGATGAAGCTCTGTGCAGGCATTGTGAGAATCGCTGCTGCAGGGACAAGGTAAAGCCTTTTTTTATTTTAATTTTTTAAAATAAGGCTCCACCCCTCAATACATTTGCATAAATGTTCTGACTTTTCCTTGTAAATTGTCAGATGTGCCTATTGTTTCCAGTAGTGGCCTACTTGCTGCAGCATACGCTGAAGCCTCCAACTGCCATCCTGCTGACTTCCTGGTGACAGGTTCACTTTAAAGAGGAACAAAACACATGATTTTATTTCCCGTGTTTTGTTCTGTGCCCCCCAGGCATCCCGCATTGGGATGCCCCACTGTGTGAAACCCCTGCCATCGCCACATTTAGACACTCCTCTTCCAGGTCCAACGGCGCCTGCGCGGACCCAAGAAAGGTGAGTGATTAGTGATTAGTGAGTCCTGGGTGGGTTTCACACAGCGGGGCTTCCCGATTCGGCCGGCCCTGGAATCTTTTAGACCACCCGCTGGCGGGTTTTGTTCCATTAAACAATGGTCCTCATGTTGATGATCGATGCTGTACCTTCTAAAATGAGCTTGACTGAGTGATTTAGTCCACTGAGCACCAAGCTTTTATATCTGTCAGTGTAACCTCCTAAAGTGCAGCGGTCTAGCCATGAGGGTGGGATAGTGACTGGTCAGGGAAACTATTTATGGTTGCTGGTGTCTTTTCTTTTTTTTCATTCGTAGGTTCGCGCTTTCATTAAATACAGAGTCCAATATCTATTTTGCTTTAAACCAGTTGACAGGAGCTCCCCTCACCCTTTAGCATGGAGGCATTAATGCCCCAATGCTGTGAAAGGAACAGGATGCTTGAGAATGAACATTGCTACTTGCCAGCTTCTGCGCGTTGCACCGGCCTCTGTATGCGGCACTACTTGGCTAGCAGTTAGGCCAGCAGTTGTGGCGTGGCAGGCAGTGATGGAATACAGAACTGGGTGATTGGCAATGCCTGTTCTTTGGGAATCCCAATAGGCTTAGCATGGCGTTGAGCTGTTCAGACATTTTTTCTTACTGAAGTTTCAGTTTAACTACTTACGTTCATCTGCTCTGAATCTATAAGACTCCAGGGCCATCTGATTCCCTCTCCCTGTATGAACCCCACCAAGTCCTCAGTAAAACTCGCCCCTTCCCAATGCAACGGCGCTGGCGCAGCCTTACTATGCTATACCTTTAAACCAGACACATGCCTGGGCCAGGCATTTGTGAATGGCCGGTGTGGGTACGCCCCCTGCTAGAGGATATCAGGGGTGCAGCCAACGGAGCACTCGGCTCCATCCGACTTTAGCTGAAAATGACAAATGTTGCTCAGCGTGCAGATTGGCTATGCGCCCATGCATGCTCCTAGGACCTGTGACAAATTAGCTTTTATGGGCTACCTGGGGAGGATTTCACAAATCTGGGTATCCCAAATTGGGGTTTTGGTCCACTTTGGTGCTCTTTGAGCCCCATGTAGCCCTGAGCTTGTTTAAAAATGAATGTTGAATGAGGTCCCTGGCTACTACCTGGTTATTAAAAATTTGAAGTCTGATCATTTTGTGCATTTATGGCACAGCAAGTCTTTCTTAAAAAAAAAATTCTATATATATCTCCCCGCCCCCCCCAACAGGATTGATCCCTCCCAGCCCTACAGCAGCTTTTCTCCCACGATGATCATGTCATGTGGGAGCAGGGGTCGTTTCACGTAACCATCCACCATTAATGTTCCTAATGGTGCTGGCATAGGCACACACAGAGCTGACTGTAGGACAAAAGTGATAAGTCATCCTCTGTGGCTATGAGGGGTTGATTCAGCAGTAGTTGCAATAAGTATACACTTTTGTGTGTGTTTTGCCTTTAGAGTATTACTAAATCTGCAAACAAGTAGGTTTGTAATTGACTCATGGACCCTGTCGCTGTAGAGCTTTTTTTGTGAATAATAAAATAATCCACAAAACATATTACACCAGACTGACATTTGAAAATTAATGTTGGTCCTCTAAAATCGGCATCAGTGAAGCATCTGTTTGATGGATGCAGAGCTTACCTCATCTCCCTGCCCTGATACTTGCCTACTTCCGGCTGGCCGCTGGATTGTGACCGTGGGCAACAAGTAGGGAGTCTACTCCATGAACCTCACTTGTCTGCAGGTGGTCACTTGGGGCTTCAATGCTTCTTGAAAACCCAGAAGCTGGTGAGTAACAGGGCTAGGGATTGTTCTTTTTTTCTGCTGGTATGCAGTACAAGGCATCTTTAAATTGGATGCCCCCTGCTGCCTTAAAAAAACCGCTGTAAGCCCCAGGTTTGGGAGCTGGATGATTTATTCTTTATGCCTGCCATTTTCATGTGGGGGCGGAAGCAGGCTTACACTTTTCCACCTCCTTTACACCTATGGGCATGTTTGATCCTAGTGATAGCAAGGCATAACAAACTGATAGCATATGAGAATAAATATTCTATCCAATAAGAAGGATATTTTGTACAAGCCATACATGCTGCTGTACTTGATTAATTGAGCATTCTCATTCTTGTCTTATGCAGGTTACAGAACTCAATGAGCCTTTGTCTAATGAAGATCGCAACCTGCTGTCTGTAGCTTACAAGAACGTGGTGGGTGCAAGAAGATCTTCCTGGCGAGTCATCAGCAGTATTGAACAGAAGACCCTGGCTGATGGGAATGAGAAGAAGCTAGAGAAGGTGAAGGCTTACAGAGAGAAGATAGAAGGTGAGCTTGAAGGCGTCTGCAATGAAGTGCTCTCTCTTCTCGACAAGTTCCTCATCAAGAATTGCAATGACTTCCAGTACGAGAGCAAAGTTTTCTACCTGAAGATGAAGGGAGATTATTACCGGTACCTGTCAGAAGTGGGCTCCGGGGATAGGAAGCGAAGTGTAACCGAAGCATCTGAGGCTTCCTACAAGGAGGCCTTTGAGATTAGCAAGGAGCACATGCAGCCCACTCACCCAATACGTCTAGGCCTGGCCCTTAATTTCTCTGTCTTCTATTACGAGATACAGGGTAACCCTGAACAGGCTTGTCTCCTTGCTAAGCAGGCTTTTGATGATGCAATCGCTGAGCTGGACACACTAAATGAGGATTCCTACAAGGACTCCACGCTCATCATGCAGCTCCTGCGTGACAACCTGACCCTGTGGACAAGTGACCAGCAAGACGAAGAGACCGGAGAAGGCAACAATTAAGAGGGCGTTTGCGTCTTGCTACAGCCCGTTATTTACCTGCTCCCCTTCACCACATGCTGACCCCTCTCACCCCACCCCCATTGCTACCCCCAACATGTTCCTGTGCTTATCATATCCGTATCATTGGCACAACTGCTCATAACTGCTACGTGCCCGGGGAGACGGGTTCTCGTGGCTGGATTGCGTTGGCACATAAGCCAATACCCGGGTTGCCCTCGCATTGTTCAGGGGATAAGGGAGGCTGCCGTTTCAGAGAGGCGCCCGCACTCTCCTTGCCGATAGGGCACGTACGGGCTGGAATGATGCAAAGTGGTCCCGTTTTAATTTCCTAAATAAACTGTTTTTAGTTTTCCATTTGTGCAGCATTCCTTGTGCATGTAAATGACTCCCTGCTCCCTTTCCTACCGTGAAAGGAGACTCCGCGCAGCCTGAGCTGCGATTGGCTGCTGCTCTTTTAATGAAGAGGAGGGGGTAATTCGCCTGTTTTGTTAGCTAATGATAGACGTTTTTAAATGTGAGCTTGTGAAGTTTCTATTTGCCCTTTTAACTTATACCGTAATAATTCTGCACCTAATATAAGTTTAAATGCCCTTTAATGTACCTGTGTTTTTTTTGTTTCATTTTTTTAAACACCTAATTATTCTGGTAAAGAGCCTCATTCTTTGATTGTATACCTTTGTGTGGGACAGTCCTTCTCAGGGCTGGCTGCATCTGCACAGTGTGTATTAGCCTGTTTATGGTGGATGCCAATAAAATACCAGACACCCAATATAAATGTTTTGGAATTGCGTGGATAAAATAAATGCTGCTTTGAGGATATTATTCCTGCTTGAGCCTCCTGTCTTGTTAAAAAAAAAAAAAAGACTTTATTCCTGACCTCTAATAGAACAACTAATCGTAGAGAATTAAATGCTGATAGTTTTGGCTAGTTATTTTTTTATCTACTATAGTGTGTATCATTTTGGGAATTTAATTAGCAGTAAGTGCTGTTTAATCAGTCCGAAAAGTACATTAACAACATTCTTTTTCACCCCCCCCCCCCCCTTCCAAATGTTGAACAGCTGACTTATTGCTTTTAAAAATGGCATCTGCTTAAGGCCCATATGTTAAGAAATCTATCATACCTCATCTAGGGCCCATCAATTCTCTGCCTAGAATGCTGAAAATGTAGGCCCTGTCTAATCCTAGAAGGCCAACACCTGTTTGCGGCTGTTCTTTTGAAAAGAAAATCCATCTTTATTTACATTAATGCCGACATATGCACCATCTATTCATATGCTACTAGCTTTATTACCATGCTAATAGCCTCCAGGCTGACACATTCTGTCCAGCAGGTCTCCTACAGTCCAGGCACTTTATACAGCCACTAGGCTGTGGAAGTAGATGTTAATGAAGCCCTGGGTTTGCTTAGCGTCATTGGCAACTAAAGGTGCAACTAGGCATCATATTGAATTGTCCAGTTAGTTCTGTTAACCATGCAGAGCCCAGCATAGCGAAAGCATCCCCAGTTTCCCTGTGGCATGCAGCCTGGATTTTGACTATCCCAGGTTTTGGGCCTTGTCCACAGGATGCCCACTATGTGAAACCCCCTAGGTTGCCCACTTTAATTTTTTGACCAGACCCGCCAGCTTGGCAGCTAGTGGGGAGGGAGAGAATACGTAAGTTATTGAAAAGGTTTAGAAAGATGGGCTTTAAATGAACTCGACTTTCTGCACTTATGTGGTAAAGTGGACCTCCAGCCAAAAAAAACTGCATCAGCCTGGGCATTGCCTACGCTATTCTCGTGCATGCAATGAGTTTTGCCTCAGAGTCGCGCATACCATGCAGAAAAAGGAATACGTTGCTTCATAGCAGGACAAATACACAGAATAAGCATTCCACATGTAATACATTCTAATGTTTAGTTGTTTTCTATTTTATTTGTAATTTTCTGGTAGGTTTAACATAGATGATTTAAAGCGCAGACTCTTCTAACACGCTTGTAAATAGGTTGCTAAATTTGGGACAGGTAAGGTGTATGTGTATGACATAAGCAAACACGGTATTGGGCCCCTGAGGAATGGGGAGTGATTGTGGGAGCAAGTAGGGGGGGTCACAAAATGGGGCATCCCGAATCCTGCCCCAGGGGGGGACATGATTGGCCAACCCTGGAGTCTTTTAGATTTCAGGCCCTCTATCAAAGGAGGCTGGTCCTCTTAAAGCAATTATGTAGCTTTCAAGGTAAAGCTGTTGGTAGAGGAATATTACCACTACCTTTATAAACTGTTATAAACAGTATTTTTAAACCTAAACAATGTGTCTTTTTGTTTACTTATTGCCACCTTTGCTCCCTGTTTGTATTTTAAAGTGTATTTGGTGCCATACACCATGAATGAGGAATTGATGACTTGACAGTAGTGCCTGTCTACATGGGCCATTGAATCAGGGGAGAAGGTGATTATATCTGGCGACCTGAGGTGTTTCTCACAGCAGGGCATCCCAATTCTGGATGTCCTGGGGGGGGGGGGGGAGAAATCTAGCGACCCTGGGTTTTGGTCCACTTTAATAGGATCGCTATAAATTCCGTTTACCTGGGTCACACAGTGGGGCATCCCAAATCCTGCCCCAGGGGGGAACTGATCTGCCAACCCTGGAGTCTTATAGATTCCAGCTACCTGGTAACTGCATTTCTAATGACTGACATTGATTGATGGGCAAATTGCTAGTGTTCTCATCATGCTTTAGTTTGAGTATAGTGTCACTTTAATTTGTTAAACAGAAGCTGGATATATTCAGAATGTCCTTGTATCTGGCTTATATGGGGCCCTTTTGCTGCTTTATACATAATTCTGGACAGAAGTAGAAAATTGTGCAGGCTGGTGTAAGGTCCTTTAACCGCTGTAGTGCAGCATTTCTAAGTGATCCTGGGTTTCATTTGGATGTGACCTGAATTATTCATACAGCGGTACAGGTAATGGGAAAACTATGCTAGTTTCCATAGCAACAGATTTGGATTTCTAGAGGCCTCTGTTTCCATGGTATAGAGGGAGTGATGCTGCAATCTGATCTAGAACTGTTTGATCTAGTCTAAACTGCAGTACATCTGCAGCAGCAGTAGACACAGAGGCAGAGAGCTCCATTCCTGCTGCTTGCCAGTTGCCCATCATTCAGAATGTACAAAGCCCTCTGACTCAGTGTTCACAGGAGTGCCACTGCATGGCCCGACATCCCTGTTGTTGGACCATTCTTTCCAATGCCTGTACCTCAAGTCCCCCTGCTGAGAGCGTATTAATCTAGTTTCTGAATTTATTTGTACAACTACCCCTTCCTTTTATCCTGATGACTTCACATGTGCAGAACTGCTGCTTGCCCTGATGATGGTTTTCAGGTTGATGTTTTTAAATATACTCTACCATATACCTTACAAATGTAAAAAAAGCCTTTCTAGTAACAATAGGACTACCCAACCTTGTAAAACCTTTTCTGTCATTACTATCGAAGCTGCAGGAAATGAAAGCTGTCTCCTTGGAAACCGAATGATATCACTGTTTCCATAGTAGCAACACCATGATCAAGATGGATGCAACATGGCATGTGTAATAATTGTCCAACCTCCCTGTTCTAACAGAAATACAAGCTGCAGCTCAAGATTAGACTGGTTTATGTTCACAGATTACAATTCTTTTTTTTAATATTATGCTAAATAGTAAGGCTTGGGCTTGGCTGAATGCACCTTCATATTCTCATGTAATATAGCATCACTGTATCAGTGTTAAATGTTTTCTATTCAGCAAAGGCCTTTTTTCTGACCTTAAATTGGGCAGCGTCAGACTGCAGTACCTTCAGCTATATATAAATAATGCAAGACCCCTCTTATTCATGTTGTTGTACAATATAAATTGTTGCTTATTCATTAAATAACAAAAGTACTTTGCTGAATAAATAACACATTCACACTCAAGCCTAATCCAAAACACGAGTTAACCCTGGACCTCTTGTACTATCCTGATGGTGGCTTGGTGGCTTCATGCCTTGGGCCCGCCAGAGGATCCTGGTGAGCTAGTATAATGCGTATGAGCTCCACAATAGCCTTTGGGTACTGCTTTCCAACAGAGCCACCATGGTACTATGGTTATCTCTAGGGACTGCAAGTGCCACTCTCATGTTGTTTCTTTACTCAACCTTTAGGAACAATTTTCCAGAGATTCTCTATTAGTGCAAGTTCTGGCCACTGGGAACTGGTCTCCCGCTGGCCTTCCCAAGGGGCATTCCAAATCAGAGGCCCTGTTGTGTCAACCCCCCCCCCCGGGGGGGCTTTGCAGAACTCAACCTGCTTCCTGGTGCCCTTGGTAATGTAAATATCCAACGGCTGCAGCTACGGGCTATGAGCTACTCTTCTGTTCCCAGCCTTTCAGATAGGCTGGGGGCAGGATCGTGCTATGCTAGGGATGTGACCACTGTACTCCCGATTGCTGAATCTCTGCATATAAACAGAGCCATTTGCTGATCATTATATATGCATGGCAAATGGCTCTGAGTTTGTATGAACGTTCTGGGGTATTTCACACAGCTGAGCATATCAATTCAAAATGCCCCTGGGGCACGGAACAAAACCTGTGATAGTTAAAAATCCCAGGTTTTGTTCTGCTTTAAAATGTGTATGTAGGGAATAGGGACATATTATATTAGATTCCTGATGCCTGGCCCTCTCTAAATCCCATGTTTGTAGCAGATGTCACCTCCACCCCCCTCCCTTAGCAAAAAGGTGACAATTGTTACCCAATTTCTGTTCGCAGGATGCTAGCGGCCTCCCACCCCTTGGCGCCCGGCTTCAAATTCACACTTCTGGACTGAGGTGCAGGGGCGAGGTCCGACCAACAGATTACCCCATGCAGAGAGCAGCTTTAATCCCACATACTGTACTCGGACAGACAGGGCCTACACAAAACCAGGTATAACTGGGTTGCCGTTCTTCCTGGCCCCAAACCCAATACAGCACCAGGACCAGGAGACAATGCCGAATTCACCCCAAGTTGTCTGTAACCCCCCTAGAACCAGAGATATGGAGATCCCTGGTTCTGATCCACCATACCCCTTGTTCTTGGAGCCCAATAGCCCAGCTCCAGAACTGGGATCGTACGAGCCTCCATTCAGAAGCTATGCCCAAAATAGCATTTGCAGATTGTAAGCTGAGGAGAAGGCTGAAAACTCCACACAGGTGCGTTGGGAGGGTTAAATGCCAGGCGCCAATTTAGGAGAAGCTGTCCCTCTTCTATGAGGATTACCTGTTCATGTAAGAAGTGGTGCAAGGGTCTAGCAGGCTGAGGTATACCCTTGGGGAGATCCTGGCTCTGGACTATTTGAGTTGAACAGTGGGGTAGGGTGGATCAGAACCTGAGATCTCCATATTTCCTGTTCTAGGGGGGTTACAGAGACTGGAAAACTGGGGGAATGAGGCTTTGTCTCCTGCTTTGGGTGTGTGGGTATAGATGCTGCTCTCATCATGGGGTAATCTGTTGGTCGGACCTAGCGACTGCTGCGTGAAATTCCTGGCTTTGAAGCCAGACCCCGGGGTGGGAGACCCTGTAAGCATCCTGCAAACAGGACCTAGCTGAGAATTGGTGCCTATTTGCTAAGGGGAGGGAGTGGAGGTGACATCAGGATTTTTGAGAGAACCAGGCATCATGAATAAGATATAATATTTGCCCAATTCCTTACAGTGTTTAAATTACAAATTTAAAAATAGTGCTTTAGTAGTCTAAATGTATGTGCAAGTGTATTTTACCCTGGAAGAATACAACTTTTGTATTGCTGGTAGGGTTAATGGCTTCCTCTATTCTCACCTGGCCACTTCCACTACATTGCTGGAGGGCTCAGTTTCAATGTCATCACTACTTTGAACAGGTAAATGAAGATTCCCAAAACAACCAACCAGTTGTCTTGTTTGCTATTAAAGTTTGTAAAAGAAAGGTAGAAGAGCATCATTAATTTGTCTGTACACATATAACGATACCAGACTTCTCTTATTAGAATATTTTTTTGTGCATACACTTCCCAGATGGTCTGTGGCTTATTAAAATGGGCTAACAGTGGATCATAGATATGCCAGTAGGGAAAAATATTGTATGCTGTGTACCCCACCAGCCCTATCCACACCTGCAGGCCCCATACAATTATCCTCTGTCTCGACAAAAGCAACTGAGGATGCACTATTGCTATTCGCTGGCCTCTAACTTCTAATGCTGTTTGCTGACAGGGACCATAAGAGACAGTAGAGAGGCAACAATAAACAGGAACACTGCCTCCCCCCCCCCCTTTTACTCCTATCTTTGTGAACTTGCATATTTTAGTGTGCCTTAGGGCTCGTTCACATCTGCCTAGTACAGCAGTAGAAGTACTACTGTTGCTGGCATGCCAAAAGAAAACTAAAAGGCTACCAACCATGCAATCACATCATACACAACGGTACTGGCAATAAAACTCCCGCAGTGAAAAAACTCATATAAACATGCAGATTTAACATACATTTCCATTTTTCATAAAAAAGAAAATAAATGAAGTGGGGCCCTAGGCCTCTACAAGGCTATCAGGTGGGACACCGCCAGAGGAGCTGGGGTCCCCATGGCTCTGAGGCCAAATGGCCGACCTCTGCCCATGCTAGAACACCAGCCCCTATGCCTTTCTGCGTGGGTCCTGTGCTCTCACATGGGGTAACACCGGGTCCGTGGCCATAGGCACTGGGCTCTTCCCTACCCCCTGGCTTTTTGGGGGTCTTTACAGGGATTGGGGTAGGGTAATGGCAACTCACCCCCACCATGCTGACAGGTAACTTGCTGCCCTCCCCTACCTTTTGAACTAGTATAGGGCCCAATGGACCCCTCACTAATTAGCAGCATAAAAAGTAAAAAAAAAAAGACCTTTAATAATCTAATATTCTAAGTATGTCACACACCCCTCTTCAAGACATTCATTACACTTGGGTATACTGACCTGTAGATGGCGATCTTGCAGAGATGATAACAAAAAAAGGTCAGAACCTCCCGGCCCATAAATACCTGGGACCTCCCACTCATTCCCCAGTTTTCCATCTCTGCAGAGGCGAGCAAGTCAGAAGATGATGTCTCCTCCTTGCAGGTAGCCGGGATGACTCCCGGCCACTTTTTATTCTTTCTATTTCTGCCCGGATCCCCTTGTTTAATATTCCCTGCCTCCCAGCCTAGGCTGCTGGTTTGGGCAAAGGTAGATGGCACCCCTGGTGCTTAGGAGCCGTGAGACCCCATAACAAGGGGTAGGTGGCTATCCGGGTTGGTGATCCCGGTTTGGGATGCCCCGTCCCTTGGCCCTTCCCTGGCATGGATTCCCCCTCTCCCAGGTACCCTTAGAGGGGGGGGGGAGGCGGGTCCCTTATGGATTCCTGTCTTTTATGTGTGTGTGTGTGTTTTACATGTGTGTGCTTTACATTCACTTCCATGGTGCCGGAGGTTCTGCGGCGCCGGCCTCCGGCGCGCTAAGAGTGCTGCCCGCAATGGCGGCGGCGAGCCCATGAGGGCTTCTTCTCCTCCGGGCGGGGGGGCGGGGCCGGGTGCTCGCTCGCGCCTACGGCCCGCCCCCGTGCTGAGAGCGCGGCTTTTCATGTCCCGGCTTCAGGCCGGGAGAGACGCGCGAACCGCACCGGCCCTCCCTCCTCCTACTGCACACTGCGCGTCGTTACCTGTGGTACCGAAGGTCGGGTGAGGGGCCTGATGGCCATCACTGTCATTTGTTATTATCTTCTATACATTTAGCATGGTCTGAGTGTGTGCTTGTGTTCTTGTGTTCCAGGTGGACCATTGATCATGCTAAAGGGGTGTTCTCCCGGTCCAGGTCCCTGGTTAATTTTTAGCTGGCTTAAAATCCTCCCACTCGGGACTTAAAGGGGCATCCCGGGTTGCATTATTGCGTAATTCCCAAAAATAAAAAGAGCATTGTACACATTTAATTGTATATACTATATATAGTACTAAAAAATCACCATATGGAGGCTTCCCCGGATACTGGGCTTGTGCCCCCCCTCGGGGCAATCCAGGCTGTGTTTGGGGTGTGGGGTATCCCTTTTGGGGGGATGATGTATTTCTATGTGTACCCTGTGCGCAGCGGTCTATTACGTGGCAGACCGGATCTCAGGCGTTGGTTCTGCTCCGCTGGTCTCCTCCCCGTCTCCCCCTCGCCTGACACCTGCGTGTGATGTGGTCATTAGCGGGGAGTCGCGATCTGAGGTGTGTGCCAGATTGGCCAATCTTGAAAAATTGTTTTCTAGTGCCGTCGCCAAAAAGGCCACGGCAAAGAGGAAACATTTGTATTCGGCTGCGCAGGCCTTTGATAGGGAGGACTTTGACTCCCTGGATTGGTCTGATTGCTCCCCGCGTGAGGAAGGGGAGCTGTATGAGGGGTCTGATGACTCCGACGATCAGTAGTTTGTGGGCGCTGATACCGAGCAGGGCCAGGGGGATTCCTCGGATACATCCAGGGTCCTGGCTCAGGTGTTTGAGGTCCTGGCTAATTCTCCCCCCGAGGCGGCTCCTCCGCTGAAGGGGGAGTTCTTTGAAGAGACGAAGCCCCGCTTGGAATTTCCTTATCAAAAGCATTTTGATGGTATCATTCGCAAGGAATGGGAGAGGCCGACGCGGCTTCCGGGTGTCCCACCGGGTTGGGACAAGAAATATCCCTTTCCGGCAGACGCAGTGAAGCACTGGTCGTCTCCCCCCGAGGTGGATGCTCCTGTTTTGGGGTTGTCCAGCTCCTCAGTCCTCCATTCTCCGGAGTGCACTACCCTCAAGGATGGTGAGGATAAACGTATTGACCAGATGGCTTGTCATGGTTTTGCCAGTGTTGGATCGGCCTTGCGGCCGGTTTGTGCTTCTGCGCTTGTATTGGTAGCTGCCAGGTCAGTTGTTAGAGGATTATTGACCTCTTCCGGGCTTGACCCGGCTAATGATGAGTTTGCCGACCTTAAGCGCTGTGAGTTATTTTTGTCCTTCATGCTGTCCGCCCTGGATGACACATTGGTTATGTGTAGCAGAGCTACGGCCCTGCTCGGTTTGGTTACGTCAGTGGGCGGCTGATTTTGTGTCCAAAAAGTCGCTCACGGCCCTTCCCTTTGTGGGATTGCGGCTCTTTGGAGAAAAATTGAATTCGGTGGCAAAGGGAGGTAGGTTACCTCAGCGTAAGAAGCAGCGTGGCCCTTTTCGGGGGGCGGCTTCCTTCTCTCAGTCCTTTCGTGGGGCTAGAGTTGGCAGGGGTTCGGCCTTCCCTTCGTCCAGAGGTGATTCCTGGCCTAGGGGCAGGGGTCGGGCCCGTCCAGGACACGGTTGGGGCTCCAAGCCTAGAGCCGCTGCCAAGTCGGCTCAGCAATGAGGGGGCGCCCTCACCCTTGCGGGTGGGGGGACGGTTGCAACTCTTCTCCCAGGTCTGGGTCCAGGAGGTCTCGGACAGGTGGATTCAGGAAGTGGTGTCTTCCGGTTACAAGCTGGAGTTCGAGTTCCGGCCCCCTCCCAGATTCTTCAGATCCCGGGTGCCGTCAGATCCTCTGGCTGCCCAGGGGCTTCGGGCGGCAGTAGCAAGTCTCGCGGACATGGTTGTCATCTGTCCGGTGCCCCTTTCAGACCGGGGCCTGGGCTTCTATTCCAATTTGTTCACGGTGCCCAAGAAGGATGGTTCCGTTCGTCCTATTCTGGATCTGAAGTTGCTCAACAGGTTTGTCTGTCCCCGGAAGTTCCGTATGGAAACTCTGCGCTCAGCCATCCATTCACTTCGTCAGGGGGACTTCATGACTTCCATAGACATCAAGGATGCTTACCTGCATATTCCAATATTTCTGGCACACCAGAGATTCCTCAGGTTTGTCGTGGACAATCTGCATTTTCAGTTTGTGGCTCTTCCGTTTGGCTTACCTCGGCTCCAAGGGTTTTTACCAAGGTGTTGGCAGGAGTGATGGCCATCCTCAGAGCCAGGGGTATCCGCATCGTGCCCTATCTGGACGATCTGCTCGTCATGGCGTCTTCCCTAAGTCAAGCGAAGATGGATACCAGGACTGTGGTGTCCACTCTAGAGAGTTTCGGTTGGGTGATCAACTATCCCAAGTCCTGCCTCACTCCCTCCAGGGTGGTGGAGTTCCTGGGAATGTCGCTGGATACTTCTCAGGCCAAAGTGTTTCTCCCTCGAGCCAAGGTTCAGGATTCAGGAATTGACTCAGCGTCTCCTATCCATCCCCCGCCTGTCCATCCGGCTAGGGATGCGACTGGTGGGATTGATGGTGGCGTCGTTCAAGGCGGTTCCCTTTGCACAGTTTCACACAAGGACGCTCCAGCTCCATCTCTTGGCGGCTTGGGACGGGTCCCCCGCTGTCATTGGATCAGTCTTTTCTGATGTCCCCCCGGGTGCGGAGTTCCCTTCGGTGGTGGCTGAAACCAAGCAATCTGATGAGGGGCAGATCCTTTCTGACCCCTTGTTGGGAGACGGTCACCACGGACGCCAGCCTGTCAGGTTGGGGGGGATTTTGGAAGGATCTTCAGTTTCAGGGTCTGTGGGGGCCTCTGGAGGCTCACGATCCCATCAATGTTCTGGAGTTGAGAGCTATCAGGTTGTTTCTGGCTCACTTGACTCATCAGTTGCGGGGCCTACCGACTCAAGTTCAGTCGGACAATCGGACGGCAGTCGCCTACATCAATCACCAGGGAGTGCCCTCAGGGAAGTGTCTTTGATCCTGGATTGGGCAGAGCGCAATGTCCGCATCTCGGCGGTGTACATTCCAGGAGTGGAGAACATGGAGGCGGACTCCCTGAGCAGGGGGTCGTCTCGCCGGGGGGAATGGTCGCTCAGCCCCAAGGTCTTTCGGTCGCTTTGCCACCGGTGGGGGACTCCGGAGGTGGACCTCTTTGCCTCTCGTCACAATCACAAGCTTCCGGCATTTGTGTCTCTCTCACGGGATCCGCTGGCTCTGGCAGCGGATACCATGTCTCTGAACTGGAGGGATCTGGGGTTTCTGTACCTGTTCCCTCCGTTTCCCATGGTGGGCAGAGTGGTGCGCAAGCTGGCCCTAGAGGGCGCGTCAGCAATCCTGGTGGCTCCAAAGTGGCCAAGACAGGTTTAGTTCTCAGACGTGGTAAGGTTGGCAGAGGATCAGTTAGACCTGCCCCTTCTGCCAGATCTGCTCACCCAGGGTCCACTACTCTACCCCAATTTACCAACGCTGGCTTTGACGGCGTGGTTGCTGAAACCTCAATCTTGAGGGAGGAAGGTCTTTCTGATGCTGTCATTCAGACTCTGGTTAGGGCTAGGAAGCAGTCTTCCTCTGCCATCTATTATAGGACTTGGAGGTCTTATATTGATTGGTGTGAGGTCAGGGCCTTGCCTTGCAGGGCGTTTTCTATCCCTAGGGTTTTGGAATTTCTGCAACAGCTTAGTACGCTGAAGGGGCAGGTTTCTGCCCTGGCGGTTTTCTTTCAAAAGTCTTTTGCTCTTCATCCTCTGGTTAAGACCTTTTTCCAGGGGGTTACACATGTGCGGCCTCCTAGGAAGCCTTTGCTCCCAGTTTGGGATTTGAATTTGGTTTTGTCTGCCTTGCAGGGTCCTTCTTTTGAACCTTTGCAGGATATTGCACTTTCTACGCTTACTCAGAAGGTTGTTTTTCTGGTTGCCATAACTTCCGTTCGACGTTTTTCGAAGTTGGCAGCCTTGTCTATTAACCCCGTTAACCGCCAGCCTACCTTGAGATTTTGTCACCCTTTGTTGCCAGATTATTTTGCACTATTTTGCGCTCCCCATGTTCAACTGTGATTTTTGAAGGGATTTCCAGGGATTTCCCAGGAAAGTGATATATTGTTTTTTTTTCAGCAGAGCCTGGGCTTTAACATGAAATGTTTTGTTTGTCATTTTATAAGTGTATTCTCAATATTTTTGGGTGAAAATTGTGCAAAAAAATAAAAAAAAACTATTTTTTACAATTTGTAGTGTTTTTTTGTAATAAAAAATGTAAGTTTGTCAATAAAATCTTATTGCGTGTGAAACCCCAATTTCTCCCATTTACAGTGGTACCACATATGTATAGGTAGACACCCTTTCCTGCCCAGGAGACTCCCCCAAACTGAAACAACGCTTTAGGAGATTTTCAGATAAAATACAACTATGCTATGCAATATGCGCACCTTGCAGTTTTTCAAGAAAAACAACCCTTTACATTTGAAATACCCCCCACAAACTATATATTCCCTAGATGTATACACCTCAAGCTTTCTAGGCGTACCAGGCTTGTTGACATGGGTGCAGTTTTCTAGAAGTAATCCCTCAATGTATTCTTTGGTTGCACAGGGTTTCCCTAAAAATGAATAAAAAAGCAGAATCAAAACCACATTTTCCTAAAAACTATATGCAAACCAGAAAAAAACAGAAAATCTGAAAAAGCAACATCCCCCAAACAGAATGATACCCAACATGCATGGGTTCTGTCAAGGAGAGAGTTGCCAAACACCCCAAAGTAAAGCATGCGCATAACGGTAATTTTACTTCAGATTTTTAGCTCTGCAGACAAAGTGCGCACATTGTGCTTTTTCTACAAAACCAACCCTTTACATTTGGAATATCCCCCATAAACCATATATTCCCTGAAAGTACACATGTTAAGCTTTCTAAGCATACCCAGCTTGTTGTAGTGGGCTCATCTTTCTGGAAGTAATATATCAAAGAATTCTTAGGTTGCACATGGTTTCACAAAAAAATGTATAAAAAAGCAGAATAAAAAACACCTTTTCCTAAAATATCAATATGCAAATAAGAAAAAACAAGCTAAATCTGCAAGCGCAAGGTCCCCCGAGCAGAACAATACCCAACATGCATAGGTACCTGTAACCTTTTGACTGCCAGTCTACTTGAGATTTTGTCACCCTCTCCTGACCGGATATTTTTCACCATTTTGCGTGATGTTTAACTGTGATTTTTGCAGGAATTTCCAAGAAAATTGCATATTTTCTTTTTGTGACAAAGTTTAGGCTTTAACATGAAATGTCTTGTTTGTATTTTTTCTACTTTTTTAAATATTTTTAAATAAATAAATAAAAACAATAAATAAAAAAATATATATTTTTTAAATTGTCTCCTTTATTTTAACAAAAACATTTATTTTATTAAAGAAAACCATATTGCATGTGAAAGCTCCATTTCTCCCGATTAAAATGATACCACATATGTATCGGTAGCCCCCCGTTCCTGTCCAGGTGATCCCCTAAACTGAAAAGAGCACTTTATAACATTTGCAAATAAAATACAACTACTATCCACATAGTAAAGGGTTAAATAAAAAAAAACTGGTGTGGGGTCCCCCTTCACGGGGGGGGGGGGGGGACACCATTTCTTGGGGGAATTTTAAGGTTTTTTTTGGGAGGCAGGTAATGGGGGGTCTCGGGGTTAATGGCAAGTCACCCACTAGCCGCAGGTGACTTTCCAGACCCAGAGCCTTGTGAACTGGTATAAGGGGTTTCATAGATCCCTTACCAGTTCACAAAAGTAAAAAAAAAACACACACAGAGACACACTTTAAAAATAACTTTATTAAAAAAATATATATTTTTTAATACTTACCTCCCATCCATCCCTGTGTCCCACACTGATCACTTAGGCTTCTGTTCTCCTGCTGCTGGAAGCCTTTTATACCTACTGGGTTACAGGTAACAAAGGGTTAATTAAAAAAGAAATGACATAGGGTGACCCCATTTTTGGGGGGGATTTTTAAGGGTTAAAATCCTTAAAAATAAAATAAAAAAATGTCGTGAGGTCCCCCCTACCCAGCATAACCAGCCTGTGACCAGCTATGGGGGCTTGTAGAACAGGGCGCAGGGGCCAGCTTTAGTGGCCCCTGGCCCTGCGGCTACAAGCCGTCATAGCCTAGGGCCACGGCTCTTCTGCCCCCCCCTGGGCTTTGGGGAGGCAGGTAATTTGGGGGGCCATGGGTTAATGGCAAGTCACCCGCTAGCCGCAGGTGACTTGCCAGACCCCCGAGCCCTGTGAACTGGTATAGGGGTCACATGGACCCCTTACCAGTTCACAAAGGGTTAAAAGTTAAAAAAAAGACAGACACATGTTTTAAAATAACTTTATTAAAAAAAAAAAGTTTTACTTTACTCACCTCCGATCTTCATTTCCTGTGTCCCGCGGCGATCTGATGTCAGTGACTGCTGGGCAGAGGAGGGGGGAGGCAGGCGATGGACGATCGCCTACCTCCCTCCTCCTCTGTCCAGCCGTCACTGGCATCTGACAGCTGAACCGCCAGGTGCCCCGATGACACCCGGCGGTGACGTCACCGCCCCCGCCCCGAAGGCCGCCATCGGAAGACGCTGCGGAGGGAGGAGGGCTGTTATGCCCCCTCCAGAAGACAGAAGAGCGGGGGGGGGATCGGAGCCCCCCCCCCGTGAAGAGGAGAGCCTGCGGGAGCCGGAGGAGCCCCGACAAGGAGAGGGTTTTGCATTCTTTGTGTGAAGTACTATTTGGTGGCTACTTCTCCTTTTCGTAGGACTGACGCCCTTTTTGTGGTGCCCTCTGGGCCTAGGAAAGGTTTGGCTCCCGCCAAGTCTTCCATTAGTAGCTGGATTCGCCAGGCCAATGTTGGGGCCTATTCTGCTAAGGGGAAGACTCCCCCTTTTCGTGTTACTGCTCATTCTACTCGTGCTGTTGGGGCGTCCTAGGCCTCCCAGCACCAGGCTTCTGTTGAGCAGGTTTGTAAGGCTGCTATTCGGTACACACTTTTTCCAAGTTTTACAAGGTTGATGTTCGGGCCTCAGCGGATGCTGTTTTTGGCCGCAAAGTTCTGCAAGCTGCAGTGGTTTAAGTTTGTGCCTTGTTTTTTGGATCCCTGCCCTTTATGGACACTGCTATTGGATGTCCCAAGTGTAATGAATGTCTTGAAGCGGGGTGTGTGACATACTTAGAATAATACCATTTTGTGAATACTCAGCTGTAAAATGTCACACACCCCGCTTCACCCTGCCCTTTTGTATTCTGGATCCTTTATATGGTGAACCTTTGTTAGTTTTTATTGGCTTTCCTGGTCCCTTGATCTTACTGCTATCTTTAATACTGGGGAATGAGTGGGAGGTCCCAGGTATTTATGGGCCGGGAGGGTCTGACCTTTTTTTGTTATCATCTCTGCAAGATTGCCATCTACAGGTCAGTATACCGAAGTGTAATGAATGTCTTGAAGCGGGGTGTGTGACATATTTATAATACCCATTTTACAGGTGAGTATTCACAAAATGGTATTATTAAACAATACTCACATCTGCTGTCTTCATCCAGTGTCAGGCAGCGTCATCCCACTAGTTGGCACCTATGCCATATCCCTTGTCCTCTTTCGTCAGCAGAAGCAGTCTAAATGCTCTGCTGACTTTAGACCGTAAAAGGACAATGGTCCCACTTCCTTACAGGCTAGCATCCTGCCAGGCTCTGAGTGCTCCCCACCCAAGGGAGGGGCATTTATACCACGCCCTGGGGTATAAATGCCTCACCCTGAAAAGTTTACATGCAGCTGTTAAAAAGTGCAGGTGTGTTATTGAATCACACTAGTGCACTTTATACACTGCTTCCCCTGCCTTGTGCACAACTGATGACCTTCTGCTCGTGTCATCAGACAGTTGTGGGTCCAGCCCCACATCAGTCACTGCCAGGAGTATGACCAGCTCCATACACACCAATGGAGGGAGGCGTCGCAGGGCAATGCCTGGCATGCTTCCTACATTCCAGTGATTATGATCAAAAATGGAATGGTGTATTGGGTTAAACTTGGAAGGTTACTAAGTGTCCAAATATTTATTTGAGTTTTAAAGGGGCCATCAAAGCGCATCACCTGCCAGTTACAGGCTTGATCCAATGTAGTCCTGCAAGCTATGCCTGTCTGGTTGAGAACTAGAGATAGTTCCACATTAAGAAATTCCATGGTTAAGAACTAGAGATCTCTTCTTCTTAAAGAGGAACAAAAACCAAAAAATTAACTTTCCTGGATTTTGTTCCTCCTTGGTGGGCATCTCAATTTGGTAACGGGTGGAGTGGTGGAAGGAGTTTGTGGAGGCAGTGAGAATCCTGATTAAACACATATATATAACCCTTTGCTTGGAATGTTGGTACAGTATGTGAAACAAGTTCTCTCCTGCCAGTCAATCTCTCTGAGGTAGATTCTGGCCATACTATAATGACCTCCTCCATACCAGCAGTTCCCTGAGCCCAGCTCCATTTTCGTCCCTTTCAGGCCTTCTTTCTACACGCATGGGACAAGGATCAAACCTCCTTACACCAGTTAGTCACCATACCCTAGAGGGTCCGGGAAAGTCTGGTATGATGGACCTTGTAAGACAATGTAACAGGCAGGAAGCCTGGGCACCAGATTGAACCCATAGTGGTAATGACAGACTCAAGTTCCTCTGGCTGGGGAGCACATTGCCAAGGGCAATACTTTCAGGGGAGGGTGGACAAGAGCCACAGCCCAGAAGTCCTCCAACTCAACTCTATAAAAGAGCCCTGAGGGAACTAGAGTCGGAGGTTCTGGGCAGAGACATCCAGATTGTCTCAGACTACGTCACGGTAGTTGCCTTTCTAAACCACCAGGGAGGAACAAGATCTTGGGAACTTTCCAGATTAACCAAATCCGTGTTGGAGAGTCTGGAGGGGAATGTCAGGTCCATCCAGGCCATCCACATAAAAGGGGAATTAAACCAGACCTTCACCATGATTTAATGAAAAGCCCAAACTCTTAACAAACGGTTCCCCAGCATCTAAAATTAGTATATTTTAAGTTTTTAGTCACTAACTTATTATTCTTTCCCCCACTGGGCTGCAACTCTGTTCAGGAATTTAGGATACGGGCGCCGCCATCTTGACTCAGAAGCATCACACTTACCAAGGAGAGGAGAGTGGGATAAGGTACAGGGGGGCGGGTTATAGCTGTGCTTTGCTCAGACAGAGCAGAGCTGGGGTCAGGTAAAGGTCAGCAGTCCCAGAATGTAGAGCAGCACAGTCAGGAGGCACTTCCTGTTTGCAGGCTGCCTGATAAGATGGCGGCTTCCATAAGCCGCCATCTTGGATGTTTAAAGGCTCATAACATGCAGTAGATGCAGGTAGGATGATTTTTAATGTGGACAATCTGTATGTACAGGGTGTGGGAAACATATAAGATAGACTTCTATTCAGAGTGAAGGTCCGCTTTAAATGTCAAAACAGACCTCTTGAGCAGAGTAAGAATAGATCAGGGAGAATGGGTGCTACATCAGCAGGTGTTTGCCCAGGTGACTCGGTGGGGGCAGCCAGATATAGATTTTTTGCCAACAACCGGAACTCCAAGTATTAAGTATAAGAAGTATTTCTCCCTTTGGAGGGATCCGGTGGCTTGGGGTCTGGATGTATTCAGCAATCAATGGGGAGAATTTTTGTTATGCATCCCCCCCCCCATGAGGCTGTTACCTTTAGTCCTAAGGAAGATCAAACGAGAGAAAGCCTGGGTTCTCTCGATTGCGCCACATGGGCCCAGGAGACCGTGATTTTCCCTCCTGGCCCATATGTCTGTAGAGCCTCCATGGCTTCTGCCGGAAATTCCAGATATCCAGATTTCATAGCTTCTGCCGGAAAATCCAGATGAAATTCCAGGGCCCCTAAAATTACGAGTATCGACCCTGAATGAGGCTTACTAAGTAAAAAGGGATAATCATGTAGAATTATTTCCACCCTGTTGGAAAGTAGAAAGTTAGTGACACGAAAGATCTACTGTAAGGTATGGAAAAGATACTGATCTCTTATATTTCCCTAAAATTACCTCAAAATGTCACAGGTCACAGGAAGTAATGTTGCCGGCAATAGACCAGGCTCAGTCAGATCAGGAGGACAGGTCCTTAAAGCTCCTAGATGCCAGAAAGCTGGGTCTCCTGTATTTACAGATTACAGCAGAATGGAGAAAGTCGGATCATTTATTGATCTCCTTAGCTTATAATGGTGGCATCTCTTTGGAGCAAATATGTAAGGTTGACACCTGGTCTTCACCACACATCTTCCTGAGACACTTCAAGGTGGAAGCACGACCAGCAGAATTTCGGAAAGACGGTTCTTCACGCAGTCTGACCACCCTGAGGTAGGATGCTGTGTGTTTGCTTGCCTTCTGTGGCTAACCTGTCCTGGAGGATGCCTGGGGAAAACCCCAGTTAATCTTTTACAGTAACGGTATTGCCAATAGTCCTCCAGGACGGTGTCCTACGTCCCACCCCATTTTTTCATATCTATTCTTACTTGGTTGCACGGATATTACTACTTGCTTGTCTGACTAAGCGGAAGTGGCGGGTCTTTAATAGCTCAAACTCATTTTGTGTTTCCTGTTTAGGGAGGGATAGCTGACCTGGAGGTCTATTGGAAAAACCATTACCAGTAAGACTAACTGGGGTTTTTAACCTCATGTCACACGCTTCTAGGTTGGCTGAACTCTTTGTTTCTGTTGCCAAAAGAAGACTGACAGATAACCCCGGCTTCTGCAAGGCTGGTGGTCACTGCTGGTTCATAACAAAAGATGTATTAATTGGCTTCAAAAATCATCAGTCACTACTCTACACAAGTTTACAAGACACACCAATAAAAGCACACGTCAGACCTAGGCAGAGGTAGATAGGATGGACCTCTTGATTGCTTTTAGAAGTTGTGCTTTGTATTTCTGTAAGGTGACCATGTTTTTTTTTCTGTTCTAAGCAGCGGAGCCTTCCTGAAACTGGCAATATCGCGGAGTGATAAAGACGAAAGGAATGTTCTGTGCGTTGAAGGTCAGTTATGAGATGTGCATACTCTGAGAATGACAAGGCCATGGCTGGAAGATACAAAAGGCCAAGCGGCTTGTTCTTATACTGACTGTTGCAGATAAAGAACAATAGGAACACATTGAATGTGGTTTGGAATATAACGTGTTGGATTGCAGGAAAAAAACAACTGCAACTAATATTCTAGTCTGTTGCAGTGCAGTGCATGATAATTGTTTAAGATAAATACAGGCTATCTTCAGCAGTGTTTGGCTGTGATAAAATGAACCATAGGCAAAATGAAGGTAAATCAATGCAAGTATCTTAGCCGCAAATTGAGCCCAGTTAAAATAAATAAAATAAGTCTATCAGGATCAAAAGCTTGTGAATGAAATGGACCTATAATAAAAATCCACATAAACTTACCAGATAGCAAGTGGAGGGGTTATAGAATAAAAACCTCAAACTGAATTCCCACAAATCATACAGTAGAAAATCAACTTTATTGAAAATAAGTAAAATACATAGATGCACAAGATAAGTTAAAAACAACAACAGGGGAGGGTCGCAAAACAAATCCAGCTGAGCTTGTTTACCTCCTAGCCATACCTGTTAGAGCACTGTCTGCGGAGAGCCTGACGATGGTGGCCCTGGTACCTACTGTCCAGAACCCATTACTCGAAGCCTGGGGTCTAAGGACCTCCCTTGATCTCTCTAGAGCTCTCCGCTCTCCTTTAAAGGCACTTGGTGAGAGGTGAAGGTCCAGGTGCAGGGATGTCGCGGGGGGGGGGGGGTTATAGATTCCCCAGCAAAACTAAAGAAGGCTGTTTGTACCTTGCAATGCCTATTCCCGCTCATGCAGTACTTCATATTGCAATGCTGGGTACCAGGGAGCCATAACTTTGGCAGAGAGACTAAGCACTACATCGCTGATCAAAGGGGCAGCTCTGAGCATGGCAACATAGAAGCAACTGAATTCAGGGCTGTATGGCAGGGGTCCAGAAATCTGGCGCCAAGGTCCACATTCGGACCCCGGTCCGCCAGTTGAGTATCGCTTCTCTAGACTGTACAAATTACGTTCTTTAAGTCTCTTCTGAGTAGATCCCTGCACATGGATGCTGGTAGTGGAGAAGCAGTTACTGGACTGGTGTTTTGAGTCACACTATCTGACAATGGGGGCATTCATTCCTGCTAGTTTGGTGAACTTTCCTGACAAAGGATACCAGCCTTTCAGTTTGGGGCGGCGTAATGGGTCATCTGACAGTTCAGGGAAGTTGGGATCAGCAGGAGAGTAAACTGCCCATAAATGTACTTGGAACCTTGGGTAAAACTTTCTGTTCCTCAGACACTGGACCCAGGATTTGGTAGGTCTCTCCTTCAGGATTCATTTGGCAATATGGCAGCTGTGAGCTATATCAATCAACAGGGAGGCACCAGAATCTGGCACTTGGGGAGATTCTGTGTCCTGTTTTGTGCACCTCCGCAATCCTGGTGTAGACAACTTGCAAGCAGACCTGAGCAGAAAGTTGGTGGATCTCAGAGAATGGCCTCTTCATCTTTCCGGATCTGTGGGACCAATGTGGAATGCCAGATGTGTACTTGTTAGTGTCCTGGCACAATTACAAAATGACAGAGGTTTGTAGCCAGGTTCCCTAAATTTGGGGAATACCCCACTTCTGTACATCATTCTTCTTGATGAACTCTTCGCCCATAAAAAACTCACCTTTCTCTGCATCCCTGGCATGCTCCCCCTTTCTAGTAAATGAGAGCTGTCTGACCAATGACGTAGTCATTTCAGGCGATTCTCATAGGACTAGAGTCTGTGCATATACCATTGGAGCATGGATAGGTACGTTTTTATGGGCGAAATGGATGTTTCATAAAGCGGGATTCCCCGGGAGCATGGAACAAAACCCAGGAAAGTCAAATTCCTGGGTTTTGTTCCACTTTAACATATGTCTATACCACTACTAAGTGAAGGAGAAGCTTGGCACCAGTAAATAGAAGTTCTTAAAGGCCGCCTGTCTCTCAAATTAACACTCAAATAGTATTCTGCCATGTCTATAAGAAAACAGACAATGCCCCATGAATCCAACCTATATTCACATATTCACACGTAGCTGCCAACAACCTCAATAAAAGGAATCCTTGAATTCCTAATTAGGTTGGAGGCAGACATTCAAATACACACTGCATACTTGGCCATTAGATGATATTTCTGGGAAATGATCCTTAAGAATGTCAGTTATGACTATATTATTGAGAGTCTTATTCAGGGCTATATGACCTTTCCTTTGATATTAAACATGGCATATATATTGTCCAGAACCTGATAATCCTCATAGTATCAGACTTTGTATGATATGTATTTGATGTTTAGGTTCATTTGACTAAGAAATCGATGGGGATCATGAAATACTTGGTTACAATATGACAACATGCATACTGTGGAAGTTATACCCTTTATAAAATATGTATCTAATCTTATAGAGGCCGGATGTGGGCAGATCTAGTCAGACACCCCCACGAGGTGAGGAATGCTGGCCAGTCCCTCTAGTGTTCAATAGATTAGGAATCAGATAAGACCAGTTAAGGCAGACAATGGATGGGCCCCTTACCAGGATGAAGCAACCATAAGTATCCTCTCTCATATCTCTATCTATCTCTCACTATCTTGTACTGTAACTAATGTATAACTTACTCATTTATGTAACAGCTGCCTTGTAATATGCCTTGTAATATCTATCCGGGGAAACTTCATGAACATATTGGGTTAGTGAAGGTTATTTACTGTGCTGGTAAGTTAAACCCATTGATACATCTTACTGTGTGTGTGGTGGATAATTTCTCACACAATAGATTGTATGTGCAAAGGTATTGAATATATTTCTTCTTAGGACATTCCACTGGATCTATGAGGACAGCCTCAGTGACCATTGGTTTGCATCAAATTAGTGGCCGTTGGGCTGATATGATTATTAGTATTTGCAATATTTATAATGTTAATCTCTAGTAGAAATGTTGGAGATTAATGTGCAGCAAATATTAATTTAAATTATATTTTCCTATTTCAGAAGCATAACTAGAACATTTCACTCTGAGGATGACTGATGTGGATAACAGTGTTAAAGTCATTGACCAGCCAGTAAAACGGTCGGCAGCACTTCCGTGTGCAGCTTACAGTCCCCTCACCATCAGTCACAGGAGCACTACCACGCCGTCTCCATATTCACTACAATAGAGGGGGTGTGTCAGGCCTCGGCACCCCCCTCCATTGCAGTGAATGAAGAGGGCGTTCCAGAGCTCCTGTGACTGATGTTCTGATATTTCACATATTTCCACTTCTTTCCTCCAGGCTGTACTAATTAGGGTTCTGTAAGGCCTGCCCGATAAGTTTTATGTTTAAACCCATTAAGTATCCCTAAATGCCTCTCTTCCTGCTCATACAGCGCTCAGACTAGAGGTTTCTTCCACCCAAGTGCAGCATTTAAACATTTAGAGACATTAAACTTCAGGTTCCACTGTTTTGACCATTTATCCAGTAAAGCCAAATAATTTTCCATGCTGCAGACACCTCCAGGAATATCCACCCTATTACTCACCTTTGTATCTTTAGAAACATGCAAACTTCACCTAGCTGTTGAGCCCCCCTGAATTGGGATGCCATAGGGGCACTTAGTCAACCCTGGAGTCTTTTAGATTCCAGGGCCGACCTGGGCTGTGATTGGTCCACTTTAAGAAACCATCTGGACCCATTGCTTTGTTATTTGCACTATACCACCAGCCTCCAAATATTCTGGGGCTGAACCCTCCCAGCCTAAATACCAGGGCCAAATATGCTATGGATTTGCTATGGCTCTGAAGAGTATTTTTCCATCAATATGCGTGCTCTGATGTCAGAGCGGCTAGCAGAAGCTGATTATGGTGCAGTGCGCTGATTAGCTGCCCGCCCATAAGCAATGATGGTCTCCAGAACCCAAATCCTTTTCCACCCTAATCCCTGACGCCAGATGAGTACTAAATGCTGACTTCATAAACTGTTTTAGAAATGCTCCAGTGCCTTAAATAAATCCCTGCTCTTAAATGTTGATGCACTTGGGATATTCCAGTCCACATCAGGCATTTTGAAGTCACCCCTAGTTTTTTTTGATTAGATCAATTGCCTTAGAGTCAGCCCCACCCTCCACAATGTTGGCTACTACTCCAGTTCAGGTGATTCTTGTTCAGTTGCCTGTCAAGCTGATGGTGGAATAAATACAGGTGGGGTGATCCCCCTTTTTAGCTGGCAGAAGTTCTGGCACTGATGAGTAGTGACTGTGAAACCTGAACCTTATTAACAGGGCACGCCTGGAAACTAAGACCAACCCTTGTTTTCACTAGAGCCCCCTACAAAGGCGGGACATGTTCTGGGCCCTCTCCTGATGGCGGAAGAGACCCGGGGGGGGGGGGGGATTGGAGTCCCCCCAAGAGGTAAGTCTGTATAAGTGTCAGCTAAGTGAGACTCACATAGCTGCCACTGAATGGGTTAAAGCATTAAACCCTTATTTTCATAACCCTGCAACAATAAAACAAGCTGATGCTTTCACCTATTCTGTTTGCCATTGAGTGTCTGCCTGCTGAGATAAAATCTTGTCATCTCCCCATGCTGTGGTCTGTGTGTGTGCTGTGACATTACTTGAGATAAGTTGACAATGTGACATACTTGCAAATACAGTCTAATGCTGACCATGATTACTGCTGGTTAACTCCGATAATTACTGTTACATAGTTTGTTTACTTACAGGAGTTGTACTTCACATGGTTTGGTAATATCCCTTACAGACTATTAGAGGTCAAGCATTTTCTTATTCCTCATAGCAAAAATATCAATGTAGGCAACACCAAAAGACCCAGTGGTGCACCCAGGATTTTGACAAGGGGGTTCCGTTATTGGCAGGGGGGCATGGTCTGGAAAAGGAATGGCACCTCGCGAGAAGCATATCTCTGAAGTTGTCAAGATGGAAACCAGGCAAAAAAGGATAGGCGCACATATTGTGGCAATAATCCTGGGTTTTGTTCTGCTTTATAAAAGGACCAGTCTAAAAGACTCCAGGCTCGGCCATTTTGCCAATCTGGGATTCCTCTCTATGTTAAACCCTGGAAGAGGCGTGGCACCTCATGAGAAGCATATCTCTGAAGATGAGAAGGGGGGGAGAGGATAAGCATGCATTATTCAAACAAAACCTTATCACTTTAAAGACACCAATAAATATTAATAATTTTTCAAAACCACATTTATTACCGTATTTTTCGCCCTATAAAAATGTCAGTGCGTCTTAGCGGGCGAATGTGGGAAGAAGAAAAAAAAAGGAAAAAAAGTCAGCTCACCTTTACATACTTTCTGCTCGCGTTCTCCCTGCCACCTTCGCTGTATCTGCCGTCTTCTCCACTGTGCCTACACACACAGACATCCGGCTTCATACAGCAAGTGGACGTGGCTGACGCTCGAGCATCGGTCCCGACCACCGCTGAATAAAGCCGGGTGTCAGTGTGTGCAGGTGCCGCGGAGAAGAAACGGCGGAGGAAGCTGTATCTGCCGCCTTCTCCGCGGCGGCGCCTGCACACACTGACACCCGGCTTTATTCAGTGGTGACGTGTGACCAACGCTAGAGCATCGGCCACGCCCACTGCTGTACCTTGTCAGGTGTGTGCAGGCGGCGGCAGATAAAGTGAAGACGGTGGGGACAGCGGGAAGGAAGGAAAGGTGAGTTAACTTTTTTTTTCCTTTTTTTTTTTTTACTTTTGCCTATGGGGAATCGGAGGGGGGATTGCCACACTGCCTATATGTGAATGGAGGGGGATGCCACACTGCCTATATGGGAATGGGGTGAATGCCACACTGCCTATATGGGAATGGGAGGGGGGGAACACTACACTGTCTATATGGGGAATGGGAGGGGGGAATGCCACACTGCCTATATGGGAATGGGAGGGGGGAATGCCACACTGCCTATATGGGAATGGGAGGTGGAATGCAACACTGTCTATATGGGGAATGGGAGGTGGAATGCCACACTGTCTATATGGGGAATGGGAGGTGGAATGCCACACTGTCTATATGGGGAATGGGAGGGGGGAATGCCACACTGCCTATATGGAAAATGGGAGGGGGAATGCCACACTGCATATATGGGAATGGGAGGAGGGAATTCCACACTGCCTATATGGGAATGGGAGGTGGAATGCCACACTGTCTATATGGAGAATGGGAGGGGGGAATGCCACACTGCCTATATGGGGAATGGGAGGGGGAATGCCACACTGCATATTTGGGAATGGGAGGTGGAATGCCACACTGTCTATATGGAGAATGGGAGGGGGGAATGCCACACTGCCTATATGGGGAATGGGAGGGGGAATGCCACACTGCATATTTGGGAATGGGAGGTGGAATGCCACACTGTCTATATGGAGAATGGGAGGGGGGGATGCCACACTGCCTATATGGGAATGGGAGGTGGAATGCCACACTGTCTATATGGGGAATGGGTAGGGGAATGCCACATTGCGTATATGGGAATGGGTTAGGGGGATGCCACACTGCCTATATGGGAAAGGGTTGGGGATGCCACACTGCCTATATGGGAATGGGATGGGGGGATGCCACACTGCCTATAGGGGAATTGGAGGGGAGATGCCACACTGCCTATATGGAAATGGGAAGGGGGAATGCCACACTGCCTATGGGGAATGGGATGGGGTAATGCCACTCTGCCTATATTGGTGGGATTCTTCACCTTGCCTATTATTTAGTTATTTGAGGGATGGTGTTTTAGCACAACATTTGGTTCAGAATATTGATTTTCTTTTTTTCCTCCTCCATATCCTAGGTGCATCCTATGTGCAGGTACGTCTTATAGGGCGAAAAATATGGCAATCTTTTATGCAAATTAAAAACAACAAAGAAACCCACTTAAAAACAGACCAACAGTAGAGGGCAGTATACAATAGTATATAATCACTAAGAGTAGTACATATAATATCTAGTGAGTGTACATTTTACATTTAAGACAGAGGTGATTCAACTGGCAACACCACAGTTTTATGTTAAATAACTAAAAATATATCTATACACATTTCATATCATATAAAGTGCTAGTGCAAAATGTCATACATGATAAAGTCAAATTCATTAAACTAACTAAATCATCCTACAATATCACAGTGCAAAAAATCTACTGACTGTTTTAAATTTGCATAAAAGATCAATAAATGTGGTTTTGAAATTAATATTTATGGGTGTCTTTAAAGTGATGGGGTTTGTTTGAATATAGCATGTTCCAATTCATGTGACACCTTAGTATTTGGCTTGAAATATTATACATTTATTAGCAGTTGTGTCACCCCCCGACCACACCCATGTCACACCTCTAACTAGTGACGTAAATAAATGTTTTGGGGCCCTGGTGTGAACATTAAATGGGGCCCTTTCAAGGCTTATACTGTAGGATAAAATGCAAGTGGCTGAAGGGGGGGGAGGAGTTAGTCACATCTTAGGTTCCAACAGGCCAAGACCTCTGGGTGAGGAAGGGGTCCTGGTCCACAGGGTGCTTAAAGACTCCAGGGCCCGCTGATTCCCTATCCCAAATCGGGATGCCCCTCCTGTGTGAAATGCCTAGTGTACTCACCTCACCAAGGTTCCCACGCTGCACATGCAGACTGTGCTGCCATCTCTGGCTTTCCTCTGGCTGATGCACACGCACACGCCAGACATTTCTGAATGGTCGGCATAGGTATGCACAGCCAAAGGGGAGCAGCCAGCAGCTACGTTATATCAGCTCTGTCAGAGTGGCTTAAATCAGCATGCACCATGAGATCACTGGCAAGGTAGGAATTGTTATATTAGGATGCTACAGAGAGACAAGATCACAAAGATCGTGAAAATCCTGGTGATTGTTCCTCTTTAACCCTCACCTGCCACCATTGAGCCCTGCAGTGCAAAGATACCTACCTATATTTCCTGGTGCTTTATTTGAAGGGGGACCTGAAAATGGTTGCACACTGGGTGAGGTGTATTTACAGTTACCTGTGTTGCACTGCATTGTGGGTAAGCCTCTCAGTACTCACCACCACTTCCAGATCCTTATTGTCAGTCTCCTAGTCTTCTCTGCTTCTGGTTGCCCTCTGGTACTTGCTGCCCCTGTCTGTTACTCCAGTTTTCCCTCTCCTACTCTGCTGTTGCTTCTGTCAGAGGTGCAGGTCAGTTGCAGGCGGTGGGAGGTTATATGAGCGGTGGGGGACAGCAGCAGAGGGTGGAGAGGTTAGGTGAGTGGTAGAAGACAGTGGCAGGGGAGGAGGGTTAGGTGAGCAGCAGAGGACAGTGACAGGGGAAAAAGGGTTAAGGGAGTGGTGGAGGACAATGACAGAGGTAGAGGGGTAAAGTGAGCGGTGGAGGGCAGCAGGGGGCGAAAGGGTTAGGTAAGTGGAGGAGGACACCCCGCTGATTGCCCTGTAAAACTCACCTCTTCCCAGTCCTACGGCTCATGCATGGGTGGTCTGTTGTCTAATTAGAGATGTTTGCTGTGCATACTTAATTCGGCAAACGGCTCTGCCCTTCTGCTATTGGGAGAGCAAATGGCCGCATCCCTGCATCTCTGAAATGTGAACGCCACCCGCAGCCATTCTGATAGGCTGTGCAGGAGTGCACATGCAAATGGCTCTGATTGGAAGAGAGCCCGTGCATGTGCCATAGGACTAGGAAAAGGTGTGTTTTACAGGGTGATGATTGGTATGATTGGTATGATTTGGGATGCCCCGCTCCCTTGCTTAAAAAAGCAGGTTGACGTCACATCATCATCCTGTGTTCGGAGAGATGTCCATTCTAGTTCGCAGTGTGTACTTGTTAACCACTGTGGCAAGACCTGCATGCGGGATCTCCCTATTATGTAATTGGAGGTGGTGGGTTTAGGAAGGAAGTACCAATTAAACTCGGCAAAGTCGGGGTCCGGGTGTTGGGGCATTGCAGCCACAAAGGGCCACTATGTATGTATATATATATATATATATATTTTACTGCTGTGGCAGTGACGGTGCATGGACAGTGGGTGGGGCTGAGCGGCAGGTAAGCTGATAATGCATGGCCGCGCACCTTAAAGGGAACTCTGGTCCTGTCTTGTAATGGCTGAGTAATCTGAGGGTAATCCAAAGAGAGTAATCGAGGTAAGCCAGGTCACAATAGGTACCGTACTCGCAGAAATATCTTTATTGTATGTAACATTTACAATTTTTGACTGGTATACATGCTAACCCTTTTTTTACCAACAGAATCGCAGTGAATAACCCCTCTTAACTCCCCCTCTTTTCTCCATCATTTAACCTATCATCACTAACCACTCATTTTATCCACAGCGCAACCTACACTAATCGTTTTCTATCTAGGGTTAGACCTAAATCGGGACAGAAAGCCCTGGAGCACATGGAAACAAGGAAGGACAGAAGATCAGGCAGCAGTTTGATGATGTCAGGTGGCTTGGTTTTAGAGCTAAACAAAACCCGGGAATTTGACTTTGGGATGCCCATGCTGTGTGAAACCCCCCCAGAAAGCAACATACCTCTTGTGGTGCATAGGCGGGTGCTCAGCCTGTGAGAGCCATTTACAGTATTTACCTCTTTCATCAAACAGCTCTCATTGACTTTAAAGCGGACCAAAACCCACTGAACTTGCGACATACATTTGGCCATAGCCCCTACTGATACTCCCTTCTTAGGGTGTAGAACTAGAAATAGATCATTTCGTTTTTCGAATCGTCCTGGAACACTTTTTTTTTTTGCTGTCCCTCTCTGAAAGATGGCAAGCAATCAGTAATTGCATTGGTGTGGCAATGACATCATTGCCACACACAGCAATGGCAATGAATGGAGGAGGCAGAGCTTTACTGCTAAAACAGGGGCCATTATCTGGGATTAGAGTGAAGCAGGTCTAAAAATTGGCAAAAGGTGTTCTTCATAGGGGGAGCAATTCAGGGATTGCCAGTTAAAAATGTGGGTTTTAGTCCGCTTTGATGGTCAGCTGATCTGAATGCCCCACAGCCCCCTACCTCAGCCTCCTCATTCAAAACAATGAGAGACACATACTAAATGACATAGTCACGGCAGGTGGCTCTCATTGGACGACAGCCCATGTATGCACCATTGGAGTGTGGAAGGGTGAGTTTTAGGGGCACCCTCGGGGGATTGTCACACAGCATGGCAAGCCCAGTTTGGGATGCCTTGAGGAAATGCCAGCCGCTGGCCTTGGAAACATATAGATTTCAAGCAGGCCCCTGGTGGGTTTTGTTCTGCTTTGAACATTAGCATGTGTGCTAATAACATGAAGTCCTGGAAGCAGTCTGCCTGCGGGAATGGAACCTAGGCCTCTGTACATGTTCAGTATCCCCTGCACCCTACATTCATTGTAAAATACTTCAGTGATGTCACTTATTTATTGTTAAAGTAAAAATCCAGTCTTCTTCTATCCCCAGCCCCCATCTTGCTCACTCGATCAGAAATAAGCAATGTTGCTTCAGTGGTTCTGGCCCTGGGTGTGGACATCTTGCAGAGGACCAGCAGTCCAAAGTGACTTAAACCAGACCAAAACAACAAACAGTGCTCAAATGCCTCCCTCCCCAGGGCAATTTAAATTGCTGCACATAAACATTCATTTACCTTTTTCTAACTCATGCTGAGGTAAATTTTAAAAACAAGATGGCAGCTCATGCATTCGCAGGCCACCTGCAAACAGGAAGTGCTGCTGGGCTTCCTATTACTGTGCATTGTCAGTTATGTCAGCTGAGAGAGGAAGCTCCAAAATGGCCGCTACCTTTCTTTTCCAACTGTGCCAGGCTGTTGGTCCGGTTTAAGGAGGACCAACACCCACTACGAATCTATAACACTCTTCCAGGTGGTTGTTCTCCCTCTTTATGGAGCATCCTGATTTGGTATGACCTGCTGTGTGAAAATCACGCTTTTGACGTCCCGGCAAACCTATGTCTGTGTTTGCGCCCATGCCAGGCCTTTCAGAGAGGAAGGCAGGGACAGCTGGAGCCAGGGGTGGGATGTGATGGCGACATTCGCTCCATTCAAGTTTCAATGCGGCAAAGGGAATCTGAATGGAACCAGCACCACTGATTGGCTGAACAGGACACATGAGAACCAGGAAGCGGGAAGTTCTGGGTGATACGCATGGATGCACACAGCGGGATATTTTTGACCAACACTCTTACAAGAAACAGTGAAAGAAACATTGCTCATATGCACCCCCTTCCCAGGGCACATACAATCAATTTACCATTTTGTAACTCTTGCAATGGTTGATTCCCCCGCCCCCTCCATGGCATCATATGTGTCTGCCAGTGGCCTGCAAAAAGGAAATGCTGCTGGGTTTCCTACTGCTTTGCATTGTGGGTGATGTCAATTGAGGGCTTTATTTATGAAGGGATAGCGCCAAGTAGTGCCTTGTAAGTGATAGGTAGCAGCATGTAACGCCAGTAGAACGCCGGCCGCGGCACACAATACTACATTTATGAAGGCGATTCTGGTGAGCGTCTCTTACAGCGACACGTAGCAACCGACTCATCATCACAGACAGCTCAGCGGATCCCGGCGGGGCGCTGGCTTTCAGAGCGCCTGGTATTAACTGTCGCTCTCCCATACATTTCAATGGACGTTACTGTTCTTCACTTTAAACAGGGTTTTTTCTTATATTTTTTTTTAGTATAATCAGTTTTATTGGTTTCAATGGATATAATACAACAGTGGGGAAATACAGATGGTCAATACAGGGGAATACAGGGGGAAGCTAGGGGGTTAATTTCCATCCATAATGGCCCTCATGGCTGATATGAAGTGTCTTAGGATGCCCTTTTTTATCCCAGATACCGGTCCGGGAATAAGGGAGAGGAGCGCCACCTGAGGTGTGTTTTCTATCTTGGTTCCAGTAACTTCCTCATAAATCGAGAAAATCTGGTCCCAAAGTGCTTTAATAGGTGGGCAGCTCCACCAGATGTGAGTCATGTTACCAATATCCCTCTGACATCTCCAGCATTCATCTGAATGCTCTGTAGCAAACTGATGAATGTCGGCCGGGCATCTATACCATCTGGTGAGTACCTTGTAGCTCCTCTCCTGGGCGGAACCCGCCAGCGATATACCCTTAGTGCATAAGAACATTTTTGTGAGGTCATTAGCCGAAAATTGGATTCCCAGCTTTTTTTCCCATCTGTCTATGAATTTCGGGGGGGATGATTGGGTTTTCTTGTTTAGAAGTGAGTAAAGGAATGATATCACTCGGTTTAGTGGTTCTGTTCTGCTGACTAGGGACTCTAACTCTGTGGGGGGGTCCCGGGACACCTCCAGTAAATTGTTGGCCTTTATGAATGTAAGTAGCTGCCTGTGGAGGAGCCACGACAAATACCTGCCCCCTGCTTCTCCCCTCAAGTCCGCCAGGGAGGGAACTCCACCGGTTTTTACTACTTGGCCTAATGATGTATTGTCAGGGGCGTTCCAGATGAGGAAGCTCTTAGCCTGCATTCCCGGTTCAAATGCCGGGTTGTCGAACAAAGGGGTGAGAGGGCCGGGTCTACGCACCAATCTAAACTTACTTTGCAATGGGTCCCAGGTCTCCAAAAAGTGCTTTGCCAGGAAGGGCGTGAGCTCCCTCTGGGGTCCGGTGAGGGGGGCCGCCCACGCTAGCGCGGTAAGGTTGAATGGGGATAACGATAGCTCGAGCTGTACCCACAGCTTGTCCCCTCCCCTGCGCCTCCAGTCCACCATCCGCTGTAATAATGCGGCCGTGTGGTAGAGTTTCAAGTCTGGGAGACCCGCACCACCCTCCCCCCTGCCCCTAGAAAGAGTGGAGAGTCTTATTCTCGGCTTGGTGACTCCCCAAACGAATTTGGAGAATGCCGACTTCAGTTTACAAAAGAACCTAGGGGGTATTCTTATTGGGACCGCCTGGAAGATATACAGGAGTTTTGGTAGGACATCCATCTTTAAACTGTTAATTCTCCCAAACCACGAGATCGGCCTCCTAGAGTAAGAGTCCAGGTCAGCCAATATTCTGGTGAGGAGCGGGACATAGTTGAGCTCATATAATTTAGAGAGGTCAGCCGGGATCTGCACACCCAGGTATGTGATAGCGTTAGATCTCCACTTAAAGGGGAAACTACTCATCAAATGCTTAACCTCCCGGTCTGGGAGAGAAATGTTGAGGGCCTCTGATTTAGAGTAGTTAACTTTAAAGTTGCTCACCCGACCAAAGCGCTGGAATTCACTCAGCACCGAGGGGAAGGAAATGTGCGCAGATGTTAAATGTAGTAGCAGATCATCTGCGAACAAGGAGGCTTTATATTGACGGCCAGCTACCTGGATCCCTTTAATGTCGGGGTTATCCCGGATGGCTATGGCTAAGTGCTCCATGGTAAGGACGTAAAGCAGGGGAGACAACGGGCATCCCTGACGTGTGCCGTTACTGATGGTGAAGGGCATTGAGAGAAATCCGTTGGCCCTAACTCTGGCCGAGGGGGAGGCGTATAGTGCGAGGATTTTGGAGAGGAGGACAGGACCAACCCCAATCTGATTGAGGGTAGCCCTCATAAACTCCCAGTCCACCCTGTCAAATGCCTTCTCCGCATCACATGAGAGAAGGCACGCGGGTTCGCCGGCAGAGCTAGCGTGCGAGATTAGGTCGAGGAGCTTGTTGGTGTTGTCCCTGGCCTCCCGCCCCGGGACAAACCCCACCTGATCTAAGTGGATCAACTCCGGGAGGAGAGGCTGTAACCTCATTGCGATAATCTTAGCGTAAAGTTTGAGATCAATGTTGATCAAGGAAATCGGCCTGTAGTTCCCACACAAAGTAGCATCCTTACCCGGCTTGGGGATGACTGCAATCGTCGCCTCAAGTGTCTGTTTAGGGAAGAGGCAATGATCCCCTATGGCGTTAAAGGTTTTTGTCAATAAGGGAGTTAAACGTAATCCAAAGTGCTTGTAAAATTTAGACGAGTAGCCGTCTGGTCCCGGACTTTTGCCCGCCGGGGACTCCTTAATAGCCCTGGCTACCTCCTGTTCCGAGAAGGGTCTTTCTAGAGCCTCCACGTCCTCCTTGGAAATAGTGGGCAACGGGGTGCTCTCTATGTAAGCCGCTATCTCTTCCGGGGACGCACGCGTCCCAGGCGCAGGGTTGGGGGAGCCGTGGATATTATACAAGGAGGCGTAGAAGCTCCTGAAGGTGTCGGCTATGGCCGAGGGAGTTTGAGCTAGGGTCCCATCACTTCTTTGAAGGGCAGGGATGTAGGTCGCTGTCGATCTGGGATGCAATGCTCTGGCGAGCAACCGACCACACTTGTTGGCCGATTCATAGAACAGGGCTTTCCCCTTATCCCTGAACCGTAGGTACGCCTGGTTGTATAGCTTTTGGAGCTTTTCCCTAGCGTTTTGGAGTTCTAATAATTTGGTATTGGTGGGGTTATTCTTATGCTCCTTTTCGAGTGTGAGGATTAAATCTTGTGTCTGAATTATGAGCGAGGCCCTCTCCCGTTTGAGCCTAGCACCATGTCTAATAAATTCCCCTCTGAGGACGCACTTCAGGGCTTCCCACTGGTAGGGTGGCGGGGTAGGGTCGTCTTTATGATCCTCGAGGAAGTGTCCGATCGCTTCCTCTATTGCAGAGGAGCAGGTCGGGTCCTTGAGCAGGTTGTCATTCAACCGCCATGTCCAGCCCGGGGGGGTAGGGCCCGGGAGGCGCAACGAGAGAAAGATCGGGGCATGGTCGGACCACAGAATCGGGTCCCAGTCCATGGCATAGTGACTGAGCATCAAGTAGTCAATTTTACTATATGAATTGGCTGCATGAGAGTAGAATGAGTAGTCTCTATTAACGCCGTTTAGGGCCCTCCAGGTGTCGATTAGTTGGAGGTCTGTCAGAGACCTCCGAAGCTTATTGATTTTGTTCAGTGACACCGTTGACCTCCCGGAAGATGTATCCATGGATGGATTGAGGGGGATATTGAAGTCACCTCCCAAGACGATTATTCCCTCGGCAAAGTCCTCGAGGAGCCTAAGCGTCCTGGTACAGAATTCACTTTGGTCCAGATTTGGGGCATAAACGTTTGCAATGGTGTATATTTTATTGAGGAGCTTCATCTTTATGAAGAGAAACCGACCCGAGGGGTCCACCTTAGTTTCTAATATTTCGTGTGGGAGTGATTTATGTAATGCCACCGATACCCCTTTGGTCTTAGATTCGGGATTAGGGCAGTGGATCCAGGATGGGTAGAATTTATTGCCGATTTTGGGGACGTGGTCCGCCCTGAAATGCGTCTCCTGAAATAATGCTATCTTTACTTTTTGTTTATGGAGGTCATAAAGGACCTTAGTTCTTTTTTCTGGGACATTGGACCCCTTACCATTGAAGGAGCAGATAATCACTTCCGTCATCGTGCACAGTATAGCACCGGCCTCACCAAGGTTCCGGTAGGAGGGTAAGGGATAAGGACGGGGTAAATCAAAGGGGTGGGAAGTAGTTAGGTAGGTGGGTAGGGTAGGGTGTTGGGGTTAGTAAGAAAAATTACAGGGTTTTAACTAAATGTAACCAATTACGTTCTTTGCCCTCCTCACTAAGGGAGAGAAAAGACTGGCCTATACCGGGGGGTGGAAAGCTACGACCATGGAGGGGGAGGTGCGCTTTCTTTTCATAATAAAACTGAACCCATTAACAATAACAGTGAACATTAACAGTGAACCATGAACCCATGTCTTGGTTCGCTTGGCCGGAGCTAGCGAGCAGCGGGGCCAGGGGCCCAACCCGGCCCCCTGCTCCGCACCCCACCGTCCCCGGCCCCGGGAACACAAGAGGCAACAAGAGGACCAGCCGTGGCAGGCGCCCTGGTCGCCATCCGCGCCAACGGGACCTCCGGTCCGTCAACCATAACTATCCACCTGGCACGAGTGGCGAAACAGGGCTACAGATCCCCAATACAGTGCAATCAAAAAGCGAGCCTGACCGGGATATGACCACGGACCCGGAGAAGAGTTCCTGCGTGGCCCTTCCTTGTCATATTTTGTCACAACAGTCCTGAGTCCAGGTCGGTCAGAGACACCGGGGACCGGGACTGCGGGAACCCAAGACGTTGGTGAGCCCCGGTGCTCCCAGGAACCGCCAGTCTAACCTGACACGTAGTATGTGGCTCCCACAGGATGGTGCCTGGTCCAGGACAGGAAGGTAAAAATCCAATGACCAATGACAAAGGTGTATGACGCCGTCAGGGCCACGAGGTCAAGGCTTCTAATTCTGCTGAACGTGTTGGGGCCGTCGTCTGCCCCTCCGGTTCTCCGGTCTGCGCGGTCTATCATCCACGCGTCTCGGGCGCACGGGCCCGAATTCTCCAGCGCCTAAGCCAGGCGATAGCCAGTTCTTGATGGGAAAAGCCGGGAGATCAAGGAACCCGAAAAGTTCAGGAAGCTGGGAGGGGGAGCGCAGCAAGAAGACCCTGCCCCGTCTCGTAACCACCAGATGGAATGGGTGTCCCCACCTGTATGTGGCCCCCGATTCTTTGATCTTATCCAGTAGCGGTCTGAGGATCCGCCGCATCTGTAGGGTCCGCCTGGCCAGATCAGGTAGTAGAGAAACTGTAGCGCCCTGATAGCTTAGGGGCCCCTTTTCCCAGGCCTTCCTCATAATTTCTTCTTTGATTCTGTAGTAATGAATACGGCAGACTATATCTCTCGGCCGAGATGGGTCTAGCGGGCTTTGGCCGGGCGCTCTGTGTATTCTATCTATTTCAATATGCTCGTCTCGCCTCCGCCCCAAAAGCTCGTTGAAGAGATGTTTGGCGATGTCCTCTAGGCGGTTGTTCTCCGGTGTTTCCGGGAGTCCTCTAATTCGGATGTTGTTTCTCCGTCCCCGATTCTCCATGTCGTCCAGGTGGATCATCATTCTGGCGGTGTGTTGAGTAAGGTCGGTTTGTGTTTGTTGCAGAGTTGCGTTCGCTCTTTCAAGGGCTTCTATGCGCAGTTCTGTTGTTGTTTGTGCCTGCTCCAGAGTCTGAACTCTATCGGTAACTTCCGAGACGGACCTTGTTACTTCCTCGAGCTCCCGTCTAAATAGGGACTCCATTCTGTTAGTGTAGTTTTCAAAGTCCTTTCTCGAAGGCAGGAACTTCAGAAGGACCTCCAGGTTGTATTGCGCCGAGGGAACCCGGTCAGGAGTAGCAACGACCGGAGATGTGGACGCATGCGATCCGGGCGAGGGCCCCGGCGAAAATGACTCTGCGGCTTGACAATTCTGGCTTGGCGATAGCCCGGATCCCGGGCACAATGGTGCGGCCGCCCCCTGCACCACCCCGCCGGAGGGGGGCGCCCCAGAGGCCATGGTGCCGCATCTTGGGGGGGGTCCCGCAATTTGGGTGGCAATGCCTGCCCCATGCGCCTTCCACAAGGAGCTGGTCCCCGGTAATTCACCCCGGTCAGCCAAAGTCAGTTGGGGGTGGAGCTGTGTTGGTGACTTGAAAGGGGGACCCCCGGAGCCCGCCGCTTGGGGCCAATCGCCGGATGATGCCCATGATTCCCTATCGCTCTGTGGGCTTGACACGGTGCTCATCTGGGGGCCAGGAGACCTCTTGTTTAAATCTGATTTTGACCAGCTGGGGAACCTGGGATGGGGAGGCGCTGCGTTCATGTATGGTGACTGCCACTGTGTGGGGCCCTCATCGCTCCTCTGCTCAGGTTGCAGTGGCTGGGGCAGCTCATATGCCCAGGCATCATCTCCCGGGAGGGCCACAGGGGGGGTGCCTGCATCCAGCAGTGACAAGGAACCCTCAGCTTCCTCATCTGCCCGTGGGGACTGGGGCTCTTCCCCGCCTGTCAGCCGCACACCGCTGCTGTCAGCGGCTCCCTCATCTGCCCGGGAGGACCGGGGCTCTTCCCCGCCTGTCAGCCGCACACCGCTGCTGTCAGCGGCTTCTGACAGTCTGCCCTCTGCTCCGCGGGGCTTAGTCAGCAGCCGTCGCTCATCTGTCACGTCGGGCGGGGCCTCTGCCGGCTTCCTCGTCACCTGCAGCTCCACAGCCTCAGCCGCTCTCGATGTCTCCCCGCTCGGTGGTGACACGCCGCCATTTTCTTCCTCTCCCGCAGACGCGCCGCCTCGAGGGTCCACACACCCGGCTCCTGGTAAGTCCACCGACCTCCGCATCTCGCCTCCTGTCTTCTCCCCTGGTACTTCTGGGGTCAGCTCGCGGTGGCCTCACATGCGTGCAGGCTCCTCAGCTCCCCCGGGCACGGCGTCCCGCTCCCGCCTCTCTCCCTCGGGCGCCATATTGCGGCCCTTCCTCCGCGATCCTGCAGCCTCGTCTGGTGGAAAGAATTGTAGGATTTTTGTGGATCTGACGGCTCCAGACGATGCCCTGCTCTTCTTCCGTTTAGACATGGGTCTAATAGGGACTGGATATTGGGTATTACTGTAAAAATAGCAGGTTAGGCGCAGAGCTCCCAAAACCCACGTCCTCACACAGCCATAGCGTAACCACGCCCCCCCCCCCCTTATATTTTTTTTTTTTTTTTATCAAATCAGTGTGTGACCTCTCCTGGCTTATTTAAATACATTTTTGAAAACTTTTTTGATTTTTTTCAATTTTCATGCAGAATTGTCATTACAGGTCTGGTATTAAAGTGTTAATGTCACAATGTAATAACAATGTCATTCCATGTTTTCGCTTTGTAACTGGTGGATATGTGTTCAAAAACGGACTTTAATCACACAGCTTCTGGCGCTCTGGGCTACAGCGACCCAATTTTGAGCACTGGCGCTGTGTGAGGCTGTTTTTTTGATGAATATGATTTGAGTTGCTCACACTGACCAGTCGCTACCGTTCGCTCCCATATAGCTCTGTACTGGTGTTATAGCGACTCACACATCAAATTCATCAATGCCGGCCATGTTACTACAGCGACTGAGGCGCTCTGTAATAGCGACTCACGGCCGATCAGAGCAACCACTAGCGGTCACTCTTTGCGCCGCTGTACAGATGATGAATTAGCCTGCCCGTCTAGGCAGCAGCACAGTTCGTTTGCTGGCAAAGGAAGAAGCCTCCCAGGTGCTCAAAGATGGCCGTGACCAGGAAATGGGTGAGGCAGCATCTTAGCTTTGAGTGGATACAGAGCAAATGTGCTGACAATGATTCAGGAATATACATGCAGATTATACATGCAGAGGGAATTTTGGGGAGTTTTGTTTTAAAGTTGGGAGGGGAGTGTTCAAAAAATATATTTATTTGATATATATTTATTTGCGTTATTTCACTTTGTAAGCATATTATTGTAATGTAGTAACTGCAGATTTTTTTAGTGCAAAATATTTATTGGGAAACTGTGATGTTTATCTTTTCAAGACTAAAGCAGGTTTTCACACTTTTTTGATTGAAAACTGGAAGAGGTTCAAACGCAAGCAGCATTTGCCCTTCAGCGCAATCACAATGTAGCGCAAAGATGTCTACAGACAGCCCAGATAAAGCGAAGAAAAAGTGAAACAAATTCCAAGATTTTGCTGAAGGGGTTCTAGTTTCCGTGTTTATTGGTGTTCAGAATGGGAAAAAGACGAGCTTTCGGAACGGGTGCCCTTCGTCGGGTCAGGCTTGTATACTGGCTCAGGCTCCCTTTGCAACTGGAGGCGCTTTCCTTTCATTTAGAAGTCACTAACCTCTGGAGCGGTGAGAGCTGTTCGCGGTGTGATATGTGACATGCTGTTTTTAATCTTTTATCTTGTGAGTACAATTTATGGCAATAAAGCAGGTTTCTATTTAGCAGTGTTGCACTAGATTCTCTCTTCTATTATTGTTTTGCATGGCATCTGGAGTGTTTTGGCCCTTGGAGCTTTTAGCTTTGAAAGATTAACCCTTTTAGCCATATGCCTATATTAAAGGATAGCTGAAATCACGCTTATTACGATCTCCTGCAGTTGAGAATAACCAGCTTTCATATCCTTTGGAGTGCTCATATATCTTTATTGGAGAATCTTGCATTGATATATTGAATTGCAAATATCCCATTTTTTGATCTGGTAAGAGACGGGCACGAGACGGTGGATCACACGCATGTTTATTTTTGGACACTTATCACGTATTTCAATTTATTTAAAAGCTCTGTGTTTTTTCACAATATTTTTGGCTTAGAGGCTGATTCATTACTAGCGCCAGGTATTGGCAGATGAGCGTCTGTATAGCAGCGCTTAGAGCGACCGCTAGTAGATGCTGTGATCGGCTATCGGGCGTTGTAACAGAGCGTCTTAGTTGCTCTAGTAACCTGGCCGGTATTGATGAATGAGATGTATGTTGGGCGCTGTAACACCAGTACAGCGTTGCAGGGAGCAAAATGTAGCGCCAGCTCAGTGCAACCGACTCTCAGCAACTCACATCATATAAAAAAAAAAAAAACAGACACACACAGCGTCGCTGCTCTGGATCTGGTCACTATAGCATAGAGCGCCAGACGCTGTGTGATTAAAAACACATGGAATTACATTGTTGTAACATTGTGACATTAATACTTTAATGCCTGACCTGTAATGACAATTCTGCATAAAAAATCTGAAAAGTTTTCAAAAATGACTTTTTCTAGGCCAGGAGAGGTGACACAATGATTTGAGAGAAAAAAAAAATTAAAAACAAAAAACAGAAGAAAAGGAGCAGCCACTGAAATGTATAGGAGAGCGACAGGTAGCATCAGGTAATACCTGGCGCTCTGAAAGCTAGAGCACCAGCGCTATACGCTGAGCTGCCTGTATTGATGAATTGGATGCTACATGGCACTGTTAGAGTCGCTCACCAGAATCGCCTTCATAAATGTGGTATTGCGTACAACGCCTGGCGTTCACCAGACGCTGCCTGCCACTACGAGGCACTACCTGCCGCTATCCCTTGATGAATAAACCCCTTAGTTTCTGGTTAGGTCTTATTTTTGGAGAAACAGGGTAAGTGCTAGAAAATGAAGCAGGGCCTTGGCAGTGGATATGTTAAAACGTATCACTAAATTGTATTGCCTATATACTACATATTTTTTCTTTTATTTCTGCAAAAGCAGATTTTGTGATTTGCTTTGTGGAAAAATCCTTACCCATATCCACCAGTAGGAGGCACTCTCTTCCCAAATATACACACGATGCCCCTATTTATATGACAAAGCAAAGAAAAGGACATGATATCATGTTTGTAGATACGTGCAAATACAGCTTTGGACAGGGCAGACACACTGGAATGTCAAGCCAACGGGCTAATGATGTATTGCTTTTCCCAACCCCACAACTTTATGGTATAGCAAAGGTGGACACTTTCTACACTTTGGTGGTATATCGTGAAATTGTATATTATTAAAAATCTATATAAACTATCAAATCCATATGAAATTTGGCTAATGAAAGAAGGTTTAATTTATACACTTGAACAGATTAAAACCTGCCCCCCACCTGATTTTCCCCCCCTTCCACCATCCAGCATATTTATATGGATTATTATCATTGGGCCATTTTTTTCGTGATAGTGCGATAGTGCTCCTTTAAGATGGCTTATGCACCATAAAGCATCTATCAGCGACTCTTCCTTTTTAACATTATTAGAATTTTGCATAGTGTTAAAGGATATGTCTGGGCAAAAATAATTGATTCTCCTCAATGAAACAGATGGAACTCAGTATGTGTGACTCTTTTCTGGTTCAGGTACTAACTCCAGTTGGAGGCCAATATCGAGCCCCTGTTGACATCAGGTCCACATGTAGGTAAGAGTGTCAGCATGTTCAAGTTCAACAACTGGTCTTTATCACTGACAGTTATCTACACAGCAATTTACAGTAGGTCCAACGATTACTCAGGGTCTCCCATTCTCTAGTCCTGTGCTTGATTGGCACACACCTGGTGTCTAAATGGCCCCTTTCCCTGTTCCTTTCAGAGGGGGCAACACAACCTCAGCATGGTTTTCTCCTTCTCAAGAAGTCAGGGAAGCGCAAAACTGCCCCTCTACCCCATTCTTTTCAGAGGGGGGGTACTACTCTGGCCAGCCAGTCCAAAGTCTCTCCAGAAGGTCAGTCTAGCGTGTCTTTCTAGTCCCTCAGCCGGAATCCATTCTCCAAGGCCACAGGGATTTCACACATCAGCCCTTCTCTCTGTTCCATTCACAGGGGATACTCTCCTGCTTCTGGGGTAAATGCCACACTCGCCTAGATGTGTCCAGGCTTTTATATTGGACCAATATCCTGGGTTTTGGTCTGTCCCCATGAGGCACCCTGGTCTGGGGTTTCCCACTGTGTAAAAACCCCCAGAACGCCAAGCTAACTCACCTTAGCTCGGCATGTCCAGTCAGCTTCTGCCATTGTGCATATTAATACACAGATAGAGAAGCTAAATGGAATCTCTAGCTGCACTTACGAGCAGCGCACAGGGTCACTTCCTCTCTTCAGCTGTGCGCCGACACGCACAGCCATTCAGTTGAGGCGGGTGGGGCCGTGCACAGCCAAGAAGAAGGGCGAGTGATGCCAGTGCCAGCCACGCATGAGCTGTGAGATTGGGGGAAAAGGTGAGTTTACTGGGAGCCCGCAAAGGGGGGGGGGGGTTCACACAGCAGGGCATCCCAGTTGGGGAGTTAGCCTGCCCTGGAATCTCATAGACTTCAGGGTGGGTGTTGGTCCACTTTAAAAAGGACTAGAACCATCTTGTTTAGACTGGCTTCCCCTGCTCTGGGCCCTACCACTTATGCCTGTGTAGCAAGAGTGAAATCTAGTATCCGCATCCCCTTAGTACGGCCTCTACGGCCTATATTCCTCACCTTCTAAAAACTGCTAGTACCATGTTAAGAGCAGAAGTGTGTGATGCTGGCAAAAAAGGGCATTAGTAAAGGCATGACAAGCGAGTAAGCAATGGACTGTAGTCAAATCATCCTTTTTCACACCAAAACCCTGGTAATCTAGAATCTAAAAGACTTATGTATGCTCACCTCAGGATTTGATCCCATGGTGCATGTGTGGGCCTCTGACACCATCCCCAGCACTCCTCTATCTGGTGCGTGCACCAGCCACAAACATCTGAATGTCTGGTAGAGTGGCCAGCAGTAGGTACCGACAATCATTCCATTCAGAACTCATCGGTAGGCATGAATATTTATGATTGCTGACAGTTTTTCTGAGGTTGTGCTTGCACCATGGGAGTATGAAGTGAGGTAAGGAAACAGTCTGTCCTCGGGGTTTCACACAGAGGGACATAAATGCTTTGCTCTTCTGACATACTCTGCAGCAGTGCTGGACTGGCCATTGGAGGATCTGAAAGAGAGCCGCAAGCACTGACCCAAGGCCAACATCAAGATCACGTCCAAGACCAACACAGTGATTTTAGTTTGTCTGAAGTGTTCTGTTACTTTTCGTGTTTTATTAAATAATAGACATTGTATTTTATATTGTGTAATAATCTAATTGTGTTTTGCTCTGTGACTGATTTTGCATTACTTATATATAGCTGAAGGGTGGTCCCAGGAATGATTTCCTCTGGTGGGCCCAATAATGCTTTCCTCTGGTAGCCCAATAATGCTTTCCTCTGGCAGGCCCAATAATGATTTCCTCTAGTATGGCCAAGAATAATTTTCTCTGATGTGCCCCAAGAATGATTTCCTCTGGTAGGCCCCAAAGAATGATTTTCTCTGGTAGGCCCAAGAATGTTTTCCTCTGGTGGACCCAAGAATGTTTTTCTCTGGCAGGCCCAAGAATGATTTCCTCTGGTGGACCCAAGAATGATTTCCTCTGGTGGACCCAAGAATGATTTCCTTTGGTAGGCCCAAGAATGATTTCCTCTGATGTGCCCCACGAATGATTTCCTTTGGTAGGCCCCAAAGAATGATTTTCTCTGGTAGGCCCAAGAATGATTTCCTCTGGTGGACCCAAGAATGATTTCCCCTGGTGGACCCAAGAATAATTTCCTTTGGTAGGCCCAAGAATGATTTCCTTTGGTAGGCCCAAGAATAATTTCCTCTGATGTGCCCCACGAATGATTTCCTTTGGTAGGCCCCAAAGAATGATTTTCTCTGGTAGGCCCAAGAATGATTTCCTCTGGTGGACCCAAGAATGATTTCCCCTGGTGGACCCAAGAATGATTTCCTTTGGTAGGCCCAAGAATAATTTCCTCTGATGTGCCCCACGAATGATTTCCTTTGGTAGGCCCCAAAGAATGATTTTCTCTAGTAGGCCCAAGAATGATTTCCTCTGGTGGACCCAAGAATGATTTCCCCTGGTGGACCCAAGAATGATTTCCTTTGGTAGGCCCAAGAATAATTTCCTCTGATGTGCCCCACGAATGATTTCCTTTGGTAGGCCCCAAAGAATGATTTTCTCTGGTAGGCCCAAGAATGATTTCCTCTGCTGGACCCAAGAATGATTTCCTCTGGTGGCCCAAATAATGTTTTCCTCTGGGAGTTGAAAATGTGTTGCAGCCCTACTGTACTCCTGATAAATGGCAGAAGCAGTGCAGGGATGTTTTAAACTTTAAACAACTTTTACTAGAGCAATTTAATGTATCCTAAGGCACAGAGGTGCTAAGTCAGTGCCCCCCTTAGTTGTGCTATCTTGCAAGTCTTGGCCTGCCCTTTAGGCTACTTCCACGCTGAGGTATCTCTGCGGGATTGCAATCCGTTTGCAATAAAGAGCGACAATGGTACTCTTAAAACGTTACTGAGCCCAGAAAAAAAAACAGGCACTTACCTTCACTCTAGCCAGTCCGACGCTCTGAAATGTCCTGGTTTCAGAGAATGGCGCTCTCAGTGCTTCATGTGCTGCCCGCCCCTCTATTGCAATGAATGGACAGAGCGCAAGATCTGGTGGAAGCAGCTGGCCACAGACTAAACAGCCCACCGCTTCCCCCTGCCGCCCCGCCTCCACAAAAAATTTTTTTTTTATAAATGCATGTGGCCCCTCTTTAAGCCTTACCAATCATAGGGCCCCCTGCTATTATAAGCCCTTCTGCCCTAAAGCTTACCACCGGCCCATAGTATAGGCCGCCAGGCTCATCCACACCACCATGCCCATTAGTAGTGTGGGTAATGACCATTAAACTGGTATAGGGGTCCATGGGACCCTTACCAGTTCAAAGCAAGTGTCAAAAATTAAAAACACAACACACTGTTTGAAAAAAATAATGTATTATTCTAAATTGACTTTTACTTACCTTTCTATGTCCTGGGTCCAGCGCAGCAAGACTTACATTTATGCTGGCCGAGTGTCTAATGATGCTCCGAGGTGGGGGGGCCTCTCTGGGATCTCCGGCATGTGACTTACACATTGCAGGAGGGGAGGGGCATGGAGGGGTTTCCTGAGAAACCCCCTCCATGCCCCTCCCCTTCTGTGAGGATGTAGTCACGTGGGGGAAATCCCAGAGAGGCTCCACCTCTCAGAATAAAAGGCAGCTCCCCCTTCACTTGGTAAAAGGGGGATGAAGGAAGGGGGGATCTTTTGTTGCCATGCTATCACTAATGATGGCTGTCAGCGCCAAAGAGTATGCTGGAGGGGCAGAGAAGAGATGAGGACACCTGTCCGAGGAACACAAATTGAGGTGCTGGATCGGAGGAGGATCCCGTGTGCCGCAGGAAGAAACAAAGAAAATGGGGGCCGAAAAGAAGTTAAATTTAGAACATCAACATATTTTTGTGTTGTGGTGACCCCTAGACACGGATGGTTGACTTTTCTTTTTGGGGGGGGGGGCATGCGTAAAATGGAAAAAACATTCCATCATTCTCATTGATAAAAAAATCATGTCGGCTTTAGCTGTATGGTTTTTGTCAATGAAAACTCAATGAAAGTGATTCATTAAACCATCAAAATCTCGAATGAAAGTAAGAATTCTCGCTTCCTTCTGCCCGAACAAAATAATCTCGGAAGGAGCTTCGAATCAGGTGAGTTGCCTGAATTCACGTCAGCGAGTTACATTGGAACCCGGGCGTTTCTTGCCATTGGCTCTGAATCAAGCTTTATGAGCACTGGTTATGGTTTTTGTAGAAGTGATATTTGAATGTTTGCAGCAACTTCGTTTTTGTGTCACCTTAGAACTGTATGGGTACTGGAGATGTAGTTTATGGCCCCCATAAAAGTCCAATAAAATCGAATATAAAACATTTAAACTGGAACCTGGCAGTGTATGACAGACCTTACTATCAGTGATCTAACTGCTGAATCTGCATCTTAGCTCATGAAGTTCAGAAGTTCAGAGCAAGTTACACATTGCTTATCTGATTAATAAACTAGTAGCAATAATTACTTATATACAGTGGGTTAAAGGGAAATTCCATCTATCTGTCTGAAGAGTCCCACCCAAGTTGTGCCTATTACCATCCTATATCATCCAGTTTTCTTAAAGTGGCACTCTGACATAGTGCCAGCAAGTCAAATGCATGCTCTATTTTTAGAAACTAATAGGTTGTATTTTACTGTACTACTGGGCAAGTGCATTTTTCTCTCAGCACGGGTGTAACTAAAGGAGGCCTTAACCCCACTGCAGCACCCTAATCCCCCCCCCCAGCTGCTCCAGAAATGTCTAGCTCTGTAATATGCATGCAATACATTTTGGTATATAGCCACAGCCGGTTATATATCGGTCACTCCGCAGGACATACAACTTCAAAGTTCAACACCAAAAGTGTTATATTTCCATTGAGGTGTGTTTATCCCACAACCTTATAAGTATAAAACACGTACCAGATTTCTTTAGAAAAGACGCCTTGAAATCAATAGCAAATAATTTAGTTCCTCCTTAAGGATTGGGATCTGCTACTTTCAAATTCATCCACTTTTTCACTTCTTAATGGCAATAAAAACGGGTCTTGTGATATTTTTACATCAAGCATTCGTATGTGTTGGAGCTCTGCACCTACCAGAAGCTGAAAGAAGGTGATCCGAACCCCAGATCCAGGATTTTTCGGGATGTCCAGGTGCAGGAAGAGCCGGCCGGTGGCGAGGAATGCCATCCAGGCAAAATTGAATCATTCTTCGCTGGCATACAGCAGAACGGCACCGAGAAGGCAGGTCCCAAGATGGCGGACGGGACAGGAGCGGTGCGCAGACAACGGGCGGAGGAGGACCCGGACCCCCTGCGCAGCCGGGAGAGGTCAGAGGCTAGGGAGCTTGCCCCCTTAGGCCAGCGGAGGCCAGGCAGCACATTGCCAGAAGCCGAGGCGCGTGCTGAGATAGGAGAGCGAAGGAGTGCGTCAGCGCGTCAGGAGGTCTCTGCCGCTCCAGCCGGTCGCGGCCGCGAGGTACCCGGCAGAGCAAGGCGGGGGGGGGGGGGGGGGAGGAGGGGAGAGGGGCATCATCGCCCTGCATGCAGGCCCTACCATCTCCAGGGCAGGGGAGAGAGGAGCCTGACAGTGCCCCGTTCAGCTGCAGTGAAAAGTGGAAGGAAGCGGGGGCAGAACTGGGCAAACGGAACTCGGGAGAAGACCTGGTGGGGGCAAGATTACACCATGACAGCGGCGGACGGGGGTGCTGTGGGGAACACGGTCCCCATAAGTGGCAGATGGATGTGGAGGAGCCCCAGGGGAAAACTATGGCTCAATCCCTTGGTGCAGGGGGACTCAAGAGAAGTCAAATGGATGTCCAGAGCACAGATAATCAGAAGAGAGCCCCCAGCTTAGAGGATATGGGATGTCATCGAGGTGGAGGAGCTGATTGGATTGAGAGGGCCCCTAATAAGGAATCCAGAATAGTTGTGATGGCGGAGCTGCACCCCCCTCGCCACAGCAACGAATTATATTTCTCTGATGCAGAGAGCACCTGCATGTGGAACTCCTGACAGAGCACCCAAGCAGGGAAGCACCGACCAACGATCTACCGAAGCCACCCCAGTGCTGTTGCCCAGGGAGAGTCCACATTCGCATGACTCTGACAGGCCCGACATTGGTGAGGCCCGACCGATCGGCGGGATGAGTTCGGCGTTCTCCGATGAACCTATTGGCCAAGCGTCCCTGCCGTCCCCTACCTGGTCCCAGGCTGCGATAGATTCTCCAGATCCTACTGGCTGTGGTTCTCAGCTCAAGGAGCAGTATAATCTCGACATACTGTTGAAGTTCTTGCCATCGTGGAGGGACTTTGAGAATTACACTAATCGCATGGAATCCCTTTTGAGAAGAGAGCTTGAGGAGGTCACGAGATCGGTCTCTGAAGTATCTAAGGTTCCCTTGAACAGCAGCAGGTTACCACGATCAGCGCCTGGGTGTACATGAGAGGGCGCAGACAGCACTGCAGCATTGCAGCACTGCAGGACGCTAACCAACAAACCGTGAGAACCTTGATGCACCTAGATGATTTGGAGAATTGAAGCCGCAGGAACAACATCCGGATCCGCGGGCTACCGGAAACATCTGGGAATAATAATCTCGGTGATACCATCACTGCAATATTCAATGATGTCCTGGGCAAACTGCTAGAGGAACACATTGAGATCGACAGGGTTCACAGAGCGCCTGGCCCGCGCTCTGCCGGTCCCGCAAAACCAAGAGATGTGGTGTGTCGAGTGCATTTCAACCAAGTTAAGGAAGAGATCATGCGAAAAGCATGGGAAAAAGGGCCCACCCTCTACAGAGGATCGCAAATAACCCTGCTGCCTGACCTGGCCAGACGCACCCTCCAGATGTGCCGTGTCATGAAGCCATTGCTGGAAGCTATCAAATCCAGCAGTGCAACATACAGATGGGGACACCCCTTCCATTTGGTGGTCAAGAAGAGGGGTCGACTGTTCGTTCTGCGGTCCCATGCACAGCTCTCGGACCTCTTCCACTTCCTGGGAATCCCAAAGATACAGCTGGAGGACTGGATGTCTCCTGCGCTGGGGGATTTTGAGGGCCCGCGTCTTGGAGAGCCTCGGTTCCAGAGAGCCAGGGCTAGGGGCGTGGGGCGGCGTCAAGCAGCCCAATAATGCCTGGATACATCCTGGATGACTAGTCTGTGACTATCCGCCATGTGTGTCCTTCGTGAAGAATTGCGGAATCTCTTCCCGGCGACATGAAGTGTATCGTGCAGACGTGAGGAGCCCAACTTTTTCTTGTTCTTTTTTCCCTGCTCGCCTCCCTTGCCCCCCCTCTTTGAGTGCCCTTTCCCCTCATGGTGCTCTTCGGCCTCCGAGGCTGAGTGGCTCCCTGGTGACTTACACTGAAGCACTCCCAGTGATTATGAGTGGCTGGCTCTTCTCCCGGGACTGGACCTTAGCCCTGTGGAATAATCTTGCCACTCTTCCCGGACATACGGATCGGAAACCCGGAACTACGTTGGAGTACCCCCAAGACTGCACAATAACCAGACAGTGGCACTTGTTAAGGCGGCCCGGTCGTTGCTGGGGCGGCGCTGGTGGGTTGGGCCGACGTGATTTTTTTGGTCGGCCCACCCTCGCGGCAGTTGTCCTCGGCCCTGGGATTGCCAATTTGAGGGCCAAGAATTGGTCTGGGGTGTGACGGGGGGTTCTCCGGTCTTGTTGGAGGGATGGGGGTGTTGGAGTGCGAGCCCCGTCCACCTCGCCTAGGGTTTGGTCCTTATGGTGTGATCTCCCTGGCCTGGTGATGTGCCCTGCGCGGCAGGTTTCAGCTATCTGGACGGTAAGGAGGCGCTGCACCGAGCGACTGGCTGGAGTGGTACTGGAGCTCGAGTTCTTGTTCTGGGGCAGGCGGGGGGCCCCCGCTCGCTCGAGATAGTTGGATTCGGGGGTGGTCTGGGGGGTCGTGCCGTGTGGACAGGCTGATGTGACTTCTCCTTTGGTCTGTCGGCGGTGCGGCTCGCCCCAGGCCCTCCCCCCATTGTAGTTATGCCTGTGCGGTGGTGGGTGGAGAGGCGGGTTCGATGGGATACCCTCGCTGCCGACGGCTCCATGGGTGGGAGCGGGCGGCGGGGAGGCATCTGGGCATAAGTGGGGCGGTTAATGTTGTTACATCTACATGTTAAGGTTTTGGATATGCTTGATAATGGTTGTGGGTGGGAGGTGCGGTTGGTTGCCTATAATGTATGTGCAGGAGAGTGCATCTCCAGGTCTCCGACTGTAGCCTTCCACTTTTCCCCCAGTAGGCCGGTTCGTTTACTGCTTTCGGAGAAATCAGCGAACATTAGCATTTGCACTCTTTTTTCTTGTATATTCTTCGTATATTTTCTTTCCTTCCTCTCCTTTCCTTCTTCTCCTCTAATCTTCTATCCCTTGATCCCTTAATTGTCCCCTTCTGTCACCTCCCTCCTCTTGCTTAACGTCCCCCCTTGTTCTCTACCCGTTTTCACCCTCTCTTTTTGGTGGTGGGGGCGCGCGGGCCATGGCGGAACTAATATTAGGCTCCTTTAATGTCAAGGGGCTAAATACCCCGGAGAACCGATCACAGGTGCTGTATGACATGCATAAACAGAGAGTGGCTATCCTACTTCTCCAAGAGACGCATTTTAAAGCGGGCCATGTCCTTGTTATTAAGAACCGCTACTACTCCTCCTGGCATCACACCCCCAACCCTAATATTAAGGCTACAGGGGTCTCAATTGCCATACACAAATCTTTCCCCCATAAAGTGTTAGATCTTAAGGTGGACCCAAATGGGTGGTTTATATTTCTGAAAGTCGAATTGTTTACTAGAAAGTATACAATAGCCAATATTTACGCCCCAGATACTGAGCAAGTTAGCTTTTGCATGAAGACGCTTGGGATGCTAGCGGAATTTTCTGAAGATTCCTATGCAACCCGAGCTGGACACTTCCTCGGACGGGTCTGCAGTGTCCCTGAGTAAAAGAAATAGGCTGAAGAAACTGCTCACGGATATGCAGTTGGTGGATCCTTGGCGGGTGTTGCATGGACGCGATAAAGACTTCACGTTTTTCTCAGCCGCAAGGAATTCATATAGCAGGATTGACTACCTTTTCCTTAATCATCATGCTATGGAGTGGGCACCACGTGCATGGATCGGCCAGATATTATGGTCAGACCATGCTCCTTTCTGTCGGTGGTATTGCCCGGCCTTTACTCTAAAAATTGGAGTTGGAGGCTTAATATTAACCTGCTGGGGGATGCCGCATGCCTGTCAGGGGTAAAGGAAGTCTTGACTGAATTTCTAAGGAACCATGAGCAGGATACTACGCCCCTCCCGTATCAATGGGAAGCGTTAAAATGTGTGATCAGGGGTGAACTCATTAAACATGGAACCAGATTAAAAAGAGAACGAGCTTCCCTGTTAACCCAGACAGTGCAGAAGATCCAGATCTTGGAGCGTGACCATAAAAAAAGCCCATCTAGCGCTGTACTTGTGGATCTGATGAAGGCCAGAGACAAATTGCAGGGTTTATATAATCAAGCTTACTTGAGATTTAGGGAGAGACAGAAGGTGCTTTTCTACAAGTCCGCAGATAAATGCGGACGGCTGCTCACCAGGGCATTGCACCCCAGGCTTGCAGCCACATATATTCCCCACATCAGGGGGCCCCAGGGAGAGCTAGCCGTAATCCCCTCCCAAATTGTAAATAGCTTTAGAGATTATTATCAATCCTTATACAACCTGCAACAAGATGGCAGCACCATCATGGAAACGGAGCCGCCAGAGTCGGTTACAGATTATATACACAATACGCCACTCCCTGCGATACCTGGCGAGGAGGCTGAGGCTTTGGAGGATCCTTTTTCTGTGCAGGAGGTTACTAGGGCAATCAAAGAAACACCACAGGGTAAGAGCCCAAGGGCGGATGGCTTTACCCCTAAATTTTACAAGCAATTTGGAACGCAGTTAGTACCCTTCCTGACCAGGGTCTTCAACTCTATTGGGCCAGAATGTGGGTTCCCTAGGCAATCCCTAGAAGCGATAATCTCAGTTCTCCCAAAGCCAGGGAAGGACCCCTCATTATGTAGCAGCTACAGGCCGGTCTCCCTCATAAATGTAGACATCAAGCTATATGCTAGGCTTAAGTCTATTCTCCCAGGCCTGATAGACCAGGACCAGGCTGGCTTTGTTCCTGGGCGGGAGGCGCGGGACAACACCAACAAGCTCTTTGACTTAATAGCTCACGCTAAGAAAGAGAGAGCCCAGATGTGCCTTCTCTCATGTGAGAGAAGGCATTTGATAGAGTCGACAGGATGTTTCTTAAAGTGTCTCTGCGGCAGCTTGGTGTTGGTCCGCTACTCCTGTCCAGGATCCTGGCGCTGTATTCTGAGCCAACAGCGAAAGTGAGGGTCAATGGTCTCCTCTCCTCTTCCTTTAGGATTGGCAATGGCACACGACAGGGTTGCCAATTGTCTCCACTACTTTACGTTATTACAATGGAGCATCTTGCTGTGGCCATAAGACAGAATCCGGACATAAGGGGTATAGTGGCAGGGGGACAGGAATATAAGGCTTCCTTATATGCAGATGATCTGCTCTTACACTTGACTGGCCCGCTGACCTCCTTCCCAGCGGCCCTCAAAGAGTTTGAGAGATTCGGTCAAGTGAGCAATTTTAATTTAATTTACTACAATAAATCAGAAGCGCTTAACATTTCCCTCACTAACCAGATGGTGGAACAGCTTAAAGCAAATTTCGCATTTAAGTGGCAATCCCACTCGATTAAATACCTCGGGGTGCAGATCCCCTCTGACCTTTCACGTCTATATGAGCTAAACTACTCCCCCTTGCTCCTAAAGTCCATGACCGAGCTGATTGCTTACGATAAATGGCATTTTACCTGGTTTGGAAGGATCAATGTGATAAAAATGGATATCCTCCCTAAATTTTTATATATTTTCCAAACGGTGCCTATCCACCTACCTAACAGTTTCTTTAAGAAGATAAAGATGGCCTTTTTAAGGTTTGTGTGGGGTACAAGGAAACCCTGGGATAAGATTCAGCACTCTAACCAGGCTTAAATCGGAGGTTGGGGGGTCGGCCTTCCTGATCTGAAAACCTACCATAATGCGGTTATTACGCTTCGTATACTTGACTGGACCCAGAGGGAGGAAGGGAAGCAGTGGGTCAGATTAGAGAAGGCGATTACCCCAATTAGTCTTGTGTCTCTGCCATGGGACAGTTTTTGATGGCTTGGGACATGTTAGCCAGGAAGAAGGCCATGGTCAACAGCCCAGGCCCCGTAACACCTCTCTTCGATAATTATGCCTTTGAGCCAGAAATGCGGGCCAGAAAATTTCTGGTTTGGGAAGCTCCATCCAATATTACAATAGGCAGTATTTTGCGCACAGGCGGGCCTCCAACTTTAGACGAAATAGGGGAGGGGGCTCCGGGACAGCATATCTCGTGGTTCCTCTACAGGCAATTGAAAGCATTTGTAATGAAACAGGATCTGGTGGAACAAGGTAGGTTACCCTTAACGCGACTGGAGCGCATCCTTGCTCAGGCCCCCCCCAGCTCGCACGTGGTCTCTGTCCCTTACAGGACCCTGCTGGAGGCATCGCATGACTCCCCACCGGGATTCATCAGGAAATGGGAGGACGAGCTGGGGATAACTGTGTCTGGGGAAGACCTTACCAAGATTTATCTGTACACTCACAAATCAGCAGTTCCGTGCGTAGCTCAGGAGAGGAATTTCAAGGTCTTAACACGATGGTATAGATGTCCAGCTGACCTGAGTAAGTTGCCTCTCCCTCAGATAGATGCTGGAGATGCCTGGAGGGAACTGGGAATATGGCCCACATTTGGTGGGGCTGTCCGCCAATTAAGGCGCTGTGGGGAAAAGTCCTGTCAATCTACAACAACATCACAGGAGAGGCAGTACAGAACTCTCCACAACTGGATCTGTTGTCACTTCTTCCTGGCTCTCTCTCCCATGGTAAGAAAGGGGTACTGAGACATTTCCTGACAGCATTAAGAGCTGTCATCCCTAGGCGATGGAACTCCATGGTGCCACCATCATTTGCTGAATGGGTGCAAGAGGTCGAGACCATTCGCCGTATGGAAGAGATGATCTCGGAATCAGAGGACACATGGGAGAGACACTATGCAACGTGGGCAGGCTGGATGGACTATAGAGATAACCGCCTACAGGTGTAGACTCATGGAGGGGTCGTGGGTTGGCGTGCCTCTGCCTCTGCCCCTGCAGCCTCCGTGCCTTTGCTCTTGCTCTTCCCTCTAACCACCCCTTGCTTTCCCTTGCCCTCTTTTTCCTTTTGTTGTCTCTGCCCCTCTATTTCCCTCAGGTTCTTTACTTCTTATTCATGTCCTTGACGTCCCTAGTCCCCAGGGCTTTCTTGCCTCCCCTCCGCTCTTGGTAGTCGCCTCCTCTCTGGGTTGTATGGTTGGTGCCCAGGGTGGTCTCGCCTCCCGCGGTTCTGGGCCCCTGGCCCCGGTCATTCGGTTGGCCTGGCCCGGCTTGGGGGCCTGACCAAGGGGGGGGGCTGGACACCGGGCCTGCTGCGGCTAATGGGAGTGGTGAGCTTCCTATAATTGATCTAATCAGGTCCTTCACAGGTGGGCGGGGCTGGTCATGTTGTTAACTTTTGAATGCTCTTGGACTGGGACCTAGTCATGAATATATCCCTTCTCTACTTCTTTGGTTCTGTTCTTTGTACTATTTTACTCTTGTTGTAAAACCTAATAAAAAGATATTGAACTAAAAGACAAAAACGCCAACATAGTGTAAAATTGCACAGATTTCTGGTTCAATTGCCCCCACTATGCAATGCTCACCAAATATATCAATAAAATCCAGCATATAGTATTTTTGGGAAGGCAAAGCTGCTGCATCACAATCAGCTCAGGCTCCTACCACTGCATATATGTTTACCCGACGCCTCGGCCTCAGGCTCGGTAATCTCCGTCTTCCTTCGAAAGTCACGTAGTCACTAGGCTCCGCCCGACGTGTTTGGGATGAATTTGAAAGTAGCAGATCCCAATCCTTAAGGAAGAACTAAATTATTTGCTATTGATTGCAAGGTGTTTTTTCTAAAGAAATCTGGTACGTGATTTATACTTATAAGGTGGTGGGATAAACACACCTCAATGGAAATATAACACTTTTGGTGTTGAACTTTGAAGTTGTATGTCCCACGAAGTGACCGATAAATACCGGCTGTGGCTTTATACCAAAACTTGCTTGCATCTTCTTGCGACAGCTGTGGCTACAGTTCTGATATTACTCCTAGCAAGTGGACGTTTAATCTCTAGATTCTAAATTGTTATATTGTTAACTAATAGCGCAACCTTAAATATATTACTTTATATTACTGTAATATGCATGCTGAGATCCAGTCCGCTGTGTCCATGGGTCCAGGGTGTTTCTAATTCACTCTGAATAGTGAACCACCTCCTTAGGATACCCCAGGTGCGTGCACGCCCTGGGAACCATTTCTCAGCTTTCACAGAGTATTATAAAGCAAGTCGTTGCTGGGGCAGCTGCAGGGGAGAAGAGGTAAGTATTCATTTAAGACCAACGTGGATTATCCCTTTATCTGAGTTGGATAGAAGACATACTAAAGCACAAGCGACTGGTGCTTTCTTTCTGTCTTTGAGCAGTAGAATGGGGTGGAGGTGCTATAATGATGGGGTCCCTGACCTCATGGGCCCAAATGCAGTTGATACCCGTGCCAGGGCTGCTTTTAGAAATTGTTGAACCTCCATATAACCTGTCCGGGCCCCTTTCTTACTGCGGCAGGGATTTTAAAGGACTCATAGATTCGGCAATGAGGAGCTGCTGTGGACACAGCCAGGACAGCACATGTCTGCCTTAACACTACTGCCAATAAGAAAGATGTCTGCCCAAATGTCTTCAGCAGACCTCCTTATTTATGGGAATTAGAATATTTTCACAGAGTACCCAAGGCAAAATATCTACCCCAAGAACAAGAACAGAGGTGGGCTGCAATAAATCCCAGAGTCCCTAAATGTGGGGGTACAGGCAAAGGGACAAGGCTGCTATCATGGCAATGGACTGGTGCCCCCTGCAAGAACTGGCCCTGAAAACAGTAATTATGCATGAGCTAACTGATAACAGAAAAGGGGTTCCCTCTTTTGAACCTTAATTCCTCTAGCCCATTTGAGTCCTCAATCGACTCAGGGTCCGTTTACCGTGGTCTGCGCCAAGTTGAAGGTCTGGGGGGGGGGGGGGTGTTGTAGTTGAAATTAGCGCACCAGAGACATATATATCCTCATGAGCAGAACTAAAAAATGGCTGTGCCCCCCTCCCCCAGCAATATCTGTATTGGGCACTGAGACACTTTTTTTTCAGTTTGGCCCTGTGGAACCTACAGCTCTGGTAACAGGGATGGGTGGACGGGGGTAGTGCTGAAACAAGAGGGATGGATGGAGGCAGTGCTGGGAATAAAAGGAATCGATGGTGGAAGAGCTAAGGATGAGGAATGAATAGGGGAAGAGCTAGTAAAAGAGAGATGGGATGGGACAGAGGTGGGAAAAGAGAGATGGGATGGGACAGAGGTGGGAAAAGAGAGATGGGATGGGACAGAGGTGGGAAAAGAGAGATGGGATGGGACAGAGGTGGGAAAGAGAGATGGGATGGGACAGAGGTGGGAAAAGAGAGATGGGATGGGACAGAGGTGGGAAAAGAGAGATGGGATGGCACAGAGGTGGGAAAAGAGAGATGGGATGGCACAGAGGTGGGAAAAGAGAGATGGGATGGCACAGAGGTGGGAAAAGAGAAATGGGATGGCACAGAGGTGGGAAAAGAGAGATGGGATGGCACAGAGGTGGGAAAAGAGAGATGGGATGGCACAGGGGTGGGAAAAGAGAGATGGGATGGCACAGGGGTGGGAAAAGAGAGATGGGGTGGCACAGAGGTGGGAAAAGAGAGATGGGATGGGACAGAGGTGGGAAAAGAGAGATGGGATGGGACAGAGGTGGGAAAAGAGAGATGGGATGGGACAGAGGTGGGAAAAGAGAGATGGGATGGCACAGAGGTGGGAAAAGAGAGATGGGATGGCACAGAGGTGGGAAAAGAGAGATGGGATGGCACAGAGGTGGGAAAAGAGAAATGGGATGGCACAGAGGTGGGAAAAGAGAGATGGGATGGCACAGAGGTGGGAAAAGAGAGATGGGATGGCACAGGGGTGGGAAAAGAGAGATGGGATGGCACAGGGGTGGGAAAAGAGAGATGGGGTGGCACAGAGGTGGGAAAAGAGAGATGGGGTGGCACAGAGGTGGGAAAAGAGAGATGGGGTGGCACAGAGGTGGGAAAAGAAGATGGGATGGCACAGAGGTGGGAAAAGAGAGATGGGATGGCACAGAGGTGGGAAAAGAGAGATGGGATGGCACAGGGGTGGGAAAAGAGAGATGGGATGGCACAGAGGTGGGAAAAGAGAGATGGGATGGCACAGAGGTGGGAAAAGAGAGATGGGATGGCACAGGGGTGGGAAAAGAGAGATGGGATGGCACAGGGGTGGGAAAAGAGAGATGGGGTGGCACAGAGGTGGGAAAAGAGAGATGGGGTGGCACAGAGGTGGGAAAAGAGAGATGGGGTGGCACAGAGGTGGGAAAAGAAGATGGGATGGCACAGAGGTGGGAAAAGAGAGATGGGATGGCACAGAGGTGGGAAAAGAGAGATGGGATGGCACAGGGGTGGGAAAAGAGAGATGGGATGGCACAGGGGTGGGAAAAGAGAGATGGGATGGCACAGGGGTGGGAAAAGAGAGATGGGATGGCACAGAGGTGGGAAAAGAGAGATGGGGTGGCACAGAGGTGGGAAAAGAGAGATGGGATGGCACAGAGGTGGGAAAAGAAGATGGGATGGCACAGAGGTGGGAAAAGAAGATGGGATGGCACAGAGGTGGGAAAAGAAGATGGGATGGCACAGAGGTGGGAAAAGAGAGATGGAATGGCACAGAGGTGGGAAAAGAGAGGTGGGAAAAGAGAGATGGGATGGCACAGAGGTGGGAAAAGAAGATGGGATGGCACAGAGGTGGGAAAAGAGAGATGGGATGGCACAGAGGTGGGAAAAGAGAGATGGGATGGCACAGAGGTGGGAAAAGAGAGATGGGATGGCACAGAGGTGGGAAAAGAGAGATGGGATGGCACAGAGGTGGGAAAAGAGAGATGGGATGGCACAGAGGTGGGAAAAGAGAGATGGGATGGCACAGAGGTGGGAAAAGAGAGATGGGATGGCACAGAGGTGGGAAAAGAGAGATGGGATGGCACAAAGGTGGGAAAAGAGAGATGGGATGGCACAAAGGTGGGAAAAGAGAGATGGGATGGCACAGAGGTGGGAAAAGAGAGATGGGATGGGACTGAGGTGGAAAAAGAGAAATGGGATGGGACAGAGGTGGGAAAAGAGAGATGGGATGGGACAGAGGTGGGAAAAGAGAGATGGGATGGGACAGAGGTGGGAGAAGAGAGATGGGATGGGACAGAGCTGGGAAAAGAGAGATGGGATAAGGCAGAGCTGGGAAAAGAGAGATGGGATGGGACAGAGGTGGGAAAAGAGAGATGGGATGGGACAGAGGTGGGAAAAGAGAGATGGGATGGGACAGAGCTGGGAGAAGAGAGATGGGATGGGACAGAGCTGGGAAAAGAGAGATGGGATGGGACAGAGCTTGGAAAAGAGAGATGGGATGGGACAGAGGTGGGAAAAGAGATATGGGATGAGGCAGAGCTGGGAAAAGAGAGATGGGATGGGACAGAGCTGGGAGAAGAGAGATGGGATGGGGCAGAGCTGGGAGAAGAGAGATGGGATGGGACAGAGCTGTGAAAAGATAGATGGGATGGAACAGAGCTGGGAAAAGATAGATGGGATGGGACAGAGCTGGGAAAAGAGAGTTGAATCTGCAAAGGTGAGTTTTTACAGGTGCCCTGGAGGGGGTTCTCACAGTGGGGGCATCCCGATTCAGGATGCCCCAGGGAAAAGCTGGCTGGCGATAAAAGTCGCGCTCAGCCGTCTGCAACTATCCCAGGAGGCTGAGCGAGACACAATCATAAACATCCTGCTTTGTGCGCTGTTTTATATCCACTGGGCAGCTGCAAACACAACTATGCAGGGCGAAACTAATACATAGTCCTGCTTGTTGCTACCCAGAGGATATTGAAAATTGCACTGCCTAACTTTTAATTGAGCGCTGCTCAGCCTCCTGCCATCGAAGCAGACCACGCCTGCTGCCTTCCCTCCTGGCCGCCGGCCCTGATACCGTATTTTTTCCTCACTGATCGCACCATCTCCGATACCACCCTCCTGGCCATGGGGTCCGGAATCCTAGCGGCCGTGGTCCGCGGGTTTAATACCCCTGCCCTAACGGGTACTTCCCATAAGGTGAAGAGTTGTATATCAAACCTCCTGATCAAATTGTCAAGCTTTCTCCTGCAATGTTCAAGCTAGTAGCGGGATAATGGTATGTCCCTCCTGAACTACCAAATTTGCACACCAGACATTGGGTCTCGCATGCATAAAGGTCAGAAGATGAACAGTTGTCCCTCAGCCCATGGCATAAGTCTCTTGCTCTGTGCTATTTCGGGGGTGACATAGAAGAACATGCTGGTGGATACTGTGCTCTTCTATATCTCCAGTGCCTGGGAGGAGGTGGAGACTATAAGTGAGGGTATCTGCAAGCCCTGCACTTCACAGGTCATATACATGTTCTACAATGTAGGAAAGTTGGACACGGTACCATGGTGACACTCACAATTAAGACTGAGTGAAGCCCATCAATAATCATCATACTTCAAATCTTGAAGGCATAGGATTATATATATATATATGAATCCATGACATTCTCTATTGCACCAATCTTTTGGGTTATTTATGCAGTAATTTGGATCCATGCTGGATTTTTGGATCTGGCAATGCGAGCACAAATGTAATAAATGTGGTGGAGGAGCAGCAATGGCTGGGTCCCCTGACCTCATGGGCCCTGATGTGGTCACTACCCCTGCACCCCCTGTAGTTAAGCCCCTGATTGGGCCCCCTATAACCTCAGTTCTTATTCTGACATGGATGTTAATGGATTTACATACATTTTGTAAAGGAAGAGCTGTTGTGGCTAAAGCTAGGTCATCAAGTGTCTGCCACAACACTGATTCCAATAAGAAAGATGTCAGCAGAAAAAACACTGAAATGATCTGATGAAATAGTCAAATATATACAAAAATATTGCTCAATAAATATATATTATGCATTATAATTAGGAGATGAGCGAACTTTTGAAAAATTTGCAATGAATCTCTATTGAAAATGGCTATTTCTGGGCTTCCGAGAGCCTCCATAGGGTTGCAGAACATTTTGCTGGGCTGTAACATGCATAGGATGCATGCGGGGTTAGTGAAATAATATTGTAAAGAAGTATGACATGCAGATCAGAGGTGTCGCTATTAGATTCGCTGTCGCAGATCGGCACAATTAGAGAGCCTTGAGGTGGCATCAGCATGATGAGCCCATATGCTGCCTGAAAAACACACCCTGAATTTGGCAGCAGCATAGGGAGCCCATATATTGCCTGAAAGACACATTGGAGTTGGCAGCAGCATTAGGAGCCCATATATTGCCTGAAAAACACACCCTGGAGTTGGCAGCAGCATTAGGAGCCCATATATTGCCTGAAAGAGACACTGGATTTGGCAGCAGCATAAGGAACCCATATATTGCCTGAAAAACACACCCAGGAGTTGGCAGCAGCATTAGGAGCCCATATATTGCTGAACAACACACCTAAGAGTTGGCAGCAGCATTAGGAGCCCATATATTGCCTGAAAGACACACTCTGGACTTGGCAGCAGCATAGGAAGCCCATATAATGCCTGAAAAACACACCCTGGAGTTGGCAGCAGCATAGGGAGCCCATATATTGCCTGAAAAACACACCCTGGAGTTGGCAGCAGCATAGGGAGCCCATATATTGCCTGAAAAACACACCCTGGAGTTGGCAGCAGCATAGGGAGCCCATATATTGCCTGAAAAACACACCCTGGAGTTGGCAGCAGCATAAGGAACCCATATATTGCCTGAAAGACACACCCTGGATTTGGCAGCAGTATTAGGAGCTCATATATTGCCTGAAAAACACATTGGAGTTGGCAGCAGCATTAGGAGCCCATATATTGCATGAAAGACACACAGTGGAGTTGGCAGCAGCATTAGGAGCCCATATATTGCCTGAAATACACACCCAGGAGTTGGCAGCAGCATTAGGAGCCCATATATTGCCTGAAAGACACACAGTGGAGTTGGCAGCAGCATGAAGATAACAGATAACAGATTTTGGGCACATATATCTTATCCTAAGAATATTAATAAAAATTAAGATTAACGTAAAGCATTTCCTCAATAATTATGGTCTGTGGTCTGATGCGGAGGAATGTCTGTAACTGGAGAGCAGTGCCTTAAATCTGTTTTGCACTATCCATATTTCTTTGGTGTTGGTCTGGCACCATGATCAATCTACTCTGATGCATCAGGCATTGGTGGGTGCAAATCTTGGCTGATCCATGCCCAATTCATTTTCACGCAGGCCAGTCTCTCAAAAAAACATTTTTCAAGCATACTGGAGCACATTGAATTGCCCTCATCAGAGCATCACATACGCACATCTAAGAGTTTCATCACTTTGTTCCTGTTAAAGTCTTCAGGGCCTACTCCTGTATAAGTTGCTGGTGCTGCAGTCCCTCCCTTTTGAGGTGGTGGACCTTTCAGAGAACTGATGGCTTGTGCCGAGCCGAGGTGGAGAGTCCCACGCTGTCATTTCTTTGCGAAGAAGGCAGTACCAGCCCTGTACAATTTTGTTGAACAGAAGGTGGGCCAGTCCTTTAGCCTGTCAGTGTGTACCAAAGTGCACAGCAGTGCCTACGTCTGGAGCTGTAACTACGGTCAGGGACAATACATATCCTTTAAGGCCCACTGGGTGATTGTGGTTCCTGCACAACCACAACAGCAACTTGGACAGGTCCCTCCGCTGTGGCCTCCACTCTATTACATATTAATTGTTAACATTTATCTTATTTGAACCCATTTATAATAATAAAATATAATAACATATAACATAATAACAATAACATAAAATTTATCAATTTTTTTTTTGGTTAATCTTGTATTATTTTTTTTCTAAATTTTTTTTTTCTGTATTTTTATTTTTATTTTTTTTTTTCAGTGCCCTTCCAGCCTACCATGTGTGCAGGACACGGCGGTTTCACGCTGTTCTTCACATAGTTTTCCTTGAGCCACGGAGTCACACATGGAAGGAACTGCTAAAAATCATAAATCAATAAATGAAATCATGGCTTACTCCACGAAAACTGCAAATGGGAACCATGGTGACTGACAATGGGAAGAACATCTTGTCTGCACTGCGACAAGGAAGCCTGAGCCATGCGCCCTGTATGCCACACGTGTTTAACCTAGTTGTCAATCGTTTTCTGAAGTCTTCCCCCCATCTGCAAGACATCCTAACAACGGGAAGGAAACTTTGCATGCACTTCAGCCACTCCTACACGGCCAAGCACACCCTTCTTGAGCTACAGTGTCAGAACAGTACCCCCCAACATAGTCTGATTTGCGATGTTTCCACCCGTTGGAATTCCACCCTCCATATGTTGGATCGACTATACAAACAGAGAAAAGCCATCACTGATTTCTTGATGATCCAAGCGGATAGGGGGACTCCCCTGTGTAACTTCAATGTAAACCAGTGGCAGCTCATACGTGACAGAGCTGGAGGGTTGTGAGGAAGGCGAGACAGAGCACCCAGACACACCGTGGCAGTATGCAGTGGAGATGGAGACAGGTAGTCCCTCCGAGTCACTTGCACAAATGGTACGATGCATGCTCATGTGCTTGCGTGGTGACCGCAGAATTGTCTCCATTTGTCAGCGGGATGATTTATGGCTCTCCACCTTATTGGACCCTCGCTACCGGCACAAAATGGGGGCATTTTTACACCCACTGAGAGGGAGGACATACTGACCTACTACAGAGATAGATATTCTATGTAGTCAGTTGGCCGATGCCTATCTGCGCCATGGTCCATACTCTCGCAGGTCTGACTCGGGGGGACCTCTGCGCTCACCTTCCACTGCCATGGCTGTGGGGGGGGGGGTGGCAGGAGCAGTAGCAGTAGCTCCATCAGCAACAACCTGAGTCTTCAGTCGCTAATGAGTAGCTTTCTTCACCCACATAGTGAGGCTAATCATGAGCAGCAGAAAGACCTGGAGCAGGCCCTGAACCAGCAGGTAGTGTCATACCTTGACATGACCATGCCAACGCACCTTGAGGACCCGCTGGAATTCTGGGCAGCCAAACTTGACTTGTGGCCGCAACTGGCAGAGTTTGCCCTGGGAAAGCTGTCCTGCCCGGCGAGTAGTGTGCCATCTGAGGGGGTGTTTAGTGCGGCGGGGGCCATAGTCATGCAAAGGAGAACTCGTCTGTCCACGAAAAATGTGGAGAGAGTCACCTTTGTGAAGATGAATCAGGCATGGATCAGCCGGGATTTCCAGCCACCAATGGCTGATCCATGGTAGTAGCTGATGCATGGTAGCTCCTTATGCTGCTGCCAACTCCAGGGTGTGTCTTTCAGGCAATATATGGGCTCCTAATGCTGCTGCTGCCAACTCCAATGTGTGTACTCTTAAAAGACACATGCTAGCATATTTGGGATGCACCCCCCGGTTAAAGGCAATGGCTGCTGGCAATTTGACAACGTGACTTTCATTACAAAATGCAACCAGCTAGTAGACAGGTACACTTAAAATATTTATGCTAGTATTTGGGATGACCCCTCTTCAAATACACAGGTTGGCTGCTTTTATAGTGGAAAAGTGACTTTGTTTACAAAATGCAACCAGTTAGTAGACAGGTACTCTTGAAATATTTATGCTAGTATTTGGGATGCCCCCTCTTCAAATACATAGGTTGTCTGCTTTTATAGTGGAAAATTGACTTTGTGTACAAAATGCAACCAGTTAGTAGACAGGTACTCTTGAAATATTTATGCTAGTATTTGGGATGCCCCCTCTTCAAATACATATGTTGGCTGCTTTTATAGTGGAAAAGTGACTTTGTTTACAAAATGCAAGCAGTAAGTAGACAGGTACTCTTAAAATCTTTATGCTAGTGTTTGGGATGCCCCCTCTTCAAATACATATGTTGGCTGCTTTTATAGTGGAAAAGTGACTTTATTTACAAAATGCAACCAGTAAGTAGACAGGTACTCTTGAAATATTTATGCTAGTATTTGGGATGCCCCTCCGGTGAAAGGCAAAGTTTGCTTAAAAAGTGACTTTCATTACAAAATGCAACCAGTTAGTAGACAGGTAATCTTGAAATATTAATGCTAGCATGCTTTTTAAAGAATGACACCAGGAAAAGGAAAAGCTAAATAGGCAGGTGTGTTATTAACACTAAATAGGCTTGAAAGCCAATGCAAACACTTTAAACTTTCCCTGTCTTTCTCTGTCACTGTCCCTCGCTTCTTCTGTTCTTTGTTCTATCTCTCCCTCACTGTATCTATCTATCTATTCATCTATCTCTCCCTCACTGTATCTATCTATCTATCTATCCATCCATCTATCTCTCCCTCACTGTATCTATTTATCTATCTATCTATCTATCTATCTGTCCCTCGCTCTCTCCCTGTCTGATCTGCTCTGGCCGCAATACAGTGTCAGAATGATCTTCCGCAAAATGGCCGCCGCTTATAAAGGTCTGTGACATCATCAGTAAGCCTGTCTGCTGATAGGTAGCATGTGACGACTACCCAGGATTCCTTGCCCCATGGGATATGTCCTGACATGTGGATCCACCATTTCAGATGGGCTGGATAGTAAATAGAGTTTTAAGGAAGGGATTCGAGCAATCGAATCGCGGCTATATTCAGAATCGTAACGAATCAAATTTTTTCTGAAATTCTTAACGAATTCGGGTTCGTCAGAATCGATTCGCTCATCTCTAATTATAATAACAAAAGTGTTCTTACATTGTAACTGTTACATTGTAAGAACCCGTTTGTTATTTAATGAATGATATCCCTGCACTGTTAGTGTTTATCTGTTGCACTATATTTAATGCTTAATTAAATTGTATATGCACATGCATTTTAGGACATCCTATTTTGTATAGTTATATTTATTGTGCAATATTTTTGTATATATTTGACTACTAAATCAGATCATTTTGATGTCTTGTGGATACTTTTTATTTAAAGGAAAATTCCCCTTTGTCAGGTTTTTGCAGTTTTCCTTCTCTAGAATGTAAAACAAGCATTTGTGTTAGCATTGTGCCCCCAAACCTGTGATTTACTTATCAGGATGCTGTTTCCAAGTTTCCTATATTCCTTTGTATCTGTGATCCTAAGATGGGAGAGATTTTTCTGGCCTTGAGAAAAAATTACTGACTATAGGGTTTATTTAAGAAACGCTTGCACCACCTTGCGGCAGATATATTTCTGCTGCGGCCGGTGGCATACAGATTTTTGAAGGAAAAAAATTATAGCGCCTCTCATAGCGCCATATAACACCCCATGTATCAGTAGCGCCTGGGCGATGTTACCAACATTGCCACATCACATCATGCGCACACAGGGCCCATAGGCTTCAATTAGGCTTTCTAGTTATGTCATTTTGGGTCACTTCTTGTGAATGCTCATGCATGTGACACGAGATCCCTGGCCAGTTTGGGATGTTTCTTTAAAATAATTTACTAGAAAGACGATCAGCCAGCACTCCAAAAGATATTGTATTCAAATCCAACAGGTCAATATCACAGCAAAGACCAAAAAGATCCAACAAAATCCAACGTTTCGGGGCGTCTAGCGCCCCTTCATCAGGGAGCAAAAAACAAGCAAGCAGAGATTCCCCTCCACTGAGGATTAAATGTCCTCAGAGAGCCCGGGATTACCACCTGATGTCAGTGGGTGTGTCCCACGTGACATCAGAGCTGATGCAGCCAATCAGAACAACTCCATCCAAACAAATGCAAATTACAAACCATATACATAAACATAATACAATCATGTGAAACAAGTAAAATAAGTAAAATAAACACGGCAGAGACCTGATGCGGTCGCTCAACAGGGGATAAGGTGGGTAGGTCGTACCCCGCAGCACCACGTGCCAGCAGAGCAGCAAGCCGCTGCGATTGGAAGGCGGCGCTGCCAGGGCTGCTCCCAGTAGGCCAGGAGCTGCCAGTCCCGCATCTGGTGTATAAACACCAGCGCCGGTTGCTGTCAGCGCGCCGGCGCATGCGGGGAACATCGGCAAACCAAGCACTGCTGGGGGAACCTCTCCACCTCAGACCTCCCGGCAACCCATTCGGTTCAGGTTGCACACGAAAAATAAACAATACCAGTAGGAGGATAGGTCTACCCAGAGTGCCCAAGTCATGCTGTCACCACACCGCCACACCTGCGCCATGGCAGACTCCCCCGCAGGGTAGTGGCGGCGCGCCGGCCGCCCACATCGGGCACGGGGCGGCCGGTGGCGGGCCCACATCTGAACCAGCACATCATGGGATCCGCCTGTGGCAGCATGGGTCGAGCACCACTGGGGAACCTCTCCACCTCAGTGCCAAAAGGTTAACCAGGCAGAAAATATGCCATAAGTAAAAAACACAATATGCGCCTCAAACACTTAGGGGTGAGGTGGAGGGCTTCCCTCCGTAGTGAGCCCCAGACCTGGGGCCCCACAGCCGGCAAAGTGGGCCCCCACCCACAGGGATGGTAGTCCGCCAGCAGGCCGCCGTGCGACAGAAAGCCGCACTCAACGGGAGAGCCTCCCCACCTCAACCTCGCCTACATGCTATAAACAAAATATTAACAGATAGATGCATATCAATAAATGTCTGTCCCAATGCAGACATCAAGAAAGATACATATTTGATTCCCCCTTATACACGGAGAATGTGATTTTTTGGGGTAGATATATTGATGATGTGATGGTTATATGGCGGAAAACCAGACAGGAGTTCATGGTGTTTGTTGATTACATCAACTCCCTATTCCCAACAATTGTGTTTAATCCCGAGATATCTGAGGACTATGTCACATTCCTCGACGTGGCAATTGAAAAAGATAAGGAGGGTCACCTAACCACTGGCTTGTTCTCTAAACCCACTGACCGCAATACCCTGCTGCGCTATGAGAGCGCGCATCCCAGGAGACTAGTGGACAGTCTCCCAATTTCACAGTTCCTGAGGGTTCTCAGGATTAACTCAGATCCGGTGAAAAGAGAGCAACCCCTTTCCCCCCCTCCACCCCTTCTTTCCCCCCCCTTCTTTTTTCCCCCTCTCCCCTTCCCCCTCCCCCCTCCCCCGTTCCTGGTCAGGACCCGTAGGGAACGCTTATACTCACCCTAATTGGGTGTCTGTAGTGGATCCAGTGTGACCATGGAGGTCCTTTCTCCCTGATGTCTGCATTGGGACAGACATTTATTGATATGCATCTATCTGTTAATATTTTGTTTATAGCATGTAGGCGAGGTTGAGGTGGGGAGGCTCTCCCGTTGAGTGCGGCTTTCTGTCGCACGGCGGCCTGCTGGCGGACTACCATCCCTGTGGGTGGGGGCCCACTTTGCCGGCTGTGGGGCCCCAGGTCTGGGGCTCACTACGGCGGGAAGCCCTCCACCTCACCCCTAAGTGTTTGAGGCGCATATTGTGGTTTTTACTTATGGCGTATTTTCTGCCTGGTTAACCTTTTGGCACTGAGGTGGAGAGGTTCCCCAGTGGTGCTCGACCCGTGCTGCCACAGGCGGATCCCATGATGTGCTGGTTGGGATGTGGGCCCGCCACCGGCCGCCCCGTGCCCGATGTGGGCGGCCGGTGCGCCGCCACTACCCTGCGGGGGAGCCTGCCATGGCGCAGGTGTGGCGGTGTGGTGACAGCATGACTTGGGCACTGTGGGTAGACCTATCCTCCTACTGGTATTGTTTATTTTTCGTGTGCAACCTGAACCAAATGGGTTGCCGGGAGGTCTGAGGTGGAGAGGTTCCCCCAGCAGTGCTTGGTTTGCCGATGTTCCCCACATGCGCCGGCGCGCTGACAGCAACCGGCGCTGGTGTTTATACACCAGATGCGGGACTGGCAGCTCCTGGCCTACTGGGAGCAGCCCTGGCAGCGCCGCCTTCCAATCGCAGCGGCTTGCTGCTCTGCTGGCACGTGGTGCTGCGGGGTACGACCTACCCACCTTATCCCCTGTTGAGCGACCGCATCAGGTCTCTGCCGTGTTTATTTTACTTATTTTACTTGTTTCACATGATTGTATTATGTTTATGTATATGGTTTGTAATTGCATTTGTTTGGCTGGAGTTGTTCTGATTGGCTGCATCAGCTCTGATGTCACGTGGGACACACCCACTGACATCAGGTGGTAATCCTGGGCTCTCTGAGGACATTTAATCCTCAGTGGAGGGGAATCTCTGCTTGCTTGTTTTTGCTCCCTGATGAAGGGGCGCTAGACGCCCCGAAATGTTGGATTTTGTTGGATCTTTTTGGTCTTTGCTGTGATATTGACCTGTTGGATTTGAATACAATATCTTTTGGAGTGCTGGCTGATCGTCTTTCTTGTGTGTTTGCGGCGCCACCGCCGGCCACAGCACCCACTACAACGCTAGGTAAGAGTGCTTCTGTGGAATCTGACATTGTAAAATAATTTACTGCTAACTAGCATTTTTTGTGCTGCAGATCATGTGTCATGTCATTCATGTGTTCCCAATGTAATTCCACGTGTTTGCGCATTATCAGGGTGCTGCAATCCTTTTTTTTCTATTGCACTTTTAAGAGCGCCAGTGTGAGCTCTGTGATTTCTTATGGTAAATACATTGGTTTCCAGGTGCCCCCCCCCGGCGCTACCTGATGCTCAAGTGATGCTAAATATCAAACTGGGGTCTATATATCGCAGAATGCTTGCAATGTAACAGGTAAACTCTTTATCAGCTTTGGCTAAGTCTAACACTGCCTGTAACATGGCTACTGGAAGACATGATTGCGATCCTCCCTAACTGAATAAGTTGAATTACAGCAGAAGGGGTTAAATCTGTCGCCTGTGTCTTAGCCAATCAGATGATTAGCAAGCCAGAGATGCGATCTCTACTTTTAACACACTAGTTGATGTATGTTGCTAAGGTAAACACATTGTTGCTAGGGAAGACTGTTATAACACAAGAATAGAAAAGCAAAAATATAAATAACAGATAAGCTTAGCACATTGATTACATCATTTTGGCACACAATAGTGCAAACCAAAAGTGTCTACAAGTGTTTGGAGGAATTGATATATCAGTGTCATTGTGAAGATGAATTTGTCTTGAAGAGATATTAGAGGATAGCTTTCAGAAAGCAAACATTCTCAGAGAAGAGAACAGGGCCGAAGTTAGAAGTGAGAAATGTTTGTGGGACACAGCCTGTGTGTAGAACAGTTACTCACACTAAATCATCGGCAGACATTAGGGCTGATTCAAAACCTCTTTCACATGCACTTTCACATGTGTCTGTGTAAGTTTTGTGAGTTTTTGCATGCTTTTTCGGAATTTTCGTTAGTGTTTTCATGCGTATATGCGTTTACGCTAACGCGAATACGCGCTTTTGGTGATCGTATGTTTATCGTCAAATTTCCGTTATGTCGGGCAATTTACGTTATTGGTTTGGGCTTGCGCATGAGTCAGCGCCTTGATTGCCGATGACAACCCGCCCAATAAAATGGGTTTGTTTCCACTCAACTTACGGTGTCGTTTTGTAGGAGAAAGCTAGCTGTCGAGATGTTTGCTGAGTACGTGGAGGAGTACGAGCGCTTGCAGCTAAACGGAATGGTCTGCATCACCATGCCCGAATCCCGATTGCACCGCTCACGCATGGACATCGATTGCATGCATGAAGTTGAGCTGTTCGAGCTGACCCGCCTTAACTGCGTTTCCCTCCATAACTTGTATAGTGAGCTGCGGCCATGGTCAGCGCGCACCACAAGGAAGGGGCATGCAATTTCAGGTATGATCAAGATTCTTGGCTGCCTGCAATCTTTGGCGAACGGCTCGTTCCAGAGGCTGGGTGCCCTCTCCGTGGGGCATGTCCCAGCCTACGCTGAGCCGCGCGCTCACCAAGTTTTTGGATGGCATGGCTACCCTGTGTCCAAAATACATTTATTTTCCGGACAACATGGTAGCATGGAAGTTGGGTTTTTTTTTTATCTAGCCGACATCCCCAATCCGTCATGGGTGCGATTGATTGTACGCATGTTGCGTTGGTGCCTCCAGCAGCTGATGAATATCTATTTAGGTATGTGGTTTAGGTCAACATTATGACTTGTATTAACTCATTGAATCACAGTATGTGTTAATATATATCTAAATCAATCATTTTCATGTTGCCCTTAACTAATCATTTTCATGTTGCCCTTAATTATTCCTTATCATGTTGCCCTTAACTAATCATTTTCATGTTGCCCTTAATTAGTCCTTATCATGTAGACCTTAATTAAATCCGAGTGACCAACTATTACTTATTGGTTTTAGTACTAATTAAAAAAAAAACATTTTAACAATAAGGATACCTTATTTTGGTGGTGTTAACTTGGTTATTTGCTTAATTGTTTTTGTGTACTAAATACCTGTATTTCTGCTCTTACAGGAACCGGAAGATGGGCCACTCCATAAACGTGCAAGCTGTGGTTGTCCCGGACCTTCGGTTCGTAAGTGTGATGGCAGGGTTTCCCGGATCCACCCACGATGCGTATATCCTGAGGAATTCGAGCCTGTATGGTCATTTTGAAACAGGAAATTTGTCTGGTGGGTGGCTACTGGGTAAGTTTTGAGAAATAATTTAATTAGCCTTTCACTGTATGACTATGAATCTGTTTGGATAACCCTGTCTCATCATATGGATGTTCTTTCCTTCTGATGACATGATATACAATGTAACTTCAATGTAACTTGTTCAGGGGATTCGGGTTACCCACTACTGCCATGGTTGATGACACCAGTCCTGCACCCTCAGACTCAGGCCTAGGAGGGCTATAACCGGGCCCATAGAAAAGACCCGGGCTGTGGTAGAGAGGGCCTTCGGCCTTCGGCCTGCTGAAAAGAAGATTTTGATGCTTGTATCATACAGGGGGGGGGGCCTGCAGTATGACTCCAATAAGGTTATAAAGATACTAATAGCCTGTTGTGTCCTACATAATGCAGCAGGTCCCCCAATATGTGGACATGTCCCCCTCTCCAGCCACCACGGACATTCCAGACGAGTTATACGAGGGCACCCAGAGCGTCCGGGCCCATCTTATTAGCATTTTTTTTCTTAAAATGTATTCATTTGCCTTAATTGTTGGTGTCATAATATATTTGCTTGCTTGTGATGTAACAAATTTCTATGATTTATCATTTCATTTGCTTATCTGCACAAAGTAATACAAAAAAATCTTTGGAACAGATTTGAGCGTAATGCATTTTTATTGTCAAATATTTCCTTTAACAACAATAATCTTTTCACCAACTATTCCACCCACCCAGGATGAGGCAGCCAGGATTTCATTAGGCCTAAACTTGCTGCGTGGGAGCTTGAGCGGGCACTTTACTGAGCCCCAAACTATGGCCTTGCCAAGTGGGGTTTCTGACCACTATAATGAGCAATATGGGAGAAAATCTAAAGCCACCAGCAAAGGCACAAATTAACAAATATTGGTGCAGATCACCAGACAGGTGAATAGTGTCAGGATGGAGAGGAAACATGCGGAGTAAACAGAATGAAAATTCTTAATATGGTGGATTCCCATAATAAGGCTGTTGTTTGCCTTGTAGCATGCACAACACCTGTGCATGGGTGGCATTCATCACCTGCCATTGCTCCAGCATCTGCCTGTTGCTAGTCCTAATTTCTTCCAGCAGGGTGGTGAAGTTTTGGAATTGTGCCGACAGCTGCTCCTTTAATCTTTGGTTTACTTCCCTAAAGTAGCGGCTGTCATTTCTCCATGCTGTCTCCAGGATCTGCACACTCCTCACAAGGGTTACATGGCGACGTGGCTGAGGGCGTCCTCCACTTCCCCGGGTTTGGGCGTTTGCAGATGCTTGAGGTCTAGACCTAGCAACAGGAGCAGATGTAGTAGGCAAATCCTCTGCAGCAGAGCTAGCACATGGGACAGTTGGCTGTGTATCTTGCTGCTGGCCATGCTGGTCTGCCGGCAGAGGGTGTGATTGACTCTGCTGCAGAGGATTTGTTGGCGGCTGCTGCTGGGGCAGTGGCAGATGATGCTGGGTTGGCATTTGTGGGGGCATGGTAATGTTCTTCTCCTCCTCCTCCATATTGTGTATTGCTTCCAGTATGAGTGGTGTCTGTAGGAACATGAAAAAAAATGTGTGAGATATATGTTGGGGCAAGTAGTCATCTTCCTTCACATGCATCACCAGTTAGTGCACAGTACATCTTCCAGAGCCAGATGTTCCTGTGTAGGATATGTTGTTAATGGCTGGCGGGACGTGGTGGCAGTGGGCAAAGAGGTGGAGGGTTGCACAGCAGCTTGAGTATTTTGAGGGGCTGGAATGTAAAAGGCAAGGCAATTTAACACGCCCCTCAGCTGCGCTGTACTGGAGTTTGGTGGGAAATCCACCTCCTGTTTGCAACCTTTAAAACAAACAAAAAACATTACTTAGAAGGTCATGCTCAACCACAACCTGCCCAACTCAAACACCCATCTGTACCCGTGATGCCTGCGTTTATTTCTCTTCTGGAGGACGCCATATTTTAGGTCCGAGAATTTTTGCTGGATCTGCTCCACATCTTTCCTCTCAGCACAATTCACCTGTCTGGTGATGTCCTCCCAGATTTGTGTCTTGCGCACTTCGCTGGCGGCTTTAAATTTTCTCCCATACAGCTCATGATAGTGGTCAGATACCCCACTTGCCAATGCCATAGTTTGGGGCTCAGTAAAGTGCCCGCTCAAGGTCCCATGCCGCAGGTTTCTGGCTAATGTTGTCCTGGCTGCCTCTTCCTGGGTGGGGTGAATATTTGGTGACATTGGCTGACTTGTACCCGTGGAATAGCCAGACCTTTCGCTCACAAAGGATTGGGCTGGACTTGCATAGGGGCTGGGTGTCATAGGCTGGCTGCCCAAAAAAGTTTCAGCCGTTGAGCTGCCCGGTGACTCCGGGGAGCATTCTTGCTGGAGGAAGTCTCCTTCGCCTTCCGTGATGTGTCACAAATTTGGAGGGGGCTGGAGTGTGAGCCAATGGATCCTTCATGTGGTGAGTAGATGCCCTTGTCTAATGCGAGTGGCCACTGGTTTTGTGGGACCTAGTTGCAGGCCTGGATGAAGTTTTTTCATGCCGTTCGGCACAACGCTCATGGCGTTCATGGGACTTGGGGGTCTGGCGGCTACCTTTCTTGGCAGGCATAGCAATATCTGTAAAGACACTGTTTCTCCAAGTACCCTTTAAATAGTTATGACTGTGTATGACGCTTACGCATAAGCGTGCGTACGGACGTGCGCATCCCGGAAACCGCTGGGGCGCAACCCATCTGCTGATACTGGCAAAACAAAATGACGCCCACGCTCTTTACCCGCAAGCAACAGGAGACTCTTATGCTAGTAAGTGTTTGTGCAGGCCGTTGATTTGCAGGGGAAATGCATGCATATGCGATTAGGCAGCGCAGGCCCAAACAGTGGGGGCGAAATTTGAATTTAAATGCCGTGTCAAGCAAAAGTTAGTGCGCACATGGATAGCTGAAGGCTAGAAATGTTATGGGGAATGTTAGTTATGTTCCTGCTATAATTGAGATTGTGATTTGTATGATGTTTGAATTAAGCAAATCTGTTTTTCTTTTATCTTTTAGATGATGATGGAGAACAGGTATGACTACCTGGCGAGCGACTATCAAAAGAGGACATTGGCACTGGAGATAGTGGCCAAAATAGCCACAGACACCACCTTCATGTTCACCCAGATCATCCAACACTGGTCGGACCTGAAGCGAAGGAAGAGGCCCCGGGTGAGGCGATTTTTCGCTCAGCATTTCCCAAATAAGTACATTACTATTACATGTTAGATCTACAAAAGCACTTAGCCAGGCCTCTGTTTATGAATGCTATTCTCTTCTAGCGAGTGAATGGGATTATAGAATTAGACCCACCCGGAGGCGAGCACTCCGGCCAGTGCGGGATGGATCTGGGGCTAGTGAAGGTGGTGCATCTCCACGGCCAAGGTCCTCCCCCTCCTCTGTAGGTGGTGACGACCAGCCACTGGACCTCTCTACAGAGGAGGGGCATCAGCGGCTCGCCAGGGAGTCTGGCCAGATGGCGGAGCAACACCACTCCGATATGTTTGTCTGACTGAAGAATAAAGGGGGGGGTGGGAGCAGCTCAATCACTATTATTTATACAAAATTATTTTTATTATTCAGGGCCTGGGAACTAATTTATAGCCCAGTTTAACCCTCTCATCAACTAAATATCAAGCAACAAACATGTCTAGCTATGTGGAAAGACAGAGATTTGGTTGCATATATCTGCAGATACATGTGGAAGCCACACTGCCCCGGCAAGGCACTCTGTGTTTAGTGTGGTTCCTACTCTTAATTCTGAGTCCCCAAAGTTGGGACATGCAATGCAGACAAATATCTGAGAGCTACTCACCTGGGAAGCTGTCCCAACTTTGGGGACTCAGAATTAAGAGTAGGGACCACACTAAACAAGTTGATGAGAGGGTTAAACTGGGCGGTAAATTAGTTCCCAGGCCCTGAATAATAATAATAATTTTGTATAAATAATAGTGATTGAGCTGCTCCCACCCCCCTTTATTCATTTGTCTGACTGAAGCACACACAGGTACATGCACTGTAAACACACACTCATTTCCTGCTTCTATTCTTTTAGATGATGATGTAGCGGGTGAAGAGCGGGGATTGCAGAGGCCAGATTACCCAGCCCCTGAGGTGCATGGAGAAGGTGGGTGATGTCACACACACATTATAAAAAAAATGTCTTGCTTGCAAAATCTGACATTAGCAGTAACCATATTTTTCCTTTCTCAACAGACTCAGACCCAGAGCAGTGGCAAGCCCCAGAGAGGAGGCTGGTCCCCCAAGCTCAGGTCGTCCCACCAGCCTAGTAAGTTTGTAGTCTACTTATTTGATTTTCTCTAACATAGCTTCATCAACAGGTATTAAAAATCTCCTAGCCTATTAAATTAGCATAATTACATATGGCCTCACCCCTAGCCTATTAAATTAGCATAATTACATATGGTCTCATCCCTAGCCTGTTAAATTAGCATAATTACATATGGTCTCATCCCTAGCCTATCAAATTAGCATAATTACCGGTACATATGGCCGCATCCCTTTGGTTGAACATTACTAATATTACTAATATTTAATTCCACAGCTATAAAAAAATGTATATACCAAATATTAATTCTTGCTTCCTTTTCACAGCAACCTCACAGGAGAGACTCCACAATTTGACGGCGACAGTGTATAGGCTGGTGGGCGACATCCAGGGGCTGGCTGCTTCATTGGCGACCAGTGAAAAATAAATTCCTGGGGCCTGCCACTTGTTGTTAATATGTTTTTGTCTAATTTTTTAAAATTTTTATATTTGTTTTATAAAGCAAAAAAATAATGTTTCAAAAAAACAAAACATTTTAACCTTTTTGAAAAGAAAAAAATTATACATTTTTATATATAAATTAATAAATATATTTAAACATGTTTCGTGTTTATTTTCTGTAAAGCAAAAAAATTTAATGCATGACCACATCCAATAAAGAACATCAGAAGACATCAAGAAGGAATAGAAAACTAAGAAGACAATGCAGGACATTAAGGTAAGCATCTATGGCGGAAGAACATCTAAACAGGAACCACTAGTGAGTTCAGGTAAGCATTAATGCAGAGAGAACATCTAAACAGGAACCGCTAGTGAGTTCAGGTAAGCATTAATGCCGGGAGAACATCTAAACAGGAACCGCTAGTGAGTTCAGGTAAGCATTAATGCCGGGAGAACATCTAAACAGGAACCGCTAGTGAGTTCAGGTAAGCATTAATGCGGGGAGAACATCTAAACAGGAACCGCTAGTGAGTTCAGGTAAGCATTAATGCGGGGAGAACATCTAAACAGGAACCGCGAGTGAGTTCAGGTAAGCATTAATGCGGGGAGAACATCTAAACAGGAACCGCGAGTGAGTTCAGGTAAGCATTAATGCGGGGAGAACATCTAAACAGGAACCGCGAGTGAGTTCAGGTAAGCATTAATGCCGGGAGTACATAAAAACAGGAACCGCTACTGAGTTCAGGTAAGCATTAATGCCGGGAGAACATAAAAACAGGAACCGCTAGTGAGTTCAGGTAAGCATTAATGCCGGGAGAACGTAAAAACAGGAACCACTAGTGAGTTCAAGTAAGCATTAATGCCAGGAGAACATAAAAACAGGAACCGCTAGTGAGTTCAGGTAAGCATTAATGCCGGGAGAACATCTAAACAGGAACCGCTAGTGAGTTCAGGTAAGCATTAATGCCGGGAGAACATCTAAACAGGAACCGCGAGTGAGTTCAGGTAAGCATTAATGCCGGGAGAACATCTAAACAGGAACCGCGAGTGAGTTCAGGTAAGCATTAATGCCGGGAGTACATAAAAACAGGAACCGCTAGTGAGTTCAGGTAAGCATTAATGCTGGGAGAACATAAAAAACAGGAACTGCTACTGAGTTCAGGTAAGCATTAATGCCGGGAGAACATAAAAACAGGAACCGCTAGTGAGTTCAGGTAAGCATTAATGCCGGGAGAACATAAAAACAGGAACCACTAGTGAGTTCAAGTAAGCATTAATGCCAGGAGAACATAAAAACAGGAACCGCTAGTGAGTTCAGGTAAGTATTAATGCCAGAAGAACATAAAAACAGGAACCGCGAGTGAGTTCAGGTAAGCATTGGAGCAGAAGTGAGTGAGAGAATAGTTGAGACGGGGGAAATGAATGAGATAAATAGCTGCGCACATGAGTACACGCATGCAAACATAGCAGCTTCCCAACAGATTTCCGAGAGATTTCTGTTTGGACGTATATTTAGAGAAAGATGCATGCTGAATCTAGCGGGATACTGAAAATCTTCGTTGGAAGCTACGTTGGAAAACGCCGAAAAACTGTAGTATACGAGGTTTACTAAGTAATGTAAACGTAACCCTCGTCCTCTCGAGGACGCAACGAGAGCCAGTAAATGGCATTCTCGTTGGCCTACGCAGCTACGAACAGTAAACAGAAGGCTTCCGATGGAGGCTCCAAATCATGTGTACGCACCTAGGCATACGGGAAAAAAGTGTAAAATACACAGAACGAGCTAAATACGATACGGTTTTGAGGAGGCTCTGAATCAGGCCTATTGTCAACTTGCTTTAGACCAACACATGTAAAGAACAAAGATGTTTTATCCATATAATCCTGTTGAAATGCTCACTAGGTTAAAAAGCGATGAATTGGCTGTTTGGGGGGGTTGGGGAGCAAAAGATGGATAAAACAGGTCATGACGCCTGAAATTTAGTTTTGCACTTTTTAAACTTAATAGGGATGAGCGAATCAATCCGGACGAACCCGAATTCGTTCCGAATTTCAGGAAAAATTCGATTCTGAACGAATCCGAATTTACCCGCGATTCGATCGATAGAAGTTTTCCTTTAAACTCCATTTATTTAAATTACAGCCATTGTAAAATGGTGGATGGACATGTCCCCTGGGGCAAGTTATCATGGGAAGGTCACGTGCAGCCTATCAGCAGCCAGGAAGCCCGGTGACGTCACAGTGCTATATAAACAGTGGCCATCTTGCTTGTGCACATTTCAGCGTTGTATTGCGGCCAGAACGGAGCTTGCTACAGAAAGGGCGAGACTAACAGAGAGGCAGGGAGACCCACAGAGACCCGCAGAGTGCCAGGGAGAGCCAGGGAAAGATAGGAAAAAATTGGGAAGGATCCAGGCAGGGACAGCAGACAAAGTGACAGGGAAACTTTTTTTTTTTTTATTTTCATTTCACTTCATTTGCCAGATCAGTTTTAAATTGCTTTTGTTTGTGCTGTAAAAATTCCTGGCCACTGTGCATGCCATGTTGGCAGTGGCATATTTAACCCTATCTGTTACACACAAGCATTTCTTATAACTCGATTAGTTTTAATTTTTTTTGTGTGCTGTAAAAACCCCAGCCCACATGGGCATCCCATTTCAGCACATTTGACCCAATCTGTTACACTAAAGCAGCTGGTAAAGGCCATTTCTCATAAATATATTGCAGTTTGAATTGTTTTTGTGTGTGCTGTAAAAACACCAGGCCGCACGGTATCCTAAACCTGCACATTTGACCCCATCTGTTACACTAAAGCAGCTGGTAAAGGCTATTTCTCATAAATATATTGCAGTTTGAATTGTTTTTGTGTGTGCTGTAAAAACACCAGGCCGCACGGTATCCCAAACCTGCACATTTGACCCCATCTGTTACACTAAAGCAGCTTTTAAAGGCTATGTGGTAAGGTGCAAGGGGCCGTTATTGACGGCAGGTATGTAGCACCAATGTACCTGGCATTGGTGCAGTAAAGCCGTATAGCTTGTTTTCCAGCATCAGCTGCTTGTGGCAGTTTGCTGCTGATGATTTAGAATAGCCGAAAGGCTAACCTGGGACGGCTTTACTGGGATGGAGTAGAGCAGGGTGGGACTCCATCCCACTACCCAGGTCCGGGTTTTGCGGGCTGTTTAAATAGCCTGGGGAATCAGCTGTGGCCTGCCCTTTGTCTAGAGCTCACATGGGAGTGAGAGCCTGGCTGAAATCTCCTGTGGAAGCTGTTCATGCGGACCTGAGGCCTATTTGACTGTAAACAGGACCTTTGCTCAAGGACCAAAAGCTGTTTGCCTGACTGAATCATTTATGCTGCGGTTTCCTGAAAAGGTGATGTAACCTGTATGGACATATGCTTTTGTGGATTTTTGTGTGAAATAAACACAGACTTTACTTTGAACTGTTTGCCTCCGCCTCTATACTGCTGACACCCGGTCGCCTACCAGAGCTAATCTCCACATTTGGTGTCGGATGCGGGCACAGCAGTGAGGCCGTTGCTAGGAGCAACCGACGAAAAAGTTTTTTGTTGTGCATGTCCTATATTAAACCTGCCAGGCTCCTACCTGGGACTGCAGACAAAATGGAGGCGGTCGTGAAAGCGCTCGTGGAGGCCAACAGGCAGCAGCATGAGACCAACCAGCTGTTTTTGCAACATATGATGGCGCAGCAAGCTGCAGGTGCGCCCAAAAGTATTCCTGCAAGGGAGAAGTTGCCGCATGACCAGTGGGCTGATGTCATCGCTCCATTTCTGGCGTCTGGACCCCAGCAGGTGTTGTTTGATCTCCCAGAGGACCAAGCCGCTGACTACCCGACTCTGAAGGGTGAGATACTGGCCAGACTGGGGGTGAATGTGTGGGTTCGGGCTCAGCGGGTGCATCAGTGGAGCTACCAGTCGGCAGAGCCCGCCCGACCCCAGTATTATAAACTGCTGCACCTGCTGCAAAAATGGCTGCAGCCGGAGTTGTTAAGCCCCACTGCCATGTTGGACCGCTTGCTGGCGGACATGTTTTGGAGGGCTTTACCGCACCCTCTTCAGCACTGGGTTGGCCAGGTATCCCCTGACAACGCACTAGGGATGGTGGACCTAGTGGAGCGATATGAGGCCACCAGGAACTTGCAAGGCGGCTCCATGAGGAGGGATTCGGGGAAACCCCGGAGGTCCCCGCCCCAGCTCAGGCGAGTGGCGTCCCCTAAACCCCCTCAGGACCTACCCCCCAAAGTCCCTGCCCAAGTGTTGTGTTGGGGATGTAAGGAGCCGGGACATATCAGAGCCAATTGTCCCCACCAGGGGGAGCCCATGGACGTGAACTTTGGTTACCGCCCTTCCATGTATGCCAGGAGGCTGTGTGCTGCCGGTGTCCCTGAGCTTGTGGGGCAAAGTCACCTCTGTCAGGTGAAAGTGGGAGACACCCTGGCTGTGGCTCTTTTGGACTCGGGGAGTATGGTTACCCTGGCAAGACCCGCCTTAGTACTGCCCGATGAGTACACTGGGTGGAAAACCGGGGTTTTGTGCATTCATGGGGACTTGAGACACTTGTGCTGTGGCATAGTCTCTCTCACCACCGTCTCCGGCAGCTGGAAACATGAAGTCGCTGTCGCCGCTAAACTCCCGTATGTACTGATTATTGGGAGAGACTTTCCAGGGTTCAGGTCCCTGTGGGCCAAGTTGGCAGTTCCGGAAACCCGCGAGGCGGGTGTGTCCCCAATAGACTGGCCCTACTCAGGGGAGACCCCGGTGCCCTGGGAACCGGAATCAGGAGGCACCGTGGAAGAGGTGCCCGCCCCTAAAATGGAAGAGGAGGAGTCAACCCCACTAAATGTTATGGTTGGAGATGTGGAAGAGTTGGCAACAGGTCCAGAGTTGGCAGATCTCCATGTCCCCACAATTAACTTTGGTACCGCTCAACACCAGGACCCGACACTGTCTCGGGCCTGGGAGAATGTTCTTGAGGTGGAAGGTGAACCACAACAGCCAGGGGCGGAGTTACAGTTTCCTCGCTTTGTGGTTCACCAGGAAATGTTGTACCGAGTAAACAAGGTACGTGAAGAGGTGGTGGAACAATTGGTGGTACCCAATCCATATCGCAAGTTGGTGTTGGATTTGGCCCACCAACATGTTCTGGGTGGACACCTAGGCCAGCAGAAAACTCTGGACCGCGTTTTACAACGATTCTACTGGCCCAGTGTGTACAAGGAGGTGGAGAGATATTGTGAGTCCTGCCCAACATGTCAGATGACCAGCCCTCAGCCTCATTACCGTGGTTCCTTAGTTCCTCTACCAGTTATTGAGGTACACTTTGAGCGGATTGCCATGGATCTAGTGGGTCCAGTGCCAAAGTCCGCTAGAGGGCACCAACATATTCTGGTGATCTTGGATTATGCCACGCGGTACCCTGAGGCAGTGCCCCTGCGTCACACCTCTGCCAAGCTCATTGCTAAGGAGCTTATGGAAATGTTTTCCAGAGTAGGTCTGCCTAAAGAGGTCCTGACCGATCAAGGTACCCCGTTTATGTCGAAAGTAATGAAAGAGCTCTGTAGACTGCTGCAGGTGAAACAGTTGCGGACATCCGTTTACCACCCGCAAACAGACGGCCTAGTAGAACGGTTTAATCAAACTTTAAAGACCATGTTAAAAAGGGTGGTCGCCAAGGATGGGAAGAATTGGGACTTGCTGCTGCCCTATCTGATGTTCGCAGTGCGAGAGGTGCCCCAGGCCTCTACGGGGTTCTCGTCCTTCGAACTCTTATACGGTCGACATCCACGGGGCCTGTTGGATATAGCCAAGGAGGCCTGGGAACAGCAACCCACACCCCACAAAAGTGTGGTAGAGTACGTGACTCACCTACAGGAACGGATAGAGACCGTCTTGCCGCTTGTCAGAGAACACATGGAGGCAGCGGGCCCAAAGCAGGATTTATAATCGGCAAGCCAGGGTACGGAACTTTAACCCCGGTGACAGAGTTGTGGTTCTGGTACCCACGGTGGACAGTAAATTTCTAGCTAGGTGGCAGGGTCCCTATGAGGTCATTGAAAAAGTTGGGGAAGTGACTTACAAGGTACATCAGCCTGGGCGGAGGAAGCCAGAGCAGGTGTACCATGTAAACCTGCTGAAACTATGGAAAGACAGGGAGACCCCTGGGGGTGACAGTCCCCGACCAGGTATGGTGGGGGTGGAGCTTCCCATCCCTCGGTCTGTTATTAGAGAAGCAGTAGTCAAGGTGAAAACTGGCAACAACCTCTCCTCTAAACAGACTCAGGAAGCCAGGGAGTTTATTAGCAGAAACACAGACGTGTTTTCAGAACTCCCTGGGCGCACTTCGGTCATCCAACATGATGTTGTCACGGAACCTCAGGTCAAGATCCGGTTGAGGCCTTACCGGGTACCTGAGTCCCGGCGACAAGCTATCACGGAGGAAGTGCAGCAAATGCTCCGGTTAGATGTGATTGAAGAATCAAAGAGTGAGTGGGCCAGCCCCATAGTCTTGATTCCCAAGCCCGATGGTACGTTGCAGTTCTGTAACGATTTCCGCAAACTTAATGAAGTTTCCAAGTTTGATGCCTACCCTATGCCCCGGGTAGATGAACTCATTGAGAAACTAGGCCAAGCCAGGTACTTTTCGGTTTTGGACCTCACAAAAGGGTACTGGCAGGTGCCCTTGACTGAGGCTGCCAAGGAGAAAACAGCCTTTATCACACCAGAGGGACTGTTCCAACATAAGGTATTACCGTTTGGGTTACACAGCGCTCCCGCTACGTTCCAAAGGTTGGATATTGTCCTCAGGCCACATCGTCGGTATGCTTCGGCATATCTGGACGATATAATTATCCATAGCACGGATTGGGAAAGTCACCTACCCAAAGTCCAGGCCGTAGTGGATTCCCTCAGGAAGGCTGGGTTGACGGCAAACCCGAAAAAATGTGCTTTAGGCCTAGAAGAGACAAAATACCTGGGCTATGTGATTGGGCGAGGAGCCCCAGGTCAACAAACTAGAAGCCATCCGTAACTGGCCACGTCCTAACACCACCCGCCAAGTAAAGTCATTTCTGGGGTTGGTGGGATATTATATGCGGTTCATTCCCAATTTTGCCACCCTAGCGGCACCATTGACAGACCTGTTAAAGGGACGCAAGTCTGTCATGGTGAAGTGGAATGAACAGGCCGAAAAAGCGTTCTCCGCTTTGAAGTCTGCCCTGTGTGGGTCTCCGGTGTTGGTGACACCCGACTTTAAGAGGGAGTTTATAGTGCAGACCGATGCCTCCGAGGTAGGTCTCGGGGCTGTACTGTCTCAGGAAGTCAACGGGGAGGAGCACCCCGTTGTCTACATGAGTCGCAAATTAACACCCGCGGAGACCCGGTATAGTATAGTGGAGAGGGATTGTTTGGCCATTAAATGGGCCCTGGAGTCTCTTCGCTACTACTTGCTGGGGAGAAGGTTCCGGCTGATTACGGACCACTCTCCCCTCAAGTGGATGTGCCAGGCTAAGGACAGGAATGCCAGGGTCACCCGATGGTTCTTGTCATTACAAAACTTCAAGTTTACAGTAGAGCACAGAGCGGGACGATTATTGGGTAACGCGGATGCCCTGTCCAGAGCACATTGTTTGGCAGGTGTCCACCCCCTCAGGGTTGAACAAAGGGGGGGGTATGTGGTAAGGTGCAAGGGGCCGTTATTGACGGCAGGTATGTAGCACCAATGTACCTGGCATTGGTGCAGTAAAGCCGTATAGCTTGTTTTCCAGCATCAGCTGCTTGTGGCAGTTTGCTGCTGATGATTTAGAATAGCCGAAAGGCTAACCTGGGACGGCTTTACTGGGATGGAGTAGAGCAGGGTGGGACTCCATCCCACTACCCAGGTCCGGGTTTTGCGGGCTGTTTAAATAGCCTGGGGAATCAGCTGTGGCCTGCCCTTTGTCTAGAGCTCACATGGGAGTGAGACTCTGTGAGCCTGGCTGAAATCTCCTGTGGAAGCTGCTCATGCGGACCTGAGGCCTATTTGACTGTAATCAGGACGTTTGCTCAAGGACTAAAAGCTGTTTGCCTGACTGAATCATTTATGCTGCGGTTTCCTGAAAAGGTGATGTAACCTGTATGGACATATGCTTTTGTGGATTTTTGTGTGAAATAAACACAGACTTTACTTTGAACTGTTTGCCTCCGCCTCTATACTGCTGACACCCTGTCGCCTACCAGAGCTAATCTCCACAGCTATTTCTCATAAATATATTGCAGTTTGAATTGTTTTTGTGTGCTGTAAAAACACCAGGCCGCAGGGTATCCCAAACCTGCACATTTGACCCTGTTCTGTTACAAGCAGCTTTTAAAGGGTTATTTCTTATAAATATATTGCAGTTTCAATTGTTATAGTATCGGTTACAGAGAAACATTTCCTCAGTTTATTTAGCTTCTGGTTTTTAAAGTAAACACATTTTTTAAAGTGCCTATTTCGCATTTCAAATACATAAAAATGTCAGGCAGACAAGTGCCTGGATGTTCACAGAGTAGTGGCAGAGGCCAAGATTCAGCAGGCAGAGGTCGCAGCAGACTAGGGTCGAATGGCAGCAGGAGTCGCGGTGAGAGACCTGATCTGCCAGTATCTGCTACCGGTCGTGTCTCCACCAGTAACGCATCTGCCGTAGTAGATTGGTTAACGTGGTCATCCACATCATCACAAGTTACATCTGACACCCCCAGTCTAAGGTCGGTAGGTTCCTCTGACACAACCCCAAGTTGGCATGGCCCGAGAGCAGTCCCTATCCTCCCATTGCCTCTGTCCTACGCCGTTCCCTCCCCCAGCGACGTATCCTATGCTTTGGGTTCAGCTCCACTCTTTAGTGAGGAGGACGATCAGATAGAGGACAGTCAGGAGCTACTGCCCAGCCAAGAAATGGGAGGTGGCTTCTTTCGCTAGGCAGACAAATAGTGATGTGGAGAGTGGCGTGGGTGTTGCGAGCGTTCCAGCTCCTGCGCCAAACACTATTGAGGAAATCGAGAACATAAGTGACGTGCAGCCACAACTCGATGATGATGATGATAATCGCACTTGGGAGCCGGGTGCAGAAGGGGCATCATCATCATCAGGAGAAGAGGGGCGTAGGTTGCCCTGGAGTCAGCAGCTGAGGCAGCAAGGTGTTAGCAGCATAGTTGGCAGTCAGCATGGGGGCAGAATTGTAAAGCCTGGAGCCAAACGGGGCAGGGGCCGGGGTAGAGCACTTGCTGTGCGGCAGGCTACCTTATCGGGAGGTAGTGGAGCAGGGGTTCCTGGAGTTGGCGGCAGTAGCAGTGAATCAGTGCGGGCTGTTGGTGGGAAAAGTAGCTACTCGGCAGTGTGGCAGTTTTTCCTGAAGCATTGCAGGAGGGTAACATGGCCACATGCAAGATATGTAGGCAAAAAGTGAAGCGTGGCCAGGGCCCAAATGTTGGCACCACGGCCCTGCGTCAACATATGATTCGTCACCATAAAGCAACCTGGGAGCACCGAGGCTCCGAAGAGGTGGTCCAGGCTGCTTCCTCACTGAGTGGCACGCCGCTCCCAATTTCTGCCAGCCAAGGCTCCAGCACCTCAGCTGAAGGCAGCTATGCGTCATACCCATCCTCTGTCGCTCCTCCTGATGCTCCTGCTCCTCCTCCACCAAGTCATGCATCCCGCCAGCAATCCATCAGCGAAGCCATGTCCAAGAGACAGCAGTATGCGCCCACTCATCCTACGGCGCAGAAGCTGAATGTGCTCCTGTCCAAGTTGCTAGTGCTGCAGTCGCTCCTTTTTCAGGTGGTGGACTCTGCACCTTTCAGGAGAACTGATGGCTTGTGCCAAGCCGAGGTGGAGAGTGCCAAGCCGTCATTTCTTTGCCAAGAAGGCAGTACCAGCGCTGCACAATTTTGTTGAACAGAAGGTGGGCCAGTCCTTGAGCCTGTCGGTGTGTAGCAAAGTGCATGGCAACGCCGACATCTGGAGCTGTAACTACGGTCAGGGACAGTACATGTCGTTTACGGCCCACTGGGTGAATGTGGTCCCTTTGCAGCAGCAGCAACTTGGACAGGTCACGCCGCTTCGGCCTCCGCGCTCCCTGGCCGTTGTGCCTGTGACACCGTGCGACTCGGCCTCCTCATCCTCCGCCTTCTCCTCACCCTCCACTGTAGGCTCAAGTCTCAGTGCCCCTCCAGTCTACCATGTGTGCAGTGCATGGAGGTGTCATGGTTACCGACAATGGGAAGAACATTTGTCTGCGCTGCGACAAGGAAGGCTGACCCATGCGCCCAGCATGGCTCACGTCTTCAGTCTGGTTGTGAAGCGGTTTATGAAGTCTTCCCCTCATCTGCAAGACATCCTAACAACTTCAAGGAAACTTTGCATGCACTTCAGCCACTCATACACCGCCAAGCACACCCTTCTTGAGCTACAGCGTCAGAACGGTAGCCCCCAACATAGTCTGATTTGTGATGTTTCCACCCGTTGGAATTCCACCCTGCATATGTTGGACAGACTATACGAACAGAGAAAAGCCATCACGGATTTCTTGATGATCCAAGTGGATCAGTGTAACTTCAATGTCAACCAGTGGCAGCTCATACGTGACACCTGCCGTTTGCTCATGCCCTTTGAGGAAGCCACTTTATTTGTGAGTCGTCAGGATTATGGGATGAACGACGTGATTCCACTGCTTCATGTACTACAGCACATGTTGGAAACCATGGCTGGTCAGGGCACTGGAGACATGCCGTCTACATCTTACGGCCACATGAACCCCGTTGGAGCTGAACTGGAGGAGGAAGAGGAGGAGGAGTGGCACAGTGCACAGTTTAGGCTTGGAGAAATGGCTGGTTTACCTAGTCAGCTGACAGGAGAGGAGGAGCAGGAGCAGCCAGAGGAGCTAGAGTGTTGTGAGGAAGGCGAGAGAGGACCCAGACACACCGTGGCAGTATGCAGTGGAGATGGAGACAGGTAGTCCCTCCGAGTCACTTGCGCAAATGGCAGGAAGCATGCTCACGTGCTTGCGTAGTGACCCCAGAATTGTTTCCATTTGTCTGCGGGATGACTTCTGGCTCTCCACCTTATTGGACCCTCGCTTCCGGCACAAAATGGGGGCATTTTTTAAACCCGCCAAGAGGGAGGACAAACTGACCTACTACAAAGACATTCTACGTAGTCAGTTGGCCGATGCCTATCTGTGCCATGGTCCATACTCTCGCAGGTCTGACACAGGGGGACCTCTGCGTTCACCTTCCACTGCCATGGCTGCTGGGGGGGTTGGCAGGAGCAGCAGCAGCAGCTCCATCAGCAGCAGTCTCACTCTTCAGTCGCTAATGAGTAGTTCTCTACACCCACATAGTGAGGCTACTCATGAGCAGCCGGAAGACCTGGAGCAGGACCTGAACCAGCAGGTCTTGTCATACCTTGACATGACCATGCCAACACACCTTGAGGATCCGCTGGACTTCTGGGCAGCCAAACTTGACTTGTGGCCGCAACTAGCTGAGTTTGCCCTGGAAAAGCTGTCCTGCCTGGCAAGTAGCGTGCCATCTGAGCGGGTGTTTAGTGCGGCGGGGGCCATAGTTACGGCGAGGAGAACTCGTCTGTCAACTAAAAATGTGGAGAGACTCACCTTTGTGAAAATGAATCAGGGATGGATCAGCCAGGATTTCCACCCACCAATGGCTGATACATGTAACTAGATTCAGCATGGTGCCACGTTTTACACTTTCTAAATGGTGCAAAACATATTTATGTCTTTAGGCTTATTTTTGGGCTCCTGCTGATGCCAACTTCAGGATGTGCCTTTCAGCCAATTTCTGGGCTCCTGCTGCTGTTGCCAACTCCAGTGTCTCTTTGAGCCAATGTTTGGGATCCTGCTGCCAACTCCAATGTCTCTTTCAAGCAATGTTTGGGCTCCTGCTGCTGCCAACTCCAGGGTGTCATTCGGCCAATTTTAGGGCTCCTGCTGCCAAATGCAGTGTCTCTTTCAAGCAATGTCTGGGGTCCTGCTGCTGCCAACTCCAGTGTCTCTTTGAGCCAATGTTTAGGCTCCTGCTGCCAACTCCAGTGTGTCTTTCAAGCAATGTTTGGGCTCCTGCTGCTGCTTGCAACTCCAGGGTGTCATTCAGCCAATGTTTGGGCTCCTGCTGCCAACTCCAGTGTCTCTTTCAAGCAATGTTTGGGCTCCTGCTCCTTCTGCTGCCAACTCCAAGGTGTCATTCGGCCAATTTATGGGCTCCTGCTGCCAAATGCGGTGTCTCTTTCAAGCAATGTTTGGGCTCCTGCTGCTGCCAACTCCAGTGTCTCTTTGAGCCAATGTTTGGGCTCCTGCTGCCAACTCCAGTGTGTCTTTCAAGCAATGTTTGGGCTCCTGCTGCTGCTTGCAACTCCAGGGTGTCATTCATCCAATTTTTGGGCTCCTGCTGCCAACTCCAGTGTGTCTTTCAAGCAATGTTTGGGCTCCTGCTGCTACTGCTGCTTGCAAATCCAGTGTGTCTTTAGTCCAATTTTTGGGCTCCTGCTGCCAACTCCAGTGTCTCTTTCAATCAATGTTTGGGCTCCTGCTGCTCCTGCTGCCAACTCCAGTGTCTCTTTCAAGCAATGTTTGGGCTCCTGCTCCTTCTGCTGCCAACTCCAAGGTGTCATTCGGCCAATTTTTGGGCTCCTGCTGCCAAATGCAGTGTCTCTTTCAAGCAATGTTTGGGCTCCTGCTGCTGCTGCTGCCAACTCCAGTGTCTCTTTGAGCCACTTTTTGGGCTCCTGCTGCCAACTCCAGTGTGTCTTTCAAGCAATGTTTGGGCTCCTGCTGCTGCTTGCAACTCCAGGGTGTCATTCATCCAATGTTTAGGCTCCTGCTGCCAACTCCAGTGTGTCTTTCAAGCAATGTTTGGACTCCTGCTGCTGCTCGCAACTCCAGGGTGTCATTCAGCCAATGTTTGGGCTCCTGCTGCCAACTCCAGTGTCTCTTTCAAGCAATGTTTGGGCTCCTGCTGCTTGCAACTCCAGTGTGTCTTTAGTCCAATTTTTGGGCTCCTGCTGCCAACTCCAGTGTCTCTTTCAAGCAATGTTTGGGCTCCTGCTGCCAAATCCAGTGTCTCTTTCAAGCAATGTTTGGGCTCCTGCTGCTCCTGCTGCCAACTCCAGTGTCTCTTTCAAGCAATGTTTGGGCTGCTGCTGCTTGCAACTCCAGGGTGTGTCTTTAGGCCAATTTTTGGGCTCCTGCTGCCAACCCCAGTGTCTCTTTCAATCAATGTTTGGGCTCCTGCTGCTCCTGCTGCCAACTCCAGTGTCTCTTTCAAGCAATGTTTGGGCTGCTGCTGCTTGCAACTCCAGGGTGTGTCTTTAGGCCAATTTTTGGGCTCCTGCTGCCAACCCCAGTGTCTCTTTCAATCAATGTTTGGTCTCCTGCTGCTCCTGCTGCCAACTCCAGTGTCTCTTTCAAGCAATGTTTGGGCTCCTGCTCCTTCTGCTGCCAACTCCAAGGTGTCATTCGGCCAATTTTTGGGCTCCTGCTGCCAAATGCAGTGTCTCTTTCAAGCAATGTTTGGGCTCCTGCTGCTGCTGCTGCCAACTCCAGTGTCTCTTTGAGCCAATGTTTGGGCTCCTGCTGCCAACTCCAGTGTGTCTTTCAAGCAATGTTTGGGCTCCTGCTGCTGCTTGCAACTCCAGGGTGTCATTCATCCAATGTTTGGGCTCCTGCTGCCAACTCCAGTGTGTCTTTCAAGCAATGTTTGGGCTCCTGCTGCTGCTTGCAACTCCAGGGTGTCATTCAGCCAATGTTTGGGCTCCTGCTGCCAACTCCAGTGTCTCTTTCAAGCAATGTTTGGGCTCCTGCTGCTTGCAACTCCAGTGTGTCTTTAGTCCAATTTTTGGGCTCCTGCTGCCAACTCCAGTGTCTCTTTCAAGCAATGTTTGGGCTCCTGCTGCCAAATCCAGTGTCTCTTTCAATTAATGTTTGGGCTCCTGCTGCTCCTGCTGCCAACTCCAGTGTCTCTTTCAAGCAATGTTTGGGCTGCTGCTGCTTGCAACTCCAGGGTGTGTCTTTAGGCCAATTTTTGGGCTCCTGCTGCCAACCCCAGTGTCTCTTTCAAGCAATGTTTGGGCTCCTGCTGGTGCTTGCAACTCCAGGGTGTGTCTTTAGGCAAATTTTTGGGCTCCTGCTGCCAACCCCAGTGTCTCTTTCAAGCAATGTTTGGGCTCCTGCTGCTGCTGATTTTATCTCCTCCAGGGTATCATTCGGCCAATTTTTGGCCTCCTGCTGCTGCTGCTGCCAACTCCAGTGTCTCTTTGAGCCAATGTTTTGGCTCCTGCTGCCAACTCCAGTGTCTCTTTCAAGCAATGTTTGGGCTCCTGCTGCTGCCAACTCCAAGGTGTCATTCAGCCAATTTTTGGCTCCTGCTGCTAAATGCAGTGTCTCTTTCAAGCAATGTTTGGGCTCCTGCTGCTGCTGCCAACTCCAGTGTCTCTTTCAAGCAATGTTTGGGCACCTGCTGCTGCTGCTTGCAACTCCAGGGTGTCATTCAGCCAATTTTTGGCCTCCTGCTGCTGCCAACTCCAGTGTCTCTTTGAGCCAATGTTTGGGCTCCTGCTGCTCCTGCTGCCATCTCCAGTGTCTCTTTCAAGCAATGTTTGGGCTCCTGCTGCTTGCAACTCCAGGTTGTGTGTTTCAAGCAATTTTTGGGCTCCTGCTGCTGCTGCTGCCAACTCCAGTGTCTCATTTAGGCAATGTTTGAGCTCCTGCCAACTCCAGTGTGTCTTTAGGCCAATTTTTGGGCTCCTGCTGCCAACTCCAGTGTCTCTTTCCGCCAATGTTTGGGCTCCTGCTGCTGCTGGCAACTCCAGTGTCTCTTTCGGACAATTTTTGGGCTCCTGCTGCCAACTCCAGTGTGTGTCTTCAGGACAATTTTTTGGGCTCCTGCTGCCAACTTCAGGATGTCTTTCAGCCAATATTTGGGCTCCTGCTTCTGCCAGCTCCAGGGTGTGTTTTTCAGGCAATATAGGGGCTCTTCGTTGTGATGCCACCTCAACTCTCTGCAATTGTGCCGCTCTGTGATTCTTATAGGGATGCCTCTGATCTGGATGTCATAATTATTTACATTATTATTTTACTAACCCAGCACGCATCCTATGCGTGTTACAGCAAGGCAGAATGGTTTACAACCCTATTGAGGCTCTAGGAAGCTCAGAAATAGCCGTTTTTTAATAGCGATTCGTCGCGAAGAAATTCGGGTCCGAACGGATTTTGTCGGAAAATTCGGCGAATCAGCCGAATCAAATTTTTCAGTTCGCTCATCTCTAAGCCTTAACCTTATAAAAAAAAGCAGATAATATTGTCTCATTCCTGTAAAAATCACCCCAGTGCTAAGGTGATCTGCCATCCAGGACCAGCTTCCTTTCTGCCTTTTTTGCCACAAGCAGTACATTGGGGGCTTATTGACAGCTAGCTGGTTGTTATTTTTTTAATTTAATGACCAGGTTGACATCTTTGCACTGCATGTATTTGAATGCAATGCATATGGAAGTCAATGCAAAGAGCAGGGTGCCATGTTTTTTTCTGGAATTGCAATCTACTGCAGTCTATTTTGTCAAGTCTTAAAGTGGACCAAAACTCAGGATTTCCTGGGTTTTGGTCCTTGCCCCCTGGGCACCCCGATTGGTCCTATGGCACATGCACACCCCCAACTCCAATCAGCACGCTCAGATCTGCTGGAGCCCCTTCGCCCAGGAGCGCGTCTAATGCAAAAAGATCTGAATGCGCTGGCAGCAGCATCCCCACTACCCTTTAACCATGCATGGGCACGCTCCCTGATAAAGGGATAGCGGTGATGTAGCCCCGCTTGAACTGGGAACGAAGGGGGTTTCTGGTGACCTGGGGGGTTTCACAAAGCGCGCACCCCCCCTCAGGGGGGGGGGGGGGAGTATATCTGCCTTGGATTCTCATAGACTCCAGGGTGGGTTTTCGTCCACTTTAAAGTGGACCAGAACCCAGGATAATCAAAATCTGGTCCTTTCCTGCCCCGCTGCAGGAAACCCCTCAGATAGGCAAACACCATTCACCTCCTACCGATCCTACGGCGCATGCATGGCCGCTCATCCAATCATCATGCTCGGAGACGCATCCCCCGCTACCTTCTAACAGGAAGCGTGCCCGTTCCGGCCACTCCCAAATGGCTGGTGCAGGCACTCGCCCTGCTAGAGGGATAGCGGGGATGCGGCTTGCGCATGCGCCGCCGGACTTTATGGGCGTCCTGGGGGGTTTCACACAGGGCAGCATCCCGATTTTGGATGCCACAGAGGGAGGGAATCGATCTTATAGATTTCCGGGATGATCACGGTGGGTTTTGGTCCACTTTAAGTTGAATGCCAGGTAAAAATGGTAAAAAAGTTATATTAAATTAAGTGCAAAAATCCTAGCCCTGCAACACAATGCCAGCACATTGGCTAGGTGTGAATGGGGGCTTTGCCAGTCTCACACTCTGCTGATCAGATGTAATGTTACAGCTAGGTTATACCGGGTTCACTTTAAAAGCAAACAATGCATTTAGTATTGTATAATATTATAACCATGCATTTCCTTGTTGTGGGTGGCTTTGTGGTAAGGAATGTTCAGACAGGCCGACAGAACATTCAGCTGCCATACAGTGGTGGTCAGGAGAAACTTGAGGCTGACCACTTTATTAGGCCTGTATCTTACCTTGGATGGAACAACTGTGTAATCGGTGTTACAGGTCTGCTTTGCTTTGTGCGTTACACGGTGTGTTCTTAAATCCGGCAGCACAGCATCTTTGTGTGAATGGGTCACAAGGAAGTCACTTTCCCAGCTGCAATGTAATAAATGATTGATGGAAGGTAACAGCTATATGTTCCCTCAAGCTGAGAAGGGTCATCTCGATCAGCTCATAAGACACAGGCTAACACCTCCGAGTGCTGAGTGTGCCGTCCAGGGATCCCACATGTGCACTCACATGAAAGCACCATAAGCTGCATGCAGGCCTCCAAGGTTTTAAACTATCCTCACCTTCATGAAAAAAGGGTGAGGGTGTCAAGGGCGACTAGAAGCGACAACATGCAAGGAATCGCAGGCAACTGTTCATCCCAGCAGGTATACCAACCCACTTGTGAATTAAAAAATCCCTGTATATAAACATAGAAAAATCATAATTAGATTAACTCATGCTGATAAGTGCCCTTAAAACTCACATATTCAGACAAGCATACAATCTGGCTTAAACCGGACCTTCAGCGTGATTTAATGAAAAATCCAAACTCTTAAAAAACGGTTCCCCAGCATCTAAAATTAATATATTTTAAGTTTTTAGTCACTAACTTATTATTCTTTCCCCCACTGGGCTGCAACTCTGTTCAGGACTTTAGGATACGGGTGCCGCCATCTTGACTCAGAAGCATCACATTTACTGAGGAGAGGAGAGTGGGATAAAGTACAGGGGTGGGCGGGTTATAGCTGTGCTTTGCTCAGACAGAGCAGAGCTGGGGTCAGGTAAAGGTCAGCAGTCCCAGAATGCAGAGCAGCACAGTCAGGAGGCACTTCCTGTTTGCAGGCTGCCTGATAAGATGGCGGCTTCCATAAGCCACCATCTTGGATGTTTAAAGGCTCATAACATGCAGTAGATGCAGGTAGGATGATTTTTAATGTGAGCAATCAGTATGTACAGGGTGTGGGAAACATATAAGATAGACTCTAATTCAGAGTGAAGGTCCGCTTTAAGCAATTCTCTAAAGGCCACATGCCATAAAGCTCAATACTGTTTGTGATTCTTCCCCCTCGTCTTCACCCCTCATCCTTTAGACTGTAAGCTTGCAAGGGCAGGGCTCTCTTTCCTATTGTATCTTGTACTCAGAATATTCATTGTAAACTCTGTAACCCTGCATTTGTAATCTATGTACTGTATGTTTCTACCCTGTCTGTAATACTACTTTGTACAGCGCTACGGAAGATGATGGCTCTATGTAAATAAATAATAATAATTAATTATACATGATCTAGCAGTTATCTGGTCTGCCAGGGCATTTTACATATCCCATCACTACTGCTTGCACTGGGGTCTGTCCCTGCATAAGGCAAATACAACACTGACAGTAATCTATACACAATTGCCAACCACCTGCTATATTACCCAGGGCACAATCACACACAATAGAATCACACCCATACAGGCACTTGGCTTAGTATATAGAAGAAATGTTTTCATTTAAAATGTATTATCCCAAAGCAGGCAATGCATATATCATTGTACAGTTAAATAATAATTGCAAACTTATGACATACAAAATATAGGCCAATTTATTAACATAAAAAAAGAAAATACAGACATACACTGTACTCTTGTGCAGGGCACACCAGAAGGTCCAATAATCACCTTGTTCAGCAAAATAATCCCCTTCCAGATCACAATCATAATTTGCTTCCTGCATTGGATCCATTTGCAGTTGGTTAAAAGGAGCCCTCAAGTTAGGTACGTTTGGGGACCCCTGGTCTAAAGTAACTTGCCATATTAGCAAGTGTGGATTAGGACCAAACATATGTCCAGGAACGAATTGTCCAATTGGATGCAGCTAGACAACTAATGACTGAAACAGCAGAGACAGGTGGTGCTTCCTTTTGCTAAATGATGCCAGGTGAGCACAAATTCTGGTAAATAAAGTGGAGGAGCAACAATAATTGGACCCCCTGACCTCCTGGGCCCACGTTCAGTCACTGCCTGCTGCTATGGTAGAGGCACGGCATGGCACTTACCTGTATGAGACATCAGCAGCACCAGAGGATGGATGAAGGGAGGGGGCAGAATGTTTTCCTAAGTGTAGTGAATGCTATTTTGCCTAGAAACTGCCATGCAGATTGCAATATTTATAGTGGTAATTAGGTTTGTGCTTTTTGGGCTTCATTATGCTGGTCAGATCTCCATTCAAAATTACAAATGAGACGTTTGTTATTGGATGTTCAGTTTTATACAGTATTCTATTTAACCAACTGTGATGCTAGAAATCAGCATAAAACAGTTCAGCTGTGAAGATTGGCCTCGGAGCTCCTGCTACTCACAAACTCCTTATGCTCAAGCAAAATGTGACTAACCTTAAAGTGGACCTATCACCAGGGCTTTATGCCATGCATTAGTATGCATTAGCATGAGAAGAGTGTTCACACATGAGTTGAGGGAACAGCAGAAAGGTGAGTGGAGTGGGCGATCTGGGTGGTTTTGCGCAGCAGGGCATGCCAATTTGGGATGAACCCTGGAGTAAGGACCAATTACCAGGATAGTAAACATCCTGGTGATAGGTCCACATTAAAATGCCACCAGCCAGCATCCTTATTCATTGTAAGGCTGCTAATTACGTGACTGTCGGTAACCAATTGGGTTTGCTGAGTGGACTTACATATCAGACCTGAATGGTTGCTGTGGTCACAGTCAGGGGCGGACTAGGGTTAAAAAATGGCCCATACTGGGCCTTCTGCAGTGTGTCTGCCCCATATAATATCATCCCCATTATAATAGGCAGCGTGCAGAATGCCCCCAAATTTCCCCAAAACAAGCAGTGTGTCAGAGCATTCCCCCCAAATCACCCCATAACAAGCAGTGCAGCAGAGAATCCCCCACATGCCCCAATGGCAAGCTGTGCAGCAGAGTATCCCCCACATGCCCCAATGGCAAGCTGTGCAGCAGAGTATCCCCCAAACCCCCCCATAACAAGCAGTGCAGCAGAGTATCCCCCAAACCCCCCCATAACAAGCAGTGCAGCAGAGTATCCCCCAAACGACCCCATAACAAGCAGTGCAGCAGAGTAGCCCTCGTATCACCCCAAAACAAGCAGTGCAGCAGAGTATCCCCCCAAATCACCCCATAACAGACAGTGCAGCATATCATCCCCCAAATCATCCCATAACCAGCAGTGCAGCAGAGCACCCCACCAAATCATCCCATAACAAGAAGTGCAGCAGAGCACCCCCCCCCCCAAACCCCAAATCACCTCATAACAGGCAGTATGGCAGAGCATTCCCCCAAATCACCCCATAAAAAGCAGTGCAGAAGATGATCCCCCAACTCACCCCATAACATGCAGTGCAGCAGAGAATCCCCCCAAATCACCCCATAACAAGCAGTGCAGCAGAGTATACGCCCAAATCACCCCATAATAAGCAGCGCAGCAGAGTAGCCCCCCAAATCACCCCATAACAAACAGTGCAGCAGAGTATCCCCCCAAATCACCCCATAACCAGCAGTGCAGCAGACTATCCCCCAAATCACCCCATAACAGGCAGTATGGCAGAGCATCTCCCCAAACCACCCCAGTATTCCCCCACATGCCCCAATAGCAAGCAGTGCAGCAGAGTATCCCTCGTATCACCCCAAAACAAGCAGTGCAGCAGAGTATCCCCCCAAATCACCCCATAACAGACAGTGCAGCATATCATCCCCCCCTAAATCATCCCATAACCAGCAGTGCAGCAGAGCACCCCCCCCCCCAAATCACCTCATAACAGGCAGTATGGCAGAGCATTCCCCCAAATCACCCCATAAAAAGCAATGCAGAAGATGATCCCCCAAATCACCCCATAACAAGCAGTGCATCAGAGTATACGCCCAAATCACCCCATAACAAGCAGTGCAGGAGAGAATCCCCCCAAATCACCCCATAACAAGCAGTGCAGCAGAGAATCCCCCCAAATCACCCCATAACAAGCAGTGCAGCAGAGTATACCCCCAAATCACCCCATAACAAGTAGTGCAGCAGAGAATCCCCCCAAATCACCCCATAATAAGCAGCGCAGCAGAGTATCCCCCCAAATCACCCCCCCAATCCCAAATCACCTCATAACAGGCAGTATGGCAGAGCATTCCCCCAAATCACCCCATAAAAAGCAGTGCAGAAGATGATCCCCCAACTCACCCCATAACATGCAGTGCAGCAGAGAATCCCCCCAAATCACCCCATAACAAGCAGTGCAGCAGAGTATACGCCCAAATCACCCCATAATAAGCAGCGCAGCAGAGTATACCCCAAAATCACCCCATAACCAGCAGTGCAGCAGACTATCCCCCAAATCACCCCATAACAGGCAGTATGGCAGAGCATCTCCCTAAACCACCCCAGTATTCCCCCACATGCCCCAATAGCAAGCAGTGCAGCAGAGTATCCCTCGTATCACCCCAAAACAAGCAGTGCAGCAGAGTATCCCCCCAAATCACCCCATAACAGACAGTGCAGCATATCATCCCCCCAAATCATCCCATAACCAGTAGTGCAGCAGAGCACCCCCCCCCAAATCACCTCATAACAGGCAGTATGGCAGAGCATTCCCCCAAATCACCCCATAAAAAGCAATTCAGAAGATGATCCCCCAAATCACCACATAACAAGCAGTGCAGCAGAGTATATGCCCAAATCACCCCATAACAAGCAGTGCAGCAGAGAATCCCCCCAAATCACCCCATAACAAGCAGTGCAGCAGAGTATCCCCCCAAATCACCCCATAACAAGCAGTGCAGCAGAGAATCCCCCCAAATCACCGCATAACAAGCTGTGCAGCAGAGTATCCCCCCAAATCACCCCATAAAAAGCAGTGCAGCAGAGTATCCTCCCAAATCACCCCATAACAAGCAGTGCAGCAGAGAATCCCCCCAAATCACCCCATAACAAGCAGTGCAGCAGAGAATCCCCCCAAATCACCCCATAACAAGCAGTGCAGAAGAGAATCCCCCCAAATCACCCCATAACAAGCAGTGCAGCAGAGTATACCCCAAAATCACCCCATAACAAGCAGTGCAGCAGAGTATCCCCCCAAATCACCCCATAACAAGCAGTGCGGCAGAGAATCCCCCCAAATCACCTCATAACAAGCAGTGCAGCAGAGAATCCCCCCAAATCACCCCATAACAAGCAGTGCAGCAGAGAACCCCCCCAAATCACCCCATAACAAGCAGTGCAGCAGAGTATCCCCCCAAATCACCCCATAACAAGCAGTGCAGCAGAGAATCCCCCCAAATCACCCCATAACAAGCAGTGCAGCAGAGAATCCCCCCAAATCACCCCATAACAAGCAGTGCAGCGGAGAATCCCCTCAAATCACCCCATAATTAGCAGCGCAGCAGAGTATCCCCCGTATCACCCCATAACAAGCAGTGCAGCAGAGAATCCCCCCAAATAACCCCATAACAAGCAGTGCAGCAGAGTATCCCCCCAAAACACCCCATAACAAGCAGTGCAGCAGAGAATCCCCCCAAATCACCCCATAACAAGCAGTGGAGCAGAGTATCCCCCCAAATCACCCCATAACAAGCAGTGCAGCAGAGAATCCTCCCAAATCACCCCATAACAAGCAGTGCAGCAGAGTATACCCCCAAATCACCCCATAACAAGCAGTGCAGCAGAGAATCCCCCCAAATCACCCCATAACAAGCAGTGCAGCAGAGTATCCCCCCAAAACACCCCATAACAAGCAGTGCAGCAGAGAATCCCCCCAAATCACCCCATAACAAGCAGTGGAGCAGAGTATCCCCCCAAATCACCCCATAACAAGCAGTGCAGCAGAGAATCCTCCCAAATCACCCCATAACAAGCAGTGCAGCAGAGTATACCCCCAAATCACCCCATAACAAGCAGTGCAGCAGAGAATCCCCCCAAATCACCCCATAACAAGCAGTGCAGCAGAGAATCCTCCCAAATCACCCCATAACAAGCAGTGCAGCAGAGTATACCCCCAAATCACCCCATAACAAGCAGTGCAGCAGAGTATCCCCCCAAATCACCCCATAACAAGCAGTGCAGCAGAGTATACCCCCAAATCACCCCATAACAAGCAGTGCAGCAGAGAATCCCCTGTATCACCCCATAACAAGCAGTGCAGCAGAGTATCCCCCCAAATCACCCCATAACAAGCTGTGCAGCAGAGAATCCCCCCAAATCACCCCATAACAAACAATGCAGGAGAGTATCCCCCCAAATCACCCCATAACAAGCAATGCAGCAGAGTATCCCCCCAAATCACCCCATAACAAGCAGTGCAGCAGAGAATCCCCCAAATCACCCCATAACAAGCAGTGCAGCAGAGTATACCCCCAAATCACCCCATAACAAGCAGTGCAGCAGAGCATCCCCCCAAATCACCCCATAACAGACAGTGCAGCATATCATCCCCCCAAAGCATCCCATAACCAGCAGTGCAGCAGAGAATCCCCCCAAATCACCCCATAACAAGCAGTGCAGCAGAGCATCCCCCCAAATCACCCCATAACAAGCAGTGCAGCAGAGTATCCCCCCAAATCACCCCGTAACAAGCAGTGCAGCAGAGTATCCCCCCAAATCACCCCATAACAAGCAGTGCAGCAGAGCATCCCCCCAAATCATCCCATAACAAGCAGTGCAGCAGAGCACCCCACCAAATCATCCCATAACAAGAAGTGCAGCAGAGCACCCCCCCCCCCCCCAAATCCCAAATCACCTCATAACAGGCAGTATGGCAGAGCATTCCCCCAAATCACCCCATAACAAGCAGTGCAGCAGAGCATCCCCCCAAATCACCCCATAACAAGCTGTGCAGCAGAGTATACCCCCAAATCATCCCATAACAAACAGTGCAGCAGAGCACCCCCCCCCCCCAAATCACCTCATAACAGGCAGTATGGCAGAGCATTCCCCCAAATCACCCCATAACAAGCAGTGCAGCAGAGAATAACCCCAGATCACCCCATAACAAGCAGTGCAGCAGAGTATCCCCCCAAATCACCCCATAATAAGCAGCGCAGCAGAGTATCCCCCCAAATCACCCCATAATAAGCAGTGCAGCAGAGAATCCCCTCAAATCACCCCATAACAAGCAGTGCAGCAGAGTATCCCCCGTATCACCCCATAACAAGCAGTGCAGCAGAGAATCCCCCCAAATCACCCCATAACAAGCAGTGCAGCAGAGCATCCCCCCAAATCACCCCATAACAAGCAGTGCAGCAGAGTATCCCCCCAAATCACCCCATAACAAGCAGTGCAGCAGAGCACCCCACCAAATCATCCTATAACAAGAAGTGCAGCAGAGCACCCCCCCCCCCCCCCAAATCACCTCATAACAGTCAGTATGGCAGAGCATTCCCCCAAATCACCTCATAACAGGCAGTATGGCAGAGCATTCCCCCAAATCACCCCATAACAAGCAGTGCAGCAGAGCATCCCCCCAAATCACCCCATAACAAGCTGTGCAGCAGAGTATACCCCCAAATCATCCCATAACAAGCAGTGCAGCAGAGCACCCCCCCCAAATCACCTCATAACAGGCAGTATGGCAGAGCATTCCCCCAAATCACCCCATAACAAGCAGTGCAGCAGAGCATCCCCCCAAATCACCCCATAACAAGCAGTGCAGCAGAGCATCCCCCCAAATCACCCCATAACAAGCAGTGCAGCAGAGTATCCCCCCAAATCACCCCATAACAAGCAGTGCAGCAGAGTATCCCCCCAAATCACCCCATAACAAGCAGTGCAGCAGAGAATAACCCCAGATCACCCCATAACAAGCTGTGCAGCAGAGTATCCCCCCAAATCACCCCATAATAAGCAGCGCAGCAGAGTATCCCCCCAAATCACCCCATAACAAGCAGTGCAGCAGAGAATCCCCCCAAATCACCCCATAACAAGCAGTGCAGCAGAGCATCCCCCCAAATCACCCCATAACAAGCAGTGCAGCAGAGTATCCCCCCAAATCACCCCATAACAAGCAGTGCAGCAGAGTATCCCCCCAAATCACCCCATAACAAGCAGTGCAGCAGAGCATCCCCCCAAATCATCCCATAACCAGCAGTGCAGCAGAGTATCCCCCCAAATCACCCCATAACAAGCCGTGCAGCAGAGCACCCCCCAAATCCCAAATCCCAAATCCCAAATCATCTCATAACAGGCAGTATGGCAGAGCATTCCCCCAAATCACCCCATAACAAGCAGTGCAGCAGAGCATCCCCCCAAATCACCCCATAACAAGCTGTGCAGCAGAGTATACCCCCAAATCATCCCATAACAAGCTGTGCAGCAGAGCATCCCCCCAAATCACCCCATAACAAGCTGTGCAGCAGAGCATCCCCCCAAATCACCCCATAACAAGCAGTGCAGCAGAGCACCCCCCCCCCCCCCAAATCACCTCATAACAGGCAGTATGGCAGAGCATTCCCCCAAATCACCCCATAACAAGCAGTGCAGCAGAGCACCCCACCAAATCATCCCATAACAAGAAGTGCAGCAGAGCACCCCCCCCCCAAATCCCAAATCACCTCATAACAGGCAGTATGGCAGAGCATTCCCCCAAATCACCCCATAACAAGCAGTGCAGCAGAGAATAACCCCAGATCACCCCATAACAAGCAGTGCAGCGGAGAATCCCCTCAAATCACCCCATAATTAGCAGTGCAGCAGAGTATCCCCCGTATCACCCCATAACAAGCAGTGCAGCAGAGAATCCCCCCAAATCACCCCATAACAAGCAGTGCAGCAGAGTATCCCCCCAAATCACCCCATAACAAGCAGTGCAGCAGAGAATCCCCCCAAATCACCCCATAACAAGCAGTGCAGCAGAGAATCCCCCCAAATCACCCCATAACAAGCAGTGCAGCAGAGTATCCCCCCAAATCACCCCATAACAAGCAGTGCAGCAGAGTATCCCCCCAAATCACCCCATAACAAGCAGTGCAGCAGAGAATCCTCCCAAATCACCCCATAACAAGCAGAGCAGCAGAGTATCCCCCCAAATCACCCCATAACAAGCAGTGCAGCAGAGAATCCCCCCAAATCACCCCATAACAAGCAGTGCAGCAGAGAATCCTCCCAAATCACCCCATAACAAGCAGTGCAGCAGAGAATCCCCTGTATCACCCCATAACAAGCAGTGCAGCAGAGTATCCCCCCAAATCACCCCATAACAAGCAGTGCAGCAGAGAATCCTCCCAAATCACCCCATAACAAGCAGTGCAGCAGAGAATCCCCTGTATCACCCCATAACAAGCAGTGCAGCAGAGTATCCCCCCAAATCACCCCATAACAAGCAGTGCAGCAGAGTATCCCCCCAAATCACCCCATAACAAGCTGGGCAGCAGAGAATCCCCCCAAATCACCCCATAACAAGCTGGGCAGCAGAGTATACCCCCAAATCACCCCATAACAAGCAGTGCAGCAGAGAATCCCCTGTATCACCCCATAACAAGCAGTGCAGCAGAGTATCCCCCCAAATCACCCCATAACAAGCTGGGCAGCAGAGAATCCCCCCAAATCACCCCATAACAAGCAGTGCAGCAGAGAATCCCCCAAATCACCCCATAACAAGCAGTGCAGCAGAGCATCCCCCCAAATCATCCCATAACCAGCAGTGCAGCAGAGTATCCCCCCAAATTATTATTATTGTTTATTTATATAGCGCCATCATCTTCCGTAGCGCTTTACAAAGTAGTAATTACAGACAGGGTAGAAACATACGGTACATATAATAATTCAAATGCAGTTTTACAGAGTTGACAGTGGATATTCTGAATACAAGATACAATAGGGGAGAGATCCCTGCCCTTGCGAGCTTACAGTCTAAAGGAAGAGGGGTGAAGACAAGGGGGAAGGATCACAGTCAGTATTGAGCTTTGTGGCGTGCGCCCTTTAGAAGATTGGTTAGGCCAGATTATATGCTTGTCTGAATAAGTGAGTTTTAAGGGCGCCTTTGAAGGTTTTGAGGGTTGTGGAGTGGCGGATTGGGTGCGGGAGGGCATTCCAGAAGATTGAAGTTGCACGTGAGAAGTCCTGGAGGCGGGCGTGAGAGGAGGTGACCAGGGTGGAGGACAGGAGAAGGTCGGCAGAGGAGTGGAGGCTGCGTCTAGGTTGATACTGTTGGATTAGAGATGAGATGTAGGGAGGGGCCTGGTTGGAGAGAGCTTTGTATGCGAGAGTTAGAGTTTTGAACAGGATTCGCTGAGGGACTGGCAGCCAGTGTAGGGATTGGCAGAGAGGGGCAGAACTAGAGTAGCGAGAGGAGAGATGGATGAGGCGAGCAGCAGAGTTCAGGATAGATTGGAGGTTACTGTTAGTTGGTAAGCCACAAAGAAGGATGTTGCAGTAATCCAGTAGGGATATGACCAGGGCATGCACTAGCATTTTAGTGGTGTCAGGTGAGAGGAAAGGACGGATGCGTGAGATGTTTTTAAGTTGGAGGCGACAGGAGGTGGCCAGGGAGTGAATATGTGGTTTGAAAGAGAGGGCAGAGTCCAGAATGACTCCCAGGCACCGAGCTTGGGGAGTTGCTGTTATTGTGTAATTGTTGACAGAAATAGACGTGTTAGAGAGGGGAGGGGAGTTAGAGGGTGGGAAAATGACCAGTTCTGTCTTGTCCATGTTTAGCTTGAGGTAGCGAGATGACATGAATGAAGAAATAGCTGAGAGGCAGTTGGGGAGGCGAGATAGGAGAGAGGAGAGATTGGGGCCTGAGAGATATATCTGAGTGTACCAGAGATATATCTGAGTGTAATCACCCCGTAACAAGCAGTGCAGCAGAGCACCCCACCAAATCATCCCATAACAAGAAGTGCAGCAGAGCACCCCCCCCCCAAATCCCAAATCACCTCATAACAGGCAGTATGGCAGAGCATTCCCCCAAATCACCCCATAACAAGCAGTGCAGCAGAGCATCCCCCCAAATCACCCCATAACAAGCTGTGCAGCAGAGTATACCCCAAATCACCCCATAACAAGCAGTGCAGCAGAGCACCCCACCAAATCATCCCATAACAAGCAGTGCAGCAGAGCACCCCCCCCCCAATCCCAAATCACCTCATAACAGGCAGTATGGCAGAGCATTCCCCCAAATCACCCCATAACAAGCAGTGCAGCAGAGCACCCCACCAAATCATCCCATAACAAGAAGTGCAGCAGAGCACCCCCCCCCCCAAATCTCAAATCACCTCATAACAGGCAGTATGGCAGAGCATTCCCCCAAATCACCCCATAACAAGCAGTGCAGCAGAGTATCCCCCCAAATCACCCCATAACAAGCAGTGCAGCAGAGTATCCCCCCAAATCACCCCATAATAAGCAGCGCAGCAGAGTATCCCCCCAAATCACCCCATAACAAGCAGTGCAGCAGAGAATCCCCCCAAATCACCCCATAACAAGCAGTGCAGCAGAGAATCCCCCCAAATCACACCATAACAAGCAGTGCAGCAGAGTATCCCCCCAAATCACCCCATAACAAGCAGTGCAGCAGAGTATCCCCTGTATCACCCCATAACAAGCAGTGCAGCAGAGAATCCCCCCAAATCACCCCATAACAAGCAGTGCAGCAGAGAATCCCCCCAAATCACCCCATAATTAGCAGCGCAGCAGAGTATCCCCCGTATCACCCCATAACAAGCAGTGCAGCTGAGTATCCCCCCAAATCACCCCATAACAAGCAGTGCAGCAGAGAATCCCCCCAAATCACCCCATAATTAGCAGTGCAGCAGAGTATCCCCCCAAATCACCCCATAACAAGCAGTGCAGCAGAGAATCCCCCCAAATCACCCCATAACAAGCAGTGCAGCAGAGTATCCCCCCAAATCACCCCATAACAAGCAGTGCAGCAGAGAATCCCCCCAAATCACCCCATAACAAGCAGTGCAGCAGAGAATCCCCCCAAATCACCCCATAACAAGCAGTGCAGCAGAGAATCCCCCCAAATCACCCCATAATTAGCAGCGCAGCAGAGAATCCCCCCAAATCACCTCATAATTAGCAGCGCAGCAGAGAATCCCCCCAAATCACCCCATAATTAGCAGCGCAGCAGAGTATCCCCCGTATCACCCCATAACAAGCAGTGCAGCAGAGAATCCCCCAAAACCCCAATAACAAGCAGTGCAGCAGAGTATCACCCCAAATCACCCCATAACAAGCAGTGCAGCAGAGTATCCCCGTATAACCCCATAACAAGCAGTGCAGCAGAGAATCCCCCCAAATCACCCCATAACAAGCAGTGCAGCAGAGTATCCCCCCAAATCACCCCATAACAAGCTGTGCAGCAGAGTATCCCCCCAAATCACCCCATAAAAAGCAGTGCAGCAGAGTATCCCCCCAAATCACCCCATAACAAGCAGTGCAGCAGAGAATCCCCCCAAATCACCCCATAACAAGCAGTGCCGCAGAGCACCCCCCAAATCACCCCATAACAAGCAGTGCAGCAGAGTATCCCCCCAAATCACCCCATAATAAGCAGCGCAGCAGAGTATCCCCCAAATCACCCCGTATCCCCTGGACAGCTTGCAACAGCTCCCATTCACCCGGTCTGCCACAAAAAGCATTGCCGGAGCTGGTAAACTACTGGATCGGCAGGCAGCCAGAGCCGGGGAGATGGGGGCTTACCAGGCTTTCGCCCAGTGTGCCATATTGCCAGTTTGCTCCTGGTCACATGATTGGTTTCCATTCCAGGCCACCAAACCTCTTAAAAAGCCATTCATTTTAAAATTGTCAACAACCTGATAGTCCACTGTGAACCTTCAAGACCAAATAAGTACAAGACCCAGACAATCAACAATGCTAAAACCCTTCCGGTTATTATGATGTACAGTACATCCACTTTAATACAGATGTAGCATGTCTAGGTTTCCAAAGCTGCGCCAGTGTTCAACTTTGATCTCTGTCTGGATAGTTATATAAGGAACTCTGTATGGCACCTGTCTATCTCTTATGTAAAGTTCACAGGAAAGAAGCAACAACAACATGATGATGGATGGTCCAAGGTTAAGAGTTCGGCAGGAATCTTATCTTTCCAAGCAAGTCCAGTATCTCAGAAACTCCTACACAACTGCAGCTAATAAGTAACCTTAAAGGTATATACAACACAGATATCCTATAGATTGCATTAGCAAAACTATGTACATGGTATTAATTACATTTTACTACCTTCTGTAAAATAAGTTGGATATTCTAGAAACACGTACACACACAATATACTAGTTATTGTGTAGAAGTAATTACATCAAATGTGATATAAATTAAATAGCTCTACAATTTATTAAGGTAGCCATTGTCATAAAATATATCTATTTATCTACCAATTATTTATTTTAATGTTTATTCATATAGCGACATCATACGGTGTTGTACAAGGTAGAAAGTACAGGGGGTAAGACAAGTATGCACAACAAAAACACTGTTATACAGGAGCACTTTAGAAGAGAGTGCTCTGACCTTTCGAGCTAAAGGATAAGGGTGGAGATGGTAAGGGTGATGAGAAAGGAGATATGAAGGGAGATGAAAAGAGAGATGAGACAAGAGATGAGAAGAGAGATGAGAAGGGGGAAATGAGACAAGAGATGAGACGAGAGATTAGAAGGGAGATGAGAAGGGAGATGAGAAGGGAGTCCTGGTAAGTATGTACTAAGCCTGGTGGCAAATGCTCTGAAGGGTAAAAAGACGGTAAAGTTAGTTGGTTAGGCCATATAATAGCCTTGTCTAAACAGTTTATGCAGAACTATGTTATGGAACCAAAAAATCAATTCCTGTTGCCATTTCTGGCTAGAGAAAGATGTGCAGAGCCCTTCCCTAGCTGCACATACAGCCTTGCAGGAAACTTCCATTGTAGGATTTCAGGAATTTCATACTTCTTTATGTTTCAGGAGCCAAGATATAATAATGTGTCAAGATCTTACTGTAACTGTACCTAAAAAAGTCAGTATATAGTTAAAATGAACTACAGTAAACAAACATGCTTCATAGGGGCATCCCGATGATTGATGGCAGCGGGCCCATATTAGGTGGCTGTGGGGCCTGATAGGTGGTTGTAGGGCCTGTTCAATTTTAGGTTCTGCAGGGGCTCAGGGCAGCACTGCCCCAGGGCCCCATACTCCAGCATTGGATGTGCTGCCCAGTTTGTGGCCCCTGCTGGGATGTTTGGGTGGACACCTGAAGCTGACCTGCACCTATCTAACCTACAGTGGCCAATAGGGTTCCTGCGCCTTATTCGGAATACCAATCTACTTACAGGGCCATGCACAATAAATCTTAGGGGGTCAAATAGGCCCCCCCTCAGCTCTCCCGCTACTTTCCTGGGGTCACTTTAACTGGCTGGCAACCAAAGGGGCTCATGCACTCCACAGTGCATTCCAGATTTCAGACCTCTCTATGGGGTAAACATTTTAATGGCATCCCTGTTTGGGTGCCCAGGGGATGGAGGAGGAAGTGATACACAGGGCTGCTGTAGGGTGTAGGTCTATATTAATATACAGATGGCAAAGTGAAGAAAATGAATACTCACAGATTAAACAAAGCAAAGAGAATGTGAAAGTCCCATCATAATATTTTATGATAAAGTAAAAACAAACATTGATTTCAGGTTAGATAAACTGTGCCAAGAACAACAGTGACATCTACCACACCTGTTAGGCCACTATTACAAATACAAAAGCATCTGTGTTACTAAATTCAAAGTCTCTGACAGTATTGCACACCTTCCCGTACAGGTGATGCCTCAGTTATCCAGGTTTATCAGCTGGGACGCTGGAATGTGCCGCGTCCTGGCCCGGATTGGAAAAGTGGATTAGAGAATAGGTTATACATTGATGGCCAGGTAAGGGGAGGTGTAGCCCTGTGGGATGGGTTTAAAATAACAGCACTGCATCAGGTCGCACACCTAAGCGCTGAGACATAAGAGGCATAAGGACCCGTCGGCACAGGAGTGCAGCGTCTCCCCAAGTGAGCCAGGCAAGATGGAGGCCACTCCAGCCCCAGCTCGCAATAACACCATCCCTATCAATAACCCTGCTGATATTTCTGTCATCGTGGTCTACTTTGTGGTGGTCATGGCTGTAGGATTATGGGTAAGTCCTGCATTATAACTGGTCATCTATTTAGGTATTTCCAGATATTAAAAATGTTTACCATTTCTCGATTTCCTATTAAACATATGTTAGAAGAATGAGGTATTTTGGTCTTACATATTATTTAGAATTGTGTATCAGATGTTCATGTCATGTCTTCTTCTTATTCTTAAGTATTCAAAATGTATATATATATATATATATATATATATATATATATTATACCTGCAAAAAATATAATTAAGAAATAAAGAAATGCAAAGACCAGAAGCCCCAACTATATTTCTCTGTGCATTGGCATGCAGCCGTACCTACTAAAGGAATCTTTATTATTAGCTGTAATTTGAAAAGTTTATTAACCCCTAAGAGCCTGCAAACTTGCTCATTACTCTGCCTCTGAAAATCATTGATCTGTGGCTCGCAAAGTTATAAGTGCACCTAAAGAGACCATCTATAGAAACATATAGGACAGTGCCTTTTTTAATGTACATAGGACTGGATTATAAGGAGGTAAGGAGGGCGCAAGGGGACGCTCATTGCACATAAGCCACCAAGCACAGTGCAGCTCAGTGCAGGACACTGTTTTCTGCTTGGCCAACTGGGAGACTACACCCCCCTTTCCCCTTAATGGAAAGGCAGAAGTTCCAGAGTAGCATGCACCCTCACTAGGGCGGCACAAGGGACTCGATCTGATGTTCCAGTAAGTGGGCGAGTGCCAGACAACCAATGATCAGTTACTTGGCTGGACTATTATTTTAAAGGAAAAAATACTGTATCAGGAGCCTCCACCAGATTTTGTGCCCAGGGGCCTCCACCACACTTAATCCGGCCCTCCATGTACAAGTATAATGCATAAAAGCTAAAAAAAATATAGATAAATTACAATGTAAAAATTAGTGAGTAGTTCCATGTTAGTCACTGATGCAGGCATAAAATCCTAAGTAAAAGTATGATTTAAAAAGAAGAATAAATTATATATGTATATGTAGAGCACCATGAGGAAAATGGTTTTCTTCTAACAGAATAAAATCCAGGGATGACCGGTTTTGAGTATTGATGGGCTTTGGATCCAGGCCGAGGCTAGATTCATTAAATTCAGTCCGGTTCTCTCCATACTGGATACCGGCAAGATCCAGGTCAGATCACCCGAAGTGTCACCCACCGGTGCTGGCAGGTAGTATGTCGTCCATCACAATGTGTGACCTGTTTACGGACACCTTACCAGTTTACAAATACATTAAAGAAAACTCACCTCTTGGCATCTACCTCCTTCTGTCCCTGGGGGGGGTGGTGGCATCCTATTTTCCAGTCCACTGGGTTGGGGGCTCCCTCCTGGTCTGGCGGGTGCTGGTCTGCTGGGGACGGGAAGACGCTATTGCATCGCTAGAGGAGAAGAACATGGAGGGAGATTCCCTGGGAGATCCCTCTTAATGTCCCTCCCCTCCAATGATATCAATAGTGTCATGGGGGTCACAAAGATACAATCTCTGTAGTATAGAGACCTAGTGATCTCTCTCCCTTCTGCTGTGCCTTCTTATTTATGCACAAGTCATTTCTCTGCTGCTGTCTGTAAAGGTCCCTGAGAAATGTAATTAATTGAGGGGATTGTGTCTGATGAACAGAAGGAAGCAAGTTCAGTAGGGATTATTAGTGCTGGTTAATCAAAGATACTTCCCCTGACAGACAGTATGGGGTAAGAAGAAAACCTAAAGTAACCTTTTACCTGGAATGTCCGTCCTGTTCATGTGGAAGAGCTTGTCTCCATCTTGTATAGCACACTTGCTGCATTTAGCCAATATCCCAGTTATTTTGGTAATGTTATTATTTATTCATATAATACCATCTTCTTCTGTAGTGCTGTACAAAGAATAAGACATACAGTATATATGACAAACAAGAGGCTACAAAGGTCAAAGTAAATGCTATGAAACCAGGATAAAATAGGAGTGAGAGCCCCATCCATACAAACTTACAGTGTAGAGGGGTAGCAAATCCAAGGTTAAGGTAATACCATTTATTGGCTAACTCATTTAGATTGAAAATGCATGCTTTCGAAGCTGTTCAAGCTTCTTCTTCAGGCATAATGATGATTATGCCTGAAGAAGAAGCTTGAACAGCTTCGAAAGCTTGCATTTTCAATCTAAATGAGTTAGCCAATAAATGGTATTACCTTAACCTTGGATTTCCTGCTTACATCGATGGCTAACACGGTACAACAACTTACTACTAGTGTAGAGGGGTGGAATAGATCTTCTGCCTCTCTTGCCGAGCTTCTCATCAGTCAGGGAAGAGGTCTTCTACCTCATGCAGAGAGCTTCTCTACTTACATTTAAAAACCAGTTGCACTTTATTTGGTGTGGAGGTGGAGCCATTGCCAACATTTAGTGAATACTGGGTTGCCAAAAATGTCTGCCACATGGGGATGATTCAGCATCAGGTGAAAAAAAATCAGCTACTTTCTTTGGAGAGAAAACTGCCATTCAATTTTATTGCCTACCTTGGGGGTAATTCAGCACCATATGTAAAAAGAACTTATGGTGCTGAATAGGTGTTTAAACATTAATGGCTGAGTTTAAAAGGGAAATATGATTTAAATAGATATTTGCTGCACATTAATCTCCAATATTTCTATTAGAGATTAATATTATAAATATCGCAAAAACTAATAATCATATCAGCCCAACAACCATCAATCTGATACAAGCCAATGGTCACTGAGGCTCTCCTCATACATTGAGTGAAATGTCCTAAAAAGAAATATGTTCCCTCAAATGCCTTGCACATACAATCTATTGTGTGAGAAATTATCCACCACACAGTAAGATGTATAAATGAAAACAGGTTTAATTTAGCAGCAAAGTAAATAACCTTCACTAACCCAATATGTTCCTGAAATTTCCCCAGATCACCTTAAAAGTTACAGGCAGTGATAAAATAAAGTTTTATGTTAGTTACAGTACCATAAATGTAATGGAGAGAACAAGAGATACTGGCAGGGTGATTCATTACTAGCGCCAGGTACCGGCAGATGAACGTCTGTAGTGATGCGCTCAGAGCGGCCGCTAGCAGTCGCTGTGATAGGCTATGGGGCGCTGTTACCGAGTGCCTCAGTCACTGGCCGGCATTGATGAATTTGATGTGTGAGTCACTATAACACCAGTACAGAGCTGTATGGGAGCGAACGTTAGCGACTGGTCAGTGTGAGCGACTCAAACCATATTCATCATAAAAACAGCCTCACACACCGCCAGCGCTCAAAATTGGCAGAAGCTGTGTGATTAAAGTTCGTCTTTGAACACATATCCACTAGTAACAAAGCGAAAACACATGGAATTACATTGTTATTACATTGTGACATTAACACTTTAATACCAGACCTGTAATGACAATTCTGCATAAAAATTTAAAAAATCAAAAAAGTTTTCAAAAATGACTTTAAATAGGCCAGGAGAGGTCATACAATGATTTGATAAATAACAAAAAAAAATTAAGGCATGCGCGCGGAGTAACGGTATGGTCGTAGCCTGACCGAGCTCCGCACTGACGGGAACCATACAGCGTGTTAGCAGAAACCAGCTGACGGGCAGATGCGCAGATCCCCTGTGGGAGAACTCAGAGAAGCACCCGGACTTGTCCGGATCACCCGTATCATGGGTTACCCCGAAGAAAAAAACAGATAAAGAGCAAGGCGGGCCCCAATCCAAGATGGCGGCGATTCAAGAGCACGAGGCGGCCGTGCGCGTCGGTGAGCGGGAGGACTCTAGGAACTCGAGCGACAGCTGGGCTCAGTTCCCTTCGGAGCTGGTGGGATCCGGACCCCCGGCCTCACTAGACCCTCCAACTACTACGGGCAATGGTGAGGGAGGAGACAACCGCAGCGTCGGCGAAAACGGTGGCGGAGTTAAAGGGGGAGCTGCGTGACCTGGGCGGCCGTACATCACAGCTAGAGGCGCATATGGGAGACGCAGCAACTGGCCATGAGATGCCATGACAATGAAATCGAGCAACTGCACGACCTGGTAAAAGCGCTACAGTGCCAGCAAGAAGACCTTGAGAACCGCTGTCGGCGATACAATTTACACTTCCGAGGCCTCCCGGAGACGATGGAAGTGGCGAGGGGCTCCATTACGGCCCTTCTTCAAGAGCTGATTCCAGGTACTCCCTCAGAAAGATTAGAACTAGAACGCGCTCATAGAGCCCTATCTAGGCGTAGGCCGGAGGGTCCCCCGCGTGACATTGTTGTGAAATTTTTGTATTTTCCGACAAAGGAGGCTGTCCTCAAGGCTTCTAGAGAGAGGGTGCCGCTAAACTTTCAGGGTAATGACTACCAAGTCTTCGTAGATTTATCTCAAGCCACAATCCTGAAACGCTGCATGTTTAAACCCTATGTGCAGCAACTCCAGAAGCAAGGCATAAAGTATCGCTGGGGTTCCCATTTAAAATCACCTTTTCCCATAATGGCCGCCAGATCCAAGTTTCAACGGTTTCAGAGTTAAAGAACCACTTCAAGCAACTAGACCTAGGTCCTCTGGAGTGCCCCCCACCACCAACTGGCCTAACCTCGGCACCTGATGAATCCAACAAAGAGGGCCGAGTGGAACGTGCCCCCCCGGCTAAAGCCAGCAGGTCCCAGATGGAACGACGCTCTCAAGCTATGAAGAGACTCTTGTCACAAACCTTTCAGCTAACAGGAGATGGGTAGCAGGGGACTTAAGTATTCCTGGTTTTCTCTTCACTACCTAACTGCTTCCATATGTAGGCGGACCCTGATTTCTGTGGACGATCCGTTGGTTTAAGGTTTTCTGTTTTATTAAGGATCACCCTCCGTGCCTTATGATGATTGCCCACATGCTGAAATGCCATTGATCTGCTCACCTGGCCGGTTCTGTGTGATGGGCCAGGGAAGGCATCCCAGGTGACGGGCACTCTGAGATGAGCATTGCAGGATGGGATGGACCTGCCAGGTCTCTCCCCTGATTCTGTTTGGGGACAGGGCCATGAAGAATTTTTACCGTTATATGCTTTTATAATGCACCCTGTTCTTAACTTTTATCATTACTGATGTGCTTTTACCTGCTCTCTCTCACTCTGGGCCCCTGTGTCCACAAGGTCTGGTGGCGCGTATTGGTGGGCTGGGCACGGAGGTCCAGATAGACAACAGTTATGGCTCCCGAGTGTAACGCAAGCTGCCTTACCCCCTCCTTCCGGGGTGACCCTCATCAGGATGGTGCTGTTAGTGACCATCGTCACAAAGGTTAATTTCCTCCAAAATATTAAGATGTTGTTTTCTATCTCTGTTTCTCTCCTTTCCTTTCTCTTATTGACTCTTCCTACCCTCCCCTTCTTTCCTCCCCCCCTCCCTCCCCTTTCTACCTTCTGGCCTGCTCCCCTACCGCTCTCCTCTACATATTCTCCTCCGCCTGGCATCCTCAAAACTAGGGGCAAGCGCAATCCTGACGATATGCCATATATACCACCTTATGCTATTAGTTATCCCATAAGATGTCTCTCAAGATAGTATTAATCAACGTCCAGGGTCTCAACTCGCCCAACAAAAGATCCAGAGTTTGAAACTATTTTAACTCTATACACGGGGACATAGTCTGTGTGCAAGAGTCCCATTTTTCAGTCAGCTCAACGCCCAAATATCTCAGTATGAAATACCCCATGGTATACCATGCTCGGGCAACCACCAAAGAGATGTATTTATAGGTTTCCATGCACGCACCCAATTCCAATGCTCTAAACGAGTTACAGATCCTGCAGGCAGGTACTTGCTACTGCAAGGAACCCTACAGGATGAGGAAATCATGATTCTGAATTACTATGCCCCTAATACGGGCCAGTTGGGATTTCTTCGAAATTTGGGTGATCTATTGAGCAGACTTGCGAAGAGGAGTGTATTCCTTGGAGGTGACTCCAACCTAACTCTGGATCCTGTGTTGGACAGATCTCTCCCTCCCACAACTCTAAACCGTAAGGAGTCTCAGGCCTCTGCAGCTATCATCTCTAAACTAGGACTTATTGATGTCTGGCGAGACTTACACCCTTTCAGGAGAGATTATACGCATTTTTCTGCCCCCCCCACTCCCTCCATACTAGAATTGACCATGTGTTTGTCTCCAGGAATTTTTTACCCAACATCTTCAAAGCCTGCATACAGGTGCCATGGTCAGATCATGATCTAAACGGTGTCACCTGTAAATCCTTAGTGGTAAAACCAGGCCCATCAGCCTGGATTTTTAATGATACTCTGTTGACTACTAAAGAGAGCATCCAGGAAGCTGTTGGGGTTGCTGAGGACTACTTCAAAATTAATCAACCTTCAGCTGAGTCCCCAGCTACCATATGGGGTGCGTTCAAATCGCTAATGCAAGGTCATTTCCTCTCCAGGGCGGCGAAGATGAGGAAAGAACGATCCTCACTTGCTGCCGAACTGGTGACGAAATGTGAGAAAGCATCCCAAATTTTTAAAGACAACCCATCCAAAGAGAACAGGAGAGAGCTGGAGAAATCTAAACGCCCTACAGATCCGGGAGGCTGAGCTCAGATATAAGTGGTCGGCCCAGAGATATTAGCAAACAAACCCAACACCCTTTTGGCTTCCCAGCTGAAGTGCCAAGAGAGATTCGCCCCTCCCCCCTATTAAACTGAAGTCGGGTAAGAGCATTCTGACCAGTAATCCATGTAAGGTACTTGAGAAGTTTAGGAACGATTTGGCCAAACTTTATGAACCCCCCAGAGGCCAAGTGTGGGTGCTATAGAAGCTTATCTGGAGAATGTAACGCTCCCCAGGATGTCACCTGAGAGCTCGGCCCTGGTGGATGCGGACGTCTCAGCCTTGGAAGTGATACAGGCTTTCAATACACTTAAGACTAAAAAGAGGCCGGGCCCAGATGGATACACGGCAATGTTTTATTAAAAAAACTTTCAGAGGTGATAGTGCCACATTTGGCCTCTATGTATAATTACGTCAAGGCGGGCAAGCCCTTTGATCCTGAAATATTAAGAGCGGCCATAGTTATGATACCCAAACCAGGGAAAGACCCCCAAGCTTGGCAGAATTACCGTCCCATTTCACTCTTAAATTTGGACTTAAAGATCCTGGGGAAAATCATTGCAAACAGAATCAATTCTTTCCTGAGCTCTCTGGTACACCCAGATCAGGTGGGTTTCGTCCCAGGGAGGCAGTCTTCAGATGGGGTGCAGCGGATTGTTCAAATTATTGAGCTTTCTAGGAAATCACCTGAAGATCTGATATTCCTATCGCTAGATATGGAAAAGGCATTTGACTGCCTCTCCTGGGACTTCCTTCTAAGTGCCTTAGACAAATGGGGGTTTGGCCCGGGTCTTAGGGCATGGATTGAAGCTATGTATTGCTCCCCTACCGCTGAGTTGAAATATTCAGGGTTTGAGTCAACCCCCTTCCCCATAGGGAGGGGGGCGCGACAGGGATGTCCCCTTTCCCCTATTCTGTTTATTATGGCTAGGGATGAGCGAATCGATCCGGACGAACCCGGATTCGATCCGAATTTCATGAAAAATTCAATTCGGATCGAATCCGAATTTCCCCGTGCTTCGATCGCTCGAAGTTTTCCTTTAACATCCATTCATTTACATTAAAGGCATTCTAAGATGGTGGACGGGACATGTCCAGACATCTACCCCTCACCAGTGCATGCTGGGGCAGTCACATGCAGCCTATCAGCAGCCAGCAATCCCGGTGACGTCACAGCGCTATTTAAGGCGGCGGACATCTTGCTTTTCCTCATTTCTCTATTGCATTCGTGAGAGACAGGACGCTGCTGTAGTCAGGGAGAGACAGTTAGAAGGACAGGCAGGAGACAGGCAGGAGACAGGCAGGAAGTCAGCGAGAAGCAGGGAAAGTTAGGAAAAATCGGAGGCAGTCCCAGGGAGATTTTTTTTTTTTCATCCAGCCTGAGTGTTACTGCCTGGGTCACTGGCTTTGTTAGCTGTTTCACCCTGGTTAACCACTGTTGCTTTGCATAGTACTACTGCCCCCAGGTGCACTGCTGTTGTGGCATCCCATTCTGTGACTACACCAGCCTCTATTTACTATAACTCTTTGCACTTATTCTAAAAGTAATTTGGCCTGATAAAGACACTTTTGCTTTGCATAGTACTACTGCTCCCAGGTGCACTGCTGTTGTGGCATCCCATTCTGTGACTACACCAGCCTCTATTTACTATAACCCTTTGCACTTATTCTAAAAGTAATTTGGCTTGATAAAGACACTTTTGCTGTGCATAGTACTACTGCTCCCAGGTGCACTGCTGTTGTGGCATCCCATTCTGTGACTACACCAGCCTCTATTTACTATAACCCTTTGCACTTATTCTAAAAGTAATTTGGCCTGATAAAGACACTTTTGCTTTGCATAGTACTACTGCTCCCAGGTGCACTGCAGTTGGGGCATCCCATTCTGTGACTACACCAGCCTCTATTTACTATAACCCTTTGCACTTATTCTAAAAGTAATTTGGCCTGATAAAGACACTTTTGCTTTGCATAGTACTACTGCTCCCAGGTGCACTGCTGTTGTGGCATCCCATTCTGTGACTACACCAGCCTCCATTTACTATAACCCTTTGCACTTATTCTAAAAGTAATTTGGCCTGATAAAGACACTTTTGCTTTGCATAGTACTACTGCTCCCAGGTGCACTGCTGTTGTGGCATCCCATTCTGTGACTACACCAGCCTCCATTTACTATAACCCTTTGCACTTATTCTAAAAGTAATTTGGCCTGATAAAGACACTTTTGCTTTGCATAGTACTACTGCTCCCAGGTGCACTGCTGTTGTGGCATCCCATTCTGTGACTACACCAGCCTCTATTTACTATAACCCTTTGCACTTATTCTAAAAGTAATTTGGCCTGATAAAGACACTTTTGCTTTGCATAGTACTACTGCTCCCAGGTGCACTGCGGTTGGGGCATCCCATTCTGTGACTACACCAGCCTCTATTTACTATAACTCTTTGCACTTATTCTAAAAGTAATTTGGCCTGATAAAGACACTTTGCACTTATTCTAAAAGTAATTTGGCCTGATAAAGACACTTTTGCTTTGCATAGTACTACTGCTCCCAGGTGCACTGCGGTTGGGGCATCCCATTCTGTGACTACACCAGCCTCTTTTTACTATAGCCTCTATTTACTATAACCCTTTGCACTTATTCTAAAAGTAATTTGGCCTGATAAAGACACTTTTGCTTCGCATAGTACTACTGCTCCCAGGTGCACTGCTGTTGTGGCATCCCATTCTGTGACTACACCAGCCTCTATTTACTATAACCCTTTGCACTTATTCTAAAAGTAATTTGGCTTGATAAAGACACTTTTGCTGTGCATAGTACTACTGCTCCCAGGTGCACTGCTGTTGTGGCATCCCATTCTGTGACTACACCAGCCTCTATTTACTATAACCCTTTGCACTTATTCTAAAATTAATTTGGCCTGATAAAGACACTTTTGCTTTGCATAGTACTACTGCTCCCAGGTGCACTGCGGTTGGGGCATCCCATTCTGTGACTACACCAGCCTCTATTTACTATAACCCTTTGCACTTATTCTAAAAGTAATTTGGCCTGATAAAGACACTTTTGCTGTGCATAGTACTACTGCTCCCAGGTGCTCTGCTGTTGGGGCATCCCATTCTGTAACATACCATACCCCTCTTTATTTACACTAAGCAGCTCTCTTATTTACACTAAGCAGGCCTGTTGGAGGCTGAGTGTTACTGCTCACTTTTGGTGTGCATTATATTCTGTTTCATATAGACCCACCGCTGCCTGGGGGTTCTTAAAATATCACCTACTACCATGCCAGTTAGACTATGTCGGGCAGACAAGTGCCTGGAAGTGAAAAGAGGAGTGGCAGAGGCCAAGATTCCGCAGGCAGAGGTCGCAGCAGACTGGGGGCCAGTAGCAGCAGGAGTCACGCTGAGAGACCTAATCTGCCAGTATCTGCTAGCGGTCGGGTCTCCACCAGTAACGCATCTGCCGTGGTAGATTGGTTAACGCGCTCATCAACAACATCATCACAACTTACGTCTGAGACCCCCAGCCAAGGGCGGTAGGTTCCTCTGACACAACCCTGAGTTGGCATGCCCCGAGAGCAGTCCCTGTCCTCCCATTGCCTCTGTCCTATGCCGTTCCCTCCCCCAGCAACGTATCCTATGCTTTGGGTTCAGCTCCACTCTTTAGTGAGGAGGACGATCAGATAGAGGACAGTCAGCAGCTACTGCCCAGCCAAGAAATGGAGGTGGCTTCTTTAGCTAGGCAGACAAATAGTGATGTGGACAGTGTCGTGGGTGCTGCGAGTGTTCCAGCTCCTGCGCCAGACACTGTTGACGAATGCAGCTCAGGCAGCAAGGTGTTAGCAGCATGGTTGGCAGGCAGCATGGGGGCACAATTGTAAAGCCTGGAGCCAAACGGGGCCGGGGCCGGGGTAGAGCACCTGCTGCGCGGCAGGCTACCTTATCGGGAGGTAGTGGGGCAGGGGTTCCTGGAGTTGGCGACAATAGCAGCGAATCAGTGAGGCCTGTTGGTGGGAAAAGTAGCTACTAGGCAGTGTGGCAGTTTTCCCTGAAGCATGGCCACATGCAAGATATGTAGGCAGAAGGTGAAGCGTGGCCAGGGTCCAAATGTTGGCACCACGGCCCTGCGTCAACATATGCAGCGTCACCATAAAGCGGCCTGGGAGAACCTAGGCTCCGGAGAGGTGGGCCAGACTGCTTCCTCACCGAGTGGCACGCCGCTCCCAATTTCTGCCAGCCAAGGCTCCAGCACCTCAGCCGAAGGCAGCTGTGCGTCATACCCATCCTCTGTCGCTCCTGCTCCTCCTCCTCCTCCTCCAAGTCATGCATCCCGCCAGCAATCCATCAGCGAAGCCATGTCCAAGAGACAGCAGTATGAGCCCACTCATCCTACGGCGCAGAAGCTGAATGTGCTCCTGTCCAAGTTGCTGGTGCTGCAGTCACTCCCTTTTCAGGTGGTGCACCTTTCAGAGAACTGATGGCTTGTGCCGAGCCGAGGTGGAGAGTCCCAAGCCGTCATTTCTTTGCCAAGAAGGCAGTACCAGCGCTGCACACTTTTGTTGAACAGAAGGTGGGCCAGTCCTTGAGCCTGTCGGTGTGTAGCAAAGTGCATGGCAGCGCCGACTTCTGGAGCTGTAACTACAGTCAGGGACAGTACATGTCGTTTACGGCCCACTGGGTGAATGTGGTCCCTTTGCAGCAGCAACTTGGACAGGTCACGCCGCTTCGGCCTCCGCGTTCCCTGCCCGTTGGGCCTGTGACACTGTGCGACTCGGCCTCCTCATCCTCCGCCATCTCCTCACCCTCCACTGTAGGCTCAAGTCTCAGTGCCCCTCCAGTCTACCATGTGTGCAGGGCACGGAGGTGTCACGCAGTGCTTCACATGGTTTGTCTTGGCGAACGGAGTCACACAGGGGAGGAACTGCTTAAATGTATTCATCAGGAAATCCAAACATGGCTTACTCCAAGAAAACTTAAAATGGGAATCATGGTTACCGACAATGGGAAGAACATTTTGTCTGCGCTGCGCCAAGGAAGCCTGACCCATGCCCCCTGCATGGCTCACGTCTTCAATCTGGTTGTCAAGCAGTTTCTGAAGTGTTCCCCCCATCTGCAAGACATCCTAACAACTTCAAGGAAACTTTGCATGCACTTCAGCCACTCATACACCGCCAAACACACCCTTCTTGAGCTACAGCGTCAGAACGGTATCCCCCAATATAGTCTGATTTGCGATGTTTCCACCCGTTGGAATTCCACCCTTCACATGTTGGACCGATTATATGAACAGATAAAAGCCATCACGGATTTCCTGATGATCCAAGCAGATAGGGGGACTCCCCTGTGTAACTTCAATGTCAACCAGTGGCAGCTCATACGTGACACCTGCCGATTGCTCAGGCCCTTTGAGGAAGCCACTTTATTTGTCAGTCGGCAGGATTACGGGATGAACGACGTGATTCCACTGCTTCATGTACTACAGCACATGTGGGAAACCATGGCTGGTCAGGGCACTGGAGACATGGCGTTTACATCTTACGGCCACATGAACCCCGTTGGAGCTGAACTGGAGGAGGAGGAGGAAGAGGAGGAGGAGTTGCCCAGCGAAACACAGTTTAGGCTTGGCGAAATGGCTGGTTTATCTAGTCAGCGGACAGGAGAGGAGGAGCAGGAGAAGCCAGAGGAGCTAGAGGTTTTTGAGGAAGGCGAGACAGAGGACCCGGGCACACCGTGGCAGTATGCAGTGGAGATGGAGACAGGTAGTCCATCCGAGTCACTTGCGCAAATGGCAGGAAGCATGCTCACGTGCTTGCGTAGTGACCCCAGAATTGTTTCCATCTGTCGGCGGGATGACTTCTGGCTGTCCACCTTATTGGACCCTCGCTTCCGGCACAAAATGGGGGCATTTTTTAAACCCACCGAGAGGGAGGACAAACTGAACTACTACAAAGACATTCTACGTAGGCAGTTGGCCGATGCCTATCTGCGCCATGGTCCATACTCTCGCAGGTCTGACTCGAGGGGACCTCTGCGCTCACCTTCCACTGTCATGGCTGCTGGGGGGGTTGGCAGGAGCAGCAGCAGCAGCTCCATCAGCAGCAGCCTCAGTCTTCAGTCGCTAATGAGTAGCTTTCTACACCCGCATAGTGTTTCTACTCATGAGCAGCAGGAAGACCTGGAGCAGGACCTGAACCAGCAGGTCATGTCATACTTTGACATGACCATGCCAACACACCTTGAGGATCCGCTGGACTTCTGGGCAGCCAAACTTGATTTGTGGCCGCAACTAGCAGAGTTTGCCCTGGAAAAGCTGTCCTGCCCAGCAAGTAGCGTGCCATCTGAGCGGGTGTTTAGTGTGGCGGGGGCCATAGTTATGGCGAGGAGAACTCGTCTGTCAACTAAAAATGTGGAGAGACTCACCTTTGTCAAAATGAATCAGGGATGGATCAGCAAGGATTTCCACCCACCAATGCCTGATGCATGCAACTAGATTCAGCATGGTGCCACGTTTTACACTTTCCAAATGGTGCAAAACATATTTATGTCTTTAGGCCAATTTTTGGGCTCCTGCTGATGCCAACTCCAGGGTGTGATTCATCCAATTTTTGGGCTCCTGAAGCCAACCCCAGTGTCTCTTTAAAGTAATGTTTGGGCTCCTGCTGCTGCCAACTCCAGGGTGTGATTCATCCAATTTTTGGGCTCCTGCTGCCAACCCCAGTGTCTCTTTAAAGTAATGTTTGGGCTCCTGCTGCTGCTGCTGCTGCCAACTCCAGGGTGTGATTCATCCAATTTTTGGGCTCCTGAAGCCAACCCCAGTGTCTCTTTAAAGTAATGTTTGGGCTCCTGCTGCTGCTGCCAACTCCAGGGTGTGAATCATCCAATTTTTGGGCTCCTGAAGCAGACTCCAGTGTCTCTTTAAAGTAATGTTTGGGCTCCTGCTGCTGCTGCTGCCAACTCCAGGGTGTGATTCATCCAATTTTTGGGCTCCTGAAGCCAACTCCAGTGTCTCTTTAAAGTAATATTTGGGCTCCTGCTGCTGCTGCTGCCAACTCCAGGGTGTGATTCATCCAATTTTTGGGCTCCTGAAGCCAACCCCAGTGTCTCTTTAAAGTAATGTTTTGGCTCCTGCTGCTGCTGCTGCCAACTCCAGGGTGTGATTCATCCAATTTTTGGGCTCCTGAAGCCAACCCCAGTGTCTCTTTAAAGTAATGTTTGGGCTCCTGCTGCTGCTGCTGCTGCCAACTCCAGGGTGTGATTCATCCAATTTTTGGGCTCCTGAAGCCAACCCCAGTGTCTCTTTAAAGTAAGGTTTGGGCTCCTGCTGCTGCTGCCAACTCCAGGGTGTGAATCATCCAATTTTTGGGCTCCTGAAGCCAACTCCAGTGTCTCTTTAAAGTAATGTTTGGGCTCCTGCTGCTGCTGATGCCAACTCCAGGGTGTGATTCATCCAATTTTTGGGCTCCTAAAGCCAACCCCAGTGTCTCTTTAAAGTAATGTTTTGGCTCCTGCTGCTGCCAACTCCAGGGTGTGATTCATCCAATTTTTGGGCTCCTGAAGCCAACCCCAGTGTCTCTTTAAAGTAATGTTTGGGCTCCTGCTGCTGCTGCTGCCAACTCCAGGGTGTGAATCATCCAATTTTTGGGCTCCTGAAGCCAACTCCAGTGTCTCTTTAAAGTAATGTTTGGGCTCCTGCTGCTGCCAACTCCAGGGTGTGATTCATCCAATTTTTGGGCTCCTGAAGCCAACTCCAGTGTCTCTTTAACCCTTTGAGTGCCGGCCTACCGAGATTTTTTGTCACAATCTGTTGCCAGACGACTTTTCACGTTTTTGCGCTACACGTGTGCAACCTTGATTTTTGAAGGGATTTCCAGGGATTTCGATGAAAATTATATATTGTTTTTTTCAGCAGAGTCTGGGCTTCAACATGAAATGTCTTGTTTGGCCTTTTTTTAGTGTATTCTCAATACTTTTGGGTGAAATATGTGCAAAAAAAGGAAAAAAACCAATTTTTTACAATTTGTAGTGTTTTTTTGTAATAAAAAATGTAAGTTTGTTAATAAAATATTATTGCGTGTGAAAGCCCTATTTCTCCCGGTTACAATGGTACCACATATGTATAGGTATACCCCTTTTCCTGAAACAGCAGTTTAGGGGATTCCAGATAGGATACAACTATGCAATATGATTGCATAGTTGTAAGGGGTTAATAAAAAAAAAGAATGACATAGGGTTCCCCCTCCCAGGGGGGGGGGGACCTCATTTCTTTTTTGGAATTCTAAGGGTTAAAAACCCTTAAAATCCCCCCCAAAAAATGACATAGGGTCCCCCTTACCCAGCATTACTGACCCGGACCAGCTATGGGGGCTTGTAGAACAGGGCGCAGGGGCCAGCGTTGGTGGCCCCTGGCCCTGCAGGCTACTAGCCCACATAGCCACGTGGCCCGGGCCCTTCTGCCCCCCCCCCTGGCCGTTGGGGAGGCAGGTAATGGGGGGCTGGGGGTTATGGCAAGTCACCCGCTTGCCGCAGGTGACCTGCCATACCCAGAGCCTTGTGAACTGGTATAAGGGGTCTCATGGACCCCTTACCAGTTCACAAAGGGTTAAGGTAAAAAAAAGACACCAGACAAGTTCTTTATTATTCTTTTTTCACTTATACTTACCTCCCATCCAGTGTCCCACGCTGCTGACAGATGACAGTTGTCGGTAGTGATCAGAGCAGGGAGGGTGGCAGGCAGGGAGATCAGAGCCACCCTGCCTGCCACCCTCCCTGCTCCGATCGCTGCTGACAACTGACAGATCGGAGCTTGGGTGCCAGTAACCCGAGGAGCGGGATGACGTCATCAAGTGGGCGGAGTTAGGGGCCGAAGAGGATGGTGATGGCCCGTTTCTGGGCCCTCACAAGCAGCGTGGAAAGCCCAGGGGGGGGATCGGAGCCCCCCCTGGTGAAGAGAAGACCCGGGGAGAGCCATCGCGCTGCCAGGTGAGTAAATGTCATTTACTTTTTTTTTTTTTTCAGATGTCGGCGCCGGCGGTGGGGGGGGGGGCTATTACGGGCCCCCTCCTGAAGATCAGAGGCCTGGGGGCAGAAATCTAACAGCGGATTCTTGTACAGAATCGCTGGCCCTTTCAAATGAGGGGTAAAGTCTGTATGTTTTTTACTTTTTGTTTTATGGGCCTCTAAATTCAGCTACGTGACTCTCACGTAGCTGGCACTTAACGGTTGGAGAGGGCTCCTGCTGCTGCCAACTCCAGGGTGTGATTCATCCAATTTTTGGGCTCCTGAAGCCAACTCCAGTGTCTCTTTAAAGTAATATTTGGGCTCCTGCTGCTGCTGCTGCCAACTCCAGGGTGTGATTCATCCAATTTTTGGGCTCCTGAAGCCAACCCCAGTGTCTCTTTAAAGTAATGTTTTGGCTCCTGCTGCTGCTGCTGCTGCCAACTCCAGGGTGTGATTCATCCAATTTTTGGGCTCCTGAAGCCAACCCCAGTGTCTCTTTAAAGTAAGGTTTGGGCTCCTGCTGCTGCTGCTGCTGCTGCTGCCAACTCCAGGGTGTGATTCATCCAATTTTTGGGCTCCTGAAGCCAACCCCAGTGTCTCTTTAAAGTAATGTTTGGGCTCCTTCTGCTGCTGCTGCCAACTCCAGGGTGTGATTCATCCAATTTTTGGGCTCCTGAAGCCAACTCCAGTGTCTCTTTAAAGTAATATTTGGGCTCCTGCTGCTGCTGCTGCTGCCAACTCCAGGGTGTGATTCATCCAATTTTTGGGCTCCTGAAGCCAACCCCAGTGTCTCTTTAAAGTAATGTTTTGGCTCCTGCTGCTGCCAACTCCAGGGTGAGAGTTGACGAGAGACGAGAGAGGACGAGAGAAATTCAGACAAGTCTGTCTGGACTATTCTGAGAACCGGGTGTACCCCTGGCTCTCTGGGAAAGATTCTGAACAGTCACGTGTCAGGAGACAGGCAGGCACCTTTACAAGACGCGCCTACAACCGAATACAGCCATATCACACCTCTGACAGCGACCCTGCATCTGAGAACTTATCCTCGGACAGTGAGTCACAATCCAGGGGCCCAAAGAGAAGCATAAGAAATAAGAAATGGGATCCCCATTTTCGGATAACTTCTGGCCCAAACGACCCAGGAGGGGCGGCAAGGGCCGAAGACAACGGCTCCATGACCCTACGATCAGCCAGCAAGAGACTCCAGTCATGAACCTCATTTCGCGACCACTTACTAATGACGAGGTAAGCCTGCTTAGCAGGGGACTTTCGTTTTGCCCCTCGTCACGCTTTGATATATTTAAATTTGACATTGAATTATTTAAACTGGAGAGGTCCCTTAAGCTAAAACAGTTTTTTTCATCGAACCGCACTAATACGCAAGCCAGCACAACAAAGGGCCCCAGTAGCTTCAAGCTCAAGAGCCAGTTCATTCCTCCAGGCCACTTTGGGTCTATAGAAAGTTACATTAAGACAGTCCGGTCAGAGACAGTCCGCATTATGCAGAACAAGAAATACCATCATAATCTCACTAGAGGCAAACTTATGGCCCTTTCTACCCTAAAACAGGATACCACTATTATCATCAAACCCGCCGATAAGGGCGGGGCTATAGTGGTTATGGATTATGAAGTATATCGCAGAAGTATTGCTGAAATGCTGGGCGACCCTATAAGTTATGAGAAAATCTCAAACAACCCAATCTGGGGTATACAGAATGCAGTACAGCAATATGTCAATCTGGGGATGACCAACGGCTGGGTGAGCGAAGATATTGCAAAATACATCCAAATTCAGCATCCGATCACGCCTGTGATCTATGGTTTACCCAAAGTTCACAAAGGATGTAACCCATTGAAATTTAGGCCCATTGTGGCAGGGACTGATTCGGCCACCCAACCACTTGCACAATGGCTGGATTATTATTTACAGCCATATGTACAGCGACTGCCCTCTTATTTGAAGGACACGGGAGACTTCCTGGAGAAATTTAAGGAAGTTAAAATAGAGAGTAACGATTTTTTGGCCACTATGGACATCTCTTCCCTGTACACTAATATACCCAACGAACAGGGACTAAAAGCTGTGAAACACTTCCTGGCAGAAAACCCCCCCGAAATTCCATCTGAATACCTCATCACTGGCTTGGACCTTGTGCTACATAACAATTATTTCCGGTTTGAGAAAACATTTTACAAACAAATCCTTGGCACAGCCATGGGCAGTGCCATAGCTCCAGCTTTCGCTAACCTGTTCATCGGTTTCCTCGAGGAAAGATACATCTACCCCTCATCCCTATATAGGGACCATGTGAAGTATTGGGGTCGCTACATCGATGATGTGGTGACAGTGTGGCATGGGGACCTATCAGAATTTGACACCTTCATGGAACACATCAATTCGATCTTTCCAACTATTATTTTTAATCCTGAGATCTCGGCCACACATGCGACTTTCCTAGACGTATCAATTGATAAGGATGATAACGGTCTAATTACCACAGGCCTATACACCAAGCCCACTGACAGGAACACCTTATTGAGGTACGATAGTGCACACCCGAAACCATTGGTCAACAGCCTTCCTATTTCCCAATTCTTAAGAGTACTTCGGATCAATTCCAATCCACTGACTAGGCAACATCAACTGCAGGACATGTTCAATACATTTCTAATCCGAGGGTATCCCAAGCCCATACTTATTAAGGCCCAAAAACGTGCTGAGGATATTTGGAGTGGTGAACAGCAAAAGAAGCCATCAAAAGATGAACGGATCCCATTCATAGTAACATATAACCAGGCAGCATCGACTATTGAACATGTTACAAACAAATACACTTGTATTCTGGCTGCAGATAACACTATGTGTCCAATAATTAAAAGACCACCAATGAAGGTCTATCGTCGTAATAGAAACCTAAGAGACTCGCTAGTGTCTGCCGATCCAGTTGAAAAGTACTCTAAAAGACCATCGCCTCTCTCCACCCGCACAGGTTGCTTTAGGTGTAACAGCTGCAATGTATGCAATTCCCTCATACTGGGCGCTGAATTTACCCATCCCCACACTGGACGGCGCTTCAGGATCCGTGGGGTATACTCCTGTCTCACAGAATACTGTGTGTACCTACTTAAATGCCCCTGTGGCCTCCTATACGTCGGTAAAACTATTGGTCCTTTCAAAAGAAGGTTTCAACAACATCGGAGTGATATACGTACCAGCATCAACAGACATAAGAATGGTGATGATCTGGACTATGACAAACCAGTAGCGGTACATTTTGTGAAGCACAACCATCAGACCCATGAACTTCGCGGGATGGTTATTGAACATGTGGAAAGACCACGCCGTGGAGGAGACCGTCACCTACGACTGTTGCAACGGGAGACGTACTGGATACATAAACTTGACACCGTACAACCAAGAGGCCTGAATACCTCATTTGGGTTCACTTGCTACTTACCTCAACGCTGAAACATTTCTTACCTCCTGACTCCCCTCTTTCCATCCCCGTTCTCCCCTCTCCCCCTCCTTTCCTCTTTCTTCGTTCTTCCCCTTTTACTCTTCCTTCTCTCCCCCTCCCCTTTCCCCCCCCCCACGTACCCCACATGCTACTTACCTCAACGCTGAAACATCTCTCACCTTCTGATTCCCTTATTCCATCCCTTTCTTTCCCCCCCCCCTTCCCCTTTTCTTTCTTTCTTTTTTCCTTACCTTTCACCCTCGCTTGGATCTCCTGGGTCCCCTTTTTTCCCCCCATCCAACCCCCCGTTTATCCCCTTCCCCCTCCCCCCCCCCCACCCTCCCAGTCCCGTTGTCCCTGCTGTCTCCCTCTTCACCCCTGTTTTCCCTCTGTGGCCTATCACGCAGGTCCCCCTCCCATCTTTATACACATAACATGCTCCCCCTGTCATGCTGTTTCTTTTACACATATCACACATCCCAATGTCATCTTCTCTTTATTCTCCGCTTTAATCTTTACCCATAATACATGAGATCCCCCCTTGCTAGCTTTGAACATTAACCATATGTCCCCCTCTGTTTCCTCCTTACTCCCTGTTAACGAGTCCGCAGCCCCCCATAATTGCATATAATAGTAATCGTTTTTTGTTATTCCCCTGTTTGCTTTTATAGTTTTGCGCTTTATTGTGCCATATAATGTGTGCATCTACTTAATTATGTCACATCAATCTGTACCCTAGAGCACTGCTCTCCCCGCCACCCAAGGGACGCCTGCGTGCCCGTGAGACGTTACCCCGGGATACCGCAGCTCCCTTCTCTGGAGCTGCGGCCCCTGCGAGTGCGTCGTCTGCTACACGGGCTACTGACACAGGCAGCGCCCGCGGACCAATAGGACCTAGGTCTGTCGCGTCAGTAGTTACCAGGCAGATTTCACAGCCTGGCCGACGGCGCCCCTCACCCCCCTGGCAGACGGGGCCACCGCCGCACACAGTCTCAACGTGCAGCGGTTGGCGGGGACGGAGCTCCAGAGATCTGGAGCCCCGAAGGGTACAAATGCAGATTGCAGGTTAGTTTGCCTTCTGGTTTATTCTATGTTTGTAAGTCTCCCATGTTATCATTAGGGGCATACCCCGCTGACGTCACTATGACGTCAGGCGGGATTTTTGAATCATTATCAGTGTTAGTGTATATAAGTCTGGGGCACTAGAGGCACGGTTTGGCAGTCCACCTTGATAAAGGGAGCTTCTGACCCCCGAAACGTCGGTTTATGTGACTGTTTCTGTGCCATCATATGAACTTTATTTCACTGCTTGTGACTTTATGGAATGTCTACTTAATACAAGCATTTATATCTACGAATGGAGTGCCGGTCCTCTGCTTTACTATCAACTCCAGGGTGTGATTCATCCAATTTTTGGGCTCCTGAAGCCAACCCCAGTGTCTCTTTAAAGTAATGTTTGGGCTCCTGCTGCTGCTGCTGCCAACTCCAGGGTGTGAATCATCCAATTTTTGGGCTCCTGAAGCCAACTCCAGTGTCTCTTTAAAGTAATGTTTGGGCTCCTGCTGCTGCTGCTGCCAACTCCAGGGTGTGATTCATCCAATTTTTGGGCTCCTGAAGCCAACTCCAGTGTCTCTTTAAAGTAATATTTGGGCTCCTGCTGCTGCTACTGCCAACTCCAGGGTGTGATTCATCCAATTTTTGGACTCCTGAAGCCAACCCCAGTGTCTCTTTAAAGTAATGTTTGGGCTCCTGCTGCTGCTGCTGCCAACTCCAGGGTGTGATTCATCCAATTTTTGGGCTCCTGAAGCCAACCCCAGTGTCTCTTTAAAGTAATGTTTGGGCTCCTGCTGCTGCTGCTGCTGCCAACTCCAGGGTGTGATTCATCCAATTTTTGGGCTCCTGAAGCCAACCCCAGTGTCTCTTTAAAGTAATATTTGGGCTCCTGCTGCTGCCAACTCCAGGGTGTGAATCATCCAATTTTTGGGCTCCTGAAGCCAACCCCAGTGTCTCTTTAAAGTAATGTTTGGGCTCCTGCTGCTGCTGCTGCTGCCATGCTGCCAACTCCAGGGTGTGATTCATCCAATCTTTGGGCTCTTGAAGCCAACCCCAGTGTCTCTTTAAAGTAATGTTTGGGCTCCTGCTGCTGCCAACTCCAGGGTGTGATTCATCCAATTTTTGGGCTCCTGAAGCCAACTCCAGTGTCTCTTTAAAGTAATGTTTGGGCTCCTGCTGCTGCTGCCAACTCCAGGGTGTGATTCATCCAATTTTTGGGCTCCTGAAGCCAACCCCAGTGTCTCTTTAAAGTAATGTTTGGGCTCCTGCTGCTGCTGCTGCCAACTCCAGGGTGTGAATCATCCAATTTTTGGGCTCCTGAAGCCAACTCCAGTGTCTCTTTAAAGTAATGTTTGGGCTCCTGCTGCTGCTGCCTCCAGGGTGTGATTCATCCAATTTTTGGGCTCCTGAAGCCAACCCCAGTGTCTCTTTAAAGTAATGTTTGGGCTCCTGCTGCTGCTGCTGCTGCCAACTCCAGGGTGTGATTCATCCAATCTTTGGGCTCCTGCAGCCAACTCCAGTGTCTCTTTCAAGCTATGTTTGGGCTCCTGCTGCTGCTGCTTGAAACTCCAGGGTGTGTCAGTCAATTTTTGGGCTCCTGCTGCTGCCAACTCCAGTGTCTCTTTCAGCCAATGTTTGGGCTCCTGCTGCTGCTTGCAACTCCAGGGTGTGATTCATCCAATTTTTGGGCTCCTGCTGCTGCCAACTCCAGTGCCTCTTTAAAGCAATGTTTGGGCTCCTGCCCCTCATAGTGATGCCACTTCAATTCTCTGCAATTGTGCCGCTCTGCGATTCTATTAGCGATGCCTCTGATTTGCATGTGATATTTATTTACAGTATTATTTAACTAACCCAGCACACATCCTATGCGTGTTACAGCAAGGCAAAATGGTTTACAACCCTATTGAGGCTCTAGGAGGCTCAGAAATAGCCGTTTTTAATAGCGATTCGCCGCAAATAAATTCGGGTCGAAACGATTTTTGTTGGAAAATTCTGCGAATCAGTCGAATCGAATTTTTCAAAAGTTCGCTCATCTCTAATTATGGCCCTGGAACCGTTAGCAGCTAGGATTCGGGATAACCATTCTATAAAGGGAGTTGAACATGCTGGAAGGGAGCATAAATTATCTATGTTCGCGGATGACATGTTGCTCGCTATCACATCTCCACATGTGACAGTGCCCAATGTGTTAAAGGAACTTGCAGAATTCAGCAATCTGTCAGGTCTCAAGTTAAATGCCACCAAATCACTGGCCCTGGATGTGTCCCTATCTAAGACGGCAAGCACCCTATTAAAAAACAACTACCCCTGGCTGTGGGTTAAAAAACTCCCATACTTGGGAATCAAGCTGACGGCGTCTTATGCCACCCTTTTTGAGGCCAACTATCCAGAATTGATGAGCCAATTAGGAGCCCTTTTACACTCCTGGCGCCACTTGAGATTGTCCTGGTTGGGACGCCTGGCGGCAATTAAGATGACAGTGTTGCCTAAAATCTTGTATTTTTTTAGGGTGCTGCCGGTTAAGGTCACTAAATCAGCCCTCCAATCCCTACAGAACAAGATCAATAGGTACATTTGGGGGTCAACTCGCCCACGAATAGCTAGGAGGACATTGTATTGCAGGAGGGACCAGGGAGGCCTCAGAGCCCCACACCTGTATAAATACTATGTGGCGGCGCAAGTGGCTTCCTTGCTCCCCCTACACTCCTCAGGGAACGTCCCAGGCTGGGTGCAAATGATTGCGGGCAGTGTGGCTCCAATCTTGGTCAAATCCTTGCTGTGGATCCCCAGAGGGCTCAGGCCGGAGGAACTCCCACGGTCCTTGATCCCCCCTCTTGATCTTTGGGATAAAAATGCACCGAGTCTGGAGTGGTGCTCACAACACACCCCAGCGGCCCCGTTGTTGGGCAACCCCCTGTTTATGCCAGGTGTAGGATCCAAACGCAGCTTTGGATGGTGGGAGGAGCAGGGAATCGCTGTGATACAGGACGTGGTGGCACATTGCAGAGGGGAGGGCCCGCATTCTGTTACGACTAGGTCTGCCGTCCCGCCAGGCGAAAGATATAGAGGATTGCAATTAACCCACTTCATCAACAAAGTGACTTGGGGTGGCAGGTTCCCCCAACTCCCTACTAATTTTGAGCGTAGGTGCCTGCAGGAGCCTTTAGCTGGGGGTGCTATATCTGAACTTTATTACTCTCTGGGGAGGTTGGGAGGTGACCTGCAGCATTCCTACATGAAAAGGTGGGAGTAGGACCTGCGCAAGATAGATGATGAGCATGCATGGAGCCAGATCTGGAGAGTGGTGGGGAAGGTCTCATGTGATACACTAATACAGGAAAACTCCTACAAGGTCCTCTGCAGATGGTACTTGACCCCCTCCAGGCTGCACAAATTTAACCCGAGTTGCCCGGCCTTCTGTTTCCGTGGCTGCCAAGAACCTGGCGACATGTACCACATTTGGTGGTCTTGCCCAGTGGCACATACATTTTGGAATAAGGTCTATGACCTAGTGGCATCCCTTTTCAAAGGCATTTTTTCTCCTAATGCTTGGGAGGCATTACTATCCTACAAAACCAACAACTATACACCTGTGAATGGAAGCTGGCATCCCACATCTTGGCAGCCTCCAGGCTTGTAATTGCTAGGAATTGGCGGGAGAGGGCGCTACCCTGGAGCCTGGCATGAGCCAGAATCTCGGACATATTAGTGATGGAGAAACTGACATCACTAGCTCTAGATGAGTATGAATGATTCCAAGAGGTCTGGGCACCATGGATCGACCACATCCAACTGGATGCTGGGGTGGTCGTGGCTTGATCCAGGAGCCAGGCGGAGGATTACTCAATAGAATTCCCCCCCTTCACCCCCTCCGTCAACAGTCTCCCTTCCTCTTTCGCCCTCCCTTTACTCTTACCCCTCCTCCTTGCCCGCTTATTCCTTTATCCCCTTCCTACCTTCTCTTTTTTATGTATCTCTCTCTTCTTGCTCTCAGGAGTTGGTACTTTCAGTAACATGATAATCTCCCTGGACGTTTATTATAAGCAATTATTTGATTGGATTTCGGAGAACAGCTGCTTGTTTGTAACATAGCTCATTCCTAGACACTGTATTGTTTGCAAGCGTAATTATGGGCAGTCGCCCTGCTACGCTGGGATGATCCCAATGTATTCGGTGCACCCTGTGGGGCACAAACGTCTGTGAGTCTTTTTGTCTTGGTTGCATATTGACTTTAAATTGCTGTCCGGCTTTTTGCAAATATCCCTGCATTTTATGTTGAAGACTGTGTGCCAATACCAAATGCTTTATTTTGTATTATGTGCTATGATCAATAAAAATCATTGTACAAGAAAAAATAAATAAAAGAAAACCCTGTTTAAAGAGAAGAAAGGTAACGTCCATTGAAATGTATGGCAGAGCAACAGGTAGCGACAGGTAATACCAGGTGCTCTGGAAGCCAGAGTGCCAGCAGTATACGCTGAGCCGTCTGTGATGATGAATCGGACGCTACATGGTGCTGTTAGATTCAATCACCGGAATCGCTTTGATAAATGTGGTATTGTGTACAGCGCCCGTTTGCTACCTGTCTCTGCAAGGCACTACCTGCTGCTATCCCTTGATGAATAAACCCCTTAGCCATTATGGATGAGGTTTCATTCAGGTAGGGGGGCCCGTCCATCCACTGAATAACCCTGCAAGCAGCCTCCTAATCTACCAACACCAGGGGGTGAGGCCAGCATCCCCAGCCTCCTGGGTGTATCAGCATTGAACTGCCCACAACCTGCCTCTGTGAGATGAGATAAAAACAGAGAACACCCTCAATTTATACTTATATATACAAGCTGGACACTAACTACTTACATTGTATCAAAGTGTCATATCTTCAGTGTTGTCCCATTACAAATATATAATAACATATTTACAAAACTGTGAGGGGTGTACTCAATTTTGTGAGATACTGCTTATTTCTCACCTTAAAGCGGAACAAAACCCGCCTTTCGGCAAGCGGCTTCGATTGTTTACAATGAGACAGGAGCATGCACACCAATGGGGATACGAGGGATGCAGCAGTGCACGCTCTCCATTGATTTCAATCAGAGCCCTTTGCTGAATGATGTAGTCAAAGCAAAGGGCTCTGATTGGACGAGAGCCAGCGCACATGCTGCTGGAGCAGAGAAAGGTGAGTTTTTGTGGGCAAAACTGGGGGGGTTTAACGCAGCGGGTAACCCGGGTTTTGTCCCACTTTCAAAAAGTAAGAATTTGTATAGAGGAAATCTATAATGAGTCACATTGCATTGTACTGTCATTTATTCCAGTCACTGGGCTAACATTCTAAATTATTATACAGGCTATGGTGAGAACAAGCCGTGGAACTGTTGGAGGTTTTTTCCTGGCAGGACGTAGCATGGTTTGGTGGCCGGTAAGTACTCTGAGCAGTCACCTGATGAAGTAGCTCCATATTGCATTTTTACATACATGTGTCAATTTACTTTAGCCCATGGCTCCATTTAATTTCTATGCAGAGATTGCTTTATATTGGTTACACTTAGACTGGACATTCACTTTAAAGTTATACTAAAGTCAAGCCCGATTGTTGTTCCATTGTCTCGGGCTAAACTTTGCACTGTCCCAAACTTCAGTCCATTTTCAAAAAACCCTGTAGTTCCTAAGTTATTTGTAAAAGTATTTAGAACATTGGAGATGCAGAGAAAAAATGAGGAGAAACAGTGGGTTTGGCAACAGTGATTTGATGTAAGGACACTGTGTGCTTTACATATATCATAGTAAAAAATAAGTGCATTGTTGTGCCTCTGCCTTGAAAAAGAGACCCCACTGGTCTCAAAACAACATTGGCTGGGCTGCGGGGGGCGCAATGTCTGTACCATACACGTGAGGATATGTATATTATATGTTATATGTTGATTTTTTGCTGCATTTTACCTCATGATTTAGATGTGTTTTTGCACTTCTAATTGAGATATATGCACTTTTTTCTGGAGCACCTGCACTTTATATTCATGTACTGGTGTATATAAATATATGGAAGGATTTATTATGAATGTTAGCACTGTGATCGCAAAGCAGGCCCCCCCTTGTGATTGGTTACACTATGGCAATGGATTATGATTTTTTTAATGGTTTTTAATTGATTACAACAATTAATAAATGTTATTTGTACAAATTATTACTGGGTGAGTGCAATTGTTAGTCCCGTGGACCCATTTTGAGGGGTTTTTGGAGGTAACCCCTATTGTGGAGGCACTCATTTGTGCCTCTAGTTATTACTAGGGAAAATAGGGAAAATAAATATATTGACGGAGATAAGGCTGTGGCTGACCATCTGAATAGCTACTTTTGTTCGGTATTTTCAGATAGTAGCAGGCATTGCCATAGCACAACATCCAGCTGGGAGAGTACAGCTCCGGAGTTTCTGGAGGCTGATGTCTTAGCCGAGCTGGCACATCAAAAGGTAAGTAAGGCGATGGGTCCAGATGGAATCCACCCCAGAGTTCTAAGGGAACTTAGATTTGTGATTGCAGCCCCTCTAACTGATTTACTTAACCATTCCCTTTCAACTGGTGAGGTTCCAGATGATTGGAGAATGGCCAATGTCGTACCAATCCATAAAAAGGGGAGTAGAGAAGAAGCCAGTAATTACAGGCCAGTTAGTTTAACATCTATAGTGGTCAAATTAATGGAAACACTCTTAAAAAAACAGATAATTTCCCATCTAAAAATTAATGACCTATTGGACCCAAAACAGCACGGCTTTACTGAGGGCAGATCATGTCAGACCAATCTTATTGATTTCTTTGACAATGTCACTAAAGTGTTAGATGAAGGTGGTGCTGTGGATATCGCCTATCTGGATTTTAGCAAAGCCTTTGACACTGTACCACATAAGGAGCTCATAGATAAGTTATTGAAGGTAGGACTCAATCCCTGGATAGTTCAGTGGATTTCCAGTTGGCTGAGGGATCGGTATCAGAGCGTTGTTGTAAATGGCGTGCAATCTGAACAAAGGCGAGTTACAAGTGGTGTGCCGCAGGGCTCTGTCCTGGGCCCCATTCTTTTTAATATATTTGTAAGTGACATAGGAGAAGGCTTGGTAGGAAAAGTTTGTCTGTTTGCTGATGATACAAAGGTTAGTAATAGGGTGGATATTCCTGGAGGTGTCTGCAACATGGAAAATGATTTAGCTTTACTGGATAGATGGTCAAAACTGTGGAAACTAGAGTTTAATGTCTCTAAATGTAAAATCATGCACTTGGGTAGAAGGAATCCCTGCTCTGAGTACCGTATGGGCAGCACTGTGTTAGCCAGGGCCTCGGAGGAGAGAGATTTAGGGGTACTGATTACTGATAGCTGCAAGATGAGTGGACAGTGTAGCCAGGCAGTGGGAAAAGCAAGCAGGATGCTCGGCTGCATAGCTCGAGGCATCACCAGTAGGAAGAGGGAGGTTGTGATGCCGCTGTATAGAGCCCTGGTAAGGCCACAGCTAGAATACTGTGTGCAGTTCTGGAGACCTTACCTGCAAAAAGACATTATTCAAATAGAACGTGTCCAAAGGCGGGCAACGAAAATGGTGGAAGGACTTACACTTAAAACTTATCAGGAGAGACTTAAAGAACTTAATTTGTACAGTCTGGAGGAAAGAAGGGAGAGGGGGGACATGATTGAGACCTTTAAATATGTGAAAGGATTGAATAAGGTTCAGGAGGGAAGTGTTTTTAAGAAGAAACTTAACGACAGAACAAGGGGGCACAACCTGAAGATAGTCGGGGGGAAGATCAGGAGCAATGTTAGAAAATATTATTTTACAGAAAGAGTAGTAGGTGCTTGGAACAAACTTCCAGCAGAGGTAGTTGAAACATCAACAGTCACTGAATTTAAACATGCCTGGGATAAGCACACATCTATCCTAAGATAAAGAGAACATACAGTATACACATAAGATACAGAGAACATACAGTATACACATAAGGGCAGACTAGATGGACCGTATGGTCTCCTTCTGCCGTCAACCTTCTATGTTTCTATGTTTCTATGTTTCTAATGTGATCAGAAAAAAGGGGATGAGAGATGCTGCAGGCTAAGAGCATCTCCAGCCTGCCAGCACATAGTGTGATTAGCAAAGAGAAAAGAAGGCATGTTACATAGCTGCAGACAGAGGCAGCCAATCAGGACATCTGGGGAGGGAGTGCTTCTGTTCTTGGCCCACTGAAGGTTGATTGAAGAACCAGGTCAGCGGGGTTGAGACTGAAAGCGGAAGTGATTTCCTCACTAGGCAGACAAAACATAGCAGGAAGGAGGGTGCTGGGGAGACTCAATGTTATGTAAGCTACTGATATTTATTTTTTAACTTTTGGTTTGCCAATCACTCGAAGGTTAACAAATTATGCAACAGGCCTTATGGGCAGCATAAATCCTCCATGTCAGCAAAGGAACTTATTATATCACTGTCAGTGTCCTGTGGGCATATTAAGCCTAAACCAGCCCAAAAACAATATACATATCAAATCATGTTATACATTTAGTAGTAACTGTAGCAACTACATCACCTTTTTGTGTCTGGAGTTCATGTTTAATTCACTAGTGTGTTTTTAGGTTATGGCAGGAAACCCTTACATATAGAGCCTTATGTAAGAAGCCACACAGCTCCACTTTTTTGGCCTCAGCGTCCTGTTTAAGAAATAAAAAAATGGCAGCACCGATGCGCCCGTCAGCTAGCGTCTTATTTAACAATAGCACTGAAAAGGTTGCAGCACCGGACGCTGTGGTTGAAGCAGTGCCAGATGAAACCTGATGCTGTAGGTCAAGATGCCATATAGCACAATGGGAGGAACTGGATTGAAATGTTTAATGCTTATAAATATTAATAAACACATTTGTACAGAATGTGCATTGAGACTTAATTGAAACGCAGGTCCAAGCTATCACTTTTTTTTTGGGGGGGGGGGGGGGGGGGTTAAAATTGATTTTAATGGCTTCTTTTGTTTAACAATGTGTAATTTAGACAGCAACCACTGAATCACAACCTAAATGCACTGTGAAGTTTGTAAGTTCTGTAAAGCACAGTAAAGTTCTTGTTACTGTAATGATGAAACACTTATTATCAGCGGCAGGAAAGTATAGCAACAACGATTTCAAGATGGAAAAAAATATGCTGTTGAGCACTGGAAAAACGGCGGTCCAAAGTGGCGCACTCCAACAGCGGTCCAAAGTGGCGTATAACTGCCGCTATGATATTCTGCAGGCGGGTCCAACAAGGGCTGACATAGCCCGGCCAATACTAGTGCAACAATCAAAGCTAATTAGCTTTCTGCACAGAGACTGCTAACGCCAATGTAATCCACACAGCACAGCACTAGATACGACCAAAATGCCAGTGCTCTGGAACTGGCGCTATAGCCACAGAAAAGATGCTAAGTAAATAAGGCCCTTGTGTGAGCATCTGTATTATTATTAGCATACATACAAGTAATGTGATATGAATACAGTGCAAGTACAGAATTTACCAGTTCAATAATTCCACTGGGTTTCTGTATACAAGTGACTTCCTATCTTTCTCCCTGTGCTTCTATACACATTTATATAATATAGAACTATTTATTTAGCCCAGTGGCTAATGAATGTCCAATTGACTGAGTTAGACAGCCAAGTAAGTACAGTCAAATGTTAATTTCCTGGATTGTAAGGGGAATGAGGATGTTCTTATACCAGGTATTATGTATCGGTAGCCTGATGGTAGTAGTTTGGAAGAATGGTCAAACAGGGTGGTGAGGATTTTTCAATTCTTTTTGCTTCTTGCAAGTTTCTGCTTTGAACAGATTGTCAGTAGTAGGTTTAACATTTTTGCATATACATGGTCTAGCAGTGCTATTTCTCTATTGAATCTTATTTATAACTTGTATTTGAATTATGCAGCTCCGCATATGAAGTATGGCATACACTTTTGTGTAATAGTGGGTAGTTTGACACTGATGATCTGACCAGCTGACCTGAACTGAACACTCTGAGATGCATGTAATACTTCCCAGCCTTTATTCAGGGGTGCATGTGGCATGGAGGTAAGCAGAGGGGCATATGTGTGACCATGACTTCCCTTCTTGTTGAATCGACACTTTATTTAAAGCTAAACTCTAAGCACCACAACAGCTCCTTAGTAGTTGTCACATGTTAACACTTCCTGCTCCTTCCAGCATCATACAGTAAACCAGTCCACCAATTTAAAAGCGGAAAACAGTTTAGGGCAGCACCAACTGTAGCCCAACAGTATCACTTTAACGAAGGCTAAATTTGGGCACAACGAATGTAAATGATAAGTGCATTGTCCGTGCAATGGTGCTTACCGTAAATTCAGCTTCTGTCAGTATTATAACTTTCTCTTTATGAGGAATCATATGAGATAAAGGCAATAGCACAACTATAAAAATATGACCAAAATTCAATTTTATTTGAACCAAAGTAAGTACAAACAACATGACCCCTACGCAGAACTGGCCTTAGGATAAATGTGCAAAATTCCTGGCTGCTGTCCCTCTGCCCAATACAATCATTTACACTTCAACAACAGGCAAATGATGAATGGATATGAGAGCAGAGACAGACAAATGAACATTGATAAGAGAAAAAAAAGGGAGAAAACAAAAAAAGAGAGCATGAAGGAAGACTGATAAAGAGGATGACTGTGGGAGAAGGAAGAAACATAGAAAAGGACAGAGAAAGACTGAATCAAATTTCAAAGCCCCAGAGAAGCAAGAAAAGAGAGAGATAAAAGGAGGGAATGAGAAAAAGAGAGAGGGAAAGGGGAAATAAGCAAAAGCAAGAGAATTATAGAAGGAAGATAGAGAGAACAATAGGGAATGGGGAAAAGAGAGATAGAGGCCGATTCATTAATAGCGGCAGGTAGCGACAGTTCAGCGACTGTAGCAGTATTTTCAGAGCGCCCGCTAGTATTCGCTGTGCTTGGCCATTGTTCGGTTGTTGATAGCGACTCAGTCGGTGTGCAGTAATGCTGAATACGGGGTGACGAGTCGCTATTTGACAGGTTCCGCGATGTATGGGTGCGCATGACTCCCACCACATTCATCAAAAAAATACCGCTCCAAAAATTCTCGCGCTGTGAAATGCATGTTTAAACCCCAGAGCGCTGGCGGCGCCATAAACCACCATATTTTTGGAAACCAAAAAAAACAAGTTTTTAATTACATTTTGTAATATGAATACATTAATATCAGACCTGTAATATCAATTCTGCACAAATTTTTTTTTTTTTTTTTTACCTTAAAAAAAATATCTAACATGGCAGAAGTGGTCACAGAATTTTTCACATTTAAAAAAAAAAACAAAAAAAAACATTATTATGAATTAATTATTAATATTTAAAGATTGTTCCATTGAAATGCATTGGAGAGCGCCAGGTAGCGAGAGGTGATACCTGTCGCTGTTCAAGGTCGGCCGCTGGCGCTGTGGGCTGAGGCTGGAATAATGATGAATGAGTCGCTATATGGCGCTATCTCAGTCGCTAAGCAGGATCGGCTTGATAAATGTGTGATTGTGGTGGGGAGCCGGCGTTCTCGTGGCGGTGCCCGTCATTACCGGTCGCTCACCAGGCGCTACCTGTCGCTATCCCTTGTTAAATAAGGGCCATAGAATGGAGAATGTGGAAAAGTGAGAGAGAGAAGGAGGTAATGAGGAAAAGAAAAAAGGGAATGTAAAAATGAAAGTGATAATGGTTAACGTGAGGGAGAAGAGGAAGAGTGGAAAAGGGAGAGAGAATGGAGGGAATTTAAAAATTAGAGAGAGAATGAAGAATGGGGGAAAGAGGAAGAGAGAGAGAGAATGGATGGTCTGTAGAACTGAGATCGAGCATGGGAAAAAGAAAGAGAAGGAGGGAGTGAGGAAAATAGAGAGCTGAAGGGGAAATATGGGCAAGTGTTTGAAAAGGATGGAATTAGGAAACAGGCAGAGATAGCAGGAATTAGGAAAAGAGAGAAAAAAGAGGAAATGAGAAAAAGAGAGAAAGTAGGGTTTAGTAAGGGAGATGTGGAAAAGAAAGCAAGAAAGAGGGGATGTAGAAAAGAGAGAGCGAGAAAGACCACAAAGAGAAGGGGATTTTTCAAAGATGATAAGAAAGAGATGTAGGATATGTGAAAATAAATGCACATAAAAGAGGAGAATGAAGGAAAGCAGAAAATAATTGTAAAGAGAAGAATGTGAAAAGGGAATAAAAAAAGAAGGGGAATAAGGAAAGAAGGGGGTCAAATATAGCAGAATCAGATCAACAGAGAAAGGCTAGAAAAGAAGAAAACAAATATCAGGAATAAAAAAAAAGTGGACCAATTACCCCTGTGGCTGACCTGGAATCTAAAAGATTCTCAGGACTGGCTGCTAGCCTGCTCCTGGGGCATCCTATATCAGATGCCGTGCTGTGTGAAATCCCCCGGAGCACTGGTGATCTTACCTGATCCTGGCAGATCCCATGCTGTGATCTCCACCAGTGCCGCATCCCCAGCTCCTCTGCAGCCATTCAGGTAGGCTGGGTGCACAGAAGCGCATACTCCACAAGATAGCCGGGGATGCGGCTGCGGGCGTGTCTGTGTCGGTGCGAAGTTTAAATCAGCGTGCAGAGAGATTGGAATGGCTCCCTGTGCGACTGGACAGCTTGCACACCTCAGAGACCAGAACAACATGTGTTTGCAGGGAGATGTCCTTAGTATTGTGATAATTTGTGTGATGATCTTGTCCTTTTTTATCTTTGGATTCTGGTCCTCGTGGTTCCCTGTCCTGTTTAGGTGTGTGTGTTTTTTTTGTAATTTTAATGTGTGGGTATAAAATAGTTTGGATTTATTTGGATTTAAGCACAAATACATTTCATCCATATTTGTATGGTTGTGCTATAGCCTTTGTTCTAGAAGTTTTAGTTTATTAGTTCATGATGACCAGTATGGCCCTCATACTATACTGCAAAAACCGTTAGAAGGTTGTATATCCAGGTTGTAAGGTGCAGAGCCAGCTTCAATTTAGGGCAGGTATCAGCTCATAGCCAGGACCATTAGTTGATATTTAATGGAAGTATGTTACTACCAAGCACAGCTGTGTCCTTTATCTTTTGCATTTTTCACCAACTTCTTTGACTTGTGAACATGCCTTTATATATGCCACTGAATTATAGTTATGTGCAATTGATTAAAGGAGCACTATTGCGAAAAATTGGGCCAATGCTAAAAATCCATATAAATATGCTGGATGGTGGCGGGAGGGGTCACTTTTACACCCAGCCTCGAGAATCCAGCCAGCCTTGTTTTTCATTCTTTTAATGGAAGGAAGAGGCCCTGTCACCCTGGATAGACTAAACCTGTCACCCCTAGATTTTATTTCTACCAGGAGAAGAAATCACATGCTTGGCGGGAGTTTTATTCAGTTTGGGTGTATAAGTGATCTTTTCTCTCATTAGCCAGGGGGTTTATATGTTTTTTTAATATTACACAATATCGTGATAGTGCTTCTTTAAAGTGGACCAAACCCATGCTAATTGGCCTGGGAATCTATCAGATTCCCGGGCCGACCGATTCCCCCCCCCCGGGGCATCCTGATTTTGGATGTGTGAAACCCCCCAGGTCGGCCCATTCACTTACCTCGTTTCTCGGTCCCACAGCGTGTCTTAGAGCAGCGGACGTATCCCGCTATTCCTTTAGCAGGGCGCGTGCCCAAGTTTACAAATGACCAGTACAGCAGGCACGCTCCCTGTTAGAGGGAAGTGGAGGATGCGGCCGTCAGACACGCTGCTCTTAGACACACCGTAGGACTGGGAAGAGGTAAGCTAGTCTCGGGGTCCTGGTGGGAGTTGACGCAGCAGGGCACCACCGATCAGGGTGCCCCAGGGGAAAGGACCAAAACCCAGGATAGACAAAATCCTGTGTTTTGGTCCAATTTAAGTCGGCCGTGTAGATGGCATGTGACTGCTGAATGAAAACTATTAAACTTACCGTACAAGTAACTTTCCCTAAGCAAATGATGAGACCCCTTGTTTTCACCCCTTTATAGGTTACACATGGTAGAAGTTAATGATAGGTATATTTAACAGGGCTGTGGCGTCTAACAGCTTTTTCAAGTATCACAGTGTGAAATAATTGTTTAATGATAGTTTAATAATAGTTTAATGAAGCAGACAGAACATATTTTTGAAGCCAATTTCCTTGTTCCTGCAGGAAACTTTTATGCCCTAATTACACAAGTGCTAAGGGTGATCTCAGACCTGCTTATATATATCCAGATAATTGTTATGTCTCAAAATATTCTTCACCAGAAATAAAGCTCACAATGCCGGGTGGAGATGAGGGAAAGAAAGTTGCATAATACTCACACATAATACTCTAAAGTCTCTAGAATTCATATTTATTAAAAACATACACTAACATACATTTAAAAATAAGATAGATAAGATCAGTAGATCCACTAATTGATTGCACATTGATGGCACTTTATGTAAGTTTTGCACAATAATAAGAGGAGTGTAGGAATATTTATGTGTTTATTATTTGTTTATTGTGCTCAGTGTATCACATTATTAATGTCAAATGTATATGCGGTTTGGTCCAGATTGGAATCCCCTATGTACTGATATTTAATTTTTAAATGTAAATATGAATTCAAGAGACTTTGGTTGCTGGTGCCACACAGGCATTAACATTTCCTATATTTAAGTGGCATCTGCAGGCACAACACCGTTATTGGTTTAATTAAATTGATTATATTTAGTAGGTGGTGCAGGATTGTTTTATTTATTGTATTTGTAAACTGCAAACATATTGTATTTATGTTTTACATTTTAGAGTAGGAGAATAAAGAAAAATGGGAGACAAATGGCCTTTTAACAGGATTTTATTGCACCACAGAAAGATAGTAACTGTTAATACATAACTAGATTGCAAATGTGTTTTACCAGGTAATTGTACACATTATCTGTGATATTTGATAGGTTATCTTTATTACTTGTAATTATAATACCTGACATGGAAACACAATATCTGTCTCAATTAAATTTATTGCAAAATTATTTTTTAAAAATCCAAATGTATGTATTCCAAACAATAAATAGAAGGAGGATTAGGACCTGCCTAAACAGGCTTACACTCAGAAAGGCAGAAGGACATTACATACAACAGATGACAGAGGGGGAGATGGTTGGGGGCAAGACGGGATAGGGTTATGTATGGGGAGTGACAGATGAGGGGTGCATAGGAAACGTGTCCTCAGTGCCAACTTGGGGGTGTAAATTCTTGTGCTTACCAGTAGAACTGTGGTTCCACCCTACAGTTGAGGTTTTTTTTTAGTGCTCATGGACATTTTACCACTTAGGGTGCCACGAACCAGCTATATATAGATAACACTTCCAATGATCCAACACCAATTTTTTAAGAACATGGGATGAGTCTGGGGGTACATATGATGCCCCATGCAAGCCTTGTTTGGATTACCTGCATCGTTCTTCTTCTGCGAAACTAGTCCCCGAGATTCACCACCGCCATTCACATGGTCCTGAATCGTCTTCTGGCTACAAAAAACTTCTGGGTAACGTGGCAGACGGCAGCCAGTCACTGGGTCTAATTTTCTCCCAGGGAGTATGGTGCAGTTAAGACAAACAGCAATTGCATGGCGTGTATGCATAGGGGCATTGACAATCCAAATGCCCCCAAGTGTTAGGCTGCTTTAACAGAAGGTTAATTAACCCCCACAATTAACAGGCAGAGTAGGAGTGGATGTCCTTATATTCAATAAAGGGATGGGACCCCCTTTTATCTGCTCCCCCAGCTAGAACCATTTCACTTGTTCAGTTTAGTCCACCAAAGGTTCGCCAACTCTTGACACTCTAGCACAGTGGTTCTCAACCTCTTTTACACCAAGGGACAAAAGGTTTCAACCAAGTACCCCCCAAGAGGTGATCAAATATAAATGTCACCAAAATAAGTAGGCCACTGGCCTCTATAAAAGGTAAATATGATTTAATTAATGTTTGCTGCACATTAATCTCCAATATTTCTATTAGGGATTAATATTATAAATATCGCAATACTAATAATCATATCAGCCCAGCGGCCATCAATCGAATACATTCAAATGGTCGCTGAGGCTCTCCTCATACATCCAGTGAAGTGTCCTAAGAAGAAATATGTTCCTTCAAATGCCTTGCACACACATAATCTATTGTGTGAGAAATTATCCAACACACAGTAAGATGTATAAATGAAAACGGGTTTAATTCACCAGAACGGTAAATACATTTCACTAATCCAATATGTTCCTGAAGTTTCCCCAGATCACCTTAAATGTTACAGGCAGTTATTACGTAATGTTATAATGGCACATGATTAGTTATAAGTTAGTTACAGGAGAATAAATGTTATAATGGAGCGAGAGATTGCAGGTAGATACTCAGGTACCTACCCCTGCACCCAGTTTCCTTATCTACTAACACTAGGAGGAGTGGCCAGCATTCCCAGCCTCCTGGTTGTATCTAAAAGATCTGCCTACAACCTGCCTCCGTGAGTTTAGATAAATATTCTATAAAGTAATATAATTCCCTCAATATGCATGTTATCATATTGTAACTAAGAAATGCATGATCCCCATGAATTTCTTAGTGAAATGAACCCAAACACTAAATACATATCATGCAGGGTCTGATACTATGCAGATTATCAGTCTCTGACCAATACATATGTTTAATATCAAATGAAAGGTCTTATAATCTTGTATAAGACTTTCTCATTAATATAGTCATAACTGACATATTTCAGGAGCTGCAGCTCAGAGACACCTCCGCTAAGGCACCTTGTTGGCAGCTAGGTGTGAATATAGTCTATTGTATTCATGGAGCATGATCTGTTTACTATAGACAAATGGCAGGATCTCAGGCTCACAACCAATTTGAGTGTTAGCAAGAATTCAGCAGTATAATTTGGGGAATATCTATAATCATATAAAGTATAATAAACATACCTATAATTATTACACTTTCTTTCTCCTTTCACAGCCTAGTAGCACTTGTACAGCAAAAAGAGATAATGTTTCACTGTTGAAATAAGATACCAGACCAGTCAGACACCCTCTGCTAGTGTACCCCTGAACACTGCCATGTACCCCCTAAAGTACATGTACCGCAGGTTGAGAAAAAGTGCTCTCTAGCAGACTCCAAGCCCCAATTACTTTGGGTCAACAATTATAACCTGATAGATTGTGTACCTTATTATATACCTCAACAGACTGTTTTGGAACAAGCACTATGTTGCAGAGTGAGAGTGCTGGTTGTGGCGGAGTCATAATCCAGATAGATATTTGTGGTGTAACAGGAATAGGAACTGGCTTTACTGGAATATGAATGCAGTACACTGTCTGTGTGGCTAGCACAGACAGGAAAAAGAAGGAAGTACCATAGAGCAAGTGAACACAGGAAATACAACACAGCAGTAAAATGCATAGAAACTACAGTTGAGCACTGGTCACAGGACCATCTAGTGTCATAACTCGCCATAGCTGTAAACTGCAGTAAGTCTAGCAAAAGTCACTAATCACATTTAAAGACAAGCAGAAGCTGTTGCAAAGTTTTGTATCTCCAACACACTAGGCACTGGGAGGGTTCAGGGAAAGAGGGACTGTTTCTGCTTTGTATGTCTCAGATGGTCAACTTACATTATATACATGTGCAATGTACATTATATTGTTAAAGATTAAACACTTCTCATAACATTGCCCAAAAGGCGTCACTGTGTCTTTCACAACTTTGTGAATGAAGTTACACATTGGGAAATGTTTGCTAAAATGACATTAACTCCACAGTAACAATGTAATGCTCTGTTGGAGATTGCCTAATAGATTGCACACATACAGCTTAATAAGTACATATGAAGTACAGCATTACCAATCTGAATAATGACATGGGGGTGCACCTGGTTGTACTCACTTTTTCCCCACCCTTCCTCTTCAGCCCTCAGCAGACATACATTTATATTTATTAGGTTTTAGGTAAGAGATATACTGGAAGACTGATGTATTTCACTTTCTTTTTTTAAGTCATTTCAGCCACAATTATATTTTCTTGTCTGTGTAACATTGCTATACATTGTTCATATTCGTCTAAAAGTGGACAAAGTGAAATTGTATACTTTATGAGCCATATCTACATGTTAGAGGAGCAGGAGTGAGCCAAGAGAAGTAGGATAATGTGTTTAATGATAATACCCGCCCCCACCAATTAACCTCTGGACAGTATAAGAAAATGTAAAGGGATTTGGTCAAGGAGTGAATCTGGTATTAAGGCGAACTTCCAGTCAAACAATGTTTGGAATAGCAGGCAGATTCTGCACTTCTAAACAGAGGCCGTCTTGCCACACATATGAGAGAACTGCTTATGAAAAACCGAGTCCCTCAGTCAAAATTGCCTCATAGCTCTGTGCAGTCATCTTATATCGAGTCTGAAGTAGTAAGCTTTCAGCTGTAATCACTCATCATTTAATAAAATGCATTGTATCCCCTGACTGAGCACTTTTGCGCCACTGTGGCCATAGAGATACATTGTATCAGCTTCCATCATTTTGATACACTAGCTGTTTATTCAGTGTTTGCGTGTGTGAAAAATGACAGGGGAAGCAATTTACTAAACTTTTTTTTTTTTGACTGGAGGTCTGCTATTAAAGGCGTTTTAAAAGAACGCTTTACAGTGGACCAAAACAAAGTATTTTGACGATCCTGGGTTTTGGTCCTTGCCCCTGGGGACACCTGAATTGGGGATGCCCCGCTTCGTGAAACCTCCTAGGTCGCCTGAACAAATTCACATCTTCCCGGTCCTACGGCGCATGTTTGGCTGCTCTTCCAATTAGCACGTTCAGATCCACTCAAGCCTCTTCGCACCCGAGTGCACTGGAGGCAGCATCCACCGCTACCCTCTAACAGAGGAGCGTGCTCGTGCCAGCCATTCACAAATGCCTGGCGCGGGCGCAGCCGCTTCTTGTGCGGTCGCCGCTGGACTGGGAATGAAGGTGGGTTTCGCACAGCGGGGCAGCCCCCCAGGAGGGAGCAAGTATGCCTATGAATCTCAGACTCCAGGGTGGGTTTTGGTCCCTGTCAAAATTCAGGGCGCAAAACATGGGTGTGTAATTCAGGGACACATGCTACACAATACCGCATGTGCATGAATCGTGCACCAAAGCCATGAGGGAATTTCCCCCCCCCCCCTCACCAGAGCCAACTAGCCTGGGCACCAGTACTCAGTGGCCACCCAAAGGGGAAGAAGAACGAGGTGCAGTCTGTAAAGTAGTGAAATTTAGAGCATTATATTTAATTGGTGTCTGTGTTTTATTTTTTACTAATTTTGGTGAACTGGTAAAGGGTCCAGACTACTATACCAGTTCAAAGGGTCTGAGGGCCCACATGTCCTTTGCCGGCACTGACAGGTGACATGTTGGTACCCTGCCCATTTACCTGAGCTCTCTTTACAACACCAGGGGTGTGAAGAGCCCATGCTCATTGGTATTGGTATTGGCCCAGTGTTCCTTCAGGGGCCTCTGAGTCCTGGGTTACCAGCCTTTATGCCTCTTGGTGGAGGGGTTACACATTTTATTACATTTTTAATATGTAATAAATTCCATTTTCATTGGAAGTAAAAACCATGCTGGCAATTACAGCATGACTGTTTTCAATGAAAAAAGCATGACAGTTAGTGAAGGCATTTCTCTCATGCTTTGAGCAGCAGGAAAATACCGGCATGTAAAAAAACAGCCAAATATCCCCTAGTAAAACATTACCTGAATCACATGAGATCACACTTTTAAGGAACATTTCCGTGTGACTCAACGCAGAAATTTGCTCAAGCGAAAAAAGTGAGTAAATGGGTTTTACTAACGAAAAAATGTGTGCAAATGCCCTGGCACTCTGAATCCACCATAGGGTCTTTTTTCTTACATTCTTACACATACCTCCCAAGTGTCCCTGATTTGGAGGGACTGTCCCTATTTGGAGGCCGTGTCCCCCTATCCCTCTTTGTTCTCCTTTGTCTGTCTTTGAGGTGTAACGTGCAGATCTGCAGCAATAAATGATTCATTTGCCCATTCAAAGTGCTTATATTGTTGTAACTGTTACAATGTATCCCCTATCCATCAATCAATGAGGGGGTGTGGCTTAATTTACATATTGTCCCGATTTCCTATTCTGAAAAGTTGGGGGGTATGCTTACATGCTGCCCCTTGAGAGGCACCATCCTGAGATCTTGAACAGGTCACCACATAATCTAAGGCTTTTGTCAGGCATTATACAGATGCTCATATATGTGGTTAATGATTGGAAGTGACTGTGTGCTTAATGCCTCTCACTGAGATTAATGATTTATCTGGTTTAGTATCAGATTAGCCCATATCTATGGCATATACTTCAAGAAATGTTTGAAAGCTTTCCTGTATAGACAGATAGATAGAACATTCCAGCAGTCACGTCTAGGAAGCATGTGCACTAACTGTTCCCAGCAAATAACCAGCCTCACCAGCCTTTACCAGTTACCTTAAACAGCTATCAGCAAAGTGATGGCACATGAACAATGTTCCAAATGGCATTTCTTTTTCTGAGTGTTGGCATGGGTGACTGGCAATCTCCTCTTTTTACAAATGTCTGCTGTGTCCTACAGGTAAATCAAGAGTTTTATTCTATTTCTGACAGAGAATGGTTCAGCAAGCAAGGACACGGGGAGGCTGATCCATTACTAACACAAGGTATCGGCAGATTTGTGTCTGTATAGCGGTGCTTAGAGCGACCGCTAGTAGACGCTGTAAACATGTATCGGGCGCTGTAACATAGCGCCTCAGTCGTTGTAGTAACCTGGCCCGTATTGATGAATGTGATGTATGTTGAGCGCTCTAACACCAGTACAGCGCTGCAGGGAGCGATGGAAACGCCAGCTCAGTGCGACCGACTCCCAGCGCTCCACACCATACCCAAAAAGGGACACACACACAGAGTCGGCGCTCTAAATCTGCTCGCTATAGCATAGAGCGCCAGGCGCTGTGTGATTAAAGTCTGTTTTTGAACACATATCCACCAGTAACAAAGCGAAAACACATGGAATGACATTGTTTTAAGACTGTGACACTTTAGTGCCAGACCTGTAATGACAATTCTGCATAAAAATATAAAAAGTCAAGAAAGTTTCTAAAAGTGATTGTTTTCAGCCAGGAGAGGTCACACGATGATTTGAGCAAAAAAAAAAAAAAATAAAAAAATTGTTGAACACGCTGTTTAAACACAAGCAAATGAACATCCATTGAAATGTATAGGAGAGCGACAATGAGCGAAAGGTAATACCTGGCACTCTGGAAGCTAGAGCGAGCCTCCTGTGATAATACATTGGACGCTACATGGCGCTGTTAGAGTCGCTCACCAGATTCGCTTTCATAAATGTGGTTTTGCCTACAGTGCCTGCCGCTACGAGGCGCTACCTGGTGCTATCCCTTCTTAAATAACCCCCTAAGTGGTCACCAGCACAGCCAGACAACTCTTATCTTAGAAGATGGCTAGTAATTGCTGCACCCATGTTTCCCCCTAGGCAGATTCACCAATGGTTATACAATAGGGCAATATTATAGGGAATCATTTTTGCTATCTTACCTGTTATGAGTAACACAGGGCCTAATTTATCAAGCACTTCTGCCAGACAATGTCATGTCAGTGCAAATTTGAGTAGTGCAAAATATGATTTATTATTTTTTCTGCATGTTGCTGCACTGCTAATGCTTTAGTAAATGTGCTTCTTGCATTGTAGCAACATGCGCAAGTGTGAAAAAAATAGTTTACTACCCTTTTTACTACTCTAATTTGCACCGATGTGGCACTGTCTGGCAGAACTGCTTGATAATTCAGGCCCATAATAAGCTGTGCTTTGTATTTTATTAATTTGCTTTCTGCAAACTGAAAAGATGAAAGTAAAAGCTACTCTGACAGGGAGATCATCTCCAGTCCCCCATCTCCTTTCTGGTGTACAGTAGTGTAGAATGATTTAGGGCCTTATTCATGAAGGCATAGCGGCAGGTAGTGGCTATTTAGCGACAGGTATCGGTATGAGAACGCCGGCCACAGCACGCAATTCCACATTTATGAAGCAGATTCTGTTGAGCAACTGGGATAACGCCATGTAGCGTCCGATTCATCATTATCCCAGCCTCAGCGTACAGAGCCGGCGTTCAGCCTTGCAGAGCGCCACGTCTTACCTCTCGCTACCTGTCGCTCTCCCATACATTTCAATGGACGTTATTTTATTTCTCTTCAAACAGGGAATTTTTATTATTATTTTTTTTTATTCTCAAATAATGTTGTTGTGACCTCTCCTGGCCTAAAAAAAGCCATTTTTGAAAACTTTTTTAATTTTTTATATATTTATGCAGAATTGACATGACAGGTCTGGCATTAATGTGTTCATGTCACAATGTTATAACAATGTAATTCCATATCTTTTGCTTTGTTACTGGTGAATACATGTTAAAAACAGTCTATAATCACAAAGCCTCCGGCGCTCTGGCCTACAGCGAAGCATTTTTGAGCGCCGGCGGTGTGTGAGGCTGTTTTTTGGATGAATATGGTGTGAGTCGGTCGCACTGACCAGTCGCTACCATTCGCTCCTATACAGCGCTGTACTGCTCAAATAGTGACTCCCCACAACATATTCATCAATGCTGCACAGCGACTGAGGCGCTCTGAACTAGCGAACCACGGCCCAGCACAGCGACTACTAGCAGGCACTCTAAAGACGCTCATCTGTCGCTACCTGGCGTTAGTAATGAATCAGCCTGCCCGTGTCAGTGCAACTCAACCCAAGTCCTCTTGTCTGTAAAATGTTTGTACCTAGATAGGTATGTTGCGTAACTCCCTACCCCCAAGAGTTCTAAATATTCAAATGAATTGTATGTTTCTATTCAACTAATTTTATTACAGAAAACTGCATTTGTAGGGCATCTTAAATAGCACAAAAAATAATCGGAATTAGTTGGTCTTCTTTAAAAGGCCCAAAGTTTGTACCTCTTCCACGTTCCACTCACACCCGGCAGACTTGAAAGTGCCATGTGGAAGAAGTATGATTACAGGCTGACCACAGGGTTTTACTCAGTAGGGCATTGCAAATCAGGATGTCCTGGGAACAGGGATTAGTCCAGTTCTTTCAGGCTCTAGGGCTGGCTGAAATGGGTTTTGGGCCTCATTAAACCTCTGATCCACTGCTAACAATCATTTAATCCTCGATCAAGCTTCCCCAGCCCCCTTTTTTCAACAAATACCACTTTTTCTAATTATCTTAAGTACCATCTGGGTAGTATGTATGGATGATCAATCACCGAAAACTGTGCTAAACCACAGAAAACAGAAAATCACAAACCAGGGGCCGATCCCCTGCTCCAAATTGATGTGGTGTTGACCCTGCTGCCTGGCTCTTAATGGTTATGTATGTCTTTTTTGACCTTTCTCTTGTGTATTATGTGTCTGATATGAGTTTTCAAGTTGGTGATTTTGCACTTTTGAGTATTCATGACCAATAGGTTATCTAATATAATTATTTAAATATTTATTCACAACATATGCACATTAATTGTAATTTATTGTTTACATTTATATTTTATAGTAATTATTTACTTTCACTAGGTTTATTGTTATAAATTATTGGTAATTAACATATTTTTCTATATATTTTATATTAATCTCTTGATTAATGATATATAAGCACTGTCACTTTAGGGCTGTTTGTTATGACTAGGTAGTTATGGTATGATTATATATTAGGGCCTTATTTATCACGGGCTAGCGCCAGGTAGTGTCTGACGAGCGCCAGGTACCGCCACCTATCGGCGGCTACCGACTCAAGTACGCCCGGCAGCGGTCACAATGACGCATTTATCAAGCTAAATGAGGCTAGCGCCGGCGAGAGCGTCAGCTAGCGCGGGATTCATCATGAAGCCGCCTGGAACGAACAGCGCCGCTGCAAATTCCTTCACAGCGCCAGGTATGACCTGTCGCTCCCTGGCATTGTCCAATGCATTTCAATGGAGCAATCTTTAATTAATCATAATTAATTGGTATTTTTTTTTTTTTTTTTTTTGTCAAAAATTCGGAGACCACTTCTGCAATGTTAGGTTTTTTTTTAAAGTAAAAAAAAATTAAAAAAAAAATTTGTGCAGAATTGATCTTACAGGTCTGATATTAATGTATTCATATTACAAAATGATTCAAAAAACATGTATAATGTTACAATCAAAAAATATGGTTGTTTAGGGGTTAAAAACTAGTTAACACCCATCGCCGCCAGCGCACTGGGGTTTAAACAAGGAATGGACAGCGCTAGCAAATTCGGAGCGTGATTTGTTAATGAATATGAAGCAAGCCGTTCGCTCTGGCCATTCGTTGTCAGGCGCTCACATACAACGCTGAACCTGTGAAACAGCGACCCCTAAGCCCGTATTCAACATTACCGCACACCGACTGAGTCGCTGACATCAAGCAAACGCCGGCCAAGCACAGCGAATACTGGCTGGCGCTGTAAAAATCACGCTACTGTCGCTCATCTGTCGCTACCTGGCGCTATTAATGAATCGGCCTCCCCGTTAGTAGCCATTAGAGGTATATGTGCCGGCACAGATAGTCAGTGGCTATTGTAGCTTCACCACTTTTTAACAGTAGGGAGCTTCCAGAGAAATATATTTGGCCTTTTTGGCACTGGAAGAAATTTTTGGGGGAGATGCATTGTTTTTAATTGTGTGTTGTTAAGTGTTGTCTGTTGGAGTATTCCTAATAAATTATGCTATTTGCTGAATTTTATCACTAATTGATTGTTGTGTATATATTTTTGGTGCTCCTGCCATTAGGGGGTAGAGGTAATATACCTCTCAAAACCCTATAGTTCTTGTTTAAACCACAGAAAACAGTTGACACCTTTAATTAAACCGGACCTTCAGCGTGATTTAATGAAAAGCCCAAACTCTTAAAAAACTATTCCCCAGCATCTAAAATTAATATATTTTACGTTTTTAGTCATTAACTTATTATTCTTTCCCCCAATGGGCTGCAACTCTGTTCAGGACTTTAGGATACGGGCGCCGCCATCTTGACTCAGAAGCATCACACTTACTGATGAGAGGAGAGCAGGATAAAGTACAGGGGGGCGGGTTATAGATGTGCTTTGCCCAGACAGAGCAGAGCTGGGGTCAGGTAACGGTCAGCAGTCCCAGAATGCAGAGCAGCACAGTCAGGAGGCACTTCCTGTTTGCAGGCTGCCTGATAAGATGGCGGCTTCCATAAGCCGCCATCTTGGATGTTTAAAGGCTCATAACATGCAGTAGATGCAGGTAGGATCATTTTTAATGTCGACAATCTGTATGTACAGGGTGTGGGAAACATATAAGATAGACTCTTATTCAGAGTGAAGGTCCGCTTTAAGGAAGCTACATACCTGTCCATATACCTGGTGAATTGAGCTGGCAACTGGACAACATTTGTTTCTAGATTTTGAAAAGTCACCTCCCCACTAAAGGTGGCTATAGGCATTAGTGGGTCTTACTGAATTATTTTTTGGTACAATATGGAGGTGGTATATTGGTATAGTCACATAAGGAAAAAGTCACACTAAATACATCAATCTCAATCCATATTAATGGCAGAACCCAGCGCGTGTCATTGCTGTTGAACTGATTTTATGATGATGTGAGTTCTATGAACAACTTTTAATTGACTTGGCTAAAAGTTAAAGTTTTTTACAGGGAAGTGAGCGGACATCTGTTATTGTTGGAATCTGTGGTATAATGGTGCTGGTGGTTGTAAATATCACCAAACCACAAGTAATTCTTTTTGAGATACTTCCCATATCTTTTCCATAGCTACCTGAGTGTTCATATTCGTCGGCTGACAGTATTTTAGGATGTTGTCTCTTTGCATGTATCTGTAGTTCACCTTATTCAAATTATTCTAATATGTATTTTCTGTTTGTTTTCAGATTGGAGCATCCCTCTTTGCCAGCAACATTGGTAGCGGACACTTTGTTGGTCTGGCAGGTACAGCAGCTGCTGGTGGAATTGTAATTGGAGGCTTCGAATGGAATGTAAGCTCTCTCTAAAGATCGTCATGTAACTTTACTTAATTTAAAAGTTTGGTCCCTAAATATGAATGATTGCCCCGTGGACAGATCTCTGCAAAAATGTAAAGCTATGATATATTAGGGTTGATTCAGCACTATGCATTCTTGCAATTTTTTGTTTGATAAAAACACATTTTGGCACCTTTTTTGGAGCAAGTTTTTTGCCATAATTTGCACACAAGCTGATGGCCATGTGAGTATCCTCAGCATTTTTATTGCCTTGTAAAAATTCTTGCAAGTGCGCTTGTGCTTGCATGATTCCGGGATCACAATTTTCAAAATATGAGAAAAAAGAACAGAATACAGGCTTGTGCACTAGCCAATTCTCGGGAAAAAAAAACGCCTTTTGAGTGAGTGACCAAAACGTGTTTTTCTTGCAAAAAAAGTGTGAGAATGCTTTATCACACATTGCTGAATCGACCCTATAGTACTAATGTCTGTTCTTCTTTGCAACAGAAGGAAAAGAATGATAGAAACCTATGCTATGCCGCAATAAGTAGAACTACAGGCAATCTGTGGCATCTATGTGATTATGTTTTTGCTGTCTGTGCCTGTGTACAGGAAGTTTCAGTTAGGAGAATACATGGATCATAGAGAGGAAAAGATGGGGCAGTTATCATATGAAGTTTACCTGGTGGACCACTCTAGGTTTGTGCTGTCTGTCGCCTGATTGCTGCTCTACCTGTTTGGTCATTATTGTTAATATTATTTGGATTATAGGGATAGGAAGGGCCCTTGGAGAAATCCTAATGCCCTGTCACCAGTGTAGAATGCACTCATTCATTAACTATTTTATGATGATCCATTAAAGCCTTTATTTTATGCCCTAGCAAATGAGAACCTACTTGCGCTTAAAATCAATACTGTTCTCAGATAGTTTTCATTTTAATTCTCTGTTGGAGTGATTAAACAGATTAAAGTTCAGAGTGCTACCTTACTTGCCCTTTGTCCATCTATAAATGGAAGACTGCTCATTGTTGCCAATACTGAACTTTCTTCCTGAAGCTGCATGGCTACAAAAGCCAGTGTGCAGTGATTTTCTCTTTTACTAAAGGGGAGCAACTCACCTCCCTCATTTCTATAAGACTCTTGCGGGGTTGGGCTACCTCTTTTTTTCCCAGTTCAGGATGCCCCGCTGTGTGAACCTCCCAGGATTGCCCAATAAAATCACCGCCCGAGCCCTAGCCACACCTCCTTGCCACGGCCGCATCCCCAGCATACCTCTAGCTAGGCACGCACCCACACCAGCCCCTTCTCAATGGCTGTGGCTGATGGCACTCGCTCCATTCCTTGCCGCACTGACGTCAATCATTGGCTCAGCACCATTGGAAGAGATGTGTTTATGGGCGATCCCAGGGGATACACACAGCGAGGTATCCCAAATCAGGATGCTCCTCCTTAAAATGTATTGAGACTTAAAGAACCTAATTTGCACAGTCTGGAGGAAAGAAGGCACAGAGAAGACACGATTGAGACCTATAAATATGTGAAAGGATTGAATAGGATTCAGGAGGGACACACTTAAGGAGAGAACAGAGAGGGAAGCAACCTGAAGCTAGTCATTAGGAAGATCAGGGGCAACATTAAAAAATATTCTAGCTCTCTGATAAGGATGGCGCGATGAATTCACATTTCCAATCTAGTGACCAGTCTTTCCTGCCTCGAAGGCTGTATTAAGACCCTAATGTTGGGCCTGCACTGTGCTGCTGCGAGGTGGTCAACGATGTGTGATAGCCAAGGTTCTCCCTTCGGGAACTGCCTGTGTAGTACAGGGCAGTCCAAAAGCGGCTGCTGCCCTTCAGCCACAGAAGGTGCCTGGGCCTGGCAGCATGTTCTGGGGCAAGACAGAAATGAAGAGGCAGTGCATGGCACCATTGTGGTGGTGAGAAAGATAATATAGACGAGGAACAGAAGGCTGGCAGCAGGTAGCAGAGACCAGCGGCTATGGTCCACAGGCATCAGTAGGTATCTAACTGCCAATGGAGCATGCATGCAGCATTTTCCATAATTCAGCACAACACAGCCCATAAATGTGAAAGGGCCTATTGATCTTTATGGGCTATATTTTCTTCTCAATTTAGGAGTAGTAGTAGTAGTCCAGCTGCAATGCAATGCAATATGGGACACAGGATTATGTGTGGTGGAGGCCCCTGTGCACAAAATCTGGAGGAGGCCCCAGATAAAGTATTTTTGTTTTAATTAATTTACATTACTGATTTTTCTAGCACTAACATTTGTTACGCACCATGAAAAATGAGGAAGGATAGTATTAAGTTACCGGTATGCTGTATAATCTTGTTTAATTTTTCAGGCACTGGTGATAGTGGTGTTTCTCGGATGGATCTTTGTGCCAATTTATGTCAAAGCTGGGGTAAGACACTGTGGTTTACTTCCAAAAGTAGAATTTTAATTATGCGTTGCCTTTACCATATTTATGTTTCTCCTTTTCATCTAAACTCAAGAGTATGGGGGGGGGGGGGGTTAAAGGCTGGCTTGCTGGAGGGCCATTTGTTACCTATACCAATTCAGGCATTTTTCCTATACAACAGGGGTTTTCAGTTCATTTTCTCATGGATGACTTCTTTCTATTTTCCAATTAGCTCAACGTACATCCTATACAGAACTCACTAGGAGGGTGTAGGTCAGCATTAAAGAGAAGCTATATTGAATGTACTTCACTTTGCCCAATGGTGTGACTTTTTTCACCAGCCCAAATGCTGGTGATATTGGGGGTCATGCTAAATATTCGATGCAGCCAGTGTGACTTCCTGTCAGCATTTAGACACAAAAAAGTGCAAAAAATTGTAAAAATATATCTTTACATCACTGGAAAATGAATGTACCTAAACTGTAAAAATGTGCCATCACATGTACAGTTGATTTTTGGGGAAAAGGGAAAGAGCAAACTTTTTTATTTGTATTTTTTGTGTGTTATCGCAGGTTGGCATGTAGGCACGCAGGTTGCAATCCACACCACAATGCACACCGGAAGTCACACTGGCTTCACCAAATATTTGGTATGACCCATATTGAGGGGATACATAGAGAGAAAAAGACAGGGCAGTTATTGAAATGGAGGGAAATTTATCTGGTAGAAAGTTAGCTGGATTATGTTTTTTTTCCACTCAGTCTTCCACATAAACCTCTCAAACAGAGCATAATATTACAATTGTGACGGATGTAATTCAGAAGTGTATTACTAATTCATACACATCATAATACATGATTGCAAATATTAAATACATAGAAAAAGGGATACATTTCAATATGCAGTGAGGAATTTCCCAAAAGAATCCCTGTTTGGGTTTGCACAGAATTTTGCGAGTTTGGTCCCCTGAACACAGACTTCAGTCAAAAGCCCATGCCGGCGTTCATTCCGAATACAGAAAAGCTGGTTTATGGGATACTTTTATATTGCACCTTGTATCTAACTAAAAATGCCAAAAATACCAAAAAATATTAGAGAAATAAACCTGCAGACAGTTACCTGCAGCGGCAATGAATTAAATATGGGAAAAACTCTTTATGTTTTATTTATTATTATTAGAGGAAAATAAGAAAACATTTGAACCAAATGTTGTGCCAAGACACCATCCCCGCCAAGTAGTAGGAAGGTGCAGAATCCCCACATTACAGACCTGGTAACTCCCCCATTCCCCCATTATAGGCAGTATGGTATTCCCCCTCTCCCAATCCCCATAGGCAATAAAGCATTCCCCCATTCCATAAGCAGTGAGGCATTCCCCCCATCCCATAGGCAGTGAGGCATTTAATCCAATCCCATAGGGAGTGAGGCATTCCCCATTCGATAGACAGTGAGGCTTTCCCCCATCCCATAGGCAGTGAGGCTATCCTCCATCCTATAGGCAGTGAGGAATTCCCCCATCCTATAAGCAGTGAAGCTTTGCCCCCATCCCATAGGCAGTGAAGCTTTGCCCCCATTCCATAGGCAGTGAGGCTTCCCCCATCCCATAGGCAATAAGGCATTACCCGCATCTTATAGGCAGTGAGGCATTCCCCATCCCATAGGCAGTGAGGGCATTCCACATCCTATAGGCAGTGATGGTATCCCCCGTCCCATAGGCAGTGAGGGCATCCCCCATACCATAAGCAATGAGGGAACCCCCATCCCATAAGCAGTGAGGGCACCCCCATCCCATAAACAGTGAGGACATCTCCATCCCATAAGCAGTGAGGGCACCCCCATCCCATAAACAGTGAGGACATCCCCATCCCATAAGCAGTGAGGGCATCCCCCATCCCATAAGCAGTGAGGGCATCCCCCATCCCATAGGCAGGGGTGGGATGGATGGAAGATGGGCAGGGGGGAAATGTCCCTGACCTGTCCTTCAGGGGAGTCGCTGGACATTAGTTCAGTGCTAACTTTTAAAGGTTCAGGATGATGTATGTTTTCCATGGCTCCCAGATGCTTAAGATTCTTTCATGGGTGTTGTTTAATTTACTGGTGAGCTTTTCATTTATGAAAAACCTATTCAATCTCAACTTCATTTCTTCACTTCAAGCCTTTTGTTGTAACAGTGCCATCGAAGGATCTATTTGAGGGGTTAGGCCCAGTATCTGACTTGTCATTTTAAAGGCCTGTGACCAAAGCCATGCAACCATAGAGCAGGTCCACCATTTGTGGAGTACATCTCCCCTTTTAGCACATCTTTTGAAACAGTTTCCTGGTAGAGTATCCAGGTAGATTTTGTTGAACCTAGAGAGTACCAAGTACCATAGGAAAAGTACCTTGTAAGCTGATTCCACTGTAATGGTGTTGATCAAGCATCCTGCAGTCGACTTCCAAACACTAGACCACACTAGACTAGACCACTCCCTGCTTCCAAGTCCCTCTCTCAGCCCACCACGTATCCATAATCCCAATGTTAATGAGAGGAGTATAAAAGTGAGATTAAGCCTGGAGCATTTGGTTCCCGTACACATACAGACTCAAACCTGAACCATGTCCTGTATGAGGAGCCCAGGGCTGATCTAGTGAGCTAGTTGCACTTAATGCAACCACTCTGTTTCAGGTCTTCAAAAGACCGTAGACCCCTATCATCCAGCAGATGGTGCACCCTGGTAACTCTCCGGTCAATCCAACTGGAAAAGGCTCCCCTATTTTGGAGCCCAGGGGAGAAGAAAGGGCCATCCCATATTTTAAGTAGCGGGGAGTGTGGTTTCATTAAATCTGATGAATATTTTATTGAGTCCCACACCTTAAACTTTTTGGAGAGAACAATTTAGCTGTATATATGACCTTACACTGTTTTGTGAGCAATGCAGAAATGGAGCATTGTGCCAGGCAGATTGTGAGTCACCTCAATTTCTCTTCCCCAGGTGGTTACGATGCCAGAGTATCTGAGAAAACGCTTCGGAGGAGACAGGATCCGTATTTATCTCTCATTTCTTTCACTGCTGCTTTACGTCTTCACCAAGATCTCTGTGAGTTACCTAACATGTTCACTCACTACATAGTTTGACTACTAATAGCTGAAAATCAATAAACATGATTGCATGTGATGTTAGTTCCTATTAATTGCTATTACTAATAATTTATAGACTTATCTAAAGGTAACCAGTGACTGCTGCTAGACATAATAGTCTGTTAACACTTCCATCATGTCTGTCCTAGTTCTATTGAACTATTATATTATATCAAGAGAAACTCAAAGATTCATATTCCTCAAACTGTAACAGAGACTCCTAAATCCTAAATCATGGTAGAGTTTTTAAACCACATAATATGGCAAAGCACAAACAGACATCTTTAAAGCCTATATTATGGCAGAGCACAAGCAGACATCTTTAAACCCTACATTATGGCCAGGGGCATATCTAGGGGGCACATGCCCTGGGTGCAGGAGGTCAGGGGGGCCAGGGCACAGGTGGCAGTGCTGGGGAAACCCTCAAAAAGAGCAAGCAGGGGTGGCTGGAGTGAAATACACAGCGCCGCTGATTGACATATGTAATACAGCCTTATCCCATCTCTCAGTAAAAAGGGGGGGGGGGCAGGGAGGCACACTAGCTCAGCGGCCAGAGTTATTCCATGACAGCAGTCACTGGTTCCCTTTAGGTGCAGCTGCAGCTATAATTGCATGACTCAGAGGCCATGGCAGGTTCTAGATCCTCCTCTGTCATGGAACAATAAATCGGAGGAACATTTCTGTGACGAGGGAATTTTTTGAAATTCTGAATTCTGAAAATAGGCACTGGCACAAACCTGGGGGGGCGGACGCCACTCTTTGAGGCATTCCAAATTGGGATGCCCCGCTGTGTAAAACCCTCAGAAGTCCAATTTACTCACCTTGGCCTGGAGCCCTCACCGTGTCTCTGCGCTGCGGCCACATCCCGACTCACCTCTAGCCCTTTCTGAATGGGTGCCATGGCCACACGACGGCTAGGAGGCGAGTGGGGGATGCGGCCGACGGCACACTCAGCTCCATTCAGCGCCACTCGGCTGCTTGGCCATTGCCTTGGGAGCAACAGGATGGTGAGTGAATGGGGTGACCTGGAAGCGATACACACAGCAGGGCATCCCAATTGGGGATGCTCCCACTGAGAGGAACAACACCCCGAAAAGTGAAAATCGTGTGTTATTCCTCTTTAAAACAAGCACCATTGAGCACCAAATTATAGCAAAGCCCAAGCAGATGCCCTTAAACCCGTAATCATGGCAGGGTACAAACATAAACCCTCTACCCTGTGTCACTATGCCCTGTGTCCCCACCCATTATTCCTTGGCTGCATAAAATCAGGGCTTCTGAGGTGACAAGATACAATCAGCTATAATGCCTTGTCACTAGGGAAGTACTTTTTAGAAAAGCTGTTGTTTCAGCAAGCAGAGCACATGATTTGTGAGCATGGCATCTAGATGTCTATTGGAATGCCATATAGGATGAGGGAATTCTAGCAGACCTGACATTTAGGTTGTAGGATGGCAGTCCTACCTGTCCCTGTGCAAGTTGTACTCATGTACTTTGTAAAAATACCAGTAATTATTTTTGCTTTTAGGCGGATATGTACTCAGGAGCCATTTTTATCCAGCAAGCCATGAGAATCAATATTTATATAGCAATTGTGATGCTTCTACTGATCACCGCTGTGTACACTGTGACAGGTAAGTCTAAATGTTTTCCTTGGATAATAAAGGATACAAATTGAACAACAAATAGGTGAAACAGATCCTCTAAAGGCTGCTGCTATATTGTTCCTGACAGGATGTATGTTTTCTTTAGTTTATCTTAGTACATTCAATACAGCAGGAAACGTGTGATGTAACTCATACAGCAACAGCAGATAAAAAGACTGTAGCTGCAGAAGGGAACAGCAAATGGCTGAGGGATAGGGGAAGAAGTCTTGCATCACAGCAAGACTAAGGGACAAAGGGAATTAAAGGCACACAGCCTATGGAAATAAACATTACATTAAGCAGTCACCCTAATATAAAACACACCTCGTGGGACATGACGCTAACATAGTAACTTGACTTGGGATGATGATGGGATTAGCAGACCCCTTTTCTGTTTCAATAATTTATATTGAAAAATATCAAATACAACACTAGGCTCATATAGTTGACAGAAATGTAAACGCATGGTTACAATAATTCAACACACCATGTGACAACCATTATACAATCACAGACATCAATGAGACCTTATACATACAGGCAATTATCTCCATAAACAACTTACACCCATATAACATAAGAAAAACAAAAAAAACTAAAGAATACCTGTCTCGTAGTTTACAACAAAGCTTCCTGAAGCTACACAATGCATATCTTAATAGGACTGGTGTAAGGGAAAAGAAAATACTGTATAGACCCCTCCCCTTTTAAGACACACATAGGATTTGGAGGCGGAAATTAAGAAATACCAAATCTTCTAAACTAAATGTTATGCTAAAACACCCCATTAAAGCAGTGTGACATTCCTCCAATCTCATAGGCAGTGTGGCATTCTCCTCTACCATTCCCCATATGCAGTGTGGCATTCCCCCCTCCCATTCCCGTAGGCAGTGTGTCATTTCCCTCTCCCATTCCCCATATAGGCAGTGTGTCATTTCCCCCTCCCATTCCCCATATAGGCAGTGTGTCATTTCCCCCTCCCATTCCCCATATGCAGTGTGGCATTCCCCCCTCCCATTCCCATAGGCAGTGTGGCATTCCCCCCCCTCCATTCCCATAGGCAGTGTGTCATTTCCCCCTCCCATTCCCCATATAGGCAGTGTGTCATTTCCCCCTCCCATTCCCCATATAGGCAGTGTGGCATTTCCCTCTCCCATTCCCATAGGCAGTGTAGCATTCCCCCCCCCATTCCCCCCATAGGCAGTGTGGCATTCCCCCCATTTTCATATTCAGCGTGGCATAACCCCCTGCCATTCCCATAGGCAGTGTGGCATTCCCCCCATCCCATTCCCCATATATGCAGTGTGGCATACCCTCTCATATTCCCCATATAGGAAGTGTGGCATTCCCCCTCCCATTCCCCATATAGGCAGTGTGGCATTCCACCTTCCATTCTCCACAGGGGCAGTGTCGCATTCCCCCCTTCCATCCCTATAGGCAGTGTGGCATTCCCGCCACTTCCATTCCCCATATAGGCAGTGTGGCATCCCCCCTTCCATTTCCCATATAGGCAGTGTGGCATCCCCCCTTCCATTCCCCATATAGGCAGTGTGGCATCCCCCCCTTCCATTCCCCATATAGGCAGTTTGGCATACCCCCTTCCATTCCCCATATAGGCAGTGTGGCATTCTGCCTCCCATTCCCCATATAGGCACTGTGGCACTCCCTCCTCCCTTCCCAATATGCAATGTGAATGTGGCATCAAATCTTCATCTTTCTAACAAGACCAATAAATAGCCCCACAACACAGAATTGAAAGCCTTTCGTATATTAAGCAAAAAGAGCATGAGTTTCTGCTGGCCAGCTATGTAAGTTGAATTACTGTATTTTACCATATAAGATGCAACTGCCCACCTGCCCATAAGATGCACCTAGGATTTGGAGGAGGAAAAAAGGAAAAACAAATATTCTGAAGCAAATGGTGTTCTAAAATACCCCCCCCCCCCCCCCCCCCAGAACTGGACATGGCAGAATTCCCCCAATTCAATACAGGATCCTTTTCATGTTGTCCCCTGTCTGCTGCTCTGGCACAAAACCAACCTGGTCATTATTGGCTAGAGATAATCTGTTCATCAAGGTCTTGGTGTCCAGGTTAATGGGAGAAATAGGTCTAAAGTTCAACCAAGCATTATGATCAGTCCCTGGTTTCTGCAACATAGATATAGAGGCTGTAAAAGTTTCCATAGAGAAAAAAAACATGTCTGGCACTATTGCAGGCCGAGGTTAGCATAGGAGCCAGAATATCGCAAAATGTTTTGTAATAACCAGCTGAGAAGCCATCTGGCCCTGATCTCTTATTGGGTCTCTAGTTTTTTAGAACTTTTTGTATCTCGTCAATGCTAAAAGCACTATAATAAACAGTGCAAATTCTCTGTGGCAACTTAATATTGTTAGGGCGAGCGCTGCACGCCCGTCTCACAGCATTTCACCTACCTCCATGGCTGCATGCAGCCGTCATCCATCTTCCCTCAGGGCTGCTTCCAGCTGCCGCCCTTCCCCCAATGCTTCCTCCTTGCATGGTCAGGTGCGCACACGTCTCCGTCCACTAGAGGGCGAGCGCACAGGATCCCTGAGATTTAAAGGGCCTTTACAGCACTGATTGGTGTTTATGTCATCCAATCCTGCATCATCTTCCCCTATTTAAACAGGCACTTCCTTCCTTCAGTGCCGGATCTTGGTCTCTCCATGCTTGTTGAAAGTCAGACATTCTTGGATTGCTCACCCGTGTACCGACCTCTGCCTGTCCCCGACTCTGAACCTTTGCTGCCTGCCCCGACCTCGGCTACTCACCTTTACCGCGAACCTGTGCTGCCATCCCCGATCTCTGCCTGTACTTACTACGCCTTTTTGCCTGCCACTTGTGTACCTCACTGAACCTCGGCTGACTGTGGGACTGGGCCGCTGTTAGGGGGTAGCGACCTGGGGGTCACTGGCCGCACAAGACCAACCTGCCTTGCGGTGGGCTCTGGTGAATACCGGTGGCCTCTTAGACTCCGCTCCCCTGACACGGTACCCGCCATCGGTTCCACAGTTAAAGCGGATCCACACCCGAGTCCGCTCCACCCGGTCCGTGACAGTAAGATCCGGCCATGGATCCCGCTGAGGTACCGCTGCCGGATGCCACTGAATTGCCTGCTATAGTGGCTATGCAGTCCCGCCAGATTAATCAACTCTCTGCCATGATGCAGCAATTTTTAACGATTCAGCAACAGCAAGTTCCATCACCGGCTCCAGCATTACCGCCACAGCCCCCGGTAACATCTTCTGCCAGAATCCGCCTCTCCTTGCTGGCTAAATATGATGGGGATGCCAAGTTATGCCGAGGGTTCCTTGCCCAATGTTCCCTGCACTTGGAGTTGTTGGCGGATCAATTTCCCACTGAACGAGCTAAGGTGGCCTTTGTCATCAGTTTGCTTTCTGGAAAGGCTTTGGCCTGGGCCACTCCCTTGTGGGATCGCAATGACCCTGTCTCTTCCAGCATTAACACCTTTGTCTCAGAGTTTCGCCAGGTCTTTGAGGAACCTGCCCGGGCTTCATCTGCTGAATCGTCCCTTTTGAACTTGGTCCAGGGCGAGTTGTCCGTTGGTGAATACGCCATTCGGTTCCGCACTCTTGCCTCCGAATTTTCTTGGAACAATGAGGCCTTGTGTGCCTGCTTCAAGAAAGGACTTTCTAGTAAAATTAAGGATGCTCTTGCGGCTCGTGACTTGCCTTCATCTCTCACTGAACTCATCCATCTGGCCACACGCATTGATGTGCGCTTTGCCGAGAGGTGTGAAGAATTCCGCGAAGAAAGAGACTCTCAGCGCCCTAGGAGGGCATCCCGTTTGGCTCCAGTATTTCAAAACCCTTTGTCTGCACATGTACCTCCCAGTGAGGAGGCCATGCAGGTTGATCGATTCCGTTTGACCCAATTGGAGAGAACTCGCAGAAGGAACGAGAACATTTGTCTGTACTGCGGTGGTTCTGAGCATTTTTTGAAGGACTGTCCTATTCGCCCTCCACGTCAGGGAAACGGGCGCACCTAGTGGCGGTGGGAGAGGCGTCCCTGGGTGTATGTGCTTCCTCTCCACGGCTCACTGTTCCTGTTCAACTTTCCATCTCACCTTCCACCTCCCTGAATTTAACCGCCTTTTTGGACTCTGGTTCTGCAGGGAACTTTATAGAGGCTGCCTTGATCAATAAACATAATATCCCTGTGAATCGCCTTGCTACACCCTTATTTATCGCCTCAGTCAATGGTGATAGGCTGGACTGTACTGTGCGCTATCGCACCGTTCCCCTCCAATTAAAAATTGGACTCTTCCATCAAGAGAATGTTGAGTTCTACGTCCTCCCTAATTGCACCTCTCAGATTCTTCTAGGCCTTCCTTGGCTCCAACGTCATGATCCCACGCTTGACTGGACCACCGGTGATATCAAGACTTGGGGTGCAGCGTGCTTTAAGAGGTGCTTGAAGTCTGTTCCTGTTCGACCTATTCCTGCTTCAGCACCATTACCTGGCTTGCCTGAGATCTACCAGACCTATGCTGATGTATTCTGCAAGAAACAAGCGGAGGTACTTCCGCCTCATCGCCCCTACGATTGCCCTATAGACCTCCTACCGGGTACCACTCCTCCTCGTGGCCGAATTTACCCTCTCTCGGCTCCTGAGACTCAAGCCATGTCGGAGTATATTCGAGAAAATCTTCATAAAGGGTTCATACGGAAGTCTTCCTCTCCGGCAGGCGCGGGGTTCTTCTTTGTGGCGAAAAAAGATGGCTCTCTTCGCCCTTGTATTGATTACCGCGGCCTCAATAAGATTACCGTTAAAAATCGATACCCTTTGCCCTTGATTGCCGAATTATTTGACCGACTGCGTGGGGCCAGGTGTCAGGAACCGCTTACCTGATCCCCGTTCCAGCGACGTCTCCAGGCGGCCAGCTGCAGCTGTCACTGTGCGGCGGCCGCGCCGAGCGGCGTCGGCTCGAGTGGCGCCCAGCTCAGCCACGCCCCCTGCTTCCTCCTCCAGGAGACGTGCTCGCGCGCGGCCGCGAGCACGTGTCTGTTATGCCCTCCGGCGGCGCTGTGCGGCGCGCACCCGCCGGAGGATCAATTAAAGGGTTAATGAATCCTAGGGGATTGAGGGCTTCGCCCTCTTCTGCTCTGCAGCCAATTACCCTTGGAATCCTATGTGCTCCAATCAGTACACTGCTTCCCTCAGACCTGTTCCTATAAAGGCAATTCCCTCTCAGTTGTGAATTGCCTGTGATAGCGCTCAGAACCCTGTGTTACCTACTCCTGTGAAGTCTAGCCTGTTGCCGATTTGATTGTACGACCATTCTCGATCCTGAATCCTTGTTGCCGACCTCTGCCTGAATTGACGCCTCTCGATCCTGAATCCTTGTTGCCGACCTTTGCCTGAACTAACGCTTCTAGATCCTGATCCCCAGTTGCTGACCTCTGCCTGAACCCCGACTACGTCTTGCCTGACCCCTGGTGCCGCTACGATCTCTGCCTTCCCGTTATCGACCTATTGCCTGTCTCTGGACTTCCGTCACTCACGCTCTTGCTATTGGTTCTCCAGTCCTCCCACATATAAGCTTACATCCTTTGAGCCATTAAGTCCTGGGGGCAACCGATCCCGGGTAGGCGTATCTTGCGTCCCGGCAAGCGGGGGCTCCTACAGGTGAAGCTGGCTGTGGAGATTGGGGGTTGTGAGCTTATTAAGAGGGCTGGAGTTACCCCGAGCGTGACATTATCACAGGCCCAAAAATGGATGACCTGGTACAGCAGGTGCAAGCTATGGCCACAGCGATCAACCAACTCGCTCAAAGAGTGGCCACTCAGGAATCTCGTCAAGTGCCAACTTCCGCTGTACCACCTCATTTCTCCGAACCTAAGATTCCACTGCCTGAGAAATTTTTTGGAGAACGAGCAAAATTTTCCAATTTCAAGAATGCCTGCGAACTATATTTTAAGTTAAGACCTATCTCCTCTGGCACAGAGGTCCAACGAGTAGGCCTAGTCATTTCCTTGCTTCAAGGAGACCCACAGTCCTGGGCCTTTAGTTTACCGTCCCATGACATTGCTCTACAATCAGTGACTGCCTTCTTCAATGCTATGGGCGTTTTATACGCCGATCCAGATATACAGTCTACCGCAGAGAATAGGCTTCGGGCCTTAAAACAAGGACGGAATTCGGCTGAAGACTACTGTGCTGAATTCCGCCGCTGGGCTATCGAAGCTAGGTGGAACGATCCAGCTTTGTGTAGTCAGTTCAGGGTGGGACTGTCAGATAGCATCAAGGATGCCTTAGTCAATTTTCCCCCGCCAGCGGACCTAGATCAATTAATGCAGGTCTCCATTAAAATAGACCGACGTCTTAGAGAAAGGGCCAGGGAGAGAGTCGGGGCTCCCACGTCCTTTAGACCAGTCCAGAGTCATAGATCCCCGGTTCCCCGTGGAGAAAATACCTCATCATCCTCCCAGGAAGAACCTATGCAATTAGGGAGAACCCGCTTATCCCAAGAGGAGAAACAGCGTAGGCGATCCGAGGGGTTATGCCTGTATTGCGGGAATTCTGGTCATTTTGCAGGGTCCTGTCCCAACAAGGGGAAACCGGCGGAAAACTTCCGCACCCAGACCAGGTAGAGAGTACTGATCTGGGTGAGTCAGTTTGTAACTCTCGCCAGAATAAGATGCTTGTACCTATTGATTTGTTTTGGGGGTCCTCTAAGCAGACAGTTTCCGCCTTCATAGACAGTGGTGCGGCTGGAAACTTTTTGGACAGGAGCATGATCTCCACCTTAGGGATCCCTGTAGTTCCTCTTGAAAGATCCCTACAAGTTTTAGCTATCAATGGAAAGGCAATCCAGGGAGGTCCTATAAATACCAAGACCCCACCTCTCAGACTAATTGTCGGCTCTTCTCACTCTGAATTCTTAGAATTCTTTATTTTTGATTGTCCGGAAACTCCGGTGGTTTTGGGATACCCCTGGTTGCAACTCCATAACCCGGTGTTAGATTGGCGGGCTGGGGAGTTGGTCAAGTGGAGTGACCACTGTAAAGGTCACTGTTTTAATACAGGCCTCAGAAGCGTTCAAGTCTTACCACAGGAATTACCTCAGCCATACTCTGATTGGATCGATGTATTCTCTGAACGCTCTGCTGATACTCTTCCTCCACATCGGTCCTATGACTGCCCCATTGACTTGCTGCCTGGCACAATTCCCCCGAGGGGAAAGATTTATAACCTTACCCTGCCCGAGGAGCAAGCAATGAGGGAGTATATTACCGAAAATCTTAGGAAAGGATTTATCCGTCCCTCTACCTCGCCTGCTGGGGCCGGGTTCTTTTTTGTAGAGAAAAAAGATGGTGGCTTGAGACCGTGCATAGATTATCGAGCCTTGAATAAGATCACTGTAAAAAACCGATACCCCTTACCCTTGATTGGGGATCTGTTCAATCAAGTCACAGGAGCTCGAATTTTCTCCAAATTGGATTTGAGAGGGGCTTACAATCTGATTCGCATCCGACAGGGGGACGAGTGGAAAACTGCATTTAATGTGAAGGATGGGCACTATGAGTACCTGGTCATGCCCTTCGGTCTTTGTAATGCGCCAGCCGTTTTCCAAGATTTTGTTAATGATATATTCAGGGAATATCTCGGTAGATTTGTAGTCATCTACTTGGATGATATTCTCATTTTTTCTAATTCTTTACCGGAGCACAGACACCATGTTAAGTTGGTGCTACAAAAATTAAGAGAGAACAACTTATTTGCTAAACTGTCTAAGTGTGTGTTTGAAGTCACTACAGTTCCCTTCCTAGGGTATGTTATTACCAACCAGGGTTTGGAGATGGACGCGGGGAAGGTTTCAGCAGTTCAGGATTGGGTCCAACCCAAAACTTTAAAGGAATTGCAACGTTTTCTAGGTTTTGCAAATTTTTATCGGCGTTTCATAAAAGGCTTTTCCCATGTTGTTGCACCCCTTACCAACCTTACCCGCAAGGGGGCTTTTACTGCTAACTGGTCCCCCTCTGCCTGTGAGGCCTTTCTAACCTTGAAACGGGCCTTTACTTCGGCACCTGTCTTAGTGCATCCAGATATTCATAAAGCTTTTATTATTGAAGTGGATGCTTCTGAGCTGGGAGTGGGTGCAGTTTTGTCACAATATTCTGGTAACCCTGAGCGTCTCCATCCATTCGCTTATTTTTCGCGTAAATTCAGTACCGCGGAACAAAATTATGATGTTGGCAATAGGGAACTATTAGCTATTAAACTGGCATTTGATGAATGGCGACACTGGTTGGAGGGTTCATTACATCCTATAACTGTGTATACTGATCATAAAAATCTCGAATACATAGGTTCTGCCAAGAGGCTGAACTCTCGTCAGGCACGTTGGGCATTATTCTTCTCGCGTTTCAATTTTATTATTACTTTCAAGCCGGGTGTAAAAAATACTAAAGCTGATGCTCTATCTCGCATGTTCGGTGAATGTAAGGATCGGGGTGATTCTGGTGAACCAATTTTACCCACAGGTTGTGTGGTGGGGGCGTTACTTCCTGATCTCTTCAATACCTTGGCGCCGTTTCAAGATGAATCTCCTAGTGATGTACCCTTGGGGTGCCAGTTTGTTCCGCCGCACCTGCGTTCGGATGTAATTCGCGAATTTCACGATGCCAAAACTGCTGGTCATTTGGGTAACCGTAAGACGTTTATGCTTGCCCGTCGTCATGTATGGTGGCCTACCATGAGACGCGATATCACTGCCTTTATCGACGCTTGTGCTATTTGTGCTCGAAGTAAAGGAGTTCACAAGGCTCCTAGTGGCAGTTTGGTTCCTCTTGAAATTCCTGCTGAGCCATGGACCCATATTTCTATGGATTTTATTGTAGATTTGCCTCTCTCACATGGTAATACTGTCATTTGGGTGGTCGTAGATCGTTTCAGTAAGATGGCACATTTTGTTCCTTTGGCCAAACTTCCTTCTGCACCTGAGCTTTCGCGGCTGTTTACTTCGCATATTTTTCGTATTCATGGTATTCCGTCCAATATAGTCTCTGATCGGGGTGTTCAATTTACTTCCCGTTTTTGGAAACACTTCTGTTCGCGGTTGGGAATACAGATCTCTCTTTCTTCTGCCTACCATCCCCAGACTAATGGGCAGACAGAAAGAACTAATCAAACTTTGGAACAATACTTAAGGTGTTATGTTTCTGATGCCCAAGAACAATGGGCGGAATTTATTGATTTCGCCGAGTTTGCTTACAATAACGCGCCTAGTGAGAGTACCAAGGTATCTCCTTTTTATTGTAACTTAGGGAAAAATCCTAGAGCTTCTTCCCTTTCAGGGTCACCTTCCAATCTGCCGGCGTTGGAGGAGTGGCTTCAAGAACGGAAGAATATCTGGACACACGTTCAGGAGATTCTTAAGACCACTGGTTTGAGGTATAAGAAATTTGCCGACCGCCGCAGATCACAGGAACCTACTCTTCGAGTAGGCGATCTAGTTTGGGTCTCCACTAAAAATATTGCGCTCCGTCAGCCATCTAGCAAATTAGGTCCAAAATTTATTGGTCCTTTTCCAATCGTCAAGAAGTTGAATAATGTGTCTTTTAAAGTTCAACTCCCGCCAACTATGAAAATACCTAATTCCTTTCACGTTTCACTGTTAAAACCGGCGAAGAATGCTCCTCTTGCTGGTCCTGCACCAATTCTTCTTAATAATGAGCCCGAGTATGAAGTGAATAAGATCTTGGATTCACGTAAAGTGCGTAATTCTTTACAGTATTTGGTGGATTGGGTTGGCTATGGTCCGGAGGAAAGATGCTGGGTGGCAGCGAGGAATGTTCATGCCAAGGCTCTTGTAAGAAGGTTCCATCGTGACAATCCAGGGAAACCGGGTGAGGGTCCGGAGGCCCCTCGTGAAGGGGGGGGTAGTGTCAGGAACCGCTTACCTGATCCCCGTTCCAGCGACGTCTCCAGGCGGCCAGCTGCAGCTGTCACTGTGCGGCGGCCGCGCCGAGCGGCGTCGGCTCGAGTGGCGCCCAGCTCAGCCACGCCCCCTGCTTCCTCCTCCAGGAGACGTGCTCGCGCGCGGCCGCGAGCACGTGTCTGTTATGCCCTCCGGCGGCGCTGTGCGGCGCGCACCCGCCGGAGGATCAATTAAAGGGTTAATGAATCCTAGGGGATTGAGGGCTTCGCCCTCTTCTGCTCTGCAGCCAATTACCCTTGGAATCCTATGTGCTCCAATCAGTACACTGCTTCCCTCAGACCTGTTCCTATAAAGGCAATTCCCTCTCAGTTGTGAATTGCCTGTGATAGCGCTCAGAACCCTGTGTTACCTACTCCTGTGAAGTCTAGCCTGTTGCCGATTTGATTGTACGACCATTCTCGATCCTGAATCCTTGTTGCCGACCTCTGCCTGAATTGACGCCTCTCGATCCTGAATCCTTGTTGCCGACCTTTGCCTGAACTAACGCTTCTAGATCCTGATCCCCAGTTGCTGACCTCTGCCTGAACCCCGACTACGTCTTGCCTGACCCCTGGTGCCGCTACGATCTCTGCCTTCCCGTTATCGACCTATTGCCTGTCTCTGGACTTCCGTCACTCACGCTCTTGCTATTGGTTCTCCAGTCCACCCACATATAAGCTTACATCCTTTGAGCCATTAAGTCCTGGGGGCAACCGATCCCGGGTAGGCGTATCTTGCGTCCCGGCAAGCGGGGGCTCCTACAGGTGAAGATGGGGGTGAGATTGGGGGTTGTGAGCTTATTAAGAGGGCTGGAGTTACCCCGAGCGTGACACCAGGGTCTTCACCAAGCTTGACCTGAGGGGAGCCTATAATTTGATACGTATACGCGAGGGCGATGAATGGAAGACCGCCTTCAATACCCGCGATGGCCACTTCGAATATTTAGTGATGCCCTTTGGTCTCTGCAATGCACCCGCTGTATTCCAGGAATACGTAAATGATATTTTTCGGGACTTGCTTTACTCCTGTGTTGTTGTATATTTGGATGATATACTCATCTTTTCATCTAATCTAGAAGAACATCACCGTCATGTCCGGCAAGTCCTGTCTCGTCTCCGTCAACACCATTTTACGCCAAGCTGGAGAAGTGTCTATTTGATCAAACCGCCTTACCCTTTCTTGGATATATTGTCTCAGCTCGTGGCCTTCAGATGGACCCCAGCAAGTTGAAAGCAGTTCTGGATTGGCCCCGTCCTATTGGCCTGCGAGCTATTCAACGTTTTCTGGGCTTCGCCAATTAATATCGGCAGTTTATTCCTCACTTTTCCACTGTAGTGGCGCCTATTGTGACCCTCACAAAGAAGAGCGCCAATTCGAAGTCTTGGCCTTCTCAGGCTGAAGAGGCCTTCATTGCTCTAAAAAAGGCCTTCTCCTCTGCACCAGTGTTGTCTAGGCCAGATCCATCTCGGCCTTTCGCCCTAGAAGTAGATGCCTCCTCCATTGGAGCCGGAGCAGTGCTCACTCAAAAATCGTCTACTGGCAGAATTCTCACCTGCGGGTTCTTTTCGAAGACCTTTTCGCCAGCGGAGAGGAATTACTCCATCGGAGATCGGGAGTTACTCACCATCAAGTTGGCGTTGGAGGAGTGAAGACACCTCTTAGAAGGTTCGGCCCATCAAGTATCCATCTATACTGATCACAAAAATCTATCTTATTTAGAAACTGCCCAGTGATTGAATCCACGACAAGCTCGTTGATCGTTGTTTTTCGCTCGATTTGATTTTCAAATCTACTTCCAGCCAGCCGCTAAGAACATCAGGGCAGACGCCCTTTCTCGCTCCTCTGACATCTCTGGTGTTGAATCCACTCCACAACATATCATCCCGCCTGAATGCCTTGTCCCCTCTGCCCCCGCTACTCTTGTACAAGCACCGCCGGGAAAGACCTTTGTGCCAGCCCGCCAACGTCGCAAAATATTAGAATGGGGGCATTCTTCCCATGTAGCCGGCCATGCCGGTATCAGGAAGTCTTGTTCTATCATTTCTCGATATTATTGGTGGCCTTCTTTTGCAAAGGATGTGACCGAATTCGTTCAGGCCTGTACCACCTGCGCTCGCGACAAAACCCCTCGCCAAAGACCTGCTGGCCTACTCCACCCACTTCCTATTCCGGATACCCCATGGACACACATTGCTATGGACTTTATTACCGACCTCCCTTCTTCGCATAGCAATACTGTAATTTGGGTGGTAGTGGATAGGTTTTCTAAGATGGCTCATTTTGTTCCTTTGCCCGGCCTCCCGTCAGCTCCTCTGTTGGCAAAATACTTCCTGAAGCATATCTTTCGACTTCATGGTCTACCTACACATATTGTGTCTGACAGAGGTGTGCAGTTTGTGTCCAAGTTCTGGAGAGCTCTTTGTAAACAAATGAAAATTAAACTGGACTTTTCCTCCGCTTATCATCCCCAGTCTAACGGCCAGGTGGAAAGAGTCAACCAGATTCTCGGGCATTATCTTCGCCATTTTGTTTCAGCGCGTCAAGACGATTGGGTCGATCTGTTGCCTTGGGCGGAATTCTCGTATAATTTTAAGGATTCTGAGTCCACAAGGAAGTCCCCGTTTTTGGTGGTGTACGGCCGTCAACTCCTTCCGCCTTTGCCTTTATCCACGTCCTCCGGAGTGCCCGCCGTGGACAATCTCACACAGGATTTCTCCACCATCTGGCAAGAAACACAGCATTCCCTTTGTCAAGCTTCCGCCCGCATGAAGGTTAGCGCTGATAAAAGGAGAAGAGCTCCGCCTGTTTATTCTCCAGGAGATAAGGTGTGGCTGTCGGCTAAATACATCCGCTTCAAAATTCCTAGCTACAAATTGGGTCCCCGTTACTTGGGGCCATACAAGATCAAACAACAGATCAATCCAGTTTGCTATAAGCTTCACCTACCGACTTCACTGCGAATTCCCAATTCTTTTCACGTCTCTCTGTTGAAGCCAGTTATTGTCAATCGATTCTCTCCTAAAACTTTGGTGCCTGCCTCAATCTCGGGCACCGAGGATACCTTTTCACTGAAGGAGATTCTGGCTTCTAAGCTCTCCAGAGGAAAAAGATATTTCTTGGTCGACTGGGAAGGCTGTGGACCTGAAGAAAGATCTTGGGAGCCCGAAGAGAATATTCTAGACCGTAGTCTCATCTCAGATTTTCTCGGTCCCAAGAAGAAGGGGAGGCCCAAGGGGGGGGGTACTGTTAGGGCGAGCGCTGCACGCCCGTCTCACAGCATTTCACCTACCTCCATGGCTGCCGTGCAGCCGTCATCCATCTTCCCTCAGGGCTGCTTCCAGCTGCCGCCCTTCCCCCAATGCTTCCTCCTTGCATGGTCAGGTGCGCACACGTCTCCGTCCACTAGAGGGCGAGCGCACAGGATCCCTGAGATTTAAAGGGCCTTTACAGCACTGATTGGTGTTTATGTCATCCAATCCTGCATCATCTTCCCCTATTTAAACAGGCACTTCCTTCCTTCAGTGCCGGATCTTGGTCTCTCCATGATTGTTGAAAGTCAGACATTCTTGGATTGCTCACCCGTGTACCGACCTCTGCCTGTCCCCGACTCTGAACCTTTGCTGCCTGCCCCGACCTCGGCTACTCACCTTTACCGCGAACCTGTGCTGCCAGCCCCGATCTCTGCCTGTACTTACTACGCCTTTTTGCCTGCCACTTGTGTACCTCACTGAACCTCGGCTGACTGTGGGACTGGGCCGCTGTTAGGGGGTAGCGACCTGGGGGTCACTCGCCGCACAAGACCAACCTGCCTTGCGGTGGGCTCTGGTGAATACCGGTGGCCTCTTAGACTCCGCTCCCCTGACACGGTACCCGCCATCGGTTCCACAGCTAAAGCGGATCCACACCTGAGTCCGCTCCACCCGGTCCGTGACAAATATTATGCAGAAAGACAGCTGAATCAGAGATTTTGCAACTGAGCCTGGAAAATTTGCACTACTTTATTAGGCTAACTTATTACTTATTTTAAGTCTCCTCGGTCAGTAAGGTCAATCTCCCCCTAAGATGGCCTACTAATTCATCTAAATTTTAGTAGCAGTGCATCATGATCTGACCAGGAGATCAGTATTACCTTAACTGAGCCAATAGAAGTTAAAGTATTTGGAAAAGTAATGATCTGTTCATTTATGAACATTGTGAGGGCGAGAATAATGTGTGAAATTTAGAGTTCCTGGGTGTATCTCTCTCCATCAGTCCACCAGTGACCACTTGTCTAGAACTGCCCTAAATGTTTTGGAAGTAGACAATCTATTTAACGGTACTATGGGATTACTAGGGGATTATCTGTCTATATATGGACAAAGAACAACATTAGAGTCCCTGCAAACAATAGTCATACCGTGGGCAACAAGGATAACTTGATTAAAACATTTTTAGAGAAACTCAATTTTATTAACATAAGGAGCATAGTATGACGCTGTGGTAATGTCTACATCCTGAAGGGAACCCACCAAAATTAAGAAACTGCCATCGAGTCACAAATGTCTTTGTTACAATGAAACTGGGCACCCCTCTTAAAGCCTGTGAAAAATTAATGTTTGCTTAGTATCTGCACACACTGTAAAAAAGGATAGGAAGCATCCAGGAATTTTGGTTTTGAAGTTTTTAAAAAGTTGGTTCCCTGAAGGTAAAGTAAGATGATCGTAAGATCTTATTTTATGGAAAGCTAAGCTTCGTTTCTGAGGGGTATTAAATCCCTGGGCGTTTAGAGAGAAAAATACAGATGCCATACTGGTTAGGATCTTGGAAATACAGAAACAAGAAAACAAAAAGAAGATGAAAAGGAAGGAGAGAAAAAAAAGAGAAGAGGAGATGAGGGAGATGTGGGTAGAAAGGTCGCCACTAGTTAAATGTCAATCTTCAGGCACTACTAGCTTAAAATACTGTTAAAGCTGAACAAAATGGAGTGAGTCCCAGAACCAGCTTGTATATGCTTTAGGAGTCACTCAGGAACTAAGTCAATACAAAGAGGAAATATTCAACAAGAGAGTCAGATAAGCAACCAAAATAAAAATATTGCTATCCCGAAATATAAACTCCACTAGGATAGTATCAAGAGCAGCAAGTGATGGCTGCCGGGCAGAGGGGGCCTGCTAATAAAAGAGAAAAAAACAAATATACAGCAGGGAGGTTGCCAGCCATATAATAGATCGTGCTTGAAACGTATGACCCTGGAAGGTTAAATTAGAGTCCTGTGCCTGTAATTGCATTTTTTCTTTAGTATTGTAATAGTGAAATTTAGTGATAATGTCCCTTGGGGGCTCCTCTGGGGGTCTCCAGGGCCCCAAAGCTCTGTGGACCCAATCTAGCTCCAAGCACGCTATCGGGATCCCTGGTACTCCTGACATGCGGCAGCTATAACAGATCTTCTGTGTGCTCAGGGAAACACCAAAAGTGCAAGTTCATTTTGCAATCCCTATTTTCCATGTCCTCCAGTTTAGCATTGAGCTTCCAGTTATCTCTCTAGTTCCCCTTTCATGAGTGTCTAATGCTGCTGTAACATCTCTGATCTGATCATCCAGTGACCCTAGGCTGCGTGCAACCTTTTCAAGCACCTTAAAGAAATGATCATTGTATTGTCTTAGTGTTAAAAGCTAATCCACTTTTAAGCATATTTTCAGATCTATTTAAAATATTTTGGATCAGTTCCGCATGAGTTGTAGGGGCTGAGCATACAATGTCCTCTGACCCACTTGCCAGGAACAATGCCTCACTTTCAGCCCACTCAGGCCGAAAGCTTGCTTTAACGTATTGTACATATACCGTAATTAGCTTCATGAATTTCAGTAAAGTGCTTGTACTCAAAGACAGTACAGTGTTCTGGTTATTTTTATTCTCTGGACTTGGAGAATCATGGTATGTCTGTGGGGCACATGTTTATGTCCTTCTCATATACCAATCTATCATCATCACCAGTTTAATCACTGAGTACAGTATGTACAGTATTTCATTGTCTAGATTAAAAGACATATTTGTAAGGCAATGCTAAAAGAAAAAAAAAAACATGTAACCAGGAAAATGTTCATCCAGGGAGTGGAAACCAATGAGGTGTGCTCCCAAGCTTCTTCCTGTGGCAGCAGGCGATAATGACAAATTGAGCCTAAACTGAGAGCAAAACACATTATCACAATAACCATCATAACATAATAAAGCCATAGAAATGCACAAAGGTCGTCCCATTGTGTGACGACTGCTTACTGCTGCCTTGCACAAATGGAGTATCCTGGATGCAGCTGATTCCCTAATCCTCTGAGATCAACAAATGACTTCCATATTGGCAATAGAGCTAAATCCATGGAGGGGGGGGGGGGGGGGGGCGAAGCCCTTACCTATCAATATAGTGCCCATCCATTAATTATATCTACCAGGGGCCTTAGTTAGCACTACTCACACCACTAAATATTCTGATTAAATGCATTTACTATAACAGAGAGCTCCACATTCTGAGCTCCCCCTCCAGGGCATGGTCTTAGGGGTAGGGATACAAGAGTTTAATGAGATATCAAAAATAACAGAAACAATAAAACACCAAAAAAATATGAAAACAATGGAACTGAAGTAAGTAACGGTAAACAAAATTTGACCTTAATCTTAGGCGAACTAAACCAAGAACGTAAGAACTAATAGGACAGATTTGGGGCTGCAACAGACTAACAGGAACAGGGACCCCAAATGCTCCTCCTGTCTACATGGAGCCATTATTGAGCGAGAAATCGCTAAAACAACCACAGTTTAGTGATAATCGCTCTGTGGAAACATCTGCTGCAATCAAGTGATGAGCAAAATTTGATTAGTCGAAACAAAAAAAAATCTTATTCATCACTTGATGGTTGGAATGTGTAAACAGAAGTCACCCTAAAAAAGTGTTTTGATATGAGAACGAGCAATCACATTAGCCATTTCTCTGGAGGCCGAATGACCAACAATTCTTTGGCATCTGAACACAGTTGCTCAGTGTCAAAAGATTTGTATGGTCAGTCACTTGCTGAGTGAGCCAATTGATCTGCTCATGTAAACCTAATTGATCTGCTCATGTAAACCCAGCATAACTTACTCAACACAGGAGCAGATATTAGCAACCTCCAGGGAAGACCGATGTCCCGCTAGGCCAAAGACACAACCTGCTTTGAACCCTAGGAGTATGTCTGCTAGCATCCAGGTATAAGAAGAAGTAACAAAATCCTGCTGCATCTATCTGAGGATATGGTATAAGTATTTAATATACCAAGCCAGGCAGAGCAGATGATGATATCTTGAGCCCAATGGTAAGGCATCTCCATGGGACACTCACTAGTGACCAGTAGAACAGCAGTTGTGCAGAATAGCAGCACAGTGCCACCAGTAGCAAGTTCACAGCCCTACCCAACTGTGACACTAACCAGAGCATACCTCCCGCCCATTGGCCTATTAAGGAACAGGCTACTGGGTTCAAAGTTCTAAGGCAGACAATGTTTAAATAAAGAGTAGTATTGGTACCGGATGATCTATTCACCGCACTTCTGTACCTGTTACAGGTGCTGGCTGCATTTGAGCAGGCTCCTCTTCTACCAGCTGTGCCAAGGCTCAGTTCACTCAGCCATATAGGAACTCATCGGACTTCCCCCTTAGAGGGGAGACGATTTGTATTTCCAGAATAAGTGTATGTTATATTACATATGATTTTTTTATTCTTTTAGTAAATGATTCTTGTTCCAGCTGGTATTAGGGTCTTGGCTACAACTGGGTTATTGTTGGGCCTTTTTAACGCTCAAACCTTTTTGGAGAGTTGGTGTTACCCCCAGGCAACAGCTTTACATAGGTCGTGGGCACAGAGGCACAGACTCTCTATATATGAGTGTAGATGCAGAAGCTAGTGAAATGGACTTAGGGAGTGCTAATGTGTCGTGGGTTGGAGGGCACAATATTTTCTCTGCCATTGGTGCTGATAACACATGATATGCCATTGTTTCCACCAGTCCTTCATTTAGAGGGACAGTTTTACTTCTGAGTAGAGCATCAGATTGCAACCCAGTGTTCTCTGTGTGCTTTTCCAGCCTCTACTTGCTGGTGTATGTGTAATATGGGCTTAGTCTACGTACAATATACTGTATCTGGTACAGGGTCACTGATAACTTTTCAGCTAATCAGATTGTTTTTGCAACCTAACTCTGTCTCTCTTGGTTGCTCTTCCAAACCATGCAGTAAAGGAAAAGCATATAATGGATGCAATTGCAGTTTTAAATAGTTTAGAAACAGTTTATGTATTAACAGTTTTTTGTATTTTAGGTAATGTATTTACCTTTTATCTTTTCAGGTGGTTTAGCAGCTGTCATTTACACAGATACTCTGCAAACTATTATCATGCTTGTAGGATCCTTCATCCTTATGGGCTTTGGTGAGTTAAACAACATCATAGAACAACATCCTATATATCATAAACATAACAACATATATTATAGACATATCTTTAAGTATTACGATAGTAACATAAAAACTACGACACTGTGGTGATATTGTGCTGGAACCACTGTACGTAGTTTACCTATCTAGTATGTATGACTGTAGCAACATAAAAACCATGACACTACTGTGATCGGATACTGGTACGACTGTACTTAGTTATAACACCAAAACAAAATAGCCAGGCATGTATTTTATTCTGGGCCTGATGGGGATAAGGCTGGATACAGACATTTCTATCCTGTGCACTACCTAAAAAGTATTCATCAATGCTCACCTAATGAAAAATCCAGGGGTGTCATCAGGACAAAAAAAAACTGCAGACCAGCACCTGCACAATCTTTCAGCAGAATTTATGCTGCTTAGTGTCCTCCTAGCGCTCCTTCCTTACAATAGAATAGAGTCAACCCCATGAAAAAAAGGTTGGAATGGAGACTGGGGAGATCGCTACCTGTCAGACACAGTAGGCACACTGTCATTTTGATCACCTGTTATGAAAGTTTTAGTTTGAATGCAACTTTTCTGCTGGCATGTGGAACAGGCATGCAGATAGGACCTGTTTACCATGCTTTAATAGCTATAAACTGAAAAGCCATTGATATCAGTAATAGAGCTACAACAGTATTGGATTTGGGATACCTGACAAAGCAAGAAGATCTACACTCCATCTGCTGCCTCACAGTAAGCAATACTTTCGTTTTCAAGGCATTTGTCCTATGAGGGATTAGAAGCTCTAGTGAACGCTGCCAAGGCAGCCACCACCTTAAGTAGAATTCGCTATCTGGAGCAGCTTGCATTGCTGATTCTGGATTACTGGAGCCGGCCAGTCCCCACCCATGCCATATGCTGGACCAGCTGGGTAGTCATGCAGCTGGTCCAGCAGAAAACAGTACCCTGCACTGAGCTGCCAGTGGCTGTGCTTGGTGGCTTATGTGTAAGAGAGGCGGCAGATTGACAGCTCTGCACCCATCACTGTAGTGCTGCTGATGGCGGCTTTGCTGCCCTAGACTTTCCATCCTGCCCTGTGGTGGCTTTGGCTACAGGTTTGAAAATACAAAAAAAGGCTTGTCCATGTGCCTGGGGGGGCACTGCCGCCGATAGCTCTGTAGCCGGCCCCGCGGTTCGTCAGACCAAATACTGAAGACCCTCCTAGACCAGACCATAACCCAAAGGTTGGAGGATGTTCCCTTTGAAGGGCAAGTGGTGGAGGCTCGGGGGCGCGCACCCCTTGTGCCCTCCTCATAATCCGACCCTGGAGACAAGAAGCTCTTTATGCTCTTAGTGACCCTACACCCTTCATACACCATTTATAAAATGTCATATTGAATGGTGTTTAAACTTGTAAGAAACAGGAAGTAGTACTTCATGAGCACAAAGCTGGAAAATCCTTGATGTATAGATGCTTTTCAGGAAGAAAAGCTAAATTTCTGCACTTGTGACAAGTATAATAACATGGCAAGATGTGTGAGCTATTTTACTAAACTGAGGGGGATATTCACTTTATAAAATAAAAAACATTGTATTTTATGTTGCAGCTCTGTGGCCTTCCCTGTCGCACATGTCAAATGAGAATAAGGTTTACATGTAGTTCTGTTCTGCAATCATTACGGTGCCAGGACCAAGCCTACTTTAGTTTTACTCCATTTAGAGAGTACTAGAGGAAGGCTTTACTACTATACCCTTCAGGGCTGTTGTGGACTTTATTTGCTTGTAGAATGTATACTCTAATCCTAAACTAATAATCTCTCTCAGCTTTCCGTGAGGTTGGTGGATATGAAAATTTTGTGGAGAAATATATGAATGCTATTCCTACTGAGATTAACAGCACAATTGACCCCAAATGCTACACTCCACGAGAGGATGCCTTTCACATATTCAGAGACCCTATCAATGGAGATATGCCCTGGCCGGGTCTGATTTTCGGCCTGACAATCTTGGCTCTGTGGTACTGGTGTACAGATCAGGTAATTGCCAATAAAAATTAGCATATGCATTTTTGTTATATGGATATTAAAGGTGACAGAAGATAATTTTGTATTTGGCTTTTCTTCCAGGTTATAGTTCAGCGTTGCCTCTCTGCCAAGAACATGTCGCATGTCAAGGCTGGCTGTATCTTGTGCGGGTACCTTAAACTGCTCCCAATGTTTTTGATGGTGTTCCCAGGAATGATAAGCCGTATTCTGTACACAAGTAAGGCAAATACCCTTTTACTAGTAGTTAGACCATCCAGTCAAATAAGACTTGACCTAGATAGCGGGGGGGGGGGGGGGGGGGGACATACAGATGCCTTATTCTGCATACTGCTGACAGAAGCCTGCAACTGCAGCCCTAGTACTTACCTACTTCCACAATCACTGGCAGCATTGTGGCTCCATGTCACTGCATGTTCTAGTGAGGTTTGCGGAGCAGGCTTGCGCAATGCTGTTTGTCCACCTGCCCAGCAACCCTCAGGTCACCAGCATTCACACGGGCCCCCCAATCTTTTGGCCAAACTGAGTGGTCGCAGAAGTAAGTAAGTGCCAGGACCAGGGTTTGGGCTTCCAAGCACCCTTAACCTACCCTCATCCACGGCTGACTCCCCCTGGTTGTCTCTTGTGTAGTTGTTGATATAGCTCCCATTCTGTAGCCTCAATCTTTAAAGAGGACTACCCACCTCCCTAGTGTCTATAAGACTTTAGGACCATGCTAAATTGGGATGCACCCCTGAGTGAAACCCTGGGAATCACCTGGAACACGCCACATCTCCGGACCATGGCCGCATCTCCGCTATCTTATAGAATGTGAGCCGCTGAATGGCTGATGCCCCAGATATGTGAAATGGGAACAGGAAAGGGGTGAGTTTTTGGAGGATCGGGGGGGGGGGGGGTAAACACGGCGGGGCATCCCAAATTGACAGAAGGAGCAAGACTTAAGATTGTGAAAATCTTGGTTTTTGTTGCTCCTTAAACCGGACCAATAGCCTGGCACAGTTGGAAAAGCAATGTATCGCCCATTTTGGAGATTCCTCTCCCAGCATCTCAGCAATGATGCTGCCTGGATTCAACTGACATAACTGACAATGCACTGTAACAGGACGTCCAGCGGCACTTCCTGTTTGCAAATGCGTGAGCCATGCAACGCTTGCAAATGCATGAGCCACCATTTTGTTTGTAAAATTTACTACAGCAGGAGTTAGAAAAAGGTAAATTAATTTTTATGTGCAGCAATCTAAATTGCCCAGGGGGATGCATATGAGGACTGTGTGTTGTGTTGGTCTGGTTTAAGTCATTTTTGACTGTTGGTCAGCTTTAACTACCTCAACAGTTAAGCTAACCTCAGAGTTGTATCCTGAATGTTGCCCTCCTGCCTGCATCGTAGTGTATGAGCAGTTCTATATAGAGCAGAAAAAGAAGTTCACTACCAGCATGTCTCGTACTCTTTCACTGCTGGAATTCAGGTCCCAGCTCTACGAGGATGGCATGACTAGAAAAGCAGGCAGAGGGCATAGCTTGACACAAGGGCAAGAACCGTGCCCTGCAACTATAACAGAACAGTTGGGATCAGCTGTGTAAGAGGTATTTATCCTATAGCTGCCCTTTAAACTTTTACTTACATGATCTGTGCTTCTGTTTATAGATGAAATAGCGTGTGTGATACCAGAAAAATGTGACTATTACTGTGATACTAAGGTTGGATGTACAAATATCGCTTACCCTAAATTGGTGATTGACTTGATGCCGGATGGTAAGATGCTAACATTCACCATATTTGCTTAACAGTTGCTGTTAAGATATACATGTACAGGATGTCAAACTTTTACTCCTCCATTATAAGATGATTATATGTCCCTGTATAAAACATATCATGTAATACATACATGTAATAAACCACCGGGGATGCAACACAGGGCTCAGAGGCCAAATAGCTATGCCAGTTTGCCAGCCCCTGTGTCCTTCAGCACAGGTCCAAGGATCTTCCAAGGATGCCACAGACACGATGGGCACCAGGGTTTTTCTCACCCCCAGAAATCAGGTGAAAGGTATCGGCATGCCACCTGCTGGCACTAGAAGGGGCATATTTTTTTCTTCAATTTTTAAAATAAATGTAAACAAAAAAGTTAAAATGAAACCAAGTACTAGTACAACCAAAAACTAGTAACAAGACAGTAACAAAACGCAGCTGCTTCATACACATGCAAGTTTTTAGGAGCATGTTTTGCGTATTTTATGTGCTTATGCAATCTAACAGGTGCAAAAAACGTAACATAAAAAAAGCTTACTCACACCTAAAAAAGTAATAAAAGTGCATTATTTTTACAGCAAAAAACTGCAAATGTTTTTCTATTGCACAAGGCCCAAATCTGGATCCACGTGGTTCCAGCTGGTGGAAAGCACTTAATGTTCAATTCCTCATTTAAAGAGAAATGGGGTAACCAGGTGGAAAAAGTACACTATTTTTATAGTAGTAAAAGTGCCATTCATTGTCTACCTAGGGCAATTCAGCATCAGGTGTAAATAGAAGTTTTGTTTGCAGATGGCATTGAATCCACCCCAAAGTCATAGCATTTAGGTCCTTACATGGGAATTTCCTAAAACTTGGAGTATTTAATATGCAATGAGGGCTGTGTGCCCAACATATTGGTGCTTTTTTGGAATGTAACATATAGCATTAGGAGGTAGAATAACATATATAGTTTGTAGGAGTTGGATTGAGGAAAGCGCAATTAGATAATTTGAGCAGCTCCTACTTGAGGGAAAAACCTATATCCCCTGGGAGAAATGTAGATGGGTTAATCTGTTCTAACTAAGAGGCCGATTCATTAATAGCGCCAGGTAGCGACAGATGAGCGACAGTAGCGGCATTTTCAGAGCGCCCGCTAGTAGTCGCTGTGCTTGGCCGTTGTTCTGTAGTTGATAGCGACTCAGTCGGTTTGCCGTAATGTTGAATATTGGGTGAAGAGTCGCTATTTGACAGGTTCCGCGCTGTATGGGAGCGCATGACAGCGAATGGCCATAGCGAACGGCTCCCAGCATATTCATTAACAAATCACGCTCAAAAAAATCTTGCGCAGTGAAATGCTTGTTTAAACCCCAGAGCGCTGGCGGCGATGGGTTAAAAGTAGTTTTTTAACCCCCAAACAACCATATTTTTTGAAAAAAAAAACAAACATGTTTTTCAAAACATTTTGTAATATGAATACATTAATATCAGACCTGTAATATCAATTCTGCACAAATTTTTTTTTTTTTTTTTTTACCTTAAAAAAAATATCTAACATTGCAGAAGTGGTCACAGAATCTTTGACATTTAAAAAAAAAAAAAAAAAAAAACAATAGCAATTAATTAAGAATATTTAAAGATTGCTCCATTGAAATGCATTGGAGAGCGCCAGGTAGCGAGAGGTCATACCTGTCGCTGTTCAAGGTCGCTCGCTGGCGCTGTGGGGTGAGGCTGGAATAATGATGAATGATTCGCTATCTGGCGCTCTGTCAGTCGCTAAGCAGGATCGGCTTGATAAATGTGTGATTGCGGAGGGGAGCCGGCGTACTCGTGGCGGTGACCGTCATTACCGTTCGCTCACCATTCGCTACCTGGCGCTATCCCTTGTTAAATAAGGGCCTTAGGTGTGGACCTAGGTGGAGAAAAGATTAGTGTAGGTGCGCTGTGGATAAAAAAAGCAGGTTAAGAGGGAGAATAAATAAAGGGTTAATGTTCTCCGCGATCCTGTGAGGAAAAATAGGTTAGTATATATACATAAAAGTATGAATAAACAAATGCAATAGTATTACCAAAGTGAAGTTTTGTTTGAGGGGGTGTTTCCACCTTTTAATTAAATCAGAAACAACTAGGTATCATTGCCTCTGACTAATTAGGCCTCAAAAATTGTTGGAATTTTTAATCTTGCTGTCTGAGGGATTTCTCCTCTCAGGTAGCATTATACAGATTGGTCAGTATTAATTACACTATTGGCCCTGTATTCTGAGTTCTTTGAGCTGGTTCGTGGTGGAGGATTTCTTGTTCAGGGTGAGTTGAGTTTCTAGCAGGTTGGAGCAATGTGGTTGGTGGATCCTAGGTGGTTTAGAGGTTGTAGGTCGGCGTTGAAATGAAATAAGCTGTGTTCCCGAGGTCCAGGTAGGCAGTGTGAGTTGAGGTAGATGATTGTTTTAGATGGATGGAGATGATTATGTCATCAGAAAAGGTTCTAGTGGTTAGTGCAGATTAACTATTTGAGGTCTGCTTTAATGTTCTGATTTTAGATGTGTTGTGAGGCTTGTAACCATTGTGAAATGCGAAAAACTTGTAATTAAAGGTAAAATGAATATATAGAGATTGTATGACTTACAGTTTCGGTAAGTTGATTCAAATTGATGCAACAATTAGTACAGTATATGCTCGGTGTTGGCTGTGGCTGGATTGGCTGTGGTTTTACTTATATCCTTTTAATTAATGGTAAACAAATTCAAGGAAATTGGATGATTTACAGTTTCAGTAAGTTGATCAAAATTGATAGGAAAAATTGTACAGTTGATGCTCGGTGCTAGTTACTCACCACCACAGCCTGGATGGGCTGTGGTATTAGTTGTAGTGCAGAGGGTGCAGGTGAAAAAACGGAAAAGCCGGTTATTGCAGAGGGCGCAGGCAGGAGCAGCGCTGAGGTTTCCTCTGAGCTGGAGAAGTGCAGGGGATGTTGGTCTGGCTGCCTTGGGTAGTCAGATCTGAGCTGGTGACTGTAGGTAATGCGGCGGGTAGGCAGGCGGAGAGGAGAGCTGGTTCACGGCTGGGTTTAAAATTGAAGCCGCAAAGGCGACTGGAAAGTAGCAAAGTTCTTGCCTGATTTAAGTCTTTGAAAAGCTTTTGTAAACTCAATAGAAAATCGGTTCACCGACAGCCGTTTCATCTATGACGTTGTCAAGGTGATCGGGGGCGGGTTAGGCGCCCAGCGTTTTTATTGGTTGTTTGTTGCTGAAAGGGTTACTGGGAGAAGTAGTTTCAGTCAGTAGTTTTTTCAGAGGCGTGTGCGCTGGATACATTGCAATTGGTTGGTTACTTTCTGTTAACTAGGCGTACTGCCAAGGTTGTGAAAAGTTACAAATGTAACACTTGGGCTGGGTGATTGACATTTTGCGTTTTTTTTTCCCTTGAGCTGTGGAGGCTTTAGTATAACACTTTGTAATACTTTGTAATACTGCTGCCAAGGTTTTGTTCAAGATACAAATGTAACACTTGGGGTGGGTGATTGACATATTGCGGTTATCTCTTTGAGCTCTGGAGGCTCCAGACTGATACTTTGTAATGAGTTGGCTTGCTGCCCAGATTTGTGTTTGTTACAGTTGTAACAAGTTGGCTGGGTGAGTGATATTTGAGAGGTTTTCACTTGTTTGAGCTGTGGAAGCTTTGAAAGCTATGAAAAAGATTGGCTTGCTGGCAAGGTTAAAAATATATAAATAATTAAATAATTAAATGTAGTAGGTGAGCTGGCTGGGTGAAATTCCTTTGTTTTTTTTATCTGCCTGAGCAGATCTTTTGTGTTGGTTTAAATGGTTGATTTCAGAGTTCATCTGTGACACTGGTAGAGTCATATAAGATGGGTAGAGACATTTAAGAGGGAAGAATGTAATTGTGATTAGTGTTAGATAACCCGTGGGGTTATTTATTTTCTAGAAAGCAGTTTAGGTCTAGTTCAATGTTGAGTCCACAGCCCAGCATCACCGACCTGAATGAAACCACAGCCCAGTGAGAACAAGTCACCTTCGTCACCAAGTTCAACAAAGACTACACAAAAACAGAAGCCATTATCAGAAAACATTGGGGAATCCTGAAAACAGATCCCACCCTATGGAACATCATTGGAGAAAAACCTCTCCCTCTTAACCTGCCTTTTTTATCCACAGCGCACCTACAGTAATCTTTTCTCCACCTAGGTCCACTCCTACGTTAGAACAGATTAACCCATCAACATATATAGTTTATCTTAAAGTTATTAAATTTTGAGTTAGTGTTGTTTACTGACTTCCAATTTCTTTACCAGGTCTTCGAGGTTTAATGTTGTCTGTGATGTTGGCTTCTCTCATGAGCTCCCTAACATCCATCTTTAATAGTGCAAGCACCCTGTTTACCATGGACATTTACACCAAGATTCGTAAGAAGGCGTCAGAAAAGGAACTGATGATAGCAGGAAGGTAAGGTATTTTGCCTTACAACCATGTAACATTTGCTTTTTTTAATGTAGGAATCGATGATAACACATAAAGGGGTTGATTCGAAGCCAGATGAGAATTCTCACACCTTTCTTAGGAGAGAAGACTGCCACTGACTTTCATTGTCAAGTTTAGGGCTGAATCAGAGTCAGGTAAAAATTTACACCCGGTAGAAAATGAAAGTCAATGGCAGTTTTTTTCTCACCTCATCTGGCTCTGAAATTACCCAGTTGCGCATTAAACAGACCAAAAGTCAATTAACTGGGGCATCCTGATTTGGGATGCCCTGTTACTGGGAACACGATAATAGAATTTTAATTCTCACCCTATCTGGATCCTTCATGGCAGCAACTGCAGTCTCCTCTTTCAGCAACCAACTGGGTTTGTCAGGGGGGTGCACCCTTGGCATATACATTGGCTGATTGGCTGAAGGTCATATGAGTTGCTGGGTTATTCCTATAGATCTTTGAGAAGCCGGCATCCCAAATCAAGATGGTTGTTCAAGGGTCCTGTCATGACTTGAGAAGAGTGACCATGCATGAAAATACTGGGCTACGCTGTCTCCTTGATATTTTCATGCAGTGTTGTCTCATGAAACATGTAGTTAAAAAAGGAAGAAAACTCAGCTTGCCAACTCTGGACAACAGGCAAGGGATGGGTGGTTGTCTGGAAATCCCATGGAGCATGAAACTTGCCATAAATGGCCAGCATTTGCCAGCAACCAGGCAAATGAATAAATCTTAGCTGTTACTTTGTTTGTTAAAACAGCAGGGGATGATGAAAAACCATGATGTCCTAAAGTCAATGGAGACATGTTTTGGGCTAGAGATAGCCCTTACTCGAATGTTGCCCCTTTATTGCAAGTTTCTCCCTGAAACACTTTGAAATGCTGGACCTCACATAGAGCTGTCCAGGGGTTTGTTACTGGCCCTTGGCCAGCCCATGAACCACTGAGCTTCACTCCTATTGTGCTTACCAGCCAATGAGGGTGTTCCCTGGGCCCATAGCATTGGGCAGGGGTGAATATGGCTGTTCTTCAAGTGATGGTTGGCATAGCATGGAATGGAGGCAAGGGATCTGGTACAAGCTTTGGGTGAGGTAGGCTTTGTCCTGGTAGCTATGCCCTGCCCAGCCACCACCAAACAAAGTTTAAGCTCTCTATGGCCAGTCCACCTCTGGAGCTGCGTAAAACTAGCCTGACATGACATGACTTTGATGTGACAGTTGGAAATGTCCTTTTAACTGTTCCTAGGGGTTGTGAAGAACCTGATATTTATGTTAGTTTTGATAAATGGGCATTTCTGTACCTTTTACTTCATGATATTTTAGGAAGTTACCAAAGCACACCAAAGTTACAGAATATTTTTCTTCTGTTCTTTCTCTATCCTCTTCCATTTTTTCTCCTTTGTCAAATCTTCGACTCACCTTCACACTCTCCCCCACACTTGAACTGACTTTAAACCAACAACAAGCTTGGTGGTCATATATGGGCCAATAAATTAAATCTTAACAATTGAGGTGTATTAAACAAACCTCTCACTTTTGGATAGCAGACTGTAGTATCTTGGATATCACTTTGAATTCCTGCTTATGTTATAGCAACCCAATCTGCTCCAGCACCTATTTTGACATGCTCACACCTTTGTATCAGATATTGCCAGCTTTGGGTGTGTTTAGGTGTATCTTTATATTATTTGACACTTTTGAGGGTTAATAAAAGGTTTCCTTATAATCAGATTCTAAATGAGATCCTGTAAAAGCGAGGGTCTAGAGCTAACCAGAACATATACGTTTCAGCACAAAAAGTGTACAGTATAGATGTGTGTCATATAATGACAATTTAATGTACAATACATAATATTTGTAGCCTAAGGTAGCGAACAACAGAGTAGCCACAGTATTTTACCCGATGTGGATTTACGGAATAAGAAGGTGGTAAGATCTGTCTGGGTGTAGGTTGATGGTAACGTATAGGAAAGTGTGCTGGTGTGGTGTTCATAGGTGAACCGTAGATTTCATGTGTTATTGTTGATGGTGCTGACAAAGATTTCTAGTGCCTTTTGTCTTCCTGTCCACCACAAGAAAATGTTCTCTATGTAACGACAGTACAAATTAAAGTGCTACTATAGGCAAAGGTAATTGTTACACCAATTGACACAGTCATAAACTGTTTTCCGTTTTTAAATTGAAGAAGAAATGGAGATATCGAGGTTTACAGGTTCTTCCCGCCTGGCCCTTGGCCCATACTCTGTAATCCACTTGAAGTCATAAAATCTGCACTTTTATAGAGACATTTCTGCTTCCACCATTTTAGATATGGACTTTTTTTCTCCCAGGCCCAAAGTCAGAATTTCCCCTAGGGGGGCTACCACTGTATGTTTCGAAATCAGGTTGTGTTTTTTATTTTTATTAGACAATACAAGACATAATATAGCTGGCCTTTTTACCTTAGCTTTTTACATTAGGGAATCAATGGAAAACAAATCACTTTTTATTCCATAGCGTGTATTATTAATGAATTAATTTTGTATGCGCAGTTTAATATTGGGGTTTATTCCTTTGCTTTTTTCTACATAAAGCAAGATTGCTTTTTTCTACATAAAGCAAGATGAGGTGAATTTGTAGCAATGTTTCATAATGTTAGTAAAACCATCAGGTCCAGGAGCCTTGGAGACCTTCAAATGATTTATTGCCATCTTGATCTCTTCCTCTATAGCTCTTTCTAAAATATCCTTATGAACCTTTGATAGTTGAGGAAATGGGATATCTTCTGCTTTAGATTTATCAAAAGGAGTAGGAGCAGCATATAAATTGTTATAAAATTTGAAAAATTCACCTAGGATCCTTACTGGATTAATACCCTTAATTCCCTGAAGATAATCTAAATTTAGGAAAGGATGTAATTTGCTTCCTGGGGATTATTCTCCCTGCCAAAAGTGACCCAACTTTATCCCCTTGGTGATAAAACTTATGTTGATTCCATCTTAAAGTTTTTCAGCCTTGGTAGTAAGAATCATGGTTTACTCCAGTCTAGTCTGGTTAATTTTATGTAAAAGATCCTTGTGTGGATTTGATTTAAAACGTTTTATATAGTTTTTTTTTAATAATGCTTCCTTTTGTTTTGTGCTTCAGAATTTTTCCTTTTCTTTCTGCTTGCCAATTTGATCAGAACCCCTCTGATATATACATTATGGGCTGCCCAGTTTAATAAAGGAGAGGAATCAGAAGCCTTATTTTAATCAAAGAAAAGAGCTACCATATGTATCGCCCTATAAGATGTATCTGCCCATAAGATGCTCCTAGAATTTGGAGGAAAATAAGAAAAAAATATTCTGAATCAAATGTTATGCCAAAACAATGTCCCCTTCAAGAACCAAATTACAGACATGGTAATCCCACATTACCGCAATATAGGCAGTGTGGTATTCCCCCTCTCCCACCCCCATAGGCAGTAAGGCATCCCCATCCCTTAGACAGTGAGGCCTTCCCCTCCATCCCATAGGCTGTGAGGCATCCCATCCCATAGACAGTGAGGCTTTTCCCCTATCCCATAGGCAGTGAGGTTTATAGTACTAGGTTACATTGTAGTAGATGATATGTTCACTGTTGGAGTGATGTCATTAATTAGATACCATGTGTGTGGGATTGCTGGCTTGGCTTAATGCACCCCATCAAATAGACCCCAGGAGTTGTATAGGGGCCTGTCACACGGAGTGATGTGGATGGATGGGCGTACAGATGGGGCGCGGCTCCGCCTGGTGGAGCGCACCCACTCTGATTATGTCTTCGGGTGTGTGCGCTCCACCGGCCGGAAGTCACGCGGCCCTGGGGGGGATATGTCGCCGGGCTTGCCCATGCCATCGGGGCGGCCGGCGGGGTGACTCCTGACGTCCTACAATGTGTTATTTTCGGTGGGCGGGTAGCGCGGCGGGCCCGCCCGGTGGAGCGCATTCATTGGGATGGCACATGCTGTGCTTCCGGGTGTGTGCGCTCCACCGGCCGGAGGTGATGCGCACCTAGTGTTGCGTCATTTCCGCCTGCGCGATCTGGGGGGGATATTTAACAGGCCAGCGTCCTCAGCTCAGTCACCCGAGCGAAGTGGTGGAGGACCACGCAGCGCGCCGGTGAGGTAAGTGGGGAGGACAGGAGGCTCGTGTACATCTTGCAGTGCTATTGTTCACTGCGTGTGTTATACTTATAACTTTACACCATATGTAAGTGGCGCTTATTAGAATTGTAGTAGCACCATTTAGGATTAGCCTTAGAGTAGTTGCACTTATCTTTTGCACATTGCACTTTCTTTATAGTATTACTTAAATGTGTTTGCATGTTTGCACAGGTGTTGGACGTCGTTAGCACTGCGTGTTCTGAGCAGTGCAATACTTCACAATAGATATAGCACTTTATTAATAGACACTAGGCACTTTATGCACGCAGCACTTTCTAAAAGCGCCACTACATTATGAGCTGTATATCTATATCAATTTTTATCTCATTTTGAGTAATCAAGTAATTATCTATTTGGATAGTAATATAGCCCCAGAGCTCCTCCCCATTTGTTCTGAGTTTTAATAAGTGTTTTTTAACTGTATGTCTAAATGTTGTCATGTATGTTGGATACCATGTATGAATTTCTTATGCTCTAATAAATTGTATATTTGATTTAGCAGTGTGCAATTAGCATTTGTGGACCGGTTGGTGGGCCAGCCCTGGGGTCGCACCTGTTTTAGAGGACAGTGAGGTATTCCCCCCATCCTATAGGCAGTGAGGCATCCTCCATCCTATAGGCAGTAAAGCATTACCCCATCCCATAGGCAGTGAGGCATTCCCCCCATCCTATAGGCAGTGAGGCATTCCCCCATCCCATAGGCAATGAAGCATTTCCCCATCCCATAGGCAGTGAGCCATTCCCCCCATTCCCTAGGTAGTGAGGGCATCCCACATCCCATAGGCAGTAGGGACATCCCACATCCCATAGACAGTGAGGCTTTCCCCCATCCCATAGGCAGTGGGGGCACCCTTATGCCATAGGCAGTGAGGGCATCTCCCATCCCATAGCCAGTGAGGCATTCTCAACATCACATAGCCAGTGAGGGCATCCAACATCCCACAGGCAGTGAGGCTTCCCCCATCCCATAAACAGGGAGGGCATCTCTCATACCATAGGCAGTGAGGGCATCCCATCCCATAGCTGACATTTTCCCCCCACTGTTGGGGGGGGGGGAAGTGCCTCTTATAGGACGAAAGATTCATTTAGTCTCCATCTCAAAGAGTATGGCTTTAGTCCTATATTATTAAAGTCCACAACCATTGGGGAATGATCTGCCCAAGAGACTTTCTTTCTATAGAACAAGACAATACTTTGGGAGTTAATATAGATTTTATAAAAATATGGTCAATCCTAAAAAAAGTGAGTGAGTCTGAGAAAAAAAGGTGTAGTCTTTAGAGTTAGGGTTCATCTCTTGCCAAGTATCTGTAAAATCCTGAGAGAGTCAGAGATTAGAAAATTTGATACAGGCTTTAGATATGGGGCGCTGTAATGCCAAACTTTTATATGTTTTGTCTCTTACTTCATCAAGAGCAAGGTTGGAATCCCCACCTAAAATTAATTGGCCTTCTGCCTTACTTATAACATAGTAACATAGTATGTAAGGGTGAATAAAGACTTTAGTCCATCCAGTTCAGCCTGTTTATCTCCTTACAGTGGTCTAGTAGCCATAGCTGGAAATGTTATTACATGCCAGGAAAGCATCCAGGCCACTTTTGAATGTTTTACTGTATCCTTCATTACTACCTCCTCTGGCAGAGAGTTCCATAGTCTCACTTATTCCTTAAACGTCTTCAAAAAGTTGTTTAAGAAATAAGATCTGACCTCTGTTAGGAGCAGAATAAGAGACAAAAGAGACTAGCGACTGTCCAATCTTTCCCTTAACCAACAAGAATCTACCATCGGAATCTCCAATTGTGTCCATGTGTATATGTAATGGAATTCTGTTGGTTATACAAAAGGCCACCCCTCTCTTCTTTACACTGCTGTTAGCTAGAAAAAGCTTCTAAACCTAGGATTTAAAAATTTCAGTGAAGAAGAATAGTAAAATGGGTCTCCTGTAGAATGACTATGTCAGCCCCAAGATAACCATAATAACGGAATGCTTTTTCTTTTTAATGGATGAATTAAAACCCTGAATGTTATGAGAAATAACTGAGTCCGTTAATCAAACTAGCCATAATCACATGGGTCTCTCTAAAAAGACATACTAAGCTAAGAAAAGAATTAAGTGGTAAACAAGGCTCTGATTCCGCTAGTAAGTAAAGAGAATAAAAATATAAGAAGCTGAAAAAAAATCAGACACAAAAAAACAAACATTTTGATACAAAAATGAAACAACAAAAATTGTTATCGCAACCCAAAAACTACCCAATACGGGTATTACGAACACCTTAGTGTTCCTGGAAAGAGTCGAGTCACAAGATTCCCCTCGTCCCAAAAAAGGGGGTTAACTTGTGAATCAAGCATTTCCCCGGGCGCATTTGCACCCTGAATATATAATTTCTATAGTACTTAACCATGAACTAGAAGGCTCCGCTCACACCTCTGTATCGCATTAAGAGCAAAACAAGGGACGTTGTATCAAAACAATCAAAACAATTTAATGCTTTAGCAATGCATTTGCATTGTGCTTGTGTCTCATCTCTTAAAAGATGAAAAATTTGTGGCACAATAAGTCCATGACAATGCAAACGCAACGCAGGCACACATACATGCGCTGCCCCTGCGCTGCCACAGGTCCCCACTGACCTGCACTGTGACAATGTTGCGTTGAAAAAGGTGTCTACAGCACTTTTTTAATGCATTGCACAATGTAGTGCAGATGTGAGAACTATCCCATCTAGAATAATGTGCAATGTTTCCTCTGTGTTGTAACTGCGTTGCAGGGCAGCAACGTAGAGAGAGCACTGAGGGTTGAGAGGGCCCAAATTAACCAAAACTATATAAACATAGTAAACAGCTTGGTTAATTCAAAAATGTCCATTCTGCACATGTGGGATCACCTTGGGATTCAGAGATGTGTAAGGTTTTTACCATGTCATCCTAAAAGGGGCGATTGTATTCAACCGTATAGTTATTTGTATTGGTCTAATAGTAAAGGGGCTGGTGTGTGGGGCTGAGAGTTCTTGTTGGTTCTGAAGGAGGGGGCACAGATCTCTGTAAAGGAGAAAAGATAGTTGTTAGGCCTGGAAACACCAATGTATAATCTTAGATTTTGTAACTGTTGCTTTTATTGTAGTGTAAATTAATGTAAATTAATATGAATATATAATTGACCCCTCACACACCTGATCTTGCCGAACAACAGTTACGAAGAGTCAATTAATAATCCCAATGTAGGTTCTTTAGAGTCTTGACAATCCAAAGAAGAGAAGATTTTCATTGAGCACTTATACAAAGTACAATAAATAAAATACAGGGTACCACTAAATACACAGTTGAGGTTATTATGCAGGCTATACATAAAGTATCTAACAATCCTGTGCGGAGAATAGTAATGAAAATTATGCATAGATTCCAACAATCATACATGGAGAAAAATTACAGGTTAAATGACCCAGCAACACACTATAACTTGAAGCATGGTTACCCTCATCTTTCTGTGAATTCTACACCTGTATCTGTACTGGGCAAAATAATTCAGTATCTGTCCTGGGCAAAATAATTCAGCATCTGCATCTGCATCTGTCCTGGGAAAAATAATTCAGCACCCGCATTTGTCCTAGGCAAAATAATCCTGTACCTGTGCTTGGCAAAATATTTTTTTATCAGTCCTGGGCAAAATTCTGTGTTTGCATCTGTCCTGGGCAAAAAAATACCATTTTGTGATTACTCACCTGTAAAATGGGTATTATATATAATAAGTATGTCACACACCCCGCTTCCACTATTCATGACATATGGGTTATGGTCCAGTAGAGGGCGAACTTCTGCAGAGATGAAAGCAAAAAAGAAGCCCCTCCCGGTCCATAAATACCTGGGACCTCCCACACATTCCCCAGTATATGACAGCAGTAAGGGGACCAGGAAGAGCTAATAAAATGTTCTTAACCATAAAAAGGTTCACCATATAAAGGATCCAGAATACAAAAGGGCAGGATGAAGCGGGGTGTGTGACATACTTATAATACCCATTTTAAAGGTGAGTAATCACAAAATGGTATTATTCCAAGTATGTCACACACCCCACTTCCACTATTCATGACATATGGGACATCCAATAGCAGTGTCCGGCAAAAAAATGCACCAATTTAAACCACTGCAGCTTGCAGAACCTTGCGGCCAAAAACAGCATCCGCTGAGGCCCGCACATCAACCTTATAAAACTTTGAAAAAGTATGAACAGAAGACAAAATAGCAGCCTTACAAACTTATTCAACAGAAGCCTGGTGCTGAAAAGCCCAGGAAGCCCCAACAGCACGAGTAGAATGAGCAGTGATCTTAAAAGGAGGAACCCTCCCCTTAGCAGAATAGGCCCCAACAATGGCCTGGCGTATCCATTTACTAATGGTAGACTTGGCGGGCGCCAAACCTTTTCTGGGCCCAGGAGGCACCACGAACAAAGCGTCCGTCTTACGAAAAGGAGAAGTAGCAACCAAATAGTACTTCACCCAACGAACCACATCCAAAGAGTGCAAAACCCTCTCCTTGTCATTGCTAGGCTTAGGACACAAGGAAGGGAGAACTATATCCTGATTGAGATGGAAAGCAGAAACCACCTTAGGAAGGAAATCTGGTTTAAAGTGAAAAACCACCTTATCCTGGTGTCTCTCAAAGTAAGGGGCCTGAATAGACAGAGCCGTCAACTCAGAGACACACCGAACAGAGGTAATAGCCACCAAAAAGGCAACCTTTTGAGTAAGCACAGAAAGAGCCACATCCTGCATGGGTTCAAAGGGAGGCCCCTGGAGAGCCGAAAGAACCTAATTTAGGTCCTAAATGGGAACCAAAGGCTTTCTAGGGGGCTGAACATGAGTGACCCCTTGGAAAAAGGTCTTGACCAGATGATGCAAAGCAAAAGACCTTTGAAAAAAGACAGCCAGGGCAGAAACCTGACCCTTCAAAGTACTGAGCTGGAACCCCAGATCCAGACCGTGTTGTAGAAACTCCAAAATCCTAGGAATCAAAAACACCCTGCAAGGTAAGGCCCTAGCCTCACACCAGTCAATATAGGACCGCCAAGTCCTATAGTAAATAATAGAGGAAGACCTCTTCCTAGTTCTAATCAAGGTATGAATAACCGCCTCAGACAAACCTTCCTCCATCAGGATGAAGGTTTCAGCAGCCACACCGTCAAAGCCAGCGTTTGTAAATTGGGGTAACGTAGTTGACCCTGAGAGATCAGATCCGGAGGCAGGGGCAGCCTGTACTGATCTACCCCCAATCTTACGACGTCTGCGAACCAAACCTGTCTTGGTCACCTTGGGGCGACCAGAATTGCTGGTGCCCCCTCTAGAGCCAGCTTGCGCACTACCTTGCCCACCATGGAGAAGGGGGGAAACAGGTACAGAAACCCCAAATCCCTCCAGGCAAGGGACAAGGCATCCACTGCCAGGGCCAGAGGATCCTGAGACAGAGATACAAAGGTTGGGAACATGTGATTGTGCCGAGAGGCAAAGAGATCCCCCTCCAGAGTCCCCCACTTGTGACACAGGGCCCGAAACACCCTGTGGTTGTGAGACCATTCCCCTTGGCGAGAGAATCCCCTGCTCAGGGAGTCCGCCTCCGTGTTCTCCACTCCCGGAATATATACTGCCGAGATGCAAGGAACATTGCTCTCCGCCCATGTCAGAATCAGAGAGACTTCCCTGAGGGCACTCCTGCTGCGAGTCCCTCCTTGGTGATTGATGTAAGCTACCGCTGTACGTTTGTCTGATCGAACCTGAACCGGTAAACCCTGTAGGTGAAGTGTCAGACGCGACAGAACCAAGCGGATAGCTCTGAGCTCCAAGACATTGATGGGGTTGTGAGCCTCCTGAGGACCCCACAACCCCTGGAACTGATGATCTTTTCAGAAACCTCCCCAGCCCGACAGGCTGGCATCCGTGGTAACCGTCTCCCAATGAGGGGCCAGGAACAATCTGCCCCTCATCAGATTGCTTGATTCCAGCCACCACTGAAGGGACTGCCGAACCCTGGGAGACATCAGAAATGACTGATCCAAGGACTGGGGACATCTGTCCCATTTCAGCAATAGATGGGAGTTGTAGCGACCTCATGTGGAATTGAGCAAAGGGGACTGCCTTGAAGGAGGCCACCATCAAACCCACCAGAGTCATCCCTAGCCGAATGGAAGGGCGAGGGTTGGTCAGGAGAACACGTATCAGATCCTGAACCCTCTGCACCTTTGGCTGAGGTAGGAACACTCTGGCCTGACTGGTATCCAGATTCATGCCCAGAAAGGAGATCTCCCTTGATGGGGAGAGAGAAGACTTGGGGTGGTTGATCACCCATCCGAACCTTTCCAGCGTCGCCACCACCGTCCTGGTGTCCAACTCCGCCTGGCAGAGGGAAGAAGCTGTAATGAGTAGGTCGTCCAAATACGGCACAATGCGAATGCCCTGGTGGCCCTCGGTGCCGAGGTCAGCCCAAACGGGAGGGCCACAAACTGAAAATGCTGATCTCCCACCACGAACCTGAGAAATCTCTGGTGTGCTGGGAAAATTGGTACCTGAAGGTAAGCATCCTTGATGTCTATGGACGTCATGAAATCCTTGATGTCTTGATGTCTATGGACGCAGAGTCTCCATGCGGAACTTCTTGGTTCTAATGAACCTGTTGAGAAGCTTCAAATCCAGGATGGGTCTTATGGAGCCATCCTTTTTGGGAACCGTGAAGAGGTTCGAATAATAGCCCCGGCCTCTCTCTGAAAGAGGCACCGGGCATATGACCGCCATGTCCAGGAGATTCTTTACAGCCAACAGGAGCCCCTGCGCCGCCCGAGGATCCGATGGCACCCGAGACCTTAGGAATCTGGGAGGAGGCCGGGACTCGAACTCCAGTTTGTACCCAGACGAGACCACTTCCAATATTCACTTGTCTGTGACCTCCTGGGCCCAGACCTGGAAGAAGAGCCGCAGCCGTCCCCCCACCCTCAAGGGTGAGGGCGCCTCCTCATTGTTGAGCTGGCTTGGCAGCGGGCTTGGTGACAAGAATTAGCGCTGTCCCCTGACAGAACGGGGCACAAGGCTAAGTCAGGTAAATAAAAGGGGAGAGCCCGGGAGGGCAATCACGTGCTCTGTACGATGGCTGCCACCACTCATCAGCTCAAAGGAAGAGGAAGAATGGGCGGGCCAGCGCGGATCGCGCCGTGGGCTGGGCTCTGCAATTGGCTCCAAACCAGAAGGGGGGGCGGGCCGTGGCAACGCGCGAGCGCCCGCCCCCGCCCCCTAAACACCGCAGCCTGAGGGGAAGAAGCTCCCCTCAGCAGAAGTGAAAAATGGCGGCCAGCCAGTAAAGTGCAGCACCAAACACACATACACACACACATTCACACTAGAAATAAAGAGGAAAAGACCGCCCCCCGCACTGGAGGGTTAACAGAGGGACCCAGAAGGGGGATAATCCCGTACTAAATATGGTGTAAGGAATATATATATATATATATATATATATATATATATATATATATACAGTTAGGGACAGGGCATCCCAAACCGTGATCACCAACCCGGATTCCGCCTACCCCTTTATATGGGGTCTCATGGGGGAGCATGGCTCCCTAAACACCTGTTAAGGTGATTCCTACCCTCGCCCGGACCTGCAGCCAAGGCTGGGAGGCTAATATTGGGCTTACTGTATAAAGGTCCAGGCAGAAATAGGGCAAAAAATGGCCGGGCGTAAGCCTGGCTTACCTGCAAGGAAGCGAAGCAGACATCTTCTGACTTGCTCGCCGTCCTGCAGAGAAGGAACTGGGTAATGTGTGGGAGGTCCCAGGTATTTATGGACTGGGAGGGACTTCTTTTGTGCTTTCATCTCTGCAGAAGTTCACCCTCTACTGGACCATAACCCATATGTCATGAATAGTGGAAGCGGGGTGTGTGACATACTTGGAATAATGTGCCTATCATTATTGTTATATATAGAGTGCTTCTGTGGTGCTGTACAACATTAATCCCGGGCAAATTAATTGTACAAATGTCCTGGGTAAAATCATTTTGTGTCTGTAACCATAAATTTGAATCTTTGTACTTGCATTTTTTTGTCTGTCATTAACTAGCCCTTTGAAGGAAACCAGAATGCTCATATGGTAAAAATGAGTTTCACATCATTTTTCACCAAAGTCAAAGAAGTTTACCAACTCTATATTGTATATATCAAAGAGTGTATCCTATGTGGAGGTTGTTAGCAATACTGCTGCCTAAAAAATAAAACGTCATAGAACCTGATTTCATTGAGCTTCATGTTTCTTGATGAGATTCTCTACAAAGACAAACTAATAAGAAGCTACGTTGTAGATGCCTTTTATATGTTGCCAGTGTACATCATCTTTTGTTGTTTAGAATTAATGTGGTATTTCCTTGTAGGGTCTTTATTCTGTTTCTGATTGGAATAAGCATTGCCTGGGTACCCATCCTGCAGTCGGCACAGAGTGGACAGCTATTTGATTACATACAATCCATTACTAGCTACTTGGGCCCTCCCATTGCATCTGTTTTCTTTCTGGCTATCTTCGTTAAACGAGTGAATGAACAGGTTAGTTATTAGGTTAAGGTTAATATCTAGTTATTAGGTTAAGGTTAATGTCTGGGGAGGGGAGCTATTGTATCATACAGAACAACATTTTTAAGACTGATCTTAAAGGGATTGATCACAATCAATAACCAAAACAAAAGAGTTCTCTCCTTTCGTCCCCTGCAGCTAATCGGTCTGACCTTGACAATCAGAAACTCCTCTGATCGTTGTATCAAATCCTGTGCCGACAGTGCCTGAACTCCAGTCACCAACACCTCCGTATGGGGCTCACCCCCCTCCCCCGCCATTAGTCACATTGGCACTGCCATGCAAACTCCGTTCATTGCAAACACAAAAACAATGAGCACTTATGAATCTAATAATATGAGTCAGGATGGAGCTTATAGCTGACTAGCTATATGATACATCCCGATATTTATATGATAAAAATCCATATAAATATGCTGAATGGCGGGAGGAGAGGTCACTTATACACCCAGCATCTAGAAATATCCAGCCAGGCATATTTTTCTTATTTTAATGAAAGGAAGAGGAAATCAGAGGTGACAGGTTATGACACTAAAGGGGTGACATTAAACCTGTCACCTGTGGATTTTATTCCTACATGGGGGAGGAAAATCACGAGCTTGGCTCAAGTTTTATTCAGTTCGGGTGTATAAGTGACACCTCCTCTCATTAGCCGATGTGTTTACTATGGAGTTTTAATATTACACAACTTGTACGTGATAGTGCTCCTTTAAGGGTTAGGCGCTTAAATCATTGCTGTATTGGGCAATAAACCTTCCCTCATCCTTGGGGATAGATCTTTGGTAGCGAATATTTTTAACAAACTGATTAGATCTAGTTGCGTATCATCGGTGCCCTGTGATATATGTTTATTAAACTATGTCTGATGTGTTTAAATAATGTCTGATGTGTTGTTTGTTTATTGTATTGGTATGGCAAGAATAGTTTTAAGTAATAAACTGGATTTTTTTAAATTAATTTAATTTAGTGTGGCACTGTATATTCAATGGGGCACCTTTTCCCAGTTTATCTCTCTTTTTATTGCATTTACTATGTATATTGCAGATTTTGTTCTGGATTTTTCCTTGAAAATATTCGCAAATTAATTGGTTTTGTGATAAATATATTCTGAAGATTTGATCTGTTCTCCTAGTGTGATGTGCAATTACTTTTTGCTATTGCAATTGGGAGTGACTTCTATAGTAACTGCACCCACCACAACATTTCCAGCTATTACATTAGGTGTGATATAATACATCTACCAATCACTCATCATCCCCATGAAACCAGACTTTAAAGTGGACCAAAATCCAGCGTAATCAGTCAAGGAATCTATAAGATTCCTGGGCCGACCGATTACCTCCCCTCGGGCTGCCCCGCTGTGTGAAACTCCCCAGGTCGCCCGGTACACTTACCTTGCTTCCCAGTCCCACGGCGTATGCGCGAGCCGTGGCTGCATCCTCGCTATCCCTCTAGCAGGGTGCGTGCCCATGCCAGGCATTTGTGAATGGTTGGCGTGGCACGCTCCCTGTAAGAGGGAAGTGAGGGATGCGGCCGCCAGCGCGTTCGGAGCTGCTGGCCTTAGACGCTGGCTTAGGTGCTATGACGTCAGCGGCTCCGAGCACGCTGATTGGACGAGCGGCCGCGCATTCGCCATAGGACCGGGAAGAGGTGAGTTGCACTCGGCGATCTGGGGGGGGGGGGGTTTACACAGTAGGGGTGTCCCGGGGGAAAGGATAGTCAAGGGTTTTCGGCCACTTTAAGCAGTTTTCCAAAGTTAAATGGAGAAATTACAATACCCGGATGTGCAAAGCTGTAAGTGACCAACCTATGACTATGATGACAATTGCTGCCATAGGCACAACTACTAAATATGACCTTTAAGAGGGCGTGTATACAAGTTATTTTGTATTTTTCTTTTAGTCACTTTTCAAAAATCATTTTATTACTCAGACATGAAAGTGCCTAATTCTATTCTTTCCATGGCACTAAAATATTTCAATAATATGGTTCCTAAAGGTGTCTTTTAGGGTTGTGTCTTAAATAGAGTATATTTATTAACATCTTATTTTCTGCCACAGGGAGCTTTCTGGGGATTAATTATTGGACTGTTAATTGGTCTGTCTCGGATGATTGCAGAATTTGCATATGGTACAGGAACCTGCATGCAGCCAAGCAAATGTCCCAAGATCATCTGTGGGGTCCATTACCTGTACTTTGCCATCATACTATTTGTCACATGCAGCATCATCGTTCTTGCAATATCATTTATGACCAAGCCTATTCCAGATAAACATGTAAGTGTGTTCACTTGATGCAACATAAATGTGATGCATTACAAGCTATAGATCTTATACTTAAAGTGAAACTTTGGCTGATAAATTATTTGGCGTGTGCATAGAGAGTGATGTAGTGTATAATCCAAAACATTCCCTAGTGTCTGTATCCAACCAAGGTAATTCCTATGACTTCTAGCATCAACATACATAACTCTCTACAAATACGACAGCGAATATAAGAAAAAGGAGTGATTTGTTCATGATTCTAGAATAAAATTTTAACACAGAATTATTCTGGCCATAATTTGCAATAAAAGAACGTAAATAACACAAAACTAGAGCACCTTGGACCAGTGCGCGGTACAGTGCCGCCAAAGGTCCAACAGGATTCTGCAATAGCAGAAAGGAGTCCATTGGTCAAGGCCACATGTGACCTCACCTGGACCATTCTGACAACTTGTCCGTTGAGGGACATACCTCAGGGGCATAGGACAAGACTATAAATGAACAAAACCATACTTGGAAATAGACAACTCAGCATTTAACTATGCCAATTAACTTAATATAGAGCAGCATAAAACAACATAGCTTGATTTTGAATTCCAGCTTGTGTGTAAGTTTAAATCCCAAAATTCAAAAGCCAGAAAGTGGCGGGTGACACCGCCGCTGGTGGGCCCGTGCGGTCGCTAACGGGCGCAGTCGGCGGTCCCAGGAGGCCGGTGTGGGGCCTGGAGCAGCAATACATAACGTAACATAACACAATTCAGGCTTGGAGCCCAACTCCCACAGGTGAATCAATTCAGCACCCCTGCGGGTGCACCGCCACTGCAAAGGCCCATTCAGGCGCACCGCAACAAGGGCCCCCCAAGCAGCAGGGCGGGCACAGCGCCCCCCACCCCGGGGGAGCCCAGACAGCGGGCCTGTCTAAGTCGGATCAAGGCCTCCTGGCAAAATCAGGGACGAGGCCAACCAAGCGTCCCCCAAGGATCTACCCCTCGGGGGGGGAGCTAACAAACAAGAAATTCTTAACCATTTAAAATTGCAAAAAAAAAAAAAAATGTGACTTTTCTCAAAGGAAAGAAACTATCAGGGATTACGTGTATTACCAACTTCTGGCAGAGCTCATCCCGGGTTCGGGTCCATCTCCGGAGGGCGGCCAGCAGCTCGATCTCTATTCTTGCGGGCACGCACCTTTTCCCACAGGGGCTGGAGCACTTGGAAACTTGCTGTGAGGTCGCCACTGACGTGCGGCCCTGGGAGTTGGGGGAGACCAGACCCAGGTCCCCCAGGGTGACCAACAGGTCGTCCAGGGAGCTGGCTGCGAGTTGGCGACGCCAGCTTGAAGGGGAAGCCCCAGCGGTACTTTATGTTGTGGTTCCTGAGGTTTTCTAGGCCGGGTTTCATAGCTCTTCTCCTCTGCAGTGTTTGGGAAGCGACGTCCGGGAAAATCTGGTAGTGATGGATTTGGAAGGACAGATCCCCTTTCTCTCTGGCAGCCAGTAAGACAGTTTTGTGCGGTAAACGGTTGGTTTGACCACAATGTCCCTGGGGAGGCCATCTCTTGGGGCCCAGTGCTCTGTGGGCGCGATCTAATTCCAGGCGTTCTAGACACTCTGATGAAGTGGCTTACGTTTAGGCCACGCAACGCGTCAGTGTTGGCGCCGTGAGGGTGGGCAACTTGGACCTATGATACGGTAATGTACACTGTTCAATGCTTTATACATTGAGTCATTTTGTAATTTGTATATATGTAGTTGATTCAAGTATGTACATTGTTTATTATTGATTTATAATCCCCTTAGCGCTTGCCCAGGACTCTACTTCTCTCTTTTTCACTTATATTAGCACTGAGCACTCAAGCACTCACTGGTGTCTGTGCAGTTTTAATGGGACAATTTTGTCCCTCTTTGTAGTTTCTTCCATCTTATCTTTTGTTGTTCCAATCACTTCTATTTTATTTTGCACTCCTTGTAGGTTTTTGCACTGATTTATTTAGCACTATAGCACATTCTGAGAGCTAGGTCCTGTGGCATCCATTATTTTCATCATAGCTACCCATATATACATTATTAATGTTATTGTTAAAGTGCTAATATCTTTGTAAATACTCTGTTGTATATATGTACATACTTTATTCAACAAATACAGGTTTTGAGGTAGTCCAATTATATCTTACTTGCCACACCCCACGGTTGGGGTTTTAATTATGTGTTTTTAATTGTATGTCCTTATAGGCTTAATAAAATGTGATTTTTGTAGTAATCCTATTCTGTTGAGCTGCTCATCTGTATTAGATACAGGCGGGGGGGCTTCGGTGAGCTGGGTTGGTTGCTCACCATTTGTTCTTCTCCAGGCGTTCTATAGGCATAGAGGGGATCAATTCCTGTAGGAAGGCTGTGACAGTGGCCGGCACATCTTTTATGGATTCAGGAAGACCCCGGATGCGGACGTTGACCCTCCTGGACCTATTCTCTAAGTCCTCCAATTTTTGTTGCAGTGAGGCCATGTCATCCCTCAGGGCCACAGACTCGGACCCCCCGCGCTCCAGGGCCACGACCATGTCATCCACTTTGTCTTCCAGGGTACTGGTTCTGTTCCCCAGGTCTTTGATTTCATTAAAGTAGCTGGTCGAGAGTTGAGTTATGGCTGGGATAGGTCGCTTTCTCTTGGTGAGAGGGGTTCCCCAGAAAGTAGCAGGTCATCATTAGAAAGTGACAGGGGTGAGCTGCCTTGCAGGCAATAAACACGACCTGAGAAACTGGTCATGGGAACCAGGCCCTCCTCCCCTCCGGTATCGTTCCTGTAGTGCTATTTTCACGCTGGCCACTTATTCCCTGACCCGTATGCTCCTGTTGCTGGCGTGGCGCTGGCCCCTTTTTGTTAATGGCCCCTTCTTCCAGAGGGGAAAATGGGGGGGGGAGCTGGATGTTGGTGATGGTCCGTTGTGCTGGCTGGTGGAGGGCAGTATGAGCGAGGAGGGAGGGCCCCTCCTCCTCCCCCTCCATGTCTCGGTGTGCCCGCTGGTGAGGGCGCGCTGGAGTCCCGTCACCCTTTCCCAGCCCCTGCTCCCGCGATCTCACTCCGCTTTTTCCCATGGGGGTGCAGGGATCTCCCGGGCTGCTGGTGGTGAGGTTTTGCAGGCGTGCTGCTCCTTGTGGCTGAATTGCCGTCTGCCTCTATGCCCCTCAGAAGCAGAGCCGCTCTTAGCCACGCCCCCAGTCATTTTTGACTGTTGGTCCACTTTACATCGGACCAATAACTGTTTTTTTCTCTAACAGGTGTTGGTCCAGCAGCCAGAACAAAAAAAGAAGCAAATGAGTCAAACAAATGTTTGGCCGCCGGGCGTCACATGGGCCATGGTCGCATCCTTGGTGCCAGCCACCATGCCCCACCCACTTGACCGCCCGGCGGCTAAGTCCAACTGTTAATCAAGCCAAGGGTTGCCATGGAGAGCCCCCCCCCCACACACACACACACACACGGGGAGGGTTTTGGCAATCAGATAAGTTGTTTTAATATTTTAATACCCAAATTGGTCTTAGAACAGCAGTAGGTAGCGGCAGCTGGGGGGTTACAAAACAAAAATAGTTGACTTCCTCTTTAAAAGGGTAATTCCACTTTCAATGGCATTTTTCAAAGTTTCCATTATTGTGTGCCAGAATGTTGTCCTCAAGGTGCTGAGTTCATCTGTTAATTCTTTTCATTTCTACGTGATTGTAACTCAGCTTTCTCTAGGAACATGTGTTTGACCTATCAACATACACCAGCTAGTGTGTTGTAGACTTCCTGATTTTAGCTTGCTAATCCTCTGACTGGATGAGGCATGCTACACATTCCTGAGCTCACAGGTTTAATCCCAGCTGTTCATCAACCACTTCAGATTGTGGGGATCACAATCTTGTGTTCCAGTAGCTAAAGAGTTACTGGCAGCGTTGTCACCTGGAGAGGAGAGCTGTTACCTGTTGCTTCTTTTTTGGATCTTCCATAGCCTTCTGCCTGAACTCACCCTTGCCTGACCTTTGGCCAGGAGCTCTTTGGATTGGATTATTCTGGGTTCTTTGTTTGGATAATGCTTTTAAACTGTGATTCCGCTATACATTAAAGGAACTCTGTAGGCAAAGTGCATAAACTGTCATTCAGCAGTTCACTTCATCATGGCTGCACTCTCCTTTCCTGCCAGAACGCAGTTGCTCCAATTATGCTGATTATTACGAAGCATCACAGAGCCAAGGCCCAAACCCAAACATTTAAAAAAATAAATCATAAGGTGAAATTGTAAACCCTGATATCTCGTCCATTTCTTCTTCAATTTAAAAATTTAAAACGGTTTAGGACAGTGGCAAATGTAGCCCAACACAGTGGTCCAACAATTGCCTTCTGTATCTCTTTGAGCATATTTCCCAGCTACCAACCTTTGGCCTGTCCTATTTTCCCTTTGGTTCATTGCACTTTTTTGTGATGCTACACTGTCTTAGCTGGTTTTAGGTGTCTGCCAGTGTCTGCTCAGGCACCATAGTAATGAAGGTATCTGTGTGCTGGTATGTTATATCAAACCTTCCGAGTTAGGGTAGGACTGGATGTTGATGTCAGTGACCAAGGTCTCACACAGCAGGGTCATATGTGGGATTTGTTGAGTGTCAGTGTTGGATTGTTGAACCCTAAGCAGTATTTCTTTGTATAAAAGTATTGTAGTACATATGTACTGATTATATATAGAGCGATAAGATATATAGAGATAAAGATATATCTAATCTATAATTCTATTTTTACTTCTAAAAAAATGTATTTATTCTTCAGCTTTATCGCCTGTGTTGGGTCCTAAGGAACAGCAAAGAGGAAAGAGAGGATCTTGATGCTAATGACTGGGTTAATGAAGAAGACGATGAAGAAGACATGAAAGAAGGTTGGACAGATTTTATTTTTTTTAAATAGAATTAACAGTTTATAGCAAGGGGTCCCCAATCATTCTTACCACGAGAGCCACATTCAGCACTGAAAAATGGATGGATGGGCCCGTATTCAAAAGATCGTAAAAGCCATAAACCTTTAATAGAACATGCAGCAGTTCCAAACAACAACACAGTTAGGTACTGGAAATTCTACTCCTTCCAAAAAACAAAATGAGTATATAGGGTGCACTGCCTCTCCTACCCCATGAAATGTTGATCACCCAGCAGGTAAAAGGCATAATCAGACAAGTGGAAGAGCATGTTGGCTTACCACACTCTGTTTCCCAGCATGCTCCCCAGGACATATTGGGGATCCCTGCCTTATAGTCACACCTTAAATATAAAGAGTTTATGCACATAACAAGAGCTACTCAGATTTCACCCTATTTGGTTCCAGTATGAATGTCATGTTTGATTGCATTGTAGATTGCTTGCTGGAGAATTCAGCACTTTATTAGGGCTTAGGGGGTAACATGTGCCCAGTGTTGAGCAGGGACACTGTTTTCTTTGCACAAATGAGATTTAGAGGAGAATGGCACAGATGGGGTTAGCCTAGAGCAGAGTTCTGTGTTTAAACAGGCAGGCCTCACACTTTGGAAACTATCCCGTAACTCATTTTATTATATTTAATTCAGATCCAAAAGAGAAGAGCTGCTGGAGAAAGGCTTACAACTGGTTTTGCGGCTTTGAAGATACAAAAGCTCCCAAACTCAGTGAAGAGGAAAAGAAAGCTATGGAAGCAAAGATGACAGACACCTCAGAAGTGCCTCTCTGGAGAAATGTGGTCAATATCAATGCCATCATCCTGTTGGCGGTGGCTGTATTCTGCCATGCCTACTTTGCCTAGGCGTAACAAATAACATATTGAATAGTTAGACATCAAGTTATACAATAGAATGGTCCAGGTGTATAAGTTAGGACTTTTTGTCCATATGTGAACCATTTTATTTTTACAAAGGAAGATGGGAGATGGATTTACTAGAAAAATCTACCCTGTGGGTAGCTCCCCGTGCCAGTGTATTAACTGTATATATCACACACATATGCCCTGCTTCAGAATGGTGATAATGAATTGCATGTATGTATTACTGTCCTGTCATGCCAATGGTCATTAATGACTGGAATTTCAAATTTATGGATGGGATGTTAATACTAACTACTGATCAATTGTTTAGCTGCTGGAATAAATAGATACAATTATTTCCTATATTTTGGGGAAAAAACATTTATTTTATTTCATTAAAGAAACAAATTATTAAAAAAAATATCTGGTACTTTAAAGTTACCTTTATATTGACTGTCAGCATTAATTGAGTCAGCTTACCGTATAACAGTGACTGACCCTTTCACCAGAGGTAGAAACATGCTACTAAATTCTCAGTACACAATAATATACTTATCTATGTAACTTTATCCTAAGTATAATTTGTTTTGTAATACCTTTCAATGGACCTAAACCTTTTCTAGCAACTGCAGGTCAATTCAAGGTCCACCAAGACCTAACCCACCCTGGGGTCTGATATATAAGAGATACTCAGCTTTTCCTCATTGATCTCTGTATGGCAGAGGGCCAGGGAGCAGCTGCACACTACACTCTGTTTCCTGTACCCATTCGGCAGAGCTCTGATACAAAAAATGAATACCTCTAATGCAAAGCTCATTAACGACTTGAGGGGGTAGTGCCTATGTGGCCATGCAGACCAAGACCCTCCCTGTCACATAAGGCTCAAATCAGAGGCAGGTGAGAGAACGCACTCCTTTTTTGGGAGAGAAAACTACCATTCACTTTCATTGTCTACATTTGGGGTGAGGCCGATCTGGGGTTTCACCCAGTGGCGCATCCCAAATCAGCAAGGCCCAATCACCAGGATAGTGAAGGTCCTAGGTATTGGTCCACTTTAAAGCACAGAAGAGAGGTGAGCATGGCACCCCTTCCTTCTGACCCAACCAACTGTGCCCCCCCCCAGCAGCTTCCCGCTACCCTCTAATAGGGTGTAAGCCCGCGCCGGCCATTAGCAAATGCCTGGCGCAGGCACACACCCTGCTAAAGGTACAGGCAGTGGCAGCAGCAGCTTGCGCATGTGCTGTTGGCTTGTGGAGAGGAGGGGGTTTCACATAGTGGGAGGGAATGAGGTGGCCCTGCAATCTTATAGATTTCTGGGCCATCAGCTGTGGCTTTTGGTCCACTTTAAATATCATAGAACCTTGTTTGAGATTTTGTCTTTCTTGTAGATATTCTGTACCTATATTCCTATGCTTAGCTATCTTGTCTTGTTCCTTGACATCTGACAGCAGACATGTTGGGAAAGAGTCCACATTGCAAGAGGAAATAATACAATTCTGTGAAATACTTACCTGTAGAATTGGTATTATAAGTATACAGTACGTCCTGCTCCAGATAGATTACTTACACTTGGGTTATCCTCCGCCAGATGGCGCTGCACTGCAGAGACATGCAAAACAGGCTCCTCCCGGCCCCTCAAATACCCGGGGACCTCCCACAAATCCCCAGCATTGAAAAGCAGTGAACAAGAAACCGGGAGAATTTAACCACCCAAAAACTGGTAACCATAACAATGATGAAAATCACCATACAGGGGATCCAGAATAATGCAACACAACAGGGTGGGGTGGAGCAGGACGTACTGTATACTTATAATACCAATTCTACAGGTGAGTATTTCACAGAATTGTATTATGCTTAGTATACAGTACGTCCTGCTCCAGATAGATTACTTACACTTGGGACATCCAATAGCAGTGTCCATAAAGCAGGGTGGGATCCCCAATAAAAAAGGTAACAGCAGACATTTTAAACCACTGCCGCCTGCAAAACCTTGCGGCCAAAAATAGCAACAGCTGAGGCCTGAACATCAACCTTGTAAAACTTTGAAAAGGTATGAACACAAGACCAAGTAGCGGCCTTGCAAACTTGTTTCAACAAAGGCCTGGTGCTGGAAGGCCCAAGAGGCACCAATAGCACGAGTAGAAAGAGCAATAAGGCGAAGGGAGGATTCTCCCCCTTAGCAGAGTAGGCCTGAATCCACTTACTGATAGAAGACTTGGCAGGAGCCAAACCCTTCCTAGGACCAGAAGGGTCCTAAAGAAATGTTGGAGGACTCCATCGCCCAAACAGAGACCTGAACCCTGAACCCTTAAAGATTTGATGCTCTACCGACTGAGCTAACCAGGCTCTTCAGTGTTCCTGAAAGGTGCAGAAGCCACCAGATAGTACTTCAGAAAACCTAACCACAACCAAAGAGTGCAAAACTCTCTCCTTAACATAGCTAGGGTTAGGGCACAAAGAAGGAAGAACAATATCCTGACTCAAATGAAAGGCAGACACTACCTTTATACAGAAAATTAGGTTTGAACGCGAAAACAACTTGTCCTAGTGCCTCGCAAAGTAGGGGGGCTGAATGGACAGCACCGCCAACTCAGACACACGCCTGACAGAAGTGATAGCTACCAGAAACATAGCCTTGAGCGTAAGAAAAGCCAAGGCAGCATCCTGCACAGGTTCAAAGGGAGCATCCTGCAGGGCAGGCAAGACCAATTCCAAATCCCCAAAACAGGGACCATAGGTTGGCGTGGGGAACGCACCTGAGCAACCCCCTAAAAGCAGTCTTAAACAAGGAATGCTGAGCAAAAGACTTCTGAAAGAAGACAGACAGGGTAGAAACCTGATCCTTCAAGGTACTGAGTCAGAGACCGACCCCAACCCATGCAGTAAAGCTCCAGAACCCTGGGAACTGAGAACATCCAACAGGGAAGAGACCAAGACTCAACCAGTCAATGTAGGTACGCCATACCATATAACAGATGGAAGAAGAAGTCATCTTCCTAGCCTTCACCATGGACTCAACCAACGAGGTAGACAAACCTTTCTCCATCAAGATGGAGGTTTCAGCAGTCAGACCGTCAAGGCCAGAGTTTGTAAATGGGATGGCGTAAGTGGTCCTAAGTGAGCAGATCTGGCGCTCCAGGCAGAAAGCACTGATCTACTGCCATCTGCACCACGTCTGCTAACCACACACTTCTTGGCCACCTGAGGCCACCAGAACCACTGGCACCCTTTCCAGAGCAATCTTGCGCAGAACCCTGCCTAGCAGGGGGAATGTAGAAAGACATACAGAAACTGAATGTCCTGCCATGACATTACTAAGGCATCCATGGGCACGGCCAGAGGATAGTGGGACAGGGAGACAAAGGCCGGGAGCTTCTGATTGTGACGGAACGCAAACAGATCCACATCAGGTTGGCCCCAACGGTGATACCGAGATTGGAACACCCTGTTGCAGAGGGACCCCCCGGAATGCATACCGCTGAAAGCAAGGAACATTGGCCTCCACCCAGATCAGAATCAGAGACACTTCCTGGAGGACCCTCTTGCTCCGGGTCCCCCCCGATGATTGATGTAGGCAACTGCCATCAGAGTGACCATGCGCCCCTGAGCAGGCAGGCCCTGGAATGAGTAGTCAAATGAATCAGAAGTAACCTGATCGCTCACAGCTTCAAGACATTGATAGGTGACTAGGCCTCCTAAGGGCCCCACCTCCCCTGCAGGGATCTCCAGAAGAAACCCCCCCAACCTGATAGACTGGCATCCGTGGTGACCGTCTCCCAGCATCCCCTGCCTGGTGAAGGGACGGGGACAGCTAGGAGGAACTGAACTTATGCAAGCAGATTGTCCACCTTCTGCTGAGGAAGGAATATCCTTGCCTGAACTGTGTCCAGATTCATTCCTAGGAATGAAATTACCAAGGAAGGGGACAGTGAGGACTTGGGGTGGCTGATCACCCATCCAGATGACTCCAGGATGGACACCACCAGCTGAGTATCCAACTTTGCCAGATGTAGAGGCTGGGAAGTGATGAGGACGTCCAGGTAGTGCAGCACGCGGACGCCCCTTGGCCTCATCAGAGACATCACCCCCGCCAGCACCTTGGTAAGCACTCTGGGAGCTGAAGAGAGGCCAGATGGCAAGGCCTCAAATTGGCAGTGTTGATCTTCCAACGTGGATCTAAGGAATCTTGGTGTCCTGAAAACACAAGGATGTGAAAGTAAGCATCATTGATATCCACAAACGGCATGAAGCCCCCAGGTCGCAAGGAGCAGATGGCCGGGCGCAGAGTTTCCATGAGGAAAGCGCCTGTACTTGACAGTTTGATGAAGATCTGTAAATCCAGACTGGGCCACACTGACTCATCTTTTTTGGGAACTGTGAAAGGCTTGGTGTAGGGTCCCTTGCCTCTGTCTGTTAAGGGAAATCTGCAAATGACCCCCATACCCAGACCTTGCACGGCCTGCGCCAGCATCTGAGCAGAAGCAGGGACCAGGAGTACCCGGGACCTGATAATCTTAGGGGAGGCCGCACAGCAAACACCATCTTGTAGCCGGAGGACACTGCCTCCTAAATTCACCGGTCTGAGGCGTGATGCCTCCATACTTAAGCACGGTGCCGCAGCCGTCCCCTCACCCAGGCGGATGAGGGCGCCCCATCATGCTTGAGGGGACTTGGGAGGGGATTTGGGCTTAGCCCCCCCCCCCCAGTGGAGCCAGGGTGTTGTCTCCTGCTCCTGGGACAGAGAGCTGAGCGAGCCCCCGCGAAGGACACCCCTGGTTCCTGTTTAACACCATGGTGGGGGGTGGAAGGGGGGGCCGTGGCCCCGAAGGGCCCGAGACAGCCGTCTGCGCTGGGGTAACTTACCTCTCTTACCAAACAGGTCTAGGCGGGCCCCAAACAGACGTAGCCCCTTAAAGGGGAGCCCAGTAAGGGCCTTCTTCGCAGCATTGTCAGCACCCCACTGTCGCAGCCAGACCAGGCGACGTATAGCCACCACGAGGGCAGAAGTTCTTGCACACATTCTGATGGTGTCATCCAATGCTACTAGAACAAACTTTATAAACACATCACAACTGGAGAGTGCATTAAACACCTCACAAGGGAGATCATCAGAGGCACTATCAAGCATATTTCAGATGAGGGTTCTAGCGGCCACAGCAGTAATGACAGAGGCACAGACCGGACGCAGCGCCGTCCCCGCACATGCAAAGGCGTGGGAGGCCAGCAGTCCAATGCGCCAGTCCTCAGCATCCCGCAGGGTAGTAGAATCAGGGGGATATATGATAGGGGTGTTAGATAGCCCTATTATCGGGACATCCACCTCGGGGGGGGGGGGGAAATGACCAACATTTAACCACCTCAGGTGGGAAGGGATACTTCCTATCCCAATCCCTTGGGACCCCGGGAAGTTTACTGGGGCACTCCCATTCCTTGAGCACAAGGGAATGGAAATGTGCCTGCTCTAGGAATTCCAAATGTGAAGTCGCTGTATGGAAGCGCTCCCCTCTTTGCCTGGGAGCCTCACCAGAGAGAGAGAAAGACAGAACCTCAAAGATCTGGGTCAATAATCTGTCAGTGTCATCCGGGGCCCAGGGGTCAGAGCCAGAATCGTCATGACCCCTTGGTCTCTCATCAGATGAGCCTGAATCAGAAAAGAGCTCTCCTTCATCAGAAGGGGTATAGCCACACAGATTCATAAACTCCTGAGATCCCATAGGGAAAACAGTATCATAAGGCGTCAGGTGCTGCTTCTTGCCAGGGCCCTTATGTGCCAAGGACCTCGCAATAATCATTTCAGCAGTAAGTAGTCTAGAAGACACATCAGGCTGAGAATCCCCACTTGTATGCAATTCAGCAGGAGTGAGATTTAAGCTTGGGGGAGAAGGTGAAGTGAAACGAGGTGCAGCCGCTGGCAGGACAGATTGCAAAACCAGCGCTTGCTCGGCACAGGGTACACAGACCCATGCCTTGTCAGCATCAGCATGAGGTTGTCTATGCGCCATACACCACAGGGCTTGTCCCGAAGGAACCCCGGTCCCATTATCCTGGGATGCCTCCATATGGTGATTATTAGGCACAGTATGCCAGTAGGGATTGACGCTATAAAGCAACCCTGGATGTACCAATGACCCGCTAGGGAAGTGGGAGTAATTATACTAGGCCCAACTACAAATACAGCAGGCCGGGAGAAGCCACTGGATTCACCCGTCTGAAAGACACAATGATAAGAAGGGGCGTCAGAGCAATATCACAGTAAATAATGAGTATTAAAGTCGCCCGCGAGGGCACTTACAGACCGCGGGAGGGGGGACCGTTACACACGCGCGCGCGACTGTACAGGGAAATGGCGCCAAACGAACCTCGAAGGGCGGGCCAGAGCGAGCCGTGACGCAGGGCGCGCCAGGCCCCGCCCCCCTGAAGAGCGCGAAGTCCACCAGACAAGCAGCCAATGAGGAAGCAGGAGCATCTGAGGCGACGCCGCCGCCCGGCGCGGAACATCCAAATGAGGGAAAAGGCACGCACGGCGCCGGCATTTGCAATAGTAAAAAGACAAGTCAGCGCGGCGGTTACCACATATACTAGTCCCAACACACATGCCAACAGGCGGTATACACGAATCACGATACACGCTCACCCACACCCCCCCCCTTCTTTTCCTCCCGAAGGCTATGGGGAGAATGAGGGAGGATGGCGGCCCTTTGTACAGGGCCCACCGATACCGGGGCATGGGACAATAATGCGGGAGGGGCATCCCATAAAGGCTCACCATCAGCCTATACCGCCTACCCTTTGGTGGGGGACTGCGGTGGAGCAGCACACATGGTGCTGCCTACCTTCACCCGACCAGCGCAGCCCAGGCTGGGAGGCACATCACACGAAGGACGGGTGGGAATAGTCCAACAGGGCCGCAGGCTTTAATAGCCCCGCTCACCTACGACAGAGTGATAATTTCATGTCTTCTTGGCTGACTGCAGAGAAATCTGGGGATTTGTGGGAGGTCTCCGGGTATTTGAGGGGCCGGGAGGAGCCTGTTTTGCATGTGTCTGCAGTGCAGCGCCATCTGGCGGAGGATAACCCAAGTGTAAGTAATCTATCTGGAGCAGGAGGTACTGTATACTAACGGCCTTATTTATCAAGGGATAGCGCCAGGTAGTGTCTCACTAGCGCCAGGTAGTGTCTCACTAGCGCCAGGTAGCGCCAGCTATCGGCGGCTACCGACTCCAGAATGCCAGGCGGCGGACACAATCACGCATTTATCACGCTAAATGAGGCTAGCGCCGGCGAGAGCGTCACCTAGCGCGGGATTCATCATGTAGCGGACTGCAACGAACAGCGCCGCTGCTAATCCCATCACAGCGCCAGGTATGACCTCTCGCTACCTGGCGCTCTCCAATGCATTTCAATGGAGCAATCTTTAAATATTCATAATTAATTGATTTGATTGTTTTTTTTTTTTTTGTTTTTTTTTAACTGTCAAAAATTCTGTGACCACTACGGCAATGTTATATTTTTTTTTTAAGGTAAAAAAAAGAAAAAAAACATTTGTGCAGAATTGATATTACAGGTCTGATATTAATGTATTCATATTACAAAATGTTTAGAAAAATGTTTAGAAAATATGGTTGTTTGGGGGTTAAAAACTACTTTTAAGCCATCGCCGCCAGCACTCTGGAGTTTAAACAAGCATTTCACAGCGCGATAATTTTTTGAGCGTGATTTGTTAATGAATATGCTGGGAGGCGTTCGCTCTGGCCATTCGCTGTCAGGCGCACCCATACAGCGCGGAACCTGTGAAACAGCGACTCCTAACCCCGTATTCAACATTACCGCACACCGACTGAGTCGCTGTCAACAAGCGAACAACGGCCAAGCACAGCGAATACTAGCGGGCGCTGTGAAAATCACGCTACTGGCGCTCATCTGTCGCTACCTGGCGCTATTACTGAATCGGCCTCTAAGAATATTGGCATTGGCATGACATGCAAACAATATTACACTCCATGCTGAAGCACGTCTGCTCAATTTTCTTTTTTATGTCAGAAGCTGCAATTGAGCATCTGGAACAAGGGAAGAACTTCATGACTATGTGACCTTTCATGAAAACTGTAAGAATAACAAGAACTAGAGGCTGCTTTAAATGATCTAGCAGCAATGTTACAGAAGGATTCAATTTTTATGTTTTGTAGGTTAATTACTATGCAAAAATATTTTTTATTGCATAATAATATTAATTGACCCTCTGGGTCCTCATGAGGGGACCCATTCCCTTGGGGCACTTTTGCATGTAATATTTATTTGGTCAACAAGGGATTTATTATATCATTTATTATTAGGTTACATTTTCTCTTGGCTGTACATACGGGGGTGGGAGGGGGGCTGTTTTGATTAAAGTGGGTAAATTATTACTAACAGGCACTGGAATGTAGATATTATTTAGTTCTGTACACTGTTTCTCAACATGCAGTACACGTACGCCAGGGGGTATGCGGCAGTGATCCGGGGCAAACCTTCAGGGGGTGTCAGACTGGTCTGGTATATTATTTCGCAATTAAAACGTAATCCTTTCTAGCTTAAAAAGTGTCATGAGACTCATGGCCTAGTTATTTTGGTACTATTTATAATTAATCCCCTTTGGGGTACTTGTTTGGAACTTCTGGTTGCTAGGGGACACTTGGTGTACAAAGGTTGAGAACCACTGATTTAGTACATTAAAGTTTTGTACATGTCCAGGCTTTATAAAGCAACATTTAAAGTACTGTACCCCTGTCAACAAATCTAACCCTCTGAAAAAAGAGCACATATAAACCTCAATAATAAACACAAGTATAGGTTATATTTTGTCAGTCAAGTACGTTTATTTGCAATTATACCATATCATTTTACAGTGGTTTAGGATTAAATTAATACAGATGTTTTTCCAAAAGGTATCACAGTGGCACAGCCTTTATCTGGAGCCTCATTAGAGACTCAGGGCTTCCATTGTATGACCCTTACTGCTATAGCAGCTGCTCTGCTCACTGCTTCACTTGGGTCCATAAGACACTCTTGGATTACATTCACATGTTGTAGAAGGACCTTACGACCCTCTGGTGTCTCAGAAAGTGTAGTTAAAGCCTTAAGGCTATTCAGTCGCACCTTGCTGTGGTTGTGCTTCACAAGATTTAGCAATTTTGGAATGGCCCCTGAATGAAGAGCAGCATATTTCCCTGCAAAAAATACAATTGTTTTGTATAAGAGAAACTATTAAAAGTGAACAGATGTCACTATAAAAAGTGACAGATGTCATACCCTGTGTGGTGATAGTAATGAACATCAGAGCCCCAGCAACATTGGCTATGACCTCAGCATCCTGGTCCTCTAGGAGCTGTACAAGAATTGGAACAACCTCTGCTTTGCACATACTTTCTTTTCCTTCTAATGGTACACTGAAAATAAAGAAACACGTGTGAATGAATTTAGAAGAGGAATGTAAAAAGCAGAACAAGAAAAAAAAATCTGGTCAGTCTGTGGATGTATGCATGCAGTTAGTCTAAGCCTTGGGTCTGTTACCACTTCAGAAAAACTTTCCAAAACACCATCCATGTACAGATACAAGTTGTGTACAGGCCTATATCATCACATGTTTTTATGATCTCTTATAGGCTTAAAGGAGGTGTCTCGCAATATTGTTCAGTATTAAAAGTCCATAAAAACACGCCGGCTAATGAGAGGAGGGGTCACATGTACACCCAAACTGAATAAAACTACTGATAAGCTTGTGGCTTTCTTTTCTGCCCCTCCTCCATTTCCTCTTCCTCTCATCAAAAAACAAAAACAAAGCTGGCTAGATATTTCTTGATGTTGGGTGTATAAGTGACCCCTCCTTCCACCATCCAGCATATTTATATAGATTTGTATCACTAGGCCATTTTTTTCTTTAACTTAAGAATCAGTTAGGAATATATTTCTCAATTCCTTACCTCAATACATAAGCACATTGTATGTAACAACTTGACTCTCATATTGGTAACTGGTATATATGGTAAGGGCCATAGAAGGCAATAATACTAACTGGCCTACATATTTGACTGGTTTGACATAAATCTGTTATACAGATGTTTCACAAAAGTTTATATCCTACATGCATATGGTTCATGTTAGGCCTTTATTATTTTGATTCCTTAAAGTGGACCAACCACGTCCTATGGAAGGTTACATTGCAAAAAAAAAAACTCATGTATCAACTCCCCTAAGTGAAACAACTTTGGCTTAAAAGGAAAAAATGGGGGAAAATTAAGGGAAATATAAGTCTTCTTTTGGCTTTTATCTACATTCTAGCACTATTAAAACCACTATAACAGGAATACCAAGCAGCATTGAGGGAAGAAAACGGTAATGTACTTCGGGTGGGGGAGCAAAATTAGATGTTGTTTTGGGGGGTTGTGGTTCACTTTAAGACTCAGAGCTAACCTAAACACTAATGGCGATAACTCAATGGGTATTTCGTGTTCGCTAAGCATCAAGAAGAAAAGAAAAACAGGGGCCACTGGCTCTTATTTATATTGCTGCTTTATTCTATCACATACCTCCCAACTGTCCCTGATTTGGAGGGACTGTCCCTCTTTTGAGTCCATGTCCCTGTGTCCCTCATTGTCTCCTCTGTCCTTCCTTGAGGTTTAATATGCAGATCTGCATCAATAATACAATTCTGTGAAATACTCACCTGTAGAATTGGTATTATAAGTATACAGTACGTCCTGGTCCAGATAGATTACTTGCACTTGGGTTATCCTCTGCCAGATGGCGCTGCACTGCAGAGGCTCCTCCCGGCCCCTCAAATACCCGGGGACCTCCCACAAATCCCCAGCATTGAAAAGCAGTGAACAAGAAGCCGGGAGAATTTAACCACCCAAAAACTGGTAACTATAACAATGACAACAATCACCATACAGGGGATCCAGAATAATGCAAAAAACCATGGTGGGGTGGAGCAGGACGTACTGTATACTTATAATACCAATTCTACAGGTGAGTATTTCACAGAATTGTATTATTCTTAGTATACAGTACGTCCTGCTCCAGATAGATTACTTACACTTGGGACATCCAATAGCAGTGTCCATAAAGTAGGGTGGGATCCCCAATAAAAAAGGTAACAGCAGACAGTTTAAACCACTGCCGCCTGCAAAACCTTGCGGCCAAAAACAGCATCAGCTGAGGCCCTAACATCAACCTTGTAAAACTTTGAAAAGGTATGAACAGAAGACCGAGCAGCCTTGCAAACTTGTTCAACAGAAGCCTGGTGCTGGAAGGCCCAAGAGGCACCAATAGCACGAGTAGAATGAGCAGTAAGGCGGAAGGGAGGATTCTTTCCCTTAGCAGAATAGGCCTGAATCACAGCCTGACGGATTCATTTGCTGATAGTAGACTTGGCAGGAGCCAAACCCTTCCTAGGACCAGAAGGAACCACAAAAAGAGCATCAGTTTTCCTGAAGGACGCAGTGACTACTAGGTAATACTTCAGACACCTGACCACATCTAAGGAATGCAAAACCCTTTCCTTAGCATTGCTAGGATTAGAGCACAATGAAGGAAGAACAATATCTTGATTCAAATGAAAAGCAGACACCACCTTAGGCAGAAAATCCGGCTTAAAGCGGAACACCACCTTATCCTGGTGTCTCTCAAAGTATGGGGGCTGGATAGACAGAGCCGCCAGCTCAGACACACGCCTGACCGAAGTAATAGCCACCAGAAAGACAACCTTGAGGGTAAGTGCAGCCAGAGCAGCATCCTGAATAGGTTCAAAGGGAGCACCCTGCAAGGCAGACAAAACCAAGTTCAAATCCCAAACAGGGACCATAGGTTTTCGTGGGGGACGCACATGAGTAACCCCCTGAAAGAAGGTCTTAACCAAAGAATGCTGAGCAAAAGACTTCTGAAAGAAGACAGACAGGGCAGAAACCTGACCCTTCAAAGTACTGAGTTGGAGACCCGACTCCAACCCATGCTGTAAAAACTCCAGAACCCTGGGAACTGAGAACACCCGACAGGGAAGAGACCTAGACTCACACCAGTCAATGTAGGTACGCCATACCCTATAATAGATGGAAGAAGAAGTTTTCTACCTAGCCTTCACCATGGTCTCAACCACCGAGGCAGACAAGATTTCTCCATCAAGATGGAGGTTTCAGCAGCCAGGCCGTCAAAGCCAGAGTTTGTAAATTGGGATAGCGTAAGGGGCCCTGAGTGAGCAGATCTGGCACACCTGGCAGAACGTACTGGTCTACTGCCATCTGCACCACGTCTGCGAACCACACTCTTCTTGGCCACCTGGGGGCCACCAGAATCACTGGCACCCCTTCCAGAGCAATCTTGCGCAGGACCCTGCCCAGCAGGGGGAATGGAGGAAAGACATACAGGAGCCGAAATTCCTGCCATGACATGGACAGAGCATCTGTGGCCAAAGCCAGAGGATCCTGAGACAGGGAGACAAAAGCCTGCAGCTTGTGATTGTGACGGGATGCAAAAACCCACATCCGGTAAACGGTGACACAGGGACTGGAATACCCTGTTGCAGAGGGACCACTCTCCCTGACGAGAGGTCCCCCTGCTCAGAGAGTCTGCCAGTAGATTCTCTGCCCCCGGGATGTACACAGCCGAAATGCATTGAACATTGGCATCCGCCCCATGTCAGAATCCGCGACACCTCCTGGAGGGCCCCCCTGCTCCGGGTCCCTCCCTGATGGTTGATGTAGGCAACCGCCGTCCTGTTGTCTGAGCGCACCTGCACAGACAGACCTCTCAGGTGATTTGTCAACTGCTCCAGTACCAACCTGATCGCCCGTAGTTCCAGAATGTTGATAGGTAAGTGGGCCTCCTGAGGGCCCCACCTCCCCTGGACCGCAGGGACTTCCAGAATCCCCCCATCCTGAAAGACTGGCATCCGTGGTGACCGTCTCCCAGGAGGGGGTCAAAAAGGACCTGCCCCCCAGCAAGTTCCTGTGGTCCAGCCACCACGAAAGGGACCGCCTGACCAAGGGGGGAAGCACACAGACCCCGTCCAAGGAGGTTGGGTCCTTGTCCCATACTGACAGAAGGTGAAGTTGTAGAGGCCTCAAATGGAACTGAGCAAAAGGCACCGCCTCGAAGCACACCACCATCAGGCCCACCAACTGCATTCCCTGCCTGAGGGGGGGCTGGGGACACGACAGCAGGAATCTCACCTGCGCAGTTACAGCTTCCACCTTCTGTTGAGGAAGGAATATCCTTGACTGAACCATATCCAGAATCATTCCCAGGAACGGGGTCACCGAGGAAGGGGACAGAGAGGACTTGGGGTGATTGATCACCCAGCCAAAGGACTCCAGGGTGGACACCACCAACTCTGCCTGCTGTAGAGACCGAGAGGTGATGAGTATGTCATCCAGGTAGGGCAGCACGCGTATGCCCCTTGACCTCACCTGAGACATCACCCCCGCCATCACCTTGGTGAACGCTCTGGGAGCTGAGGTGAGGCCAAATGGCAAGGCCACAAATTGGCAAGGCCACAAATTGGTAATGTTGATCTTCCAACGCGAAACCTTTGGTGTCCCGAGAACACAGGGATGTGAAGGTAAGCGTCTTTGATGTCCACAGACGTCATGAAATCCCCTGGGCGCAGGGAGCTTATGGCCGAGCGCAGAGTTTCCATGCAAAAGTGCCTGTTCTTGACAAATTTGTTGAGGATCTTTAAATCCAGAATGGGCCTGACTGACCCATCTTTTTTGGGAACTGTGAAAAGGTTGGAATAGAACCCCTTGCCCCTTTCTCTTAAGGGGACCCTGCAAATGACCCCCAGACCCAGAAGGCCTTGCACAGCCTGCATCAAAACCTGAGCTGAGACAGGGTCCTGGGGGATCCGGGACCTGATGAATCTTGGGGGGGGGGGGCGCACAGCAAACTCTATCTTGTAACCAGAGGACACTACCTCCTGAATCCACCGGTCTGAGACGTGGTGCCTCCAGACGTGAGCAAAGTGCTGTAGCCGTCCCCCCACCCTGATGGGCGAGGGCGCCCCATCGTGCCTGAGAGGGCTTGGGAGAGGATTTGGGCTTAGACCCCCAGGAGGAGCCAGGACGTCGTCCTCTGCTCCTATGCCAGGGATCAGCACGAGCCCCCGCGAAGGACACCCCTTTTCCATGCTTAGCACCGCGGTAGGGGAGTGAAAGGGAGCCCTGGCCCCGAAAGGGCTGAGACTGCCGCCTGCGCTGGGGTAACTTACCTCCTTTAGCAAAAAGGTCTAGGCGGTCCCCAAACACGCATAGCCCCCTTAAATGGAAGCCCAGTAAGGGCCTTCTTTGCAGCATTGTCAGCAGCCCACTGGCGCAGCCAAACCGCGCGGCGTATAGCTACCACCAAGGCAGAAGTTCTCGCACACATCCTAATGGCATCATCCAAGGCAGATAGGATAAAGTTTACAAACACATCACAGTTAGACAGTGCATTAAACGTATCAGGTGGCAATTCATCAGGAGCACAGTCAAGTACACTTGATCAGGGCCCTGAGCGCCACAGACGTAATGGCCGAGGCGCAAACTGGGAGCAGCGCCGTCCCCACAAATGCAAAGGCATGGCACGCCAATTGGTGAATGCGCCGGTCCTCAGCATCCCGCAGAGTAGTAGTGTCAGGGGAGTGCATAATAGAGGTGTTAGACAGCCCTAGAATAGGAGCATCCACCTCGGGAGGCGATGACCAGCACTTGACCATATCAGCAGAAAAGGGATACTTTCTGTCCCAACTCTTAGGTATACCGGGAAGTCTACTGGGATGTTCCCACTCCTTAAGCACGAGGTTATTGAAATGGGTTTGCTCCGGAAATTCCAAACGAGCCTTAGCAGTATGAAAAAGCTCACCCCTTTGCCTGGGAGCCGCAACAGGAGGAGAGATGGACAGAACCTCAAAAATCTGAACCAGCAGTCTGTCTCCTGTATCTCTGTATCCTCTTGGGTTCCGGGGGTCAGAGCCAGAATCGTCGTGACCCCTGGGTCTCTCGTCAGATGACCCTGAATCAGAGAACAGCGCCACATAGATGAAAAAACTCATCAGACTCCATAGGGAATCAGTGGCATCAGGGGTGACGCTTTTTAGCAGTAGTCTTACGCGCTAAAGTATTAGCAATCAATTTTTCAACACTGACATAGCAGACACATGAGGTTGAGAATCCCCGCTTGTATGCAATTCAATGGGGGTGAGACTCAAGCTTGGGGGAGTAGGTGAAGTGAGACGAGGTGCAGGCCCAGCCACCGGAGGGGCGGATTGCAACGTTAGCGCCTGCTGTGCGCAAGGAACACAGACCCGTGCGCTGTCACCGCTGATAGGTGAGACCCTACAAGCTACACACAGCCGGGCTTGTCCCGAAGGAACCCCGGTCACATTATCCTGGGATGCCTCCATATGGTGATTAATAGGCACAATAAGCCAGTAGGGATTGACGCTGTAAGCAACCCTGGATGCCCCAATGACCCGCTAGGGAAGTGGGAGTAATTATACTAGGCCCAACTAACAATTACACCGGGCCGGGAGAAGCCACTGGATTCACCAAAAGACACAATGAGAAGAAGGGGCGTCAAAACCATGCACAGTAAGGATTGAGCATAAAAGCCGCCCGCGAGGGCACTTACAGACCGCGGAAGGTAGAACCGTCACACACGCACGCGTCCTGACAAAATGGCGCCGAGCGAACCTCGAAGGGCAGGCCAAAGTGGGCCGAGGCGCGGTGGGCCAGGCCAGGCCCCCGCCCCCCCCCGAAGAGCGCGAAGCCCACAGACAAGCAGCCAATGATAACGCAGAAGCGTCTGAGGTCCGGCGCGGACATCCAAATGAAGGAAAAGACGCGCGCGGCGGTGGCGGCCATTGTAATAGCAAAACAGACAAGTCAGCGCGGCGGCTGACACCACATATCTAGTCCAAACAGACAAAAACGCCTTACACGAATCACTATACACACTCACCCACACCCCCCCCCCTTCTTTCCCCCCCGAAGGCTACAGGGAGAATGAGGGAGGATGGCGGCCCTCTGTACAGGACCCACCGCTACACGGGGCATGTGGCAATAAGACGGGAGGGGCATCCCATAAAGGCTCACCATCAGCCTATACCGCCTACCCTTTGGTAGGGGACTGCGGTGGAGCTGCGCTCCATAAGCACGCATGGTGCCGCCTACCTTCACCCGACCAGCGCAGCCCAGGCTGGGAGGTACATCACACGAGGAACGGTTGGGAATAGTCCAACAGGGCCGCAGGCTAATAGCCCCGCTCATCTGCGAGAGAGTGATAATTTCATGTCTTCGCAGTAAGCACTGCAGAGAAACCTGGGAATTTGTGGGAGGTCCCCGGGTATTTGAGGGGCCGGGAGGAGCCTGTTTTACATGTCTCTGCAGTGCAGCGCCATCTGGCGGAGGATAACCCAAGTGCAAGTAATCTATCTGGAGCAGGACGTACTGTATACTAAGGATAAATGATTAATTTGCCCATTCAAAGTGTTTATATTGTTGTAACTATTACATCTTATCTGATGTCTATCAAACAATAAGAGGTGTGGCTTAATTTTACAATTGTCCCTCTTTCCCACCCTGAAAATTTGGAATGCTATCAGAATGTGCAGGGTCACCCAATAAGAGGGTAACCCCTCATATTCTTATCCAACATGTCTTTTTATCTTTTTAGGGTCATTCTGCAGGTGGAAAAAAACTGCTGTATTCTCCTTTAATCCCCCACAGACGAAAGTTAGACACTGATAGTGAGACACTTACCAGATCACACTATTCGTCACAGGTACTATGGAACACCTCCTCCATTGTCGTCAATGGAGGGGTGCGTGCTGTGGTTCATCAGCTTTGAATGGATGCAAGCTGTGCAGACGGCACAAGACTGGATAAGGGGGTCTGGTAAGTGTATCAGCGCTGGACTAGCAACGATTGCCTGCGGGGGATTAAAGATGAGTATAGCCGTTTTTCCCCCTGTCTGCAGAATAACTTTAATATTAGACTATACGTTGAAGTGGTCCCCTAACCAAAATGCAGTAGTACAATTCCTGTCACTAGGGTCTTTGTTTTCACCCCATCTACTCTGCTGTCGGCGGAACCACTCATCCGTTAATTAAAGGGCATCTGTGGGATCATCTGAGAAATTATACATTACTTAGCTCCAGCAAAATTGATCCCCTGTTCTCAAGTGGGATACGGGGGGAGAATGTTAGTGTGTGTCTGGACAAGGGTTTTAACCTATATATCAAATTAAAATCAATTTGCATTAAAGCAGGTCTATAGCCCACCCCTAAGCACCCCTAATAGGATCCCCACTGCTCACAGTAGCTGTTCACCATCAAGCCTGAGCTCTTGCCTGCCTGCCATGTATCCTGCTAACCAGCTTACACAGGGACATGACCAACCAGTAAATCCTGGGTTGGGGGATGCTTTGTTCATGAGGCTGCTGCGTGGATTAGGTCTGCTTTAAGCAGCTAATATGGAACAGGATTTCAAAATATCTTTTATAAATGTGAGAGTGATGAAAGTTCAAACCTGAAAGCCTTGCTGAAAACATCATTAACAAGTACCGTAATTATTTGTTAATAGATAAGCAAGGGGAACCTGATATCCTCATTCTAGCAAATGGCAGCACATATTTCATATCATGTAAGTTTTATGCGTGGCTAAAGCAAAAGGGTAAATCAGTGGAGTTGTTCTGCTCTGAATATGGATAGTGATAAAAAAAAAATCAAAAATGCCCCCCCTCGGCTAATCTTACACAGCAGCTCCTCCATGTGCTGCTTTACACTGTTTTTGAGCCATATGCCCAGGCTTTCCCTGTGCTTATACATGACCCAACTATGATTTATACTATTTCTCTTTACTTACTAGCCACGAGCAAACATTTTCTATTTTCCTTATCTTATCTGAAAGTTAGGTCTTTGTTAGGTTGATTAAAGGGCATCTGTGGGATCACCTTTGCTCCTTACATTTGCTCCTGCATCCACTCAAAGCTGAAACACCACCTCACTGATTTTCTAGTTTTTGGAGTTTCCTTTCCCAGCATCTCAGCCATGCTGTTGCCTTGATTCAACTGACATAACTGACAATGAACAGTAACAGGAAACCAAGCAGTGCTTCCTGTTTGCAGGAAGCCTGCAGATACACGAACCACCATTTTGTTTCTAAAATTTACCACAGCAGGAGTTAGAAAAAGATAAATTAATTTTTATGGGCAGCAATCTAAATTTCCCTGGGGAGGGATGCGTATGAACACTGTTTGTTGTGTGTGTTGTGTTGGTCTGGTTTAAGTCACTTTTGACTGTTGGTCCACTTTAAGTGCGTTCGCTTGCATAGGCTGCAATCCCTGGTGCCCCAACTGCTGCCGATCTTCATGCTCTGCATCACTGATGGAGTTTACAGAAGCAGAGTAAGAAGAAAGATTCCAGGGCTGGCCGCTAGCCTGCCCCCGGGGTATCCTGTACCGGATGCCTCGCTGTGTAAAACCCCCCAGAGTGTCAGTAATCTTATCTGATCCCAGCTGCTCCAGCGACACTGTCTTCACTGGCGGCTGTATCCCCAGCCATCCAGATAGGTCGGGTGCAGGGGAGCGCACATTTCACAGGGGAGCCGGGGATGCGGCTGTCTGCGTCACCTATGAGGGCGTGAAGTTCAAATCAGCAGCTTTATGCCACACATTAGTATGCTCCACATAAAGCGCTAATTGTACGAGCTGGGGGGGGGGGGGTTCAAACATCATGAAGAGAGATAAGAGCCCTGTACACTCAGAACACTGTTGCTATGGCCGCTCACTCAAGGCTTCTGGGAGAACCTGTGATGTACCTATGAATGCCAGGGCATACTGGTGCTTTCAGCTCCTCGACAGCTTAGGTTATAGGAATGAGGAAAAAAAGGGTCTGCATGATTGGATTAAATGATGAAAGGCTGGCAAGGCATGTAGACAGAATAAAATATTAGGTGGCTAAAAGGGATTAACAACTGCCATCACGGTAAATCATCTGCATTTAAAACAGTATGCTTTAAAATTGCCATAAAGACCAGCTATTATCTAACAGTTGTTATCTAACCCCCCATATCAGACACTGCATTGGTAGAATATTTGAATGTTTGGTTTGGAGGTAAACTAACACTTTCATGACAGTAGCCTTTTAAATTATGTTTAATGAAACTTTTTTGATCACTCAAAGCTAACCAAAGCGGAAGAACTGTTATATCAATGAGTAAATTGATTCATCTACAACTGAACTACACCACCTTGTGGCCATTTTTCAAATATATCGGCAACACAAATATAATATGACCTTTAGCAAAAATGCACTTAAAGCGGTCCTTCACTCTGAATAAGAGTCTATCTTATATGTTTCCCACACCCTGTACATACAGATTGGCCACATTAAAAATCATCCTACCTGCATCTACTGCATGTTATGAGCCTTTAAACATCCAAGATGGCGGCTTATGGAAGCCGCCATCTTATCAGGCAGCCTGCAAACAGGAAGTGCCTCCTGACTGTGCTGCTCTGCATTCTGGGACTGCTGACCTTTACCTGACCCCATCTCAGCTCTGTCTGAACAAAGCACAGCTATAACCTGCCCCCCTGTATCCCACTCTCCTCTCCTCAGTAAGTGTGATGCTTCTGAGTCAAGATGGCGGCGCCCGTATCCTAAATTCCTGAACAGAGTTGCAGCCCAGTGGGGGAAAGAATAATAAGTTAGTGACTAAAAACGTAAAATATATTAATTTTAGATGCTGGGGAACCGTTTTTTAAGAGTTTGGGCTTTTCATTAAATCACGCTGAAGGTCCGGTTTAAGTGTATCAAAGCCCAATTTTGGGTGATCCGCTGTTCCCCCGTGGTCCTCTGCCCAAGTAATTCGGACAATGCCACCAGCTCAGTGGTGGCCCAGTTTGAAAAAAAAAACAGTTTTAGCACCCTGGCAGATTTGAGATCGCTGATTGATTGACCTCAACCCTGCCGCGTCGACGATCCCTTGGCTTTCAGCTTGGGTGCATGCTTATGTGCACAGCTACACAGAACCCGGGGATGCGTTGCCAGCGATTGCAGTGTCAGAGGAGCCATCAGGAAAGGTGAGTGCACCGGCAACACGGGGGGGGGGGGTTCACGTGGTGGGGGCACCCCGCTATAGAATACCCCAGAAGCAGGCTAACGGCCTGCCCTGAAATATTTTAGATTCCAGGGCTGGTCCCATGCAGTTTTGCTCCACTTTAAGTGAAAGCAAACGATTTAATAAATGGTCTGTGAAAAAGCCTGCTGTGATCAAGCAATCAGCTGGAATTAGTTGAATTAGTTTGCTGTATCGTTTTGGCTGATATAGGATTCCTCGTTCATTAGGCTCGATTCAGAGACACATTCGTCCGGACTTCCGTAGCTGTCTGTGAAAGTTTGGGTGGGTGTTAGTCTTTTTTTTGCTTTTTTTCGTCCATTTTCTACTCGCACGAACGTCCGAACTAATACGTATATGCTCTTTCGATGATCCAAAGGAAATCGGAAGTTTTGCGGAAGTTCGGAACATTTTCCAATCCAAATCGGAAATTTTTCGTTCGTTCAGATAACTTCCGATGTTGGGATGGGTTCCCGTCTGATTCAGAGAGCTGATTTCCGACGGACCACCACCCTATAAATCTGTTTCATTTCCGATCCACTTACGGGACCTTTGAGGGCTCGGATTGCTATTGTTGAACATGTTTTGCGGCTATGTGGAGGAGTCTGCGCGCCTTTAGCACCAAGGCATTGCATTTATCAGCATGGCCGAGGCCATAAATTGCATAGCAATGCATACCTAAATCAATACATTTCATGTATGCCTTATAAAGGCATTTTAATGCTGACCTTAATTAGTCCTTAGCATGTAAAACTTTATTTTCCCATACATCCATATAATTGCTATATTTTTTTAGACTTATGTCCTTTGTGAATTATATTTGGATTGTTGAACTTGAATCTTAATTTGTTGTAGGAGTTATTGTTTTAGTTGGTTACCTTTGTTTTGTATAATTATTTTATATTTGATTGCAGGAACCGCAAGATGTGCCACTCGCCCTTGCTCCTGATGCCCGTTCTTTGCCTGCAGAATGCGGGCCAGGGGTTCTCTAATCGGGCACTATGCAAAACCCGGGCCGTGGTGGCGAGGGCCCTCTGGCTTTTGAAGTCCAGATTTAGGTGTTTGGACCATACAGGGGGGGGCACTGCAGTATGACCCCAACAAGGTTATACCAATATTTTAATTTACGTTTTTTAACAGGGACCACGCGTGCCAGAGTGGCACAACTGAGTGTCAGGGTTCTTCAGTTGGTGGGCGAGATGCAGGAGCTGCGCAACTCGTTGGGGACCACAGATGAAGAATAATGTTCTGTGGCCTGCCATTGCCATGTATTTTGTTTTTTATAGTTGTAAAAATTTGAAATTTTCTAAATTTTTAAAAATTTTATATTTTATGATGGAATAAAAAAAAATGTTACATTGTCATTTCATTTACAAAATACATTAACACAAAACTAATGGGCCCAGAAATATTTAAAGATGAATATTCACATGACCGAGAAGTGATTTGGGTAAGTTTTAGGGGGCTAAAATGGAAGAAGAACCTAACCACAAAGTGGTTTGGGTGAGCTTTAAGGGCCCAAAAGGGAAAATGGAGGATAGTGCTAAGTGATTTAGCTAAACATTGTAGTAGAAGTGAGGGTGGCAAATATGTAGGCGAGCACTTTAATGAGTTAAGTTTGTAGTGCGCAGGCGCAAGATCGTAAGGATTTCCGTCTGGATGATTATTTATTGAAAAAGGGAAACAGAAACTAACGGGAAACGTAAAGGATTCGTTGGGAGGATACGATGGGAAAAGGGCAAAAAAGAAAGCCTACGTTGTAACATGTGAAAATGAAACGGAAAAGTCTTGATGGAAAATGGCATCCTCGCATTCGTAATCTGCCGTACGAACGGACGGAAACTTTACAGAAGGATTGAAATGCATGCCCAGAATTGCTCGCACACTCATACGAGAGCGGAAACATTTCCAAAAAAAACAGATCGGCACTAAAACGGAAGTTTTTTTTTGTCTCTCTGAATCGAGCCTATTGTGTTACCATCAGCAAGTGGAAACATAAATCTTTTTGTGTCTTTTTGTCAGCTTTGTGTGTTTTGAGCAAAGCCCAACCCAGGATTTTCACTATCTGGAGTTTTGTTTTGTGCCCCTAGGGGCATCCCGACTTGGGATGCCCTGATATGTGAAATCCCCAAGTTCACCTGTGAAAACGTACCTTTCCCTGTCCCACAGCGCATGCGCGGGCTCTCATCTAATCAGCTCTGTTTGCACGTAGATGGGGAGCCTGAGCAGTAACCTTCCTGGCCGCCCGGCCTGTCTAAATGATTATCTGCGTGAGCGCGCCAGAAAAATGGGGGGATCTGTGGTTATCCAGGGGTTGTTTCACACAGTGGGTATCCTGATTTAGAATGCCCAAGGGGCAAGGTCAATGACCGGGTCTTATAGACTTCAGGGTCGGCATCTCAGGGTTTTGTTACACTTTAATACCTTTAGATTCTCCTGCACAATTATTCAAAGAAGAATTTCAGTCATTTTCAGTCAGTTTAGTTTATTGTGTATAGATTTTACACATTTGAGTCACCTGGTCTCATAACAAAAGCAGCACCTCACACACACACAGCCGTTACCACTGATTACAGTGTCAGCCTCTGAGGTAAAGTGTTGCTAGGAGACCAGTGGGCTAAATGAAGCAGCTCACTAAATGTAAACCCAGCAGATCCCCCTATTCAGCAAATGGACTGAGTCATTGTAATTATACAATTTAAAAGAAAGGCATATATTTTTTTCCTTTTTCTATCGACAGATTATTTATACACATGTTATAAGCTATTTAATTCTTTATTTTTTTTAATGCAAATTTCGCGATACTGCTCCTTTAATAGAAAGCGCAGCCAGTTCTGAGACGCGACGCACCAAGGTGATAGCGACCAAGAAGGCCACCTTAAGAGTCAGAATGGATAGAGAGGCATCGTACAAGGGTTCAAATGGTGGACCCTGGAGAGCAGAAAGCACCAAATTCAAATCCCACACCGGTAGCAGAGGCTTATGCGGTGGACGTACATGAGTAACTCCTTGGAAAAAAGTCTTGACCAGCCTATGATTGGCGAAGGATCTTTGGAAAAAAAATTGCCAAGGCCGAAACCTGTCCTTTGAGGGTACTCAGTTGTAGACCCGACTCCAGACCACGTTGAAGAAACTCCAAAACCCTGGAAATGGAGAAAGAGCGACACGGTAAAGACTTAGACTCACACCAGGCAATGTAAGCATGCCAAACCCTGTAGTAGATCATAGAAGAGTATTTCTTCCAAGCCTGAATCATAGTACTGACGACCGAAGCCGGCAATCCCTTATCCATCAGGATGGAGGTTTCAGCAGCCAAGCCGTCAAAGCCAGCGTTTGTAAATTGGGATGGCGCACCTGTCCCTGCGTGAGGAGCCCTGGATCTTCAGGCATGACGAAGTTATCCACCGTCATCTGGCCGACGTCCGCGAACCACACTCTCCTCGGCCAGTGGGGGGCCACCAGAATGGTCGGTACCCCCTCCTGGGCTATCTAGCACACGACCCAACAGAGGGAAGGGAGGAAATGCCCAGAGGAGTCGAAACTCCGCCCAAGGAATTGCTAGCGCATCCATGGCGACGGGCAGAGGTTCTCTTGACAGAGAGAAGAATCTTGGAAGCTTGTGATTGTGACGGGACGCAAACAGGTCCACATCCGGCTGACCCCAGCGGCACAGAACATGAAAGATCTTGTTGTCGAGAGACCATTCCCCTAGGCGAGACGTCCCCCTGCTCAGGGAGTCCGCCTCCTGGTTCTCCACCCCTGGGATGTAAACCGCTGAGATGCAGGGAACATTCTCCTCTGCTCAAGACAATATCAGGGACACCTCCTTGAGGGCTTGTTTGCTCCGAGTCCCGCCCTGATGATTGATGTAAGCAACAGCCGTCTGATTGTTCGAGCGGACCTGGACCGCACGACCCCGTAGGTGGGGAGCCAACTGGAAGAGAACCAACCTGATCGCTCTTTGCTCCAGGAGATTGATGGGCGTGTGGGCCTCCTGAGGGCCCCACTGGTCCTGGAACTTCAGCAATTGCCAAAACCCTCCCCAACCGGTCAGACTGGTGTCCGTGGTGACAATCTCCCAGCACGGAGGCAGAAAGGACCTGCCCGCTAGAAGATTCCTCGAGTCCAACCACCACAAGAGGGACTGTCTGGCCAGAGGGGACAGAGCGAATTCCTGCTCCAGGGATTCCTGTTTCCGATCCCAAACGGTCAAGAGATTCAACTTAAGAGTTCTCATGTGGAACTGGGCGAAGGGTACAGCCTCGAAGCAAGACACCATAAGTCCCACCAACTGCATCCCCAGACGGATGGAGGGATGAGGACATGACAGCAGGGCTCGCGCCTGCATCTGAAGGCCCTCCACCTTCTGCTGAGGAAGAAACACCTTGACCTGAGAAGTATCCAGCGTCCCAGGAAGGACCTCACCAATGACGGAGTGAGCGAAGACTTGGGATAATTGATCACCCAACCGAAGGACTCAGCCACCTGAGTATCCCTCTCGGCCTGATCAACAGGTCATCCTGGTAAGGAAGAATGCGAATTCCCTGGCTACTCAGGAGGGCCATGACACCCACCAGCACCTTGGTGAACACCCGAGGGGCCGAAGTGATACCGAACGGCAAGGCCACAAACTGGTAGGAATGTGCAAATAGGCATCCTTGATGTCCACAGTGGTCATAAAGTCACCTGGCCGAAGAGAGCTCACCGCCGACCTTAAGGTCTCCATGCGGAAATGTTTGAACCTGACAAATCTGTTGAGAACCTTTAGGTCCAGGATGGTCCTCAGGGATCCGTCCTTCTTGGGCACCGTGAAAAGATTGGAGTAGAACCCCTGACCCCGTTCCTGAAGAGGCACAGGACAAACCACACCGGACAATAGAAGACGTTGGACGGCCAACCTCAGGCCCTGCGCCGTCACAGGATTTTGGGAGATCCGGGACCGAAGGAATCTTGGGGGTGGCCAAGCTGCCAGCTCTATCTTGTAGCCGGCGGACACCACCTCCTGAATCCACCGGTCCGAGACGTGTTGTCTCTAGACGTGAGCAAAGAGCCGAAGCCGTCCCCCCACCCAGATGAGTGAGGGCGCCTCCTCATGCCTGAGGGGCCTTGGTGGGGGGGCTTGGGCTTGGACCCCCAGGAGAGATTGGGACGACAGCGAGCCCTACCTCGCCCCCAGGACCCTGCGACCACCAGGGCCCCCACGTCCCCCTCGGAAGGGACGAAAGGAAGAAGACCCCCGAAAGGGCCGAGAATGCTTTCTATGCTGAGGGAGCCGACCATCCTTGGCCAATACATCAAGGCGCTCCCCAAAAAGACGGAGTCCCGTGAAGGGAAGACCGGTGAGGGACTTCTTAGCGGCAGCGTCGGTCACCCACTGCCGCAGCCAGACAGACCGATGCATGGCAACCAGCAGGGCCGAAGCCCTACCGCCAAGCCGGACAGCATCATCCATGGCAGATAGCACAAAAGCAATAAAGTCAGTGCAAAGCAAAAGGTCCTTATACTCGTCCGCTCGCTTGCGGGATCTGGCAACCTCAACAAGGCGCTTAATCTTCTTCTTAATATCAATGGCAACAATAGCCGCGGCGCAGACCGGGCGAAGACCAGTCCCCACAAAAGTGAAAGCATGGCAAGCTAGTTGATCCATGCGCCGATCAGCATTGTGGCATAAGGTAGTAGTGTCAGAAGACAGCATAACCAAAGTATTGGAAAGCCCCAGGACGGGAGCCAGTATACAACAAAAATGTGGAAAACACACACACAGTACACACCAAGCACACACGCTCCAGGAAGAATAAAGCTTGTGGGATGAAAGGCCAGGGTGGTTTCTCCCCTCCCCCCAATTAGGCTCACCATAGCCTATGGCCGGATACCCTTTGGTTCCAGGGTCTGCGGCCAGAGCAAAGCTCTGTGAACACCCGACCCTGAGGTGTTCCCCTACCGTCACCTGGATCGACAGCCGAACTTGGGAGGCAGAAAGGGTCTGGAATAGGTGGGAATAGGCCTGCAGGGCCGATGGGCTCGGGATGCCCCGCTCACCTGCGATCAAACAGAGAGAGCAAATCTTCTGTCTTCGCAGTCAGGACTGCAGAAAAACTTTGTGTCTTCTGGGTAATTCCTGCCCTTTTATGGGCTGGTAGGAGCCACAAGTCTTCCTGCAGTCAACTGCGCCACCTGGTGGCGGATTACCCAAATGTAAAGAATTACAGATGAAGCAACCCGTAGTATGGATACCAGAAAAAACTAGAGCTAGGTAGAGGTGGAAACACATTGGCCTCATATCTAAAATATAACCGAGCTTTACATTTTGTTGAAAAAATAAAGTGATACAGAGGGAAAGTGATACAGAAGAGATAAATTAGATCTCAAAATTCAATTAAAACATTTACAATGTTAAACAGGGCACATCAACCCCCCTCGCTTTTTTTAGAGATGTAAAGCCCCCCCCCATCTCCAAGAGGACCTAGCTATAGAACTAACAAAACCTTCTCTACCTATTGCGATCGGATCAGCAATAGGGAAGCTAAAACTCAATCAAAGTGCCAGGGCTGGATGGCCTACCTTGACCATATTACCGGGAATTTAAATTCTGCTTGATACCCCATTTCCTTAGGCTTGTTAACCCCACACACTAGCAAAATTCTATCAGCCCTAAAATGCTACAGCAATTATTAGACTTATATCGAAACTAGGGAAGGACTCTGCGGTGTTCTCTAATTACTGCCCTATATCTTTAGTAAACGTAGACCTCAATATTTATGCAAATCTTAGCCCCCAGGAACCAACCGACTCTACACAATCTTACCTCACCCTTCCAGGCAGGTTTCATGCCTCAGCATGGCACTAACCAGAACATTGCAGTAGCTGTCTTGGCAATTAACTCCATTAACCATAAGAATGCAAAATACGTCTTTCTAGCTATGGATGCAGAGAAAGCATTCAACCATGTGTCAAAGTCCTTCCTGGAAAGAACCTTAAAACACTTGGCTTTGGGTTCTATATTATCAGTAAAATCTTGGCCCTGTATAACAACCCTAGGGCAATCGTAAGAATTAACTGATCTATATCATATCCATTCACACTTAAAATTGGGACCTGACAAGGTTGTTCCCTGTCACCATTCCTGTTATCTTCACCTATAAATATTGATAAACCAAATCAAGAATGATAAAACTATTGAAAGTATAATAAACTAGACGAGGAAAAGATACAATTTTTGGCTGGGTGTCCTTACCACAATGGAGTCAATTTACCGCCAATGGGAATGCATTGTCGCATGATTTTAGGCAGGAACATTTTTGGAGAGGGGATGCCTATGTCACCTGCCGGCAGTGGTGGTGCAATGGCGGTACCCTGCCCGATTATCTGCACTCCCATTGGGGCACCAGGGGCGCGTAAGAGAACAATGCCAATCGGTATTGGCCCTGGTACCCACGGCATCCTTGGAAGAGCACCAAAACCATATCAAAGGGCATAGGGGGTGGTATACCGAGACTCTAGCATGTCCCCGAGCCCTAGGCCACCAGTCCTTATGCCTGGTGTCTGTAATTTTCAGTGAAAAAAAAATGCGGGCAATTGCAGCATGGCTTTTTCCAGTTAAATAAATTACAACTGACATACAAAGATTCAATTAAACTGTCAATGAGTTGTAAAATTTCTCTCATGGTTTTCTTGCATGCTTACCGTACATGTGACATTGTTTCGCATGCGTTTATGAAGCATACGAGAAAGGGAGAATTCTGGCATGCGAGATGGATCCTACACAATGCTGGGAATCCAGGTACAATTTGAAAATTAAGCTAACTTTGAGATTAACATCAAGAAGTCGGTGATATTATCATTGAGTAATCATTCAGGCTATATAAATTTAAATGGAAGTTAAAGTCATATTTCAGGCAAAGGTAATTGTTACACCATTGTGTTATTGTGCTGGGCTACGCTTGGCACTGTCCTAAACTGTTTTACGTTTTTAAATTGAAGAAGAAATGGCCGAGATATAGAGGTTTACAGGTTCATATTATGATTTCCCTGCTGAAGGAAGTGGATTCCCAGAACTTGCATAAGACACCCTTGCTGTGCTTCTCCCCTCTCCCCCCTGTAGCTAAGCGGCACTTCCAAGCACGCATGCGCGACTCCCAAATCGCACACACTCACTCCTGAAGTATGTGCGCATACTCTTAAAGCACATGCGTCCACTCCCAAAGCCCATATGTGCACTCCTAAAGCAGGCCCGTATTTGCCATTAGGCAAACCAAGGCACGTGCCTAGGACGGAGCTACAGCGAGGGGCGGGGACGGGGTACCGGACAGCAGTAATTTAATAAAAAAATATATATATTTCTATTTGGCAGCAGTGAAGCTGCTGCCTTGACCGACATTGCAGGGAGGGTGACTATCGCTGTGGGCAGTTTTCTTTTTTCATGGACCAATTAAGCAGGTGTGCACTGGCCTGCATTATTTTGTCAGCGTGCATGACTGTGTGGGAATACCCGACCAACTCACACTGCCTCTGTCCCACTGTCAGCCGCTGCCGCCTGTCTTCCTATTAACGGATCGTCGTGTCGGCTAGGTACTGAAGTTGGGCGTGACAGCGCAGCTATATCTACCCACCCCGCCCCAGCTCACACTGCCTCGGCCACGCTGTCACTCACTTGCGCCTGTCTGCTCCTGGTCCGTGCGCGCAAATGCAGTACCCCCTCTGCTTCTGACGGCCGGCTCCAGCCACCTAATGCCACATGCACATGGTCCTCCCAGCACAGGAGATATGTGACTGTGTTTCATTGGAGCTGCTCGCTCTCTCCAGCCATGTAAAAGGTAATGGAGGAGCGGGTGGGGAGTCAGGGAAGGAAGTAAGGGGGAGCAATATATTGTGGAGAGAGTGTGGGTGCGTGCACGGATCAGGGGGTTCTGTTTGTGTGCGCAAGTATGGGTTGTGTGTGTGCGTGTGCATGTTTCAGGTATGTGTGCACAGATCGGCGTTGTGTGTGTGTGTGTGTGTGCACAGATCGGGGGGTGTGTGTGTGTGTGCACAGATTGTGTGTGTGTGTGTGTGTGTGTGTGTGTGTGTGCGTGTGTGCACAGATCGGATGTGTGTGTGCACAGATCGGGAGTGTGTGTTCACTGATGGGGGTGTGTGTGCACAGATCGTGTGTGTGTGTGCACAGATCGGGGGTGTGTGTGCACTGATGGGGGTGTGTGTGTGTGCACAGATCGGGGGTGTGTGTGTGTGCACAGATTGGGTGTGTGTGTGTGTGTGCACAGATCGGGGGTGTGTGTGTGCACAGATCGGGGGTGTGTGTGTGTGCACAGATCGGGGGTGTGTGTGCACTGATGGGGGTGTGTGTGTGTGCACAGATCGGGGGTGTGTGTGTGTGCACAGATTGGGTGTGTGTGTGTGTGTGTGTGTGTGCACAGATCGGGGGTGTGTGTGTGCACTGATGGGGGGGTGTGTGTGTGCACAGATCGGGGGTGTGTGTGCACAGATTGTGTGTGTGTGTGTGTGCAGATCGGGGGTGTGTGTGTGCACAGATCGGGGGTGTGTGTGCACTGATGGGGGTGTGTGTGCGCACAGATCGGGGGTGTGTGTGTGTGCACAGATCGGGGGTGTGTGTGTGCACAGATCGGGTGTGTGTGTGCACTGATGGGGGTGTGTGTGTGTGTGTGTGTGTGTGATGGGGGTGTGTGTGTGTGCACAGATCAGTGTGTGCACTGATGGGGTGGGTGTGTGTGCACTGATGGGGTGGGTGTGTGTGCACTGATGGGGTGGGTGTGTGTCTGTACGGATCGGGTGGGTGTGTGTCTGTACGGATCGGTTGTGTGTGTGTGTACTGATGGGGTGAGTGTGTGTCTGTACGGATCGGTTGTGTGTGTGCACTGATGGGGTGGATGTGTGTGTGCACAGATGGGGTGTGTATGGTGGTGGGGGGGCAAATTCATTGTTGTATGTGTGTATGGGGACGAGGGGGGGGGTGCATGACCAAACAGTGCCTAGGGCAGCACAAATACTAAATACGGCCCTGTCCTAAAGTGCATGCACGCACTCCCAAAGCATATGTGCATACTCCCAAAGCCTATATGCTCACTCCTAAAGCACATGCATGCACTCCCCTAGCACGCTCACGTACTCCCAAAGCGCACAGCCCCAAAATATAAATAGATGCAGATGGTCTAACGCGGATGCATATGCCTGCAAAATAACGCTAAGCAGCACACTTCATAAATAAGGCTCTTTATCTCTAAATGTAATTATATTCATTTAAACGTTTTGGGTTGTATAGCAGCTATTAAAATGTACTTCCTATCTCAATAAATCTATTGAATATTGAATCTACCAACCATTTAGAAATGCTAGAGTCCCTCACAACTTTTAACTACTGGAATAATCAGAAGCATACGGTATCCTATTGAACCGTAGAAAGAAGAAGTTGCCAAGGTTGATGGGGAGCACTTAATCTCAAGCCAAACCACTAAACATCCATTTATAAAAGCAATAGGTAACACTTCTACAGCTCTGTTGAGTAATCTAGTTCTATGCCTAGCCATTACGAAATCCCTTAACTTCAAACTAGATATAAATCTACCTAGGCTAGCCTAAAGGGTGGGAGGAAGGACTTGTGCCACGTCCCTAGACACAATAAGATGGCCTTTCCTAAGGATCCTGCAGATTAAAGTGGAGCAAGGTTTTGGTCCTTGCCTGTGTGAAATCTCCCAGATCGTCCGATCTTACTCACCCTTCCCTGGTCCTACGGCGCATGTACAAACCCCTTGTCCAGTCAGCTGGTGCCGCATACCCGCTACCCTTTAAAAGGAAGCGGGCCATTCACAAATGCCTGGCGGGGGCACGCGCCTTCTAAAGGGATAGCGGGGATGTTGCCACTGTTCATGCATGTGCCATTGGACAGGGAAAGAAGGTGAGTTCCTGGGTGACCTGCAGTGTGCACAAACTTGGTCAACAACTACAGGAACAACTACAGGAAACCTCTGACCTCTGTAATCAAACAAGGTTAAATATGAAATATGAAGTTATTTTTTTTTAGTGTATGAAATACTAAATGTAAATGTAAATGTGTACTAAAATGGGATGCATCGGGGGAAGGCCAGCAGCAAGCCCTGGAATCTTATAGATTTCAGGGCTGGCCCCTCAGGGTTTTGTTCCACTTTAATGTAATTTACCATAGTCTACATAGCATTTCTTTTTTTATAGTGCTATGTTTACCCTTTTTCGTGCCAATGCTTTAGCTGTGTGAACATTGACTGCAAAAGGGACTCAGTCAGATTAATTGCTTGCTACTTTATCCTTTTTGCCTGCTATCTTGATGTAACTTATTGTATTATTACTGTGTTTGCTACTTGAAATAAAACACTTATTTTATTTGTATTTATATAGAGTAGTGTACATTTTCCTATAGTTGGGATAGTGGTATGAGGGAAAAGTAGAGAGCATTCATCTTGGTTAATTCCACCCACTTATCTTTTGCCCTATTACTATCTTTGGGTAAGAGTGCTATTCCTATTTACTAATTGTACCATACATATTACTTGTGACCTATGTTTTGTCTCCACCCTTATACTTTAGAACAGGGGTTCCCAGCCCTTCTGACCTTGAGATCAATGTCCACTGCGTATTGATCCCCCTGAACCATTAAATACTTGCCCCTCAATAATGAATCCCCCAACACCAAAGAAATTAAATATCTGTTTCTGCAGTTTCTGTCCTCCATATGTTGAGGCTGTGAGTAAGCCGGCACACTTTTCCACATGCCTGACTCATCATTAACCACAGTCGGCAAGCTCCACAGCCCCATGTGGCTCCCAAGCTACAGGTTGGGGTCCCCTGCATTAGATTATGGCCCTCTCGTCTAGTGTATTTCAGTATGATTATGTATTTGTGTATTTCTGTCACATATGAATCTTAATACCTTTCTATTATAAGTTGGTATGGGTTTTACCATGTTTATAATTCTACATTTATCAGCGCCATGGAAGATGATAGCACTTTTAACAAGAAATAACAATAACAATAATAATACTGACAGGACAGGCTAGAAACAGCAACACATAAGACATGCTGCATACAGAAAAACACAGACAATCTAGATTCAAGGAGAAGGCTTGAGACAGGGACATGTTTGTATACAGGAAATTACAGGACGGGCAGGATGCAGAAACACATAGGACAGACTAAATGTGAAATAGTAGAACACACTCTTTAAATATCTTGTACATGTTTTTCAGTGCTGGTTTGGTACAACTGGTACAAGGTGCCATCATAAAAAAATCTTTCAACAAAGAATGGTCCACTGGAATGCGACTTTATATGTGTCTGGCTTGTACCCTGATGAAGGGGCCCCTTGTGTAAACTGACCAGATGTGCCACTTTCGGTAGGACAGTCCCACTTTGAGGCCCCCTGTCCCTCCAAAGACTCTAGAAACACATAAATGTCCCACTTTGCTGACATCGGGAGGACTGTCCCACCAAATGCAGAATGCTGAATGTCTGGGTGGTTTACAACTGCTCTGACTCTTTGGTTGAATGGTGGCAGTGGAATAATAGATCTTTTGCTGTAATAAACCACAACAGTTATGGAGTTGGGTGCCGGTGAATCATGCTGTGTTTGAATATTACATAGGACAGATTAGATGCAGAATCAAATGGCTAGAAACTGAAACACACATCAAGAGCCTAGCACTGGGTGCTTCATGATGGGGATAGGACAGCCAGCATGCAAGTGTCCAAATCTGCTGAATTACTTTATGTGTGAAAATTGTTATGATCTCAGCATATCGCAAATTGCTATACCAATAGATGACAAACTACATTACTGGCGCTACAAGGAATATTATTTCTGTAGAATTACTGCCCTCTAGTGATTTAAAAAAAAGCGGGCATTGTTATGCCTTTTCTTACCATAGTTCCATTAGAGCACAGGCTGCTTTCCTCCTAATGCTTGCTGAAGAATGACTAAGCTTTGCTTTCAGAATGGGAACTGCTCCCGAATTTAGTGCCTGAGTAGCATCTGTCTGAAGACAAAAGTGCAATGTCTCCAGGATCACAGCCTGGATTTCGTCATCTTCAGACTCCAGCTTGCTGACCAGCTGTGCCACAAGACCTGCATCTACAAGCTCAGCAGCACCTGCAAAGAAGGAGGAAAAAACATGGTGTTACAAGCTTTATTTCCATTACATCCATCAAACCAGCAAGCTATCATCGCAGAACATCCTGACAACTGGTTTTATTGCAAATGGTTAGTTTTCAATTAAACGTGTCAATGGTGCTGGTGGAGGTTGCTGTCATCGGGCCATCAAGATGTTAGGGCTGAAGATTGTTAAATTTCACTCTGTGGACAGGGTGGATACCCCACACATGGTATCTGCAGTGCCTGGCAAGTCCACCATTGTGGATTTTTGGGCCCCATAAAACGTCTGAGCCCCGCTCGTAACCTATATGTGATGGCTGGGCCCCTAGTTTACCCAGTATACAGAATATATATGAAAATGAAACCGAAACAACACCCATTATTCACAAAACCCTGTTAAACCAGAGAAACCTTACCTCACTCCCTAGTCTCCTGTTGAAATTGAGCGCTGCGACTGGCCATTATGGTCACACGGTCCGCATGCTTTCTTCCAGGTATCTGGCCGATGGCAACCATGTGACCGTGGCAGTGTTCAATTTCGCTGGGGAACAAAGGTGAAAAATGAGATTTTTCGGGTTTGATGTGGTTAATGTGCGGGGGGCACTGGCAATTGGGATGCCCCCCACCGTACTAGGAACAACACCCATTTTTGTCTTGCTGCTCTGATGCACGGTGACTAAGCTTGGGGGGGGGGGGGAAATGCAGCGTTAATATAACATTTATTATCAATTTAGATATTTCTACATATATTATAATATATATATATATATATATATATATATATATATATATATATACACATATATACACTAACACACATATACAGTCAATCATGCATAGTTCATCAGCCTACCCATTGGCTTTGCACCTCCAAATCATTGAGGTAGGGGTGTTTTTACATGTTGTACCAGACATGAACACGAAAGTGTCACTGAAGCCATAGCCTCTAAAGGTGAAACCTATGCCAAATATAAACACCTCTGAGGCCACAGCCCCCCCACCAACCCAAAAAAAAAGATACCCAAAGGCCGACTCCCAGACCCCACTTCTAGAATAAGGGCCATGCGTTTTGTGTAGGGGTTTAGCTCTAGAGTTTGATTTCTAGGGGGCTGGTCTATGTTTCTATTGCCAACCTGTATACGAATTAGTGCAAGTCTAGAATGTTTGGAGATAACAATCCCTTTAGTTGTATTTGTAAGGGAGGTATTTAGGTGTCCCCCTGGTTAAGTTTGGTTGGGAATTTCCTTATCAGGTGTTGGCTACTGCAGTGAGTGTGTGACTTCCAGTGCCCTACTGAGTGGAGACCTCCAAGAGGGCTGGAAGTAGGTTATTGAAGTGAACTCAGTCCCCTATGCCTGTGATGTAAGCTTATGTATCTGAGCCCTTGTAGTACTAAAGGAGAAACCAATATTTTTTTACATATATGTAACCTTGCTAAACACAAAAAAGTGTCAAATAGTGGGCTGGGGCTTGAAAATCTGTTTCATGTGTTGCAGATAAACCCTAACTTCAATATCTAAAAAGGTTTAATGCCTGACCTAAGCCAACAAGAAATCCAGAGCTTACGGATTTTATACACGCAAGGGCTAAGGGAGGTTGAAAGGTATTTGCAATTGTTTTAACTCTTTAATTCCCTCAGAGTTTAATATTGCTCAACTTACATTTGGAAAAGCTATATACTAGTCTCACAATATAGCCAAGTATGGACAGACAATGCTGGTGGAGCTCTATAGCACTCAATATCTCAGTGTATATCTACAAAGCATGAGCTGCTGATGGCACTTGAGGACACGAAACATTGATCAGAAAATCCCTTATGTATTGAGGTGCCAAATACAATATAGGATGGACCCCTAACATCTTGTGCTCTGGCATAGCACCAGGCAATCACTTTTCCTCTTCTGCAGAAACTTTTATTTACAAGCTATTGCCCCTAGCCTCTACTTTTGCTCAGCTTCTGGATCTGTCAAAGAGGATTATATTAAACACCATTTTGTTTACATTCAGTCTGCCTACACTCAAAGCATGAAAGAAAGACAGCTTCTAGGATAAAGAGAGCTCACGAGATCAAGTTTTCTATTTTTTTCAGCTATAAAATTTCAGTGGGCCTTAAATGAGCACTATTGTGAAATTGTGTAATATTAAAAATACATATAAACACATTGGCTAATGATAGGGGTCACTTATACACACTAACTAAATAAAACTCTGCCAAGCTTGTGGTTTATTCTCTCATGGTAGGAATAAAATCCAGGGGTGACAGAGCCTGTCACCCCGATGTCCTTTTCCTTCTATTAAAAGAAAGAAAAACAAGCCTGGCTAGATATTTCTTGGTGTCGGGTGTATAAGTTACCCTTCCTCCCACCATCTAGCAAATTTATATGGATTTTTTATCAGTGGGGGGGTTGGAGGAGAATCGCAGAAGAGTTGCTTTTTTATGGTATTAACCAAACCAGGCTATGCGAGGAAGGGTGGGTATGGGATTAAAAAATATATACACCATATTTTTTGCACCAGATCATTAGACACACCCAGGGTATAGAGGCGGAAAATAAGAAAAAAATATTCTGAACCAAATGGTGTGCTAATATCCCCCCCCCCCCCATACCAGGCAGTATGCAAAATCCTTCCCCCCTCCATTGCAGTGAGCTGCATCTCCCAGTAAAGGTAGCGTGTGGCAGCCCTCATTATAGGCAGTATGTGGCAGCCCTCATCTAAGTCAGTATGTGGAATCCTCCATTACAGCCAGTGAGCAGCATCCCTCAATAGATTAGTGAGCGTCATCCCTCAATACAGTCAGTGTGCGGCATCCCTCATTTCATTAGTGAGCGGCATCACTCATTACAGCCAGTGTGCAGCATCCCTTATTACAGGCATTGTGCTGTATCCCCATTACAGGGGTCTAAATAAATGAATGGACATCCATTATCATTTAAATGTTTGAGAGTTTTTTTCAGCTTTGATCCGAACACGTTTCACCCATTAATTAGGCTTTCTCTGGGGACACATTGTACTCTCAAGAAATATCCGTGAAGGATCTCGCTGTAAGGAAAATTACAACTGAAAGGAGTTGTATATCCTTATTGTCATTAATAGCTGCAGGTACAGGTTCCAGTGCAACAGCATGCATTACTCAGTACCAAGGGAATCTACATCCCATACGACCTGTTTGGTAGTTGCACTATTTTGGCTGCCAGCTCGCTCCCAACCTATTGGAGTGGCTGCCATGGAGTCCATGGCCATGTGTCATGCCTGACATTCATTCATATGTCCTAATGTTCTTGGGAACAATCATTTTCTTACATTCGTAAGATATTAACATGTTTAAATTAATTCAAGTTAAAACAAAACCTGGGAATTCACGGTCCACGCTGCCTCAGCATTTAATACAGTTTTTCACCTTCCAAGAAATTTATTTTGGGGGGCAGCCCTCTTTTAATTGTGCAGGCCCTGTCTCTCTATAAGTTGGGGCCCATGGTGCCTCTTTGTTAAATACAGTTTAAAAAAAAAAAATGTTTTCAGGGCACTTTCTTACTCTAAGTTGGGATCCACGGTGGCTAATGTTAAATAGTTTAAAAAAGTTGGGGCAGCTCTGTTTTAAGTGTGCAGGCCCTGTCTCTCTCTAAGTTGGGGTCCATTGTGCTTCTTTCTTAAATACAGTTTAATTTATAAATACGCGACTGCGGGCCACGTGACTGCCCGGGTGTTGGTCCGGTTTAAGTGTGCACGCACCGTCTCGCTCTAAGTTGGGGTTTACGGTGCCTCTTTCCCAAATACAGTTTTTAAAAAACAAGGGACAGCAACAGACAGCTCTGTTTTAAGTGTGCATGCACCGTCTCTCTCTAAGTTGGGGTCCACGGTCACCCCCTTTGGGATAACCCTAGGCTTCCGGAACTCGAGTGGAGGACCCACAATTCTGGAGTAGAAGTTGTGTCCACTAGCTGGGTCAACCCTACAAAGAGGGGATATTGGTGTCATTCGATCAGCTCAAAGAGAGATCCCACCTGTCCAACCGGGATTTCTTCCGTTACTTATAAATCAGACACGTCCTGAATGCTCAGTTCTCCAGGGTGGGCCCAAGGGTGTCAGTATTGCGGGTTGAGAATGTGGTTAGACATTCGAACCTGGAAAAACCTGTCTCCACACTATACAAATGTTTGCTAGGTGAATTGGGGTCCCCTAGGGGAGGGATCGAGATGAAATGATCCAGACTAAATGGATTCACCAGGCGTATGTCACCCCGGTCCATCTGCACAGGATGGGCCTACTGGATAGGGACACATGCCCTAGATGTGAGAGAGGTGGCGGCACATGGGTACATATGATCTGTTGCCACCTCCAATGCAAGGTCTTATGCTGTCGCTACCTCCATAGCCCGGTCTCCTGCTGTCACCACCTACAGTGTCAGGTCTTCTCCAGTCGGCGCCTCCAAAGCCAAGTCTCCTGCTGCTACCTCCAATGTCTGCTGTTGCCACCTCCAATGCAAGGTCTCCTGCTGTCGCCACATACTCTGTCGTTCTGCTGTCGCTGCCTCCATAGCTAGGTCTCCTGTTTCTGCCTCAAATGCCAGGTCTTCTGCTGTTGCCACCTCCAATGCAGGGTCTCCTGCTGTCGCCACATACTCTGTCGTTCTGCTGTCGCTGCCTCCATAGCCAGGTCTCCTGTTTCTGCCTCAAATGCCACGTCTTCTGCTGTTGCCACCTCCAATGCAAGGTCTCGTGCTGTCGCCACATACTCTGTCGTTCTGCTGTTGCTACCTCTGCTGCTGGGTCTCCTGCTACCTCTGTTGCTGGGTCTTCTGCTGTTGCTGTTTTTAATGCATGATTTCTGCCGTTGCTGCCTCTAATGCCAGATGTTTTGCCATCTTTGATCCTACTGCTGCCAAAGCCTCTGCCAGGTGCTGCTGCCACCAGAAAACAGGAGAAAACGGAGAGTGCAAAGCAGCATATAGGGCATCCGGTGCACTGAAATCAAAGGCACAGCACAGTACATAGTACTTATGTATTTTCATCAAAAAATGGTGGAAACACACAATGTGAAAAGGCCCTTAGGCCAGCGTTGGTGCCATCTGTGTTGTAGCATGAGTGCTGGGGCTGAACACAGGACCAAAGAAAAATAAGCTGACCCTGCTGTTCACTGGTCATCAGTGGACAGAGTGCCAGGGCAAAGGGTGGATTTAGAGGCCCACCAGGGGCCACTTTGTGCCTGCAATGTTACAGCCTAATGCCACTATTGCCAACCCCTCACCCATATTATACCATGTGCCCTAATGATCTCCTTTATGCTATGGTGCTGCCCCTGCCTCCCAGCAGCGCTCATATTCCCTTTGTAAGGATTGCTTCTTATACTATGCCTCCACAGTGGCCAGTGACAGGGAAGACCACCACGACCCTGGTAAGGCTAACTACAGGAGTGACCCCACTGGAAGGTGGCCCCTTCACAGACCAGGCAATCCTAGTGCCCGAGCTGTACGTGTCTGTCCCAGCAGCCGCACACTGCGGTGACCATGGGATGGCCTATAGTGGTTTCTATGGCAACTGTCTCTCTTGTCAGCACTATAGAGCGGTATAGAGCCACGTCACAGCTCACCTCACGCTCCTGTGTGCTGTGAAGGCGAGCGGGGGGATGCGAAATTAATGGCCTTTAATGACCATTCCCGTTTGTGGAACATACGGCCCCGGTGTGGGCAGGTGCAGAGACACCTGTGGGCGCACGCGCCTGTGAGACTGGCATAGAGAGATGCGGGCAGGTACATAGAAGGGTGACACGGGGAAGGGCAGCCTCGCCCACAGAGAAGCTGGGCGCCCCCCTCCAGCACGGCACAGCGCCCTCCTCCTGCCCGTGCGCCCTCCTCCCTCTTGTCTTGTATTGTGTGTGAGAGCCCTCCCATTACTCTCCATGGAGGAGTGCCGCTTCCCAGCCTCCCCTCGCTCGGTGTGACAGCCTCTCCCCTCCTCCTCTATCACAGGACACACCGAGCGCCCCCACCGCCCGCCCGCCTGGCTGCTGCTGCTGCGTGACAGGACGCTCCTACCGCCGGCTCCGCACCATGGACGCCTGACCAGAGAGAGAAGGTGAGCCGTGCCGCATGCACCCCGCACCTGCTCTATAGGTAACAGGGGTCCCTTTCCCCTGCAGACACCCGGCACCCCCCAGCAGCGCTCAGGAATCAGAGGTGGCAAGGTGCAGACAGGGTGCGGCTGTCACTGAGCCCGCTGCCGCATATGTCTCCCCTCATGCCCGTACCTCCATCCACTGACCTTCCTCCAGACTGATGCCGGGGCGCCCACCATCTGCCTGACACCCCACTGATGCTGGGGTGCCATCTGCCTGACACCCCATTGATGCTGGGGTGCCATCTGCCTGACACCCCACTGATGCTGGGGCGCCCACCATCTGCCTGACACCCCACTGATGCTGGGGTGCCATCTGCCTGACACCCCACTGATGCTGGGGCGCCCACCATCTGCCTGACACCCCACTAATGCTGGGGTGCCATCTGCCTCACACCCCACTGATGCTGGGGCACCATCTGCCTGACACCCCACTAATGCTGGGGTGGCATCTACCTCACACCCCACTGATGCTGGGGTGCCATCTGCCTGACACCCCACTCATGCTGGGGCACCATCTACCTCACACCCCGCTGATGCTGAGGTGCCATCTGCCTGACACCCCACTGATGAGGGGGGCCATCTACCTCACACCCCACTGATGCTGGGGTGCCATCTGCCTCACCCCACTGATGCTAGGGCGCCATCTACCTCACACCCCACTGATGCTGGGGTGCCATCTGCCTGACACCCCACTGATGCTGGGGTGCCATCTGCCTGACACCCCACTGATGCTGGGGCGCCCACCATCTGCCTGACACCCCACTAATGCTGGGGTGCCATCTGCCTCACACCCCACTGATGCTGGGGCACCATCTGCCTGACACCCCACTAATGCTGGGGTGGCATCTACCTCACACCCCACTGATGCTGGGGTGCCATCTGCCTGACACCCCACTCATGCTGGGGCACCATCTACCTCACACCCCGCTGATGCTGAGGTGCCATCTGCCTGACACCCCACTGATGAGGGGGGCCATCTACCTCACACCCCACTGATGCTGGGGTGCCATCTGCCTCACCCCACTGATGCTAGGGCGCCATCTACCTCACACCCCACTGATGCTGGGGTGCCATCTGCCTGACACCCCACTGATGCTGGGGTGCCATCTACCTCACACCCCACTGATGCTGGGGTGCCATCTGCCTGACACCCCACTGATGAGGGGGGCCATCTACCTCACACCCCACTGATGCTGGGGTGCCATCTGCCTCACCCCACTGATGCTAGGGCGCCATCTACCTCACACCCCACTGATGCTGGGGTGCCTTCTGCCTGACACCCCACTGATGCTGGGGCGTCATCTGCCTGACACCCCACTGATGCTGGGGCGCCATCTACCTCACACCCCACTGATGCTGGGGTGCCATCTGCCTGACACCCCCACTGATGCTGGGGGGCCATCTACCTCACACCCCACTGATGCTGGGGTGCCATCTGCCTGACACCCCACTGATGCTGGGGGGCCTTCTACCTCACACCCCATTGATGATGGAGCACCATCTACTTCACACCTCACTGATGCAGGGGTGCCATCTGCCTCACACCCCATTGATGATGGGGCACCCTCTACTTCACACCCCACTGATGCAAGGGAGCATCTACCTCACACACGCCACTGATGCTGGGGCACCATCTGCCTCACACCCCACTAATGCTGGGGTGCCATCTACCTCACACCCCACTAATGCTGGGGCACCATCTGCCTCACACCCCACTAATGCTGGGGCACCATCTGCCTCACACCCCACTAATGCTGGGGCACCATCTGCCTCACACCCCACTAATGCTGGGGCACCATCTGCCTCACACCCCACTAATGCTGGGGCACCATCTGCCTCACACCCCACTGATGCTGCTCCGGAGCTTTGGGGAACTGAGGGGCTGCTGATGCTGCTGAATGGCACTCATCCGAGCAACTGCCATCCCCCGTGCCAAATGTCACCTGTGCCACAATGTACATGTGTCACCGGGAGACCATATACAGCTCTATATACTGTGGGTGTGACCGGGAGACCAGATACAGCTCTATATACATATGTGTGTGACCGGGAGACCAGATACAGCTCTATATACATATGTGTGTGACCGGGAGACCAGATACAGCTCTATATACATATGTGTGTGACAGTGAGACCAGATACAGCTCTATATACTGTGTGTGTGACTGAGAGACCAGATACACCTCTATATACAGTGTGTGTGACCTAGAAACCAGATACAGCTCTATATACATATGTGTGTGACCGTGAGACCAGATACAGCTCTATATACATATGTGTGTGACAGTGAGACCAGATACAGCTCTATATACTGTGTGTGTGACTGAGAGACCAGATACACCTCTATATACAGTGTGTGTGACCTAGAAACCAGATACAGCTCTATATACATATGTGTGTGTCTGTGAGACCAGATACAGCTCTATATACATATGTGTGTGTGACCGTGAGACCAGATACAGCTCTATATACATATGTGTGTGACAGTGAGACTAGACACAGCTCTATATACTGTGTGTGTGACTGAAAGACCAGATACAGCTCTATATACATATGTGTGTGACAGTGAGACTAGACACAGCTCTATATACTGTGTGTGTGTGACTGAAAGACCAGATACAGCTCTATATACTTGTGTGTGACCGAGAGACCAGATATAGCTCTATATACTGTGTGTGCGACCGAGAGACCAGATACAGCTCTATATACTTGTGTGTGACCGAGAGACCAGATATAGCTCCATATACTGTGCGTGCGACCGAGAGACCAGATACAGCTCTATATACTGTGCGTGTGACCGGGAGACCAGATACAGCTCTATATAGTGTGTATGTGACCGGGAGACCAGATACAACTCTATATACTGTGCTTATGACCGGGAGACTAGATACAGCTTTATATACTGTGCATGTGACTGGGAGAACAGATACAGCTCTATATAGTGTGTGTGTGTGTGACCAGAAGACCAGATACAGCTCTATATACTGTGAGAGTGTGACCAGGAGACTATATACAGCTCTATATATTGTGTGTGACCAGGAGACTATGGCCTCGATTCAATAAAGGTAGAAAAAATTCTCATGGTAGTAAACGATTCAATTCATGAGAAAAATACTATTTTGTGATTACTCACCTTTAAAATGGGTATTATAAGTATGTCACACACCCCGCTTCCACTATTCTTGACATATGGGTTATGGTCCAGTAGAGGGCGAACTTTTGCAGAGATGAAAGCAAAAAAGAAGCCCCTCCCGCTCCATAAATACCTGGGACCTCCCACACATTCCCCAGTATATGACAGCAGTAAGGGGACCAGGAAGAACTAATAAAACATTCTTAACAATAAAAGGTTCACCATATAAAGGATCCAGAATACTAAAGGGCGGGATGAAGCGGGGTGTGTGACATACTTATAATACCCATTTTAAAGGTGAGTAATCACAAAATGGTATTATTCCAAGTATGTCGCACACCCCGCTTCCACTATTCTTGACATATGGGACATCCAATAGCAGTGTCCGTCATGGGTGGGATCCAAATACAGCAAAAAATGCACCAATTTAAACCACTGCAGCTTGCAGAACCTTGCGGCCAAAAACAGCATCCGCTGAGGCCCGCAAATCAACCTTATAAAACTTTGAAAAAGTATGAACGGAAGACCAAGTAGCAGCTTTACAAACTTGTTCAACAGAAGCCTGGTGCTGAAAGGCCCAGGAAGCCCCAACAGCACGAGTAGAATGAGCAGTGACCTTAAAAGGAGGAACCCCCCCCCCCCCCCCTTAGCGGAATAGGCCCCAACAATAGGCTCGATTCAGAGAGACCAAAAAAAACTTCAGTTTTAGTGCCGATCTGATTTTTTTTTTAAATGTTTCCGTTCTCGCATGAGTGTACGATCGATTCTATGCATGCATTGCAATCCTTCTGTAAAGTTTCCGTCCGTTCGTACGGCAGATTACGAATACGAGTTTGTCATTTTCCATCGTGACTTTTCCGTTTCATTTTCACATGTTACATCGTAGGCTTTCGTTTTTGCCCTTTTCCCATCGTATCCTCCCACGAATCCTTTACGTTTCCCGTTAGATTCTGTTTCCCTTTTTCAATAAATATTCGTCCGGACGGAAATCCTTACGATCTTGCGCCTGCGCACTACAAACTTAACTCATTAAAGTGCTCGCCTACATATTTGCCACCCTCACTTCTACTACAATGTTTAGCTAAATCACTTAGCACTATTTTCCATCTTCCCTTTTGGACCCTTAAAGCTCACCCAAATCGCTTCTCGTCATGTGAATATTTATCTTTAAATATTTCTGGGCCCATTAGTTTTGTGTTAATGTATTTTGTAAATGAAATGACACTGTAACATTTTTTTTTATTCCATCATAAAATATAAAATTTTTAAAAATTTAGAAAATGGCAAATTTTTACAACTATAAAAAACAAAATACATAGCAATGGCAGGTCACATAACATTATTCTTCATCTGTGGTCCCCAACGAGTTGCGCAGCTCCTGCATCTCGCCCACCAACTGAAGGACCCTGACACTCAGTTGTGCCACTCTGGCACGTGTGGTCCCTGTTAAAAAACGGAAATTAAAATATTGGTATAACCTTGTTGGGGTCATACTGCAGTGCCCCCCCCCCCTGCCCCCGTATGGTCCAAACACCTAAATCTGGACTTCAAAAGCCAGAGGGCCCTCGCCACTACGGCCCGGGTTTTGCATAGTGCCCGATTAGAGAACCCCTGGCCCGCATTCTGCAGGCAAAGAATGGGCATCAGGAGCAAGGGCAGGAGTGGATATCCAGAATTCCCTGAAAGAATTGAAAAATATTAACATAAAATACACATTCTAAGCTACAATATTGTTTAACATGTCATCAAGGGCTAAAAACAGCCATAGGATAATGCATGAGTGATCAACTTTATTCATTGCCATACAGTGAAAATGGATTGATGGAATGTGAGCAAACTTACCCAGGAGACATCCACCAGATAATTCTCCAGACTCAAACTGACTAAATAAGCCGGAGCTCTGCAATATATAAGCATCATTGGACGACCCTGGATGCCCTGCAAGAACACTGAGGAATCGCATAGCTGGACCAAAAACTCCTTGTATGTTGTGTGAGTGGCACATCTTGCGGTTCCTGCAACCAAATATAAAATAATTACACAAAGCAAAGGTAACCGACTAAAACAATAACTCCTACAACAAATTAAGATTCAAGTTCAACAATCCAAATATAATTCACAAAGGACATAAGTCTAAAAAAAATAGCAATTTATATGGATGTGTGGGAAAATAAAGGTTTACATGCTAAGGACAATGCGAATGCCCTGGGCTCTGAGCAGGGCCATAATGCCCGCCAGAACCTTAGTAAACACCCTCGGTGCCGAGGTCAGCCCGAACGGGAGGGCGACAAACTGAAAATGCTGATCTCCCAACACGAACCTGAGAAATCTCTGGTGTGCTGGGAAAATTGGTACATGAAGGTAAGCATCCTTGATGTCTATGGACGAAGGGAACCGATGGCTGAACGCCATGCGGAACTTCTTGGTTCTGATGAACCTGTTGAGAAACTTCAAATCCAGGATGGGTCTTATGGAGCCATCCTTTTTGGGAACCGTGAAGAGGTTGGAATAATAGCCCCGGCCTCTCTCTGAAAGAGGCACCGGGCATATGACCGCCATATCCAGGAGATTCCTTACAGCCAACTGGAGCCCCTGCGCCGCCTGAGGATCCGATGGCACCCGAGACCTTAGGAATCTGGGAGGAGTCCGGGACTCGAACTCCAGTTTGTACCCAGACGAGACCACTTCCAATATCCACTTGTCTGTGACCTCCTGGGCCCAGACCTGGAAGAGGGCGCCTCCTCATTGTTGAGCTGGCTTGGCAGCAGGCTTGGGCCTGGAACCCCAGGTAGAGGCTGTACGGGCACGTCCTCTACCTCTGTTCCAGGAATCACCTCTAAAGCCAGAGTAGGCAAGACCTCTGCCCCCTCTGGCACCGCAAAAGGAAGAATTAAAGGAGCTTGCCCCCGAAAGGAGCGACGCAGCTTCTTACGCTGAGGTAGCTTCCCACCCTTCGCCACAGAATCCAATTTGTCTCCAAACAGCCGCGTTCCCAAAAAGGGCAAAGCTGTAAGTGACTTCTTGGCTGCAATGTCAGCCACCCACTGGCGCAGCCAGACCGATCGGCGCATGGCCACCAACAGGGCCGAAGTTCTACTACACATGGTAATAGTGTCGTCCATAGCTGACAAAATTCATGAACAATTCACACCTCTTAAGGGCTGTGAATTCAACGCTGTCCGACTTAAGCTGGGACCCATTTAACATGTCCCTGATCTCCGACCTGGTAGCCACAGCCACGAGTGCCGATGCACAGACAGGCCGCAAGGCAGAACCCACGCTGGCAAAGGCATGACATGCCATCTGATCAATGCGCTTGTCCTCGCCATCCTTAAGGGTAGTGGCGTCAGGAGTATGTACAACGGAGGTGTTGGACAATCCTAAAATGGGCGCGTCAACCTCGGGAGGGGAAGACCATCGCTTCACCGCATCCAACGGAAAGGGATACTTCCTATCCCATCCCTGAGGAACACCGTGAAGGTGACTCGGCTTCTCCCATTCTCTAACAATCATGCTGTCAAAATGATCCTGATTGGAAACTCCAAGCGGGGCTTAGAGAACCCAAAGAATTCCCCCTTCTTCGGATGGGCCTCCGCTGGTGGGGAAATCCAGAACCTCTAACAGATGGGTCAGGACCCTGGGGGTATCAACAGCATCCCCCAGCGCCTGCCTGGCATCAGAATCAAAGAACTGCAATTCCTCAGTCTCAGATTCCTCAAACAATTCCCCCTCCTCAAGCGGGGAATAATCAGCCCAATCAGGGGAGTCATAATCATCAAAATCAATTACCGACGTAGCCGGTGACAGATGCCCTTTCTTAGCAGTGGCCTTTCTACCCACTGAGCTAGAAATAATTTTCTCGAGGTTGGCTAGCCTGGCACATACATCTGAGTGCGACTCTCCACTAATGACAGTGTCACTTGGGGTACGGATGATGCAGGGTGGGGTAGGAGAGGCGGGCGGCACTGATCCAGACGCCTGGGGCCCCGACTGCCACGTTATGGCCTGTTGTGCACATGGTATGCAAATAAGTACATTCTCCCCCGTAAGGGATACCCCACAACCCACACATAGCCGGGATTGTCCCAAGGGGAGCCCGAGCCCGGTATCCTATGGAGCCTCCATATGGTGATTTTTTGGTAGTCGCAATGACCCGAGGGAATTACGCTGGTAAGCAACCCGGGATGCCCCTTAAAGAAGCAGTTTCACGAATTTTTCTTGGTGACTTATATTTAAATGGTACTTTGAATGTAGGTAAGTGTTGGAGTAAGAACTACAAATGTAGAAAAAAATGATGTCTGTGTTGTGCAGCTGGAGACTAATAGCTCATGTTTATGTCTGCTGAGTGTCGGGGCTCGACACTCTGGCCTATTCCACGCTGAGGAGAGGGGGAAACAATGTAACAAAGTATCAGCTGTTCAGTGCTGGTAGCCGTCCAGCATAAGATAACAACATTGCCTGGCCAGAACTCATATATCTAAAACAGAGAGAAAAGCTCTAGAAGTCATTTAGCTGATTGGTAAATTCAATGTCAGTTTGAACCAGAGAGTCACTGGTTCAAATCTCAGACTTGCCAGTTTTTCTTTTTTTTTTTGGGGGGGGGGGGGTTATTTTATTTCAGAATTGGATTTTTGGGTTTACATCCTGTTTTTTTTGCTCTAAACATTTTTTATTTTGACACTTTTCCCTTCATGTTGGCTCTGCTGCAGAATCTTTCAGTTTACCATTTTCTCTCTCTTTTCTCAACACATTTTTCCATATGATCTTTCTTTCAGCTTTGTCTGTTTTGAGCAAAGCCCAACCCAGGATTTTCACTATCTGGAGTTTTGTTTTGTGCCCCTAGGGGCATCCTGACTTGGGATGCCCTGATATGTGAAATCCTCAAGTTCGCCTGTGAAAACGTACCTTTCCCTGTCCCACAGCGCATGCACAGGTCTAAATGACTATCTGCGTGAGCGCGCCAGAAAAATGGGGGAATCTGTGGTTATCCAGGGGTCGTTTCACACAGTGGGGCATCCCGATTTAGAATGCCCAAGGGGGAAGGTCAATGGCCGGGTCTTATAGACTTCAGGGTCGGCCACTCAGGGTTTTGTTCCACTTTAATACCTTTAGATTTTCCTGCACAGTTATTCAAAGAAGAATTTCAGTCATTTTCAGTCAGTTTAGTTTATTTTGTATAGATTTTACACATTTGAGTCACCTGGTCTCATAACAAAAGCAGCACCTCACACACACACAACCGTTACCACTGATTACAGTGTCAGCCTTTGAGGTAAAGTGTTGCTAGGAGACCAGTGGGCTAAATGAAGCAGCTCACTAAATACAACCCAGCAGATCCCCCTATTCAACAAATGGACTGAGCCATTGTCATTATACAATTTAAAAGAAAGGCATATATTTTTTCCTTTTTCTATCGCCACATTATTTATACACATGTTGTGTGGCTATTTAATTATTTATCTTTTTTAATGCAAATTTCGCGATACTGCTCCTTTAAGTCCCAAGTAGGAGGATTTATAATTGCCCCAAATTTCTGAAAGACCCTAGGACCGGGAGAACCCCCTTTTAAGCAAGGCACAGGGAGTCCTCCTGAAAGACACAAAGGAGTGGCCATAAGCACATGCACACACACCTATATATATATATACATACATATATGTTATATATACCATCATAAATCAAGGAAAAAGTGACAAAGGACTGCGCTGTCCCCTGACAGGATGGGGCACATGGCTAAGTCAGGTACATAAAAAGGGGGGAGCCCGGGAGGGCACTCACGTGCTTTGTACAATGGCTGCCACCGCTCTCAGCTCCCGGCCCTGCCCCCTTAACACTGCAGTCTCCCCTCAGCAGAAGCAAAAAAATGTCGACCAGCCATTAATGTGAAGCACCAAGCACGCATACACACACACATTCACACTTGAAAGAAACGTCCGCCCCCCCCCCCCAATAGAGGGTTAACAGAGGGACTCGGAAGGGGGATAATCCCGTACCAAGTATGGTGTAAGGGATATATATATATATATATATATATATAAAATTAGGGACAGGGCATCCCAAACCAGGATCACCAACCCGGATTCCTCCTACCCCTTTATATGGGGTCTCACGAGGGAGCATGACTCCCTAAACACCTATTAAGGTGATTCCTACCCTCGCCCGGACCTGCAGCCAAGGCTGGGAGGCTAATATTGGGCTTAATGTATAAAGGTCCGGGCAGAAATAGGGCAAAAGATGGCCGGGCGTAAGCCCGGCTTACCTGCAAGGAAGAGAAGCAGACATCTTCTGACTTGCTCGCCGTCCTGCAGAGAAGGAACTGGGAATGTGTGGGAGGTCCCAGGTATTTATGGACCGGGAGGGGCTTCTTTTTTGCTTTCATCTCTGCAGAAGTTCGCCCTCTACTGGACCATAACCCATATGTCAAGAATAGTGGAAGCGGGGTGTGTGACATACTTGGAATAAAGCCTGAGAATGTCACTGTTACTGAATCACTACAAAAAAAGACAATGGAAGTCAATGGCAGCTTTTACTACAGTGTAGAAAGAAGTAAACAGTTCTCTACTTTTCGTAGGAGTAAAAATGTGCCATTGACTTTCATTGTTTTCTTAGCTGGTGATTCAACAACAGTGAAATTCTCAGTCTTTTTTCTCTTGAATTGAATCTTTTACTACCATGAGAATTTTTTTCTACCTTTATTGAATCGAGGCCTATATACATCTCTATATACAGTGTCTGACTGGAAGACCATATGCCGCTCTATATACTGTGTGTGACCGGGAGACTTGATACAGCTCTATACAATGGTGGACTGGGGCCAGAATTCAACCTGAGATTCTACTGGCCCCTGGCCAGCCCATTACCGTCTTGTGACATTCCCCCCCGAGCCCCCAAATGCTGGTCAATGAGTGTGTTACATGGCTGAGGCTTTACAAGGGTAGATTATGGGTAGGGGTGGGTATGGCCACTCTTAAAGTGGACCAAAACCCAGGATTTTGACTAACCTGGGTTTTGGTCTTTACCCCTCGTGCACCACGATCGGGGTTGCCCTGCCCTGTTAAAACCTCCAGGTCTCCAGATCTCACTTCCCCTTCCCCGGCCATTCACAAATGCCTGGCGCGGGCACGCGTCCTGCTAAAGGGATAGCGGGGATGCGGCAGCTGCTCGCACATGTGCCGTTGGACTGGGAACAAAGGTGAGTTTTCAGGCGACCTGGGGGGTTTCACACAGCGGGGCACCCCCAATCAGGGGGAACGAGTATGCCTGCCCTGGAGTCTCATAGACTCCAGAGTGGGTTTTGTTCCACTTTAAAGTGGAACAAAACCTATGAATTTGACTTTAACGAGTATTGTTCTAGTCTCACAGAGTATTTCGAATTGCTGTGTAAAACCCCCCAGAACGCCGCATTTCACTCAACTCTTCCTGGTTTTAATGCTTCATGTGCGGAATATCATCCAATGAAAGCTGTCTGCCATGACTATGTCATTCTCAAACAGCTCTCATTGTTGTGAATGGGGAGCACATGCTGTGTGCTCCTGCCCCAGCCCATCTGCATGGCTGTGATGGGAGCATGTGCATGCCACCGGGGATGCAGAGGATGTGGCAGCGCGCACTCCTCATTCACAGCAATGCTGAACAACGTAGTCACAGAAGACGGCTCTTATTGGATGAGATGCGCCATTGGAGCAGGGAAAGGTGAGTGTTTACCGATGCCCCAGGGTGTTTCACGCAGCAAGAGAAGACCAGCGGCCTGTGGGTTTTGTTCAGTTATTAAATTTATGGTAGTGAAGCATTAGTACGTTGGGACAGATATTGTGTGTGAGTCCCCCACAAGCATGCTATACGGACAAAATATGGGCTGGGATTTGTTGGCTATGCTTGACTATAGGGGTTCAATAAGGTCTGGTACAAGGGGGTGAGGGGAGAGTAGGGAGGCTTGGACTAAATGGAAGTGTCAGAAGCAGCAGCCCTCCTAAATTCACCAGTGTCTCCCTCCCTGTGTGTCACTAGGATACTTGATACAGCTCTGTATACTGTGGGTGACCAGGAGACTATATGCAGCTCTAAATACTGTGTGTGGAGACAGTATTATTATTCTTGTTTATTTATAAACCGGTATTCTGTGGTACTGTACAAGGTGAAACAGCTCTATATACTGTGTGAGACTATATGCAGTTCTATCTACTGTGTGTGACCAGGATAGTATACATCTCAGCATACTGTATATGAGTGGGAGACCATATACAGCTCTATATACTGTGTGTGACCACGAGAGTATACATCTCTACATACTGTATATGAGTGGGAGACTACATACAGCTCTATATACTGTGTGTGACCACGAGAGTATACAGCTCTAAATACATATGTGTGTCTGGGTGTCCTGGAGAGTATACAGCTCTATATACTGTGTGTGACCTGGGGGGGGGGTATATACAGCCCTATATACTGGGTGTGTGACCAGGAGTTATACACCTCTACATACACATGTGTGGCTAAGAGAGTATACACCTCTATATATATGTGTGTGTGACCGGGGGAAGGAGTATAAATCTCTCTATACATGTGTGTGTGACCAAGATACTATACAGCTCTATATACAATATAGTGTGTCTAGAAACGTATACTTTTCTGTGTGTGTGTGTGTGTGTGTGTGTGTGTGTGTGTGTGTGTGTGTGTGTGACTGAGAGAGTAAAAAAGCTTTATTTACATAGGTGTGCGTAACCTGGAGAGTGTACATACATCTCTATATACATATATGAGTGTGACTGGGAGAGTATACAGCTCTATATACATATTTGTGTCAACAGAGTATATATATATATATATATATATATATATATATATATATATATAGATAGAGAGAGAGAGAGAGAGAGAGAGAGAGAGAAAGAGATGACTGGGAGAGTATACATCTCTATATACATATCTGTATGTGTGACGCGGAGAACATATACATATTGTATATACTGTATGTGTGACTTAAGAGTATACAGCGCTATATACGGTATGTATGCATGTTTCACTGGGAGATTATACATGTGTGTGTGACCAGGATACCAGCTCTATATACTATATGTGTATGTGTGTGGGAGAGTATACATCTCTATATTCCTTGTGTGTTTGACTGGTATAGTATACAGCTTTATATACATATGGGTATGTGACACAGTGTACATATGTGTGTGACCAGGAGAGTATAGCTGTATATGTGTTTAAGGGGGTAAACCTCTATATATACAAATATGTGTGTGTGACCAAGGGAGTATAAATACTATAAATACATATGTGCATGCATGCATGTGTGACTGAGGGAATATTTAGGGCTATATATACATATGTGTGTGTGTGTGTGACCGGGAGAGTATCCAGTTCTATATGCATATGTGTATGGCTGAGAGAGTATACTGCTCTATACATATGTGTGTGTACAGCTCTATGTTAGTGCCTGAGAGAATAGATATATCATGTGTGAGATGGATACATGCAATATACATATGTTTATGTCTATAGGGGTGAGACAGCAGCAGCCGGGGGATTACGGAGCTTTGGTGTGGCTCTAGTCGCCTCTAATGGCTGAGAGGCGGTGGCAGGGCTTTGCAGCACGGAGCAGCGGTGTGGCGTCTGACTGAGCATGATACAAGGGGGAATGTGTATTACATAATGGCACACACAAGCACTGAGGGCTGCCTGCCATAATACTACACCAGACATACATTCCCACTTCAGGGGGAACTACTGCACCAAGGCTCATGGTGGCTCCAGCCCCTTATTTATCTGATTTCTGTTCACATGACTTCACAGAGAGAAAGAAAGCACCATTTAGCTGCGTTAGTGTTTGGAAGGATATTTTTCACCTTGTGCCCCAGGGTCTGAATGTGACAGGAAAAGGTTTACTGTATAAGCAAGATTAATGTCTGCACTAGGGCCCAGACACCCTTAGTTATGCTTCTGTTCAGTGCCCTTACCATCCTATATGTCCACAGCACATTGTGTGTTTCAAGTTCAGAGCACCTGCAGGACAATCAAGTCATAAAAGTGCAATGGTACACAAATACCAGGCTGAATGGTTCAGGCAAGGGAATGGGTCTGTACTTTCAAAAGGGCCCAAAGCCTTCAGCAAACCTAATGACAAAAAATACAACTCTGTGAAGTACTCACCTGTAGAGTTGGTATTATACGTATACAGCACGTCCTGCTCCCGAATAGTCATAACATGTGAGTAGTCCTCCGCCTCAGGCGCCGTGCACTGCAGACATGTAGAAAACAAGCTCCTCCCGGCCCTACATATACCGAGGGACCTCCCACAAATCCCCAACATTGAAAAGCAGTGAGAAGAGAAGCCAGGAGGAACCAACCACCCAGAATAACTGGTAACAATATCTTAATGATAACAATCACCATACAGGGGATCCAGAATTAGTGAAACCAGGGTGGGGTGGAGCAGGACGTGCTGTATGCGTATAATATCAACTCTACAGGTGAGTACTTCACAGAGTTGTATTATTCTAAGCATACAGCACGTCCTGCTCCCGAATAGTCATAACATGTGGGACATCCAATAGCAGTGTCCATAAGCAGGGTGGGATCCCCAGAAAAGGCAAGGCACAGCGGACAGTAAAGGCCCTGTCACCTGCAGAACTTGCAACAGGCATGACATGAGCAGAGGCTCTAACGTCAGTCTCATAACAGAACCATGAAGGTATGAACAGAGACAGGCCATAAGTCAAGTAATTGAACTAACAGAGAAAAACCCCTGGTGCTGAAGGGCCAGTGATACCCAAGCACCCATGATAACGGAGTAAACAGTAAAGGGGAAGAATCACTCCCCTGAAGGAACATAGGTCAGTGTAGTGACCCAACCAGCTCACAGGCAAGGAAGCCTTGTGGCAACTCTTGTAACACCCCCAAAGGTAACAAAAACAGGTCACCCAACCAAGGCGGGAATACAGACTCTTAATTATCAGGAAGCCAAGGCTTCCTCAGGATCAGGGAGCATCCAGAAGGATCGATCCAAAGGCGCAATGGCGCTGTAATAGATATCATGCGCACACCTAAGGAGGCGCCTGTAGACTCCAAGAACAACGGTCCCCCTAAAGGCCAAAAAGGCCGGCATGGGGAGAAGTGCAAAAACCTGTAGAGGGATGAAGGCCCTCATATTAGTATTATTAATAATCAGCCCATGGCTATACTAAGGGGCTGAATCAAGGGTCCAACAGACCACCTGGACCGGAGGCCCAGCATAAAAGGAACACCCCCAGGCATGGGGTACCTGTAGCCGTATATATCTGTACATGTATATATATATATGTATACGTCGAGTCAGGGTAATCACCCAGATCCATCTTTCCAGGCACATGTCTGACGTAGTCAGGAGGCCCCAGAGAAGCGGGCTGGACTACAGGGCAGCTGAGACAGCATCCAGGCAGGGTCCCCAGGAAGTCCGCAGGGTAAAGGGATGAAAATTGAACCCCACAGGGACTTATGGAACTACTGGGGAGGTGCAGCAAAGCAATCCACAAGATAATTCCCTACAAGGGTGACAGAACCAGACTCCTGCAGGAAGGCCAAGACAGACCTACACCTTCAGAGTCCCCAGACGGGGAGCCAACCCCAACTTACGCTGTAATGACTTTAAAAGCCCTGGGAACCGAGAACGTCTACCAGGGAAGAGACTAAGGCCCATGCCAATCTGTATGGGATACCACCAAGCCGTTATAGCCGGAGTAAGGGGAAGCTGGGGAGCTAGCTCCAAACCCCCTCTCACACTAAGTCACCCAGAAGATGAGGCCCGTCCCCAAGGGGCGAATGAATCAGCAGTCAATCCCCAGACGGGATACCTTATATTGGAAATAGGGGGAGACCTGATAAGGGCAGAACCGCACCCTAACAGAGATATCACAATTCAGCAGCCTTCAGCATAGGCGTCTGTGAACCATTACTCCCAGGGCCGTCTAGGCCATAACCTGCCGCTAAGGGCATCCATTGAAGCGAATACCGCTGAGAAGCAGGGGGAGTAGACCCCCGCCCAAGACAGGAACAGGGACCCTCCAGAAGTAGCAACCTGTCACAATCTTTAGACCAGCATTAACAACAGACCATTGTCATTCAACAGACCAGAGTCACCAGAGTCCCTCATAAACCGAGCGATCCTGATGGAGGAGAAGGCCTGCCGTATAGAGCCATCGGGGCCCACCTGCCTGCCCAGCAGGTAAGATGGACCCTCTAAGGGGCCAAACCTAGAACCACGGGGTTTGTGGAAGGGATTTTCCTTTGCCCTGCCAAACCTGCGAGACTTGGTACCCCGGTTGACCATACACTAGGAGATACTGGTAAGGAAGGGGAGTGCCCCCCCCTGACGGGGGCCTTGCATACGGGGAGCTCCAGAGGACCCACCATACCAAGAAGGCATGAGCACAGACCAAGCACCGGGGTGCTGGAACCTATGTAGGTTTAGTAACCTACTGCACCGAAGAGCCTGAGGGCTCGGTATAATAAATGACATCATCTTGATGTGCCACAAACTGGCCCACCAGCTGCCATCCCACCTGGTGAAGGCAAGGCGCCAGTAAAGGGGGGCAGAGCCCCCGTAAGCAGGGGTCCCCTAATGCCAGAAAAGAAGGCTGCAAGCCTGAACCGATTTCCCAGGAACGGGGGATAGTGGATAAGTGACCGTGAGGGGATGAGGTGGTTGAGCAGCCATCCAGTAGCTTCCAGGGGACACTGTCGGCCAACCGACCAGCTTTGTCTGATGCAGAGGCTAGGGAGTAAGGAAGACGACCCGGTAGGTCCCAACGCAGAAGCCCCATCTCAGGCGTGTCCCCAGTCACGCCAGGCTAGTAGCCTGGGCACGAACGAGAGGCCCCAATAGTGCCTTAACCCGCAGGGTTGATCCTGCGACACTAACTAGAAATTGGCGTCCAGCAGACCCCAGGGAGACTTAAGAAGATCTAGAGCTTCGCAAGAGGCCGAAAGCCCCCCCCCCCCCCCCCTGCGCAGGGGGCCCGTGACCTGACAGAGTTGTCATTGTCAGGACTACCTGTGAAGGTAGAATTGCTAAGCCTGCCATAGGCCCATGGGGTCCAGAATACCTCATACTGATGAGGGGGGGGAGATAGAAAAAATATAGAGGCCATAGCCCCATAGCGTTAAGGCAATTAACAAGTGCGCCCAACACTGCAGGCCCAGTCCGGCCTGCGCCAGTTTCAGAAGGGAAGGCAGGGACTAAAAACACCCTGCCAAAAAACTGAGGGGGGACCGCCCAGCAAGAACCCATCCTGAGCCCAGGTGGGTTACATCCCAGAACCACCAGAAGGAGAAGGCATATTCCTGGATGTGAGACAGCTGTGCAGTCATCCCCTCGCCCAGACGGGCGAGGGCGCCCCTTCACGCTTGCGAGGTTTTGGCAGATTTGGACTTAGTCCTGCCAGAAGGTCCAGGGTGCTGCCTGCCCGCGCCATGTTGGAAATCCACGCCGAACAGCTGGAAGCACACCTCAGATTCACGTTTGACACTAACGTAGGGAGGTGGAGGGGTGACGCTGCCTCGTGGAGGCCGGAGCGGCTTTCTGCGGACGGGTGCTATAGCCTTTTTGCCAAAAAGGTCTAAGCGGGCCCCGAATAACCGCCGTCCTCTGAATGGAAGGCAAGTGAGAGCCTTTTTTGTAGCTCCATCAGCGCCCCACTGTCGCAGCCAGACCAGGCGGCGAATGGCTACCGCAAGTGCTGAGTTCCTAGCACACATCTTAATGGTGTCATCCAGTGCCGATAGAATAAACTTCACAAAGGCTTCGCAGGCTGATAGGGCACTAAACACCCCCCAAGGGAGGTCCTCAGGGCGGTGATCCAGTATCTTTCTGACAAGAGTCCTGGCGGCCACCGTCGTGATGGCCGCGGCACAAACCGGGCGCAGGGCCGTCCCGGCACACGAGAAGGCGTGTGAGGCCAGTCTGTCAATGCGCCGGTCCTCAGCATCCCGAAGGGTAAAAGGGAGCAGTCATAAAAGGGGGGTTTGTGACCCCTATAACCATGCTCTGTTTGAGAAACCCTAGAAACCATACCACCCCGGAGGGCACTTAAATGACCGAGGGAGGAGACGAGCCACACCACGCGCGCGCGAAGATGGAGAAAATGGCGGCAGCGAACCTCGAGGGGAGGGCCAGGCCAGGCTGTGACGCGAGACGCGTCATGCCGAGTCTCTGCCTCCCCCAAAGAGCGCGAAGCTCCAACCGATGGCAAGTACAGCCGCGGAGAATCTAATGCTGACACGCTGGAAAGAATCTGCCGAGGCAGACTGATAGTAAGAGAGACAGCTCGCACTGTACGGCGAGGCGTGACACTGACCCTCTGATTAAAGGAACAAGGTCTAATTGGCGAATGGGCACTAGGGGCTGCCACACACACACACACACCCCCCCTTTCTTTTTTCCCCCCGAGTTACAGGAGGGAGCGAGGGGACAAGCTGACGGTGTCCATGGACTGATTCTGTGAGGGGCATGGGCAAGATTGCGAGAGGGGCATCCTCTAGAGGCTCACCATCACCTACCCTATGGAGGGGGATTGCGGTGGAGCACAGCTCCATTCAGCACACCAGGTGCTACCTACCTTCACCCGACCCGCGCAGCCTAGGCTGGGAGGCATTATTCTTCTGAAGAGGATGGGTGGAAATAGTCCCACAGGACCTTGGGCCGTCGGGCCCGCTCGCCTGCGAGAGCGTGATACTTCATGTCTTCGCAGTTCCAGCACTGCAGAGAAATCTGGGGATTTGTGGGAGGTCCCTCGGTATATGTAGGGCCGGGAGGAGCTTGTTTTCTACATGTCTGCAGTGCACGGCGCCTGAGGCGGAGGACTACCCACATGTTATGACTATTCGGGAGCAGGACGTGCTGTATGCTTAGAATATTATTTAAGTCTTTTTTACAATCACCCCAGGGGCATACTGAATTGGTATGACCCACCTATCCCTAGGAAGCACAAGATCAGGCACAGGGCTTTGTATGATGGTGAACAGCAAATAGATGGGCAGGGCAGTAGTGCAAACGTCCTATTGGAGGAGGTAGCATGGCACCATGTGGGGTGGTAAACTGGCAGCCAGTGGGGATACAATGCAGAAGTACGGGAGTTCCTCTGGTATCAGGAATGATGCTAGGGGCCAGTGGACCAGAAGTCATTTTTACAGCCGGACTGCTTTAAAGTGGACTAAAATCTGTATCTGCCCTGAAGTCCAAAAACATCTGGAACTGTCTGATTCCCTATGCCTGGGATATCCTAGTGTGGGATGCCCCACTGTGTGAAACCTCCCTGGATCAGTGGTATACTTACCTCACAAGAAATCACATGATGCATGCATGCTGCCAGTTGCTCCCCGCTCTCTATGCTGGGCTCTTTGTGCAAAAAGAGTTCTATTCCCTGCATTTATATTTACAGAATAATGGTTGGCGCCCCCCGATCAAAGTGCCCTGTGCGATGGCACACCTCGCATACTCCAAAGGCCGGCCCTGCTAATAGTGGAATGAGGCAACCCTGTCCACAGTGTACCATGGAGTGTGCCAGGCATTACCTTGGTGTGCTTCCTGTGATATCTCACCTGCTGCCATGATTTCAGGGAATCCAGGTGCTCTCTACTTACTGCAGCCTGCTGCTAATCAGCCTCTGTTCTGTTTCTTGGGGTGGGTATTTTTGAAGGGACCCAAAGCCAAAAATGGCTCACAGTGCCATCCCCCCACCCCATATGGGATGTCTTTTAAGTAACAGTCTAAGCAATGGCAATAATAAGGCAGAGAGGAGTTCATCTGAAGCCTGTACAATGAGCCTTTCCTCTATTTCCTACACACTGTGCTGTAGATGCTGTAGCAGCTCTCCAAACTTTGCCCCTCCAACCCTTCCCATATTCCAAGTATGTCACACACCCCGCTTCCACTATTCATGACATATGGGTTATGGTCCAGTAGAGGACAAACTTCTGCAGAGATGAAAGCAAAAAAGAAGCCCCTCCCGGTCCATAAATACCTGGTACCTCCCACTCATTCCTCAGTTCCTTCTCTGCAGGAAGATGTCTGTGTCTCTTCCTTGCAGGTAAGTCTCCCAGCCTTGACTGCAGGTCCGGGTGAGGGTAGACAACACCTTAATAAGTGTTCAGGGAGCTATGCTTCCCCGTGAGACCTCATATAAAGGAGGTAGGCGGTATCCGGGTTGGTGATCCCGGTTTGGGATGCCCTGTCCCTTACTATCCCTTTCACCCCTGGTGCGGGATTCCCCTCCTTCCGGGTCCCCCTGTTACCCTCCAGCGGGGGGGGGGGGTGTTTTTCCTTCAATCCTTTTCTCTCTTTTACTCTCACTGTGTGTGCCTTTATTTCTTTTTTTGTGCCTTCACCTGAGGGCGCGCTGAAACACACTGGAGAGCTTCTCCCCCTCAGGCCGTGGTGTGGAGGGGGTGGGGCCGGGCGCTTGCGCGTTGCCGCGGCCCGCCCCCCCTGCTGTTGGCGCTCGATGCGGAACCAACCTCCTGCTGGGAACCGCGTTCCTGGCAGTGGAGGAAGGGGGCGGGGCCAGATGCAGCGCACGATCCGCGCTGGCCCACCCCTTCTTCTCCCTCTCTCTCTCTCTCTCTCTCTGGATTGCAGCCTGGCTGGACGCCATTACTGCGACGTGAGTGCCCTATTGGGCCCCCTTTATTCATCTAACCTTTGCAAGTGCTTCAAAGACGGGGGCAGCGCTGGTCATTATGTCTTATATGCTAATGCTTAGGTGTTCTATTGTGAGTGTGTGTGTGCTAGTACTTATGGGCCCATCTCTCTTGTGTTTTTCAGGAGGACTCCCTGTGCCTTGCTAAAAAAGGGGGCTCTCCCGGTCCTAGGGTCCCTAGCAGTAATTTGGGCACTTATAAATCCTCCCATTTGGGACTTAAAGGGGCATCCCGGGTTGCTTACCAGCGTAATTCCCTCTGGTCATTGCGACTACCTTAAAATCACCATATGGAGGCTATACAGGATACCGTGCTTGGGCTCCCTTTGGGACAATCCCGGCCATGTGTGGGTTGCGGGGTATCCCTTACGGGGGAGAATGTACTAATTTGCATACCATGTGCGCAACAGGCCATAACGCGGCAGTCGGGATCCCAGGCGTCTGGGTCAGTGCCGTCCGTCTCATCTCTCCGTCTCATCTCTACGCCACCTCGCATTATCCGTACCCCGAGTGACACTGTCATTAGTGGGGAGTCGCACTCGGATGTATGTGCTAGGCTGGCCAACCTCAAGAAAATTGTTTCTAGCTCAGTGGGCAGAAAGGCCCCTGCTAAGAAAAGGCATCTGTCACCGGCTACGCCAGTAATTGATTTTGACGATTATGACTCCCATGACTGGGCTGATTATTCCCCGCTTGAGGAGGGGGAATTGTTTGAGGAGTCTGAGACTGAGGAACTGCAGTTCCTTGATTCTGATGCAGGGCAGGCGCTGGGGGATGCTGTGGATACTCCCAAGGTCCTGGCCCATCTCTTAGAGGTTCTGGATATTTCCCCACCAGCGGAGGCCCCTCCGAAGAAGGGGCAATTTTTTGGGTTCTCTAAGCCCCGCTTGGAGTTCCCAAATCAGGATCATTTTGACAGCATGATTCTTAGAGAATGGGAGAAGCCGACTCGGCATCACGGCGTTCCTCAAGGATGAGATAGGAAGTATCCTTTTCCGGTTGATGCGGTGAAGCACTGGTCTTCCCCTCCCGAGGTTGATGCGCCCATATTAGGATTGTCCAACACCTCCATTGTGTATACTCCTGACGCCACTACCCTTAAGGATGGCGAGGACAAGCGCATTGACCAGATGGCATGTCATGCCTTTGCCAGTGTGGGTTCAGCCTTGCGGCCTGTTTGTGCATCTGCACTCGTGGCTGTTGCTCCCAGGTCTGAGATTAGGGACTTGTTAAATGGGTCCCAGCTCAACCCAGCCAGCGTTGAATTCACAGCCCTTAAGAGGTGTGAATTGTTCATGAATTTTATTTTGTCTGCTATGGACGACACTATTACCATGTGTAGTAGAACTTCGGCTCTGCTGGTGGCCATGCGCCGATCGGTCTGGTTACGCCAGTGGGTGGCTGACATTGCGGCCAAGAAATCACTTACAGCTCTGCCCTTCCTGGGTACGCGGCTGTTTGGAGACAAATTGGATTCTGTGGCGAAAGGTGGAAGGCTACCTCAGCGTAAGAAGCAGCGTCGCTCCTTTCGGGGGGCAAGCTCCTTCAACCCTTCCTTTTGCGGTGCCAGAGCGGGCAGAGGTCTTGCCTACTCTAGCTTCAGAGGTGATTCCTGGAATAGAGGCAGAGGACGTGCCCGTCCAGTCTCTACCTGGGGTTCCAAGCCCAAGCCCGCTGCCAAGCCAGCTCAGCAATGAGGAGGTGCCCTCACCCTTACGGGTGGGGGGATGGCTGCGGCTCTTCTTCCAGGTCTGGGCCCGGGAGGTCACAGACAAGTGGACTTTGGAAGTGGTATCATCCGGGTACAAACTGGAGTTCGAGTACCGGCCTCCTCCCAGATTTCTAAGGTCTCGGGTGCCCTCGGATCCCCGGGCTGCGCAGGGGCTCCTGTTGGCTGTGAAGAATCTCCTGGACATGGAGGTCATATGCCCAGTGCCTTTCTCAGACAGGGGTCGGGGCTACTATTCCAACTTCTTCACGGTTCCCAAAAAGGATGGTTCCATAAGGCCCATTCTGGATTTAAAGCTTCTCAACAGGTTTATCAGAACCAAGAAGTTCCGCATGGAGACTCTGCGCTCTGCCATCAGTTCCCTTCGTCAAGGGAACTTCATGACGTCCATAGACATCAAGGATGCTTATCTCCATGTACCGATCTTCCCAGCACACCAGAGATTTCTCAGGTTTGTGGTGGGAGATCAGCATTTTCAGTTTGTGGCACTTGGGCTTCCCTCGGCACCGAGGGTGTTTACCAAGGTTCTGACTGGCATAATGGCCCTGCTCAGAGCCCAGGGCATTCGCATTGTGCCGTATCTAGAGGACCTGCTCATTACAGCTTCTTCCCTATGCCAGGTGGAGCTGGACACCAGGATGGTGGTGATGGACCGGGAGGGGCTTCTTTTTTGCTTTCATCTCTGCAGAAGTTTGCCCTATACTGGACCATAACCCATATGTCATGAATAGTGGAAGCGGGGTGTGTGACATACTTAGAATACTCATTTTAAAGGTGAGTGATAACAAAATGGTATTTTTTCCATGACCACACTCCAAATGTGAGCACTCCTAACGTGAGCAAACCCAAGTGCAACCACTGTGGTTTGCCAGGCTTTGGGAGTGTTGATGGACAGGGGTGGCCTTATGACCACATTTGTGTATGGTCATGGCAGAATAGAATTGAAGGCAGGGGCTGTGTGCTGGACGAAATGGAACAGGCTTCAGATGAGCTCCTTTCTGCCTTATAATTGCCATTGCTTAGACTCTCTGTAAATGTCCCAGAAGTTGCCATAATACTCTGTCTTCCACACTGGCAGCTGTAACAGCTTGTGCTGCTTGTAACCTCCATGGCCCAATAAGGTTTGTCAGGAAGGGGTGCACGTGCTGTGCATGGTGCCAGGCGTTGTACCTGGCATGCCTTATTAGTTGTCGTGTGGAGTGATGGAGCAGGGCAGGATCATGGAGGGGGTACATTCTCAGATCTCAGCCACTTCTATGGGTCATATACTAGAAAGTGGGAAATGCAGTGGACCCAAGGGCCTCTGCATTTTAACTGGATAGAGGTCTACTTTAAAGGCTCATGGTGACTAGGAGGGGCTTCTGTATTTTGGAACGTTATCAGGCTTTGCTTTGATGCTTATTTGAGAGATACTGTAAGATGAACAGAATTCTCTATAATAGGGGTTCCAACAGGTGGTACTAGTACGACTGGTGGTACTAAAGATCCTATCAGGTGGAACCCGATAAGGCTACAGACTGACCTGTGACCCAATCTAATCTGCTGCCATCCATACTTTACTCAAGCATTGTTTGCACAATAAAAGATGCCCTATTGTGTGTGAATGCTCACACTCAGGTAAACATTGATATAAAATGTAAAGTGGTACTTTACATGGAACAAAAAGTTGGGAACCCCTGCTCTATAATATTTTGGTCAATATAGCAATTTGGTCCTGGGGGAGGGGTGGGGGGCCACTGTGCCATGTCATCACCAGAGACAACTTAGGTGACAGTTACTGGTAACTGCAGGAGCACGTGAGAAGCACCTGACTGACTAACACCCACTAGAAGGCTTGCTTGTTTTAGGATTAACAGTTCATCTAGGAACAGTTCAGTGAGGATGGAGACTCTGCCATTTTCTCTTTTATTGTGGAAAGATTAGTGTGTGTGGACACGACTCATTTCATTTCCATTATATCTTGTCACATAAGTGTTTATAAGCCCAAGTGAAATACGTTACACATAGATGCACAGTGTAAACAAAGCTGGTGAAAGTTGGTGTCCTGAAAGAATTCTTAAGAAAAAAAGTGAATGAATACCACTACCACACCCTGTTTTTGTTAAAGGGCCACGCCAGCCCCTTTGTGAAAAAAACATACCCCCTGCCCTGCCCCCTCCTATTAGTGATCCTGCACATGTAATAAAAGAAAAAAAAAGATACTCACCTTCACCCCAAATCCAGTCGGCGAAGTCTGTGGTGCCGCAGCACCAAATGCCCGCCGCCATCTTCATGAAGTCTTGGTTGGCCACTGGGAGCCGGTGCTGTCCACATCGTGTGTGCTCCTGCATGCCTACATGGTCCTAGAGTTAAAGGGCATTTGGCTTTTAGTAGAGAATCTCAGATTTTGCCCTGTCTGGCGAATTAGTAAATATATCCACAAGATTTCTTGGCAGTTCTTTGACAAGTGAAATATGATATATACAATATACACAAACATTTCAAAGCACCTTATTGCGATTAAGATATTACTTTTTTTAAACAATTCAGCAACTGAGGGAATAAAAAATGTTTTAGAGATTTTCTATAGTAACATAAAACCCCACATTTCACTTCCAAACCCCTGCGTGAGTATTTAATCAACTCATTTATTGTTTGCTAGAAATATCAGCTACAACATCACAACTACACTGGAGTTATGAGCTAACTGGTTTACCATGCTACTAGGCCTCTGTCTATGGTGCACTTGCGGCTGTATTTGCCATTAGCAGTAGAAGGGAGGGAAACAACCTCCTAAGCAAAAGCTCAGCCATGACAATGCTGGTATGTGGCAGCCAGCTGATTCATTGTCTTTCTCAGTATGCAGCCTTTACAGTAGAGATATAGATGCATGGACTACATTTCTCCCATTCAGTTTTTGCACCAGTCCCCACCATTGGTCAATAGTGTGTTATGGTGCACTTTTTCTTTTCTGGAAGTCATCGTTAAGAGGTGTGGGAAATAATGTGTGTGCTTTGGCATTAAGTGGCTTCTAGGGTTGTGTAAACTCTGGCCCGAGACAGGAGAGAAATGCCGTGCTGCATGCAGCGTTTTCTAGAATGCAGAGCGACCCATATATGTGAAAGAGCCTTTTATTTGAAAAGACACAATTTTCTTCCCAATTTCATCCTGTGGAAGTATTCCTAATCCAATGTGATGCAGTCGGGCACCAGGTTTTCTGGCATTTCTCAACATAATACAAAAGATTGTTTGCTTAAAGAGAAACAATGGTCGTAAATGACCGACCCGGGCTGCTCCGCATCACGCCAGTGAGACCTAGCCAACGGGGTACTCGCCGTCTCTGGGATATTCTTCTACGGATGCTGTGGAGCGGCCTATCAGCCTCCATGGCCACCCCCGACCAGCACTGATAGACTTGGACACTGACCGCGCTGATAGGATGCTTGTGGTAATTAGCCACAGTTACTGGGATGGCGTGGGTGGCAGGTGGGGCTTATTAGGGTCCACTTCTGCAATAAAAAATGTTACTGGGCCTTCTAGGGATTATTAAGCAGATGGGCATCCCAAATTACAATCGCCCCTGGGGGACTTTATTCAGGACCTAAAACCACTGAAAATAATTTTAGTCTGTTGGTTATTCAATATGTATTGAGGTCTGGGATATTTTGAGCTTTATGTTATAAGTTCAGGCCTAGTCTGGTGGTACTACTTGTAGTGAGTGTAGGTGTGCACAGCCAACCTACCATATGTCACCTGTAGAGGTTGCGCTACATTTTTTCCAGAACCATAAAAATACTCCTCCCAGCATTTTGGAGGAGTACTCTTGGCAACCGAGGAGTATGCAGTCTGCAATAATTAAAATGTAAAAACATATGTTAAGCAGGGCATGTTTTTGTTGATGCATAAGCATTTAAAGCAGACCAAAACTCTTGGGGGAGTCAAGATTAGGGATGTCCCTGTGTGTAAAACCCCTTGGTTCACCCATTTCTTACGCCAAACTGGCACAGGCAGTCTTCCTCCAATAATAATCCACTGCTGTACAAGGCAATGAATGATCATTGCCATATGTTCCTGGTATGGGGTGCATGCAGGGGATGCCGAGGAGGCCTGTAGGATTGCTAGTTCATGTGATGTATCGGGCAAATTTGGGGCATTACAGCGTGGCATTCTTAATAGGGATGCCTCTAGGGGAAGGGGGCTTGCTACCTGCATTAGAGTCTTTTAGACAGTAAGCTGGGTTTACATGTTTTTGGTCCACATTAGAAGAGATGATTAGTCCATTTTCAGGGTGGCCTCCACAATATTCATTTTCTGCTTCTCCCTACATGCACCCTGCTCAGCCAGCAACCCCTTACCCCCATGGGGCTCAACCATGCAGGGAATAGTAGGACATCATGGCATTAGCCACAAGAATTTCTCGGCACCTGAAGTCAGAGAAAACAAACAGGACTGGAAGAAAAGGTCCTAATGTTGTACCATGATTTTTAAGAATTCAAAGTGGGCTAGCTAAGCGCAGGCCACACTTGGCCCGAAAAGGCACGCTCAGCCTCATGTGTAGCAGTACACATTAGGCACATTCAGATGCATGTCTGGGCATTTTCAATGCATGTGATGAATAATGTGCTCATGACCAATGTATCCTTACAGATAAAAATACAATTCTGTGATTACTCACCTTTAGAATTGGTATTACGAGTATACAGTATGTCCTGCTCCAGATAGATTCATTAGACTTGGGTATTACTCCGCCAGATGGAGCTGGACTGCAGAGACATCGAAAATGGGCTCCTCCCGGCCCCTCAAATACCCAGGGACCTCCCACAATCCCCAGCATTGAAAAGCAGTTAACGAGAAGCCGGGAGAATGAAAACAACCCCAAACTGGAAACTATAACAATGATAACAATCACCACACAGGGGATCCAAGATAATGCAAAACCAAGGGTGGGGTGGAGCAGGATGTACTGTATACTCATAATACCAATTCTACAGGTGAGTAATCACAGAATTGTATTATTCTTAGTATACAGTACGTCCTGCTCCAGATAGAGTCATTACACTTGGGACATCCAATAGCAGTGTCCATAAAGTAGGGTGGGATCCCCAAAGGTAACAGCAGACAGTTTAAACCACTGCTGCCTGCAGAACCTTGCGGCCAAATGCAGCATCAGCTGAGGCCCTAACATCAACCTTGTAAAACTTTGAATAGGGATGAACAAAAGACCAAGTAGCGGCCTTGCAAACTTTTTCAACAGAAGCCTGGTGCTGAAAAGCCCAAGAGGCACCAATAGCACGTGTAGAATGAGCAGTAAGGCGGAAGGGAGGATTCTTCCCCTTAGCAGAGTAGGCCTGAATCACAGCCTGACGGATCCATTTGCTGATAGTAGACTTGGCATGAGCCAAACCCTTCCTAGGACCAGAAGGGACCACAAAAAGAGCATCAGTTTTTTTGAAAGGTGTAGTAGCCACCAGATAGTACTTCAGACACCTAACCACATCCAAAAAATACAAGACCCTCTCAGCATTACTAGGATTAGGGCACAATGACGGAAGAACAATGTCCTGAGTCAAAAGAAAGGCAGACACAACCTTAGGCAGAAAATCTGGCTTGAAGCGGAACACCACCTTGTCCTGGTGACCCTCATAGTAGGGGGGCTGGATGGAGAGCGCCGCCAACTCAGAAACACATCTAACAGAGGTGATAACCACCAAAAAGACAACTTTGAGAGTAAGAATGGCCAGGGCAGCATCCTGCACAGGTTCAAAGGGAGCACCCTGCAAGGCTGACAAAACCAAGTTCAAATCCCAAACAGGCACCATAGGCTTACGTGGGGGACGCACATGAGTAACCCCCTGGAAAAAAAGTCATGATTAGAGAATGCTGAGCAAAGGACTTCTGGAAGAAAACAGCCAGGGCAGAAACCTGACCCTTCAGAGTACTGAGTTGGAGCCCCATCTCCAACCCATGCTGCAGGAACTCCAGGATCCTGGGAATAGAGAACACAAGACAGGGAATAGACTTAGACTCACACCAGTCAATGTAGGCACGCCAAACCCTGTAATAAATGGAAGAAGAAGACTTCTTCCTAGCCTTTATCATGGTATCAACAACCGAGATAGACAGCCCCTTCTCCATCAAGATGGAGGTTTCAGCAGCCAGGCCGTCAAAGCCAGAGTTTGTAAATTGGGATGGCGTAAGGGACCCTGAGTGAGCAGGTCTGCCACCCTGGGCAGAACGTACTGATCTACTGCCAGCTGCACCACGTCTGCAAACCACACTCTTCTTTGCCACCTGGGGGCCACCAGTATTGCTGGCACCCCCTCCTAAGCTATCTTGCGCAGAACCCTGCCCAGCAGGGGGAATGGAGGAAAGACATACAGGAACTGAAAGTCCTGCCATGACATTGCTAGGGCATCCTTGGTCAAGGCTTGTGATTGTGACGTGACACAAACAGATCCACATCTGGTTGGCCCCAACGGTGACACAGAGATTGGAACACCCTGTTGCAGAGAGACCATTCTCCCTGGTGAGAGGTCCCCCTGCTCAGAGAGTCTGCCAGGAGATTTCCCCCCCCCCCGGAATGTACACCGCTGATATGCAGGAAACATTGGCCTCCACCCAGGTCAGGATCAGAGACACTTCCTGGAGGGCCCTCTTGCTCCGGGTCCCTCCCTGATGATTGATGTAGGCAACTGCCGTCTGGTTGTCCGAGCGCACCTGAAGTCATGCCCCGAAGGTGATGAGACAACTGAGCCAGAACCAACCTGATCGCCCGCAGCTCCAAGACGTTAATAGGTGTGCGGGCATCCTGAGAGCCCCACCTCCCCTGGAACTGCAGGGACCCCCAACCTGACAGATTAGCATCCGTGGTGACCATCTCCCAGAAGGGGGTCAGAAAGGAACTGCCCCCCAACAGGTTCCTGGAGTCCAGCCACCACGAGAGGGACCGCCTGACCAGGAGGGAAAGCGCAAAGACCCGGTCCAGGGACGCAGGGTCCTTGTCCCATACTGACAAGAGGTGGAGTTGCAGAGGCCTCAAGTGGAACTGAGCATAAGGGACCGCCTCGAAACACGCCACCATCAGGCCCACCAGCTGCATTCCCTGCCTGATGGAGGGATGATGTCAAGATAGCAGGAACTGGACCTGCGCAATCAGACTGTCCACCTTCCGCTGAGGAAGAAAAATCCTTGCCTGAACTGTATCCAGATTCATTCCCAGGAATGAAGTCACCACGGAGGGAGACAGAGAAGACTTGGGGTGGTTGATCACCCAGCCAGATGACTCCAGGGTGGACACCACCAGCTGAGTATCCAACTCTGCCTGACGTAGAGACTGGAAAGTGATGAGAATGTCATCCAGGTAGGGCAGCACACGGATGCCCTGAAACCTGAGCAGAGACATCACTCCTGCCAGCACCTTGGTGAACACCCTGGGAGCTGAAGTGAGACCAAAAGGCAATGCCACAAATTGGTAGTGTTGATCCTCCAGAGCGAACCTGAGGAACCTTTGATGACCTGGAAATACAGGAATATGAAGGTAAGCATCTTTGACGTGCACAGACGTCATGAAATCCCCTGGGCGCAGGGGACTGATGGCAGAGCGCAGAGTTTCCATGCGGAAGCGCCTGCACCTGACAAATTTGTTGAGGATCTTCAAGTCCAGAATGGGCTGACCCATCTTTTTTGGACACTGTGAAGAGGTTGGAATAGAAGCCCTTGCCCTTTTCTCTTAAAGGGACCTTGCAGATGACCCCCAGCTCCAGAAGGCTTCGCACCGCCAGAACTAGAGCCTGAGCTGACACAGGGTCTTGAGAAATCTGGGATCTGATAAATCTTGGGGGCGGCCAGGCAGCAAACACTATCTTGTAACCGGAGGACACTACCTCCTGAATCCACCGGTCTGAGACATGAAGCCTCCAGATGCGAGCAAAGTGCTGAAGCCGTCCCCCTACCCGGATGGGTGAGGGCGCCCCATCATGCCTGAGGGGGCTTGGGAGAGGACTTAAGCTTGGAGCCCCAGGCGGAGGCAGGACGTCCACGTCCTCTGCCCCTACCCCAGAAGTCTCCCTTGGCCCCAGTAAAGGAAACCCCCCTCCCTTGTCTAGCACCACGGTAGGGGGAGGAAAAGGAGCCCTGACCCCGAAAGGGCCGAGACTGCCGCCTGCGCTGGGGTAACCTGCCTCCCTTAGCAAATAGGTCCAGGCGGTCCCCAAACAGGCATAGTCCTTTTAAGGGAAAACCAGTGAGGTCTTTCTTGGCAGCGTTGTCAGCAGCCCACTGGCGCAGCCAAACCGAGCGGCGTATAGCCACCACAAGGGCAGAGGATCTGCCACACATTCTAATGGTGTCATCCAAGGCAGAGAGGACATAAGTCACAAAAACATCACAACGAGAGAGTGCACTAAACTCCTCACTAGACACATCATCAGGGGCACCATCAAGGATTTTTCTGAGCAGGGTCCTAATAGCCACAGCCTTAATGGCACAGGCACAGACCGGGCGCAGCGCCGTCCCCACACACGCAAAAGCATGGGACACCAGCTGATCAATGCGCCGGTCCTCAGCATCCCGCAGCGTAGTAGAGTCAGGGGAGTTCATAACAGAGGTGTTAGATAACCTTAGGACCGGGGCATCCACCTCAGGAGGGGATGGCCAACGCTTCACCACATCAGCAGGAAATGGATACCTCTTATCCCAACTCTTAGGTGCACCGGAAAGCCTGCTGGGGCGTTCCCATACCTTGAGCACAAGGTTATTAATAAGGGCTTGCTCAGGAAATTCCAAGCGTGACCTAGCAGTATGAAAAAGTTCCCCCTGTTGCCTGGGGGCCGCAACAGGGGGAGAAATAGGCAGAACCTCAAAAATCAGAGCCAACAGTCTATCAGTATCATCTGGGGCCCGGGGGTCAGAGCCAGAATCGTCATGACCCCTAGGCCTCTCATCAGATGACCCTGAGTCAGATAATAGCTCCCCTTCCTCCAAAGAGGTATAGCCAGACATTTCCAAAAACTCATCAGCTTCCATAGGGAAAAGAATTACATTAGGCGTTAAGTGCCCCTTTTTTGCAGAGGCCTTACGCGCCAAGGTATTAGCAATTAACTTCTCAACACTAGCCAGTCTAGAAGACACATCAGGCTGAGAATCCCCACTTGTATGCAACTCAATGGAAGTGAGATTTAAGCTTGGGGGAGTAGCTGACACCATACGAGGCACAGGCCCTGCCACTGGAAGGCCAGATTGCAGCGCAAGCACCTGCTCGGCACAAGGTACACAGACCCGCGCATAGTCAGTGCTAATAGGGGACACCCCACAAGCTACACACAGCTGGGCATGTCCCGAAGGAACCCCGAGCACATTATCCTGAGACGCCTCTATATGGTGATTATAGCAGCACAATAGGCCGATAGGGTTTGACGCTATAAAGCAACCCGGGATTCCCCAATAGCCCGCTAGGGAAGTGGGAGTAATTAACGCTAGGCCTCACAAGTTAATTAACTAAATAGAGGGAGTAGGGTCGGGAGAAGCCCAGAGGGCTCGGCCCGTCTGAAAGACATATGCAAAGGGGAGCCGTAAGCGTACAAGTAAATAACAACGGAATAAAGCCACCCGTCCGCGAGCCACGGTAGGTAGAAGCCTGTCGCGTAGCAACCGGAACCCAGAAAAAAATGGCGTTGGGTATACCTCGAGGGGCGGGCCGCAGGGACAGTGACGCGGAACGCACAAAAGCGGGCTCCGCCCCCCCGAAGAGCGCAAGGCCATACACGTGACAAGCAGCCAATGACGGCGCACCAGCGCCTGAGGTAACGCCGCCGCCAAGCGCGAAACACAGTGGAAGCGCGCGCAGCAGCGGCGGCAATTTTGAGACAGACAATAAGTGCAACCAAGTCAGCGCGGCAACTGACACCAAGTATAATAAATTAATGTAGTGAAGCACAAAGGCCAATACACATACACACCCCCCTCCCTCCCCCGAGGGCTACACGGGAGACCAAGGGAGGACAGCGGCCACTTAACAAGACCCACCGATAGACAGGGGCAATAGTGTGGGAGGGGCATCCCATAGAGGCTCACCATGTGCCTATACCGCCTACCCTTTGGTGGTGGATTGCTGTGGAGCAGCGCTCCTAAGCACCTGACAGCGGTGCTGCCTACCATCACCCGACCAGCGCAGCAAAGGCTGGGAGGCACATTAATAAAGGAACGGCTGGGAATAGTCCTACAGGGCCGCAGGCTAATAGCCCTGCTCACCTGCGACAAGAGAGAGCCATCTTCTTGTCCAGACTGCAGAGAAGATCTGAGGGGATTGTGGGAGGTCCCTGGGTATTTGAGGGGCCGGGAGGAGCCTATTTTCGATGTCTCTGCAGTCCAGCGCCATCTGGCGGAGTAATACCCAAGTGTAATGAATCTATCTGGAGCAGGACGTACTGTATACTAAGAATAAGGAATTTGTGCAACACACAGCGCAACTACAATGGTGTACTACACCGGTGAACTACACCTAGCCATAGTGCCCAGGGAGCAGTTGAGGGTTAGACGGCCTTGTTCAAGAGCACTTCAGTCATGCTTAGCTGGGAAACAAACCTGCAACCTTCCGGTCACACTTTCAATCCCTAACCACTAGGCCATGACTGCCCCACTATATTATTTGGTGGCAAGCATATTTTTCCCTTCTGGTAATTTGTATCCATCACTAACATTTCAATATCTTAGCCAAGACCAGCCTCCTCCTTGTATAGTAAATGAGGCCCTTTGTGTTAAGTTTGCAAGATTTCTATCATACACATTTTGAACAATGTTTTTTACACTACCTTCTAGTTCTTCTAGTGGGTAACCAGTCAATCCGATGTCAGCTTACCTGGGAGTCACTGGATTTTTAACCCACTCACAATGGCCTTTCTTCTAGGCACCTAGCAAATTAACCATGCTTTATACTACACCCAGTCATGCCAATCTTCCTAAACTGGTCCGTCCGGTTGATCTTCTATTGAAAGAAGAAGAGGACCTTGGTGGGGGTTGTCTGTGCTACAAATGAGAAAGGCCGTATTCCCAAAGCAGTTCCACTTTATGGGATCATGGAAGAATATATATTTAATAAATTAATACAGCCTACAATTGACCTCTCATACTTCAAAAAATAACTGGTCAGAAAGCAAGCCTTTCAAGCTGCAGTGCTTATCTTATTTCCAAGTGCATTCGTACACTATTATGTTTTTTTAATCCAACCCTTTTTTTAGACCCAGACATTATCTAATGCCCCTTCCTCTTGGCTAGCTCATTCCCCTGAACATATTTCTGCCAAGGGGATATTTTGAAGATAGTGGAACCCGATGAACAGAAATACTTCAGTGACGCAAGCAGTTCTGATAATATCCTGATGCTGCATATTGGCAAATTTAGCTCTTATTCCTTCGATGGGTGACTGATGTCACAACATTTACACCCGGACAGTGAAAGTGAACACTGTCACTTCACTTTCCATTGTTCTTGAAATATTCTAAGTATAGTTATCTTGACTCTCAGTCATGGGTGTCTGCACTGCTTCAGTTTCCACTAAACCCAGCAATCTGCCCTGCAGAACTAATACATTACTGGCGAGGAACAATGCATTTAAGAATGTTTCAAAGAATTATAATTGCTGGGAGGTAATGTATGTGGTCAGTAAATTAAAGAAGTTTATTCCATTGCAGGTACTTTATTAAAGGACATATTATAATATACAGAAATGCCCTTTAATCAGGGCTATGGCAGCGACTTGTCTAAATAACAGGTACCAGCAATGAGTGAAATTTACAAACAGCCAGTAAAACTATGAAATTAGAGCTGGGAAAAGAATGTACATATTACATGACAAATATATTGCATGCACCACATGGCTTATTTTTAAACTATATTTCAAAATAAAAAAGCTTTTCGAACATCAAATGTATTCAAAATATATACAAATCCGACCACCACTTAGAATTAGGATTCAGTTGTATCCAGAAATTGCTCTTTTCAGGCTATACAGCAAATTTCAATCAGTAAATCTGTCTCTGTTCTGATCCTTTTTGAAAAAAGTCAGGACATTTTGTTATCCCCGGGCATAGGGCCTAGTTTGGTATGTAAAGGCAGTGGTACTAACTAGGTATTATTAAGTATTAAGTAATAACAAGTATACATGTTATTTCAGGGTATGCTTTGGCTACTGCCAAAATCAAAACATCTTTACCTTACCTCCCAGGCAGTTGATTCCTCCTGGTCTAACCAGTGCAAAAGAACGGCTCTAGCCAGCTCTTTTTTCGCTTCATGGCTGGCTTTGTGTGCTCTATTGATTGGAAGAGGGGCAAACTAGAATGCATTCATACAGAGATGCTTAAGTGATGCAGCCCATGGGCAGGTGTGAGATTGAGTCTGCTGGAGTATAAAAATTCTTGCTCTTTACAGGGGTGAACTGCTAATCTCTAATTGCCTGTCTTCTGAGCTGGCCTGTGCTGCATTATCGGCTTATACCACGTTCCAAATTATTATGAAAATAATATTTTTCTGAATGGTTGATGCAAATGAACTGAAAATTGTAATTCACTGAATTGCTGCTTTTAATAGGTCACATATTTCAATGTATTTCAATGAAAAACATCCCAACAGGCCAAGTTACAAGGTAACATAGGAGCCATAGGAACGTAGGTAACAAAGATAACATAGGAACTTCTTTGAAGCATGTCAGACTAGCCCTCAGAACTGCTGTTCTAATGTGAACTGCCCTTCACCCTCATATATTTTTTGCTTGGGGATACTCCAAAGGTTCTAAAATCCCAGTGACTTGCAGCATGATATGGTGCATTGTCATGCATGAAGATGATTTAGCTATGGGAGGCATGGTTCTTTTTGTACATTGGAAGAAAGTGGTTAATCAGTAACTCTTCTCACCTTTTCAGGTGCCCTAAAGGGGCCTACCAGCTCCCTGTTATTTTGATTCAAAACATGACTCCATCACCCTCTTACAGACATACAGCCCTGTTGGCCATCCATTAACCATCCACTACTCCATCCATCTGGACTATCCAGGGTTGCATGGCACTCATCAGAAAACTGATCTTCATGTATGTCTGGCGCACTGCAACCATTTCTGCTTGTAAGCACTGGTTAGGGGTGGCCAAATAAGGAGTTTATGCATAACTGCAAACCTCTGGGTGATCTTCCACCTTGACATTTGCAAGACTCCAGAGGCACTGGCAGCTTGAAATACCTGTTTGCCGCTTTGTAATGGAATTTTAGCAGCTACTCACTTTTTACCATATATCTGATTGTCAGAAACCTCCCTCATTATAACTTTATATGCACAAACCCGTCTGTGCTCTGGATCAGCCAATCTCTTCACAGTACACAGATGATCAAGCTTAAAGTTCCTGTCACACACTAACTTTCTCCCATCTTATCCCCCTTGGGAACAGTGTAAAATAAGCCATTTTAAAGTACCTGAAAACATCCAAAAAAATGTAAATACGTTATGCATTGAAGGTGAAACTGATTTCTTTGTTTCAATTTCTAGGTCATGGCTGAGCTGGGAAGAGCATCTCATGGTGCAGCTTTATGAGTCATGAGCATGCTCTGCTGTAGTCAGATATGGCTGTGGAACCATGGGGCTGTGTGAGGCTTGCTGTTCTTGCTCAAGCTGAGAGCCCCAAAGGACAGATTAGCTGTAGGACCACTTTTTTGCATGGTCCTGGAGGAATGAAATTAAAAAAAGGGGCAAACCTTGGAGCCCTGTTACCGCTTCTACCCTATGTTGCTGGAAATGGAGTTGAGGCATATGAGACAGGCATCAGGTCAGCTGCTTGCTGGTTAATTGTCCACATTGTGATTAGAGTCCCTTTAAGTTCTTGTGAAATATCTAATATCTTGTCCAAGGCATTGCACTATTTATTGATATTTGGCAAAAGAGAGGTCCTTCTCTAATATGGAAGTTTAGGTATTTTTCCTTTAATTAGGCCCACCTGGCAAACTAATTAATAGGGGTGGAGATCGACTTTAGTGATAGAGACACAATACCCTTCAATGAGTTTAAATGGAAAACAAAAAATATATCTATAGGGGCACCTTAATCCTATTTGCATAATAATTTGGAATGCAATGTATTGCTATTGCAATTATACTAATGTTAGTAGATGTACATATCCAATATGCTGGATGGACAGAAATGTGTGCTAAAATTAATATTAAAAATATAATATTTACTGTGTAAGACGCACCTGTTCATAAGAGAAAAATAATATTCTGTTCTATAACATAACATATAATATTCTATAACAGACCTCACATTACAGGCAGTGAGAGGTATCCCACATTACAGGCAGTGAGCGGTATCCCACATTACTAGCAGTGAGAGGTATCCCATATTACAGGCAGTGAGCAGTATCCCACATTACAAGCAGTGAGGGGTATCCCACATTAACCCTTCCAATGCCAGCTATGTGAAATTTACGTACCTGGCTCCCCCCCTGCTTGTGGCCAAAAAAAAGACACTTTTCTGACTGTAGAAATATTACAAACAAGACATTTCATGTTAAAGCCTAAACTCTGCCGCAAAACAAAAAAATATATAATTTTCCTGGATATTCCTGCAAAAATCACAGGTAAACATAGCACATAAAGGTGAAAAATGACCTGTCAACAGAGAGTGACAAAATCTCAAGTGGGATGGCAGTTAAAAGGGTTAAAAGTACCCATGCATGTAGGTGCATGCAGATACTGTTCTGCTTGGGGGACCTTGTGCTTACAGATTTAGCTTGTTTTTTCTTGTTTGCATATTGATATTTTAGGAAAATGTTTATTTTGCTTTTTTATACATTTTGTTAGGGAAACCCTGTGCAACTAAATAATTATTTAAGGAATTACTTTCAGAAAGTTGAGGCCACTACTACAAGCTTTCAGGGAATATATGGATTGTGGGGGGTATTCCAAATGTAAAGGGTTGTTTTGATTGAAAAATTGCAAGATGTGAACTTTGTCTGCAGGGCTGAAATTTTCAAGTAAAATTACCATTACGTGCTTTACTTTGGGGTGTTTGGCAACTCTTCCCTTGACAGTACCTATGCAGGTATTGTTCTGTTTGGGGACCTTGCTTTTTCAGATTTAGCTTGTTTTTTTGTTATTTACATGTTGTTTTTTTAAGGAAAATGTGGCTTTGATTCTGCTTCTTTTATTCTTTTTTTTAGGAATAGCCTGTGCAACCAAAGAATGAATTGAGGGTTTACTTCCAGAAAACTGTGCCCACAGCCTGGTATGCCTAGAAAGCTTGAGGTTTGTACTTACAGAGAATACATAGTTTGTTGGGGGTATTTCAAATGTAAAGGGTTGTTTGTATTTAAAAAACCTGCAAGGTGCGCATAATAGTTGTATTTTATCTGAAAATCTCCTAAAGTTCTATTTCAGTTTGGGGGAGTCTCCTGGACAGGAAAGGACGTCTACCAATATATATATGTATTTATCCGCTGTAACTAGAAGAAATGGGGCTTTTACATGCAATAAGATTTTATTGAAAAAACTTATATTTTTATTACAAAAAAACAAAAAAAAAATTTATTTTTATTTATTTATTTATTTTATTTCACCCTAAAATATTGAAAATACACTTAAATGACAAACAAGACATTTTGTTTTAAAGCCCAGACCAGGCTGAAAAAAAAACAATATATCATTTTCCTGGGCAATCCCTTCAAAAATCACAGTTGAATGAGTATGTAGCGCAAAATAGTGAAAAATGGTCTGGAAAAAGAGGGTGAAAAAACTCTAGGTAGGCTGGCAATTAAAAGGTTAAAGGCAGTAAGGGGCATCCCACATTAGTCAGTGAATGGTATCCCACTTTAAAGACAGTGAGCAGTATCCCACATTAAAGACAGTGTGCGTGGCATCCCAATTACAGGCAGTGTGAGGGCATCACAATTACAGGCAGGGTGCAGGCATCACAATTACAGGCAGTGTGTGGGCATCACAATTTCAGGTAGTGTGCACACATCCCAAATACAGGTGTTGTGCATGGCATTCCATTTACAGGCAGCCTGCGGGTATACCAATTACAGGTAGTGTGTGGGCATCTCCAATACAGGCATTACATTTACAGGAAGTGTGAGGCATCCCAAATACATACAGGGTGCAGAATGTCCCCCCAAAAAAGCAAAAATAGGGTGGGCATTGCCTGTGACTCATGTCACATGCCAAGTCCCACCCAGTTGCTGGAACTGGCTCCCAGGGAAATCGAGGTGGCAGGCAGCGGTGATTACGGCAACAGCGAGGGCACCAGAGGGGGCGGACAGCAGACTGCAGTGATGGCGAGGGCAGCGGACGCCAGTAATGTATATATGTGTATGTGTCTATGTCTATGTATTTAAGTCGGCGGGAGATGGCTGCTGTGGCGTGGGAGCTGGGGAATGTAAGTTTTTTTTTACATTTGCTCGATAAGACACACTGACATTTTCCACCCACTTTTGAGCAACAACAAGTGCATCTTATAGGGCGAAAAATATGGTATAAGCAGTGGAACATTACTACCAGCTTTTTTTACCGTACATATATCCTGTGTAATACGTAAGCCTCCTCCTTGTCATTTTACCATACTCAGTTATTTGTATACCCTTTCTAGTTCTCTCTCTCTAATATATATATTAGCCTCTTGTCATGTAACACATGTAGCATGTCATGTAGCACAGGAGTAGACACTGTATAATAAACAGAGCACTGGGATGCAAAGTCACCACCATTACTATTGGTGAAGCACTAACCAGTATTCAGGAGTTCTGCCCATTTACTCTGCATGCATGCATGCATGATTATAAAGGCAGTTGTGATGGATGATCATCACCGCAGCCAAGCACCCATCATTTTTGAAGCTCCTGTCACCTGCAACAACAGGGATAAGATATCTAAATATATTATCACAGATACAGCAAAAGGGTTTCATTATAAGCGATAATGGTTTAATGTTTGCACCAGGATTTACTGGAGGCCCTTTTGCTGCGGTGAATCAGTTGAATGGCAAAGAATGCTTGACTGGTTATTGGGGCTAAGATGTGGCGCTGCTTTGTGTTATAGAGCAATAAAGTACCAAGGCAGTACTGAGGTCAAGAACAGGTATTTTTATAGGCGTGTTTGTCACTTTTGTACGTGGCTTTTTTCACATAAAGTCCATTTTGGTTAAGGTTTACTATTCCTTTAACACTGCCATTTACCATATTATACTGTTCTTTCGTCATTCACTTAGCGTGCATCATGTATTCAGTTGCTACATGATGACCTGTATGTACTGATATTTTATAGGCCTTAAACAGACCTACACCCTCGGGTCAGAGGAAGGGAGTCCTGCCCCTACTCCAGTCCACAATAAATCTTTATGGCCAATATAACACTTCCCCTCTCTATCCAAAACTAAACACTTTAGCTGGACTTTAGCTTCTTAGCTTGGTCATTTTATCCCTATCTCTAATGCTGTCCATACCTAAGAAGGTTCAATCAGTAGATTTAACTGAATGACTGAAAATAGACTGAAATCTAAATTGAATTATTGTTCTATAGATTTTGTGCCCAGTTGCAAGGTTTTTTGTTAAAGAGGGATCAGAGACATTTTGATCACCCCAGCAGGAAAATGTAGACAGTTTTGGTGGTATTAATACGTCTATGGGTTCTAAGCTCTTTTTTGTTTTTGGTCATTTTAGATTACATGCTTGTAATACATTTTTTAAAGCGAAATTCCAGGTACCACTTATGGAGTTTGACCCCCAAAGGTCATGCTAGCCCAGAGCCCCTTAATATGTAAAAAGGCTCACCTGTGGAATAATTTCCTGTCCTTTGTCCCTTCCTAAACTGGTAAGGCGCACCACCATCTTTTTTTTCCAAGGTGCCCCTCGCCTCAGAGACTTCTTGTGCATGTGCAGTAGTATTGTGCCCGTAGCGGTACTGCGAAAGTTTTTTTATGAATGACAGATGCGCAAGAAAGGATGCACCTGTCACCAATGAATGGGAATGACCTTGCAGCTTGTTCTTTTACTATTTATCTACATATTTGTGCAGCAGGAGGGGAGGGAAGCAGGCATCTGGCTCGGGCTCAGGATCAGACCAAAATGTTGCGATAGACAAAATTTTGGCCAAATAAAAGAGCCAAGACACCAGCCTATATTGCGTAAAATGGAGCCTTATGGCAGCGGCGGCTGCACGCCATATAAAGCCTTTCAGCAAGGCCGTGGGGGGCTGATCAAATCAACCGTAAATACACACAAAAGTTTTTTTCCCTGAATGGTAAAGTGGCTGGGGGTTAATTACAATGCCCCACGGTGACTGGACTTCTGCTTTAATCACCTTTTGATCAGAATGATGCAAGACTCAAGTTTAGTCATTTAAATGATGTATAGCTATTGCCTGTCTGTCTGCAGGCAAAATTAAAATTATACATGCTTTACCACTAGTGATTTCTCCCCCTGTCTGCAGCAAATTTTTTGGTCCGGAGCCTTCCTGTATGGTGGCCGGCAAGAGGTTGGCTTGTAACTACTGATTTCTCCCCTGTCTGCAGCATAGTTTTGGTCCGCAAGTCTTCCCAGGCAGCCAGGAAACGTAGTTTACTGAAAGCGCACAGACCTTCTGTTGGTATCCCTGTGCTCCTCGAGGCACCCTCTCCTGCTTTACTCTATGCAGTGACTGCAGCGCCTTCCTGGATGGTGGCCGGCAAGAGGGTACATGATCAAGACTGCGTTTGGGGCAGAAGAGGTGAGATCTGACGAGTAGGAGCCATCTCTTCCTACTTCCTAAGTGAGGCAATAGCCAGCTTCATACCTGAATCGTAAAGTAAAATTTTAATTCATATATTATACAGAATTGTGTGTTAATGTGATCTCTGATTAGGTGAAAACTCAGTACCCTGTGAGTTTGTTTAGTTCAAACTTGGGGTTACCAGGGGGTGGGCTGTAGAGTCTTTGGTGTACCTTAGTTCTGCATTACTCATAAACTGTGCCTGCCCCCACGCTTTGTTCTGTTCTGTAGCGGAGCACTGGGGTCAAGTGCTCAAGGAGCGCTGCTCCAAGCCGCAGACCCTGTACCACAAAGGGTAGCCGGCCATAGGCGTTATGGTGAGCCTACTAGGGATGCGGAGTTCCTGTCCTAGCTTCTGAGGGGGTGAGTGTTTTTGGACATGTATTCTTAGTATACAGTACGTCCTGCTCCAGATAAGAATCATTACACTTGGGTATTACTCCGCCAGATGGCACTGGACTGCAGAGACTGCGAAATTGTCTCTTCCCGGCCCCTTAAATACCCGGGACCTCCCACAAATCCCCAGATTTTCTTAGCATCTCCAATACAGGCATTACATTTACAGGAAGTGTGAGGCATCCCAAATACATACAGGGTGCAGAATGTCCCCCCAAAAAAGCAAAAACAGGGTGGGCATTGCCTGTGACTCATGTCACATGCCAAGCCCCACCCAGTTGCTGGAACTGGCTCCCAGGGAAATCGAGGTGGCAGGCAGCGGTGATTACGGCAACAGCGAGGGCACCAGAGGGGGCGGCCAGCAGACTGCAGTGATGGCGAGGGCAGCGGACGCCAGTAATGTATATATGTGTATGTGTCTATGTCTATATATTTAAGTCGGCGGGAGATGGCTGCTGTGGCGTGGGAGCTGGGGAATGTACGTTTTTTTTTTACATTTGCTCGATAAGACACACTGACATTTTCCTCCCACTTTTGAGCAACAACAAGTGCATCTTATAGGGCGAAAAATATGGTATAAGCAGTGGAACATTACTACCAGCTTTTTTTTACCGTACAGATATCCTGCAGTCCAGATGGCGCTGGACTGCAGAGACAGCGAAATTGGCTCCTCCCGGCCCCTTAAATACCCGGGACCTCCCACAAATCCCCAGATTTTCTTTGCAGTCTGCACTGCGAAGTACAAGAAGATGGCTCTCTCTTCTCGCAGGTGAGCGGGGCAATTAGCCTGCGGCCCTGTAGGACTATTCCCACCCGTTCCATTATTAATGTGCCTCCCAGCCTTGGCTGCGCTGGTCCGGGTGCTGGTAGGCAGCACTGCTGTCAGGTGGTTAGGAGCGCTGTTCCACGGCAATCCCCCACCAAAGAGTAGGTGATATAGGCATATGGTGAGCCTCTATGGGATTCCCCTCCCACCCTATTGCCCCTGTTTATCGGTGGGTCCTATGTTAAGTGGCAACTATCCTTCCTCGCTCTCCCTTCTAGCTCTCGGGGGGGGGGGGGGTGTGCGTGTGTGTGTATATGTGTATATGCCTTGGTGCTTCACTGTATAATGTTTTGTCTGGTTGGTGTCAGTCGCCGCCCTGACTTGGTTGCACTGGTTGCATTTTTAAATATGCCGCCGCCGCTGTGCGCGATTCCACTGTGCTCCGCACTTGGCGGCGGCGTCACCTCAGGCGCGTGCTTGTCACGTGTGTTGCTTTGCGCTCTTCGGGGGGGGCGGGGCCCACCGTTGGCACGTTCCGCGTCACTGTCTCCGCGGCCCGCCCCTCGAGGTATACCCGGCGTCATTTTCTCTGGATTCGGCTGCTGCGTGACTGGCGTCTACCTACCGCGGTCCGTGAGTGCCCTCGCGGGCGGTTTTTATTACCCTATGTCATTATACATGTCACTGACAGGGTTCTCTTCGCTTATGTCTTTCAGACGGGCCGACCTCTGTTGGTTTCTCCCGGCCCTACTCCCTCTATTTAGTTATTAAACTTGTGAGGCCTAGTGTGTAAATTACTCCCACTTCTCTAGCGGGCTATTGGGGCATCCCGGGTTGCCTTTATAGCGTGAATCCCTATTGGCCTATTGTGCCGCTATAATCACTATATGGAGGCGTATCAGGATAATGTGCTTGGGGTTCCTTCGGGACAAGCCTGTGTGTAGCTTGTGGGGTGTCCCCTACTAGTGCTGACAATGTGCGGGTCTGTGTACCTTGTGCCCAGCAGGTGCTTGCGCTGCAGCCTGGTTTACCAGTAGCTGGGCCTGCACCTCGTATGGCTTCACCTCCCCCAAGCTTAAATTTGACTCCCATTGAGTTGCATACCAGTGGGGATTCTCAGCCTGATGTGTCTTCCAGACTGGCTAGTGTTGAGAAGTTGCTTGCTAATACCTTGGCGCGTAAGGCCTCTGCTAAAAAGCGGCACTTAACGCCTGATGTCACTCTTTTCCCTATGGAGGCTGATGAGTTTTTGGAACTGTCTGGCTATACTCCTTTGGAAGAAGGGGGAGTTATTCTCTGACTCAGTCATCTGATGAGAGGCCCAGGGGTCATGATGATTCTGGCTCTGACCCCTGGGCCCCAGATGATAGGCTGTTGGCTCAGATTTTTGAGATACTGTCTATCTCTCCCCCGGTTGCGGCCCCCAGGCAACAGGGGGAATTGTTTCATACTGCTAAGCCACGTTTAGAGTTTCCTGAGCAAGCCCATTTTAATAATCTCGTGCTCAGGGAATGGGAGCTCCCCAGCAGGCTTCCCGGTGTACCTAAGAGTTGGGATAAGAGGTATCCCTTTCCTGCTGATGTGGTGAAGCGTTGGTCATCCCCTCCTGAGGTGGATGCCCCGGTCCTAGGGTTATCTAACACCTCTGTCATGCATTCCCCTGACTCTACTACGCTGCGGGATAGTGAGGACCGGCGTATTGATCAGCTGGCGTCCCATGCCTTTGCATATGTGGGGACGGCGCTGCGCCCGGTCTGTGCCTCTGCCATTACAGCTGTGGCTATTAGGACCCTGCTTAGAAGTATCCTAGATTGTGCCCCTGATGATGTGTCTAGTGAGGAGTTTAATGCACTCTCTCGTTGTGAGGTTTTTGTGACTTATGTCCTCTCTGCCTTGGATGATACCATTAGGATGTGTGGCAGAACCTCTGCCCTGGTGGTGGCTATACGCCGCTTGGTTTGGCTGTGCCAGTGGGCTGCTGACAACGCTGCCAAGAAAGCTCTCAGTGGGTTTACCTTCAAATGACTACGCCTGTTTGGGGACCGCCTGGACCTGTTTGCTAAGGGAGGCAGGTTACCCCAGCGCAGGCGGCAGTCCCGGCCCTTTCGGGGACAGGGCTCCTTTTCTTCCCCCTACCGTGTGGCCAGACAGGGGAGGGGGGTCTCCCTTACCGGGGCCCGAGGTGATTTCTGGGGTAGGGGCAGAGGACGTGGACGCCCTGGCTCCTCCTGGGGCTCCAAGCTCAAGTCTTCTCCCAAGCCCCCTCAGGCATGAAGGGGCGCCCTCACCCATCCGGGTGGGGGGACGGCTTCAGCACTTTGCTCACATCTGGAGGCTTCATGTCTCAGACCGACTGGATCCTGGAGGTAGTGTCCTCCGGTTACAAGATAGAGTTTGCTGCCTGGCCGCCCCCAAGATTAATCAGATCCCGGATTTCTCAGGACCCTGTGTCAGCTCAGGCTCTAGTTCTGGCGGTGCGAAGCCTTCTGGAGCTGGGGGTCATCTGTCAGGTCCCCTTACGAGAAAGGGGCAAGGGGTTCTATTCCAACCCCTTCACCGTGCCCAAAAGAGATGGGTCAGTCAGGCCCATCCTGGACTTGAAGATCCTCAACAAATTTGCCAGGTGCAGGCGCTTTCGCATGGAAACTGTGCGCTCTGCCATCAGTTCCCTGCATCCAGGGGGCTTCATGAAGTCTGTGGACATCAAGGATGCTTAGCTTCATATTCCTGTGTTTCCAGGTCATCAAAGGTTCCTCAGGTTCGCTCTGAAGGATCAGCACTACCAATTTGTGGCATTGCCCTTCGGTCTCACTTCAGCTCCCAGAGTGTTCACCAAGGTGCTGGCAGGAGTGATGTCTCTGCTCAGGTCTCAGGGCTTTCGCGTGCTGCCCTATCTGGACGACATTCTCATCACTTCCCAGTCCCTCCAACAGGCAGAGTTTGATACTCAGCTGGTAGTGTCCACTCTGGAGTCATTTGGCTGGGTGATCAACCATCCAAAGTCTTCCCTGTCTCCCTCCTTGGTGACACCCTTCCTGGGAATGAATCTGTATACAGTTCAGGCAAGGATTTTTCTTCCTCAGCTAGCGCAGGTTCAGTTCCTGCTATCTTGCCCTCATCCCTCCATCAGGCAGGGAATGCAGCTGGTGGGCCTGATGGTGTCGTGCTTCGAGGCGGTCCCTTATGCCCAATTCCACATGAGGCCTCTGCAACTCCATCTGTTGTCACTATAGGACAAGGATCCTGCGTCCCTGGACCAGGTCCTTGTGCTTTCCCCCCTAGTCAGGCGGTCCCTCTCGTGGTGGCTGGACTCCAGGAACGTGTTGGTGGGCAGATCCTTTCTGGCCCCCTGCTGGGAGACGGTCACCACGGATGCCAGTCTGACGGGTTAGGGGGGGTTTCTGGAAGTCCCTGCAGTTCCAAGTGCGGTGGGGCCCTCAGGAGGCCCATACATCTATCAACATTCTGGAACTGCAGGCGATCAGGTTGGTTCTGACTCATTTGACTCATCACCTTCAGGGCCTGCCTGTTCAGGTACGCTCGGACAACCAGACGGCGGTTGCCTACATCAATCATCAGGGAGGGACCCGGAGCAAGAGGGCCCTCCAGGAGGTGTCTCTGATCCTGGCCTGGGCGGAGGACAATGTTCCCTGCATATCAGCTGTGTACATCCCGGGGTGGAGAATCTGCAGGCAGACTCTCTGAGCAGGGGGACCTCTCGCCTGGGAGAATGATCCCTCTGCAACAGGGTGTTTCAATCTCTGTGTCACCGTTGGGGCCAACCAGATGTGGATCTGTTTGCGTCCCATCACAATCACAAGCTCCCGGCCTTTGTCTCCCTGTCCCAGGATACTTTGGCCTTGGCCACGGATGCTCTACCAATATCATGGCAGGACTTTCAGCTCCTGTATGTCTTTCCTCCATTCCCCCTGCTGGGCAGGGTTCTACGCAAGATAGCTCAGTAGGGGGTGCCAGCAATACTGGTGACCCCCAGGTGGCCAAGAAGAGTGTGGTTCGCAGACGTGGTGCAGCTGGCAGTGGATCAGTACGCTCTGCCCAGGGTGCCAGACCTGCTCACTCAGGGTCACTTACGCCATCCCAATTTACCAACTCTGGCTTTGACGGTCTGGCTATTGAAACCTCCATCTTGTTGGAGAAGGGGCTGTCTGCCTCTGTTGTTGATACCATGATAAAGGCTAGGAAGAAGTCTTCTTCTTCCATTTACTATAGGGTTTGGCGTGCCTACATTGACTGGTGTGAGTCTAAGTCTCTTCCCTGTCGTGTGTTCCCTATTCCCAGGATCCTGGAGTTCCTGCAGCATGGGTTGGAGCTGGGGTTCCAACTCAGTACTGTGAAGGGTCATGTCTCTGCCCTGGCTGTTTTCTTTTAGAGGTCCTTTGCCCAGCATTCTCTGATCATGTGCGTCCCTCACGTAAGCCTATGTTGCCTGTTTGGGATTTGAACTTGGTCTTGTCTGCCTTGCAGGGTGCTCCCTTTGAACCTGTGCAGTAGGCTGCCCTGGCCATTCTTACGCTCAAGGTTGTCTTTTTGGTGGCTATCACTATATTCTGCCTAAGGTTGTGTCTGCCTTTCATTTGAATCAGGACATTGTTCTTCCTTCCTTGTGCCCTAATCCTAGTAATGCTAAGGAGAAGGTCTTGCATTCTTTGGATGTGGTTAGGTGTCTGAAGTACTATCTGGTGGCTACTGCTCCATTCAGAAAAACTGATGCTCTTTTTGTGGTCCCTTCTGGTCCTAGGAAGGGTCTGGCTCCTGCTAAATCTACTATCAGCAAATGGATCCGTCAGGCTGTGATTCAGGCCTACTCTGCTAAGGGAAAGAATCCTCCCTTCTGCCTTACTGCTCATTCTACTCGTGCTATTGGTGCCTCTTGGGCTTTTCAACACAAGGCTTCTGTTGAACAAGTTTGCAAGGCCGCTACTTGGTCTTCTGTTCATACCTTTTCAAAGTTTTACAAGGTTGATGTTAGGGCCTCAGCTGATGCTGCTTTTGGCCGCAAGGTTCTGCAGGTGGCAGTGGTCTGACCTGTCTGTTGTTACCTTTGGGGATCCCACCCTACTTTATGGCCGCTGCCTGCTCACTCTCCCCCCCTTCTCTCCCCGATGGGTATTCGGAGGGGGGTGGTAGTGTGTGTGTTTTTAGACTGTTTTTGTATGCTTTTGCCTGTGGGGATGACGTCGGCGAGGTCACGTGAGCGCCGTTTTCGCGCTATTCGGGGGGGCGGGCTCGGCGGATGACGCGTATCGCGTCGTTTTCCCGCGGCCCGCCCCTCAAGGTTCCTCTGTCGGCGCAATCTTGCTTCTGCTGCGTGTCTGGGGCCTTCTTCAATCCCTGGGCTGTGGCGGTGATTTCTGCCTGCGTCGCTTCCTCAGGTGGTCTGGCGGCTGGCGATCCTTGTCCTGCTTGGTCCGTGAGTCCCCTCTGGGGTTTTTAGTTATCCTTGGGGCATGGGCTGCGGGATGCTTATGTATGTTTGCTTATGTCTTTCAGGCGGGACACCCGTGGGTTATGGTTTCTCCCGGTCCTGCTCCTTACTCCCCCCCCCTTCATCTCCCCTTACTGATTCTGGGGGCATCCCTCGGGGGGGGCATCCCGGGTGGCTTTTATTAGCCTTTACCCTGTGCTGCCATATTGCGCCTGTATTAATCACCATATGGAGGCTTCTGGGGATAACATGTTCGGGGTTCCTTCGGGACAATCCCGGTTGTGTTCCATGTGTGGGGTATCCCCTATCAGTAATGACGTCACGGGCCGTGCGCCCAGGCTGTCCTTTTGATTCAGTCTGGGCTGTCTGCTTCTTTACCAAGCTCTACGCCCCCTTTGGCATTGCCTACCCCGCCGCGCCTGCACTTAGCCCCCAGTGAGGGGGACTCTAGCAGGGGGTCACAATCTGATTTGGCTCTTCGTGTGGCCAGCATTGAAAGACAGTTTGCCAGGCCTGTTCAGCGTTCAGGCCTCTAGCAAGAAGTAGCACCTGACTTCCTCGCCTGCACTGTTTACTGAGGAGCAGGAGGAAATTGATCTTTTTGATGAACGTTATTCCCTGGAGGAGGGGGACTCCTCTGGGGACCAGCAGGTGGGCCACGACAGTGACCCTGGGTCTAAGTCTGAGGATTCCTGGTCTCCTGAGGACACCGCTAATCTGTTGTCTCACATTTTTGAGGTTTTACACATTTCCCCCCCTGAGGTGGCTAAGAGGAAGCAGGGTGAACTTTTTCGTACCATTAAGCAGCGTCTGGAGTTCCCTGAGCAGAGTCATTGCACTAATATGGTGTTCAAGGAGTGGGAATGTCCTAGTAGATTGCCCGCGGTGCCTAAACGTTTGGATAAGAAGTATCCCTTTCCTGCTGATTTGGTTAAGGGGTGGTCGGGCCCCCCGAGGTAGACGCGCCCGTTCTTGGATTGGCCAACACTTCTGTTATGCCTTCCCCTGACACTACTACACTGTGGGACAGCAAGGACCGGCGTATGGATCAGCTGGCCTGCCATGCCTTTGCCTTTGTGGGGGCTCGTGTGCGTCCGTCCTGTGCCCCTGCCATAACTACTATTGCTCTTAAGAGACTGATCATTTGTCTCCTTGCTGGCGCTACAGCTGGAAGGGATGAGTATAGGACCCTTTTGCTGTGCTCTGATTTTGTTGCCTTTATTCTTACTGCCATGGATGATGTAGTACGGCTGAGTGGTAGGGCCTCTGCCCTCTTGGTGGCTATGCGCCGCTCTGTTTGGTTGCGTCAGTGGGCAGCTGACGCTGCTGCTAAGAAGGCTTTCACTGGACTCCCCTTTGTGGGGCTGCGGCACTTTGGTGAGCGCCTGGATGTTTTAGCCAAGGATGGTAGGCTGCCCCAGCGTAGGAGGCCACCTCGGCTTTTTCGGGGGCCATCTGCTTTAGTCTCCTCCTTTCGTACCCCCAGAGGAGGCCGAGGGTCCCTCTTTTCAGGTGCCCGCAGGGGGTCTTGGGGCCGTGGCAGATACCGTGGTCGTCCCGGTCTCTCATGGGACCCCAAGCCCAAACCTTCTCCCAAGCCCCCTCAGGCATGAGGAGGCGCCCTCACCCATCCGGGTGGGGGGACGGCTTCGGCTCTTTGCTCTTTGCTGGAGGCTCCGCATCTCAGACCAGTGGATTCAGGAGGTGGTGTCCTTCCAGTTACAAGAGTTTGCAGCCTGGCCGCCCCCCAGATTCCTCAGATCCCGGATGCCTCACAACCCTCTGTCAGCTCAGGGGTTGCGCCGTGCGGTTCAACGTCTGCTGGACTCAGGAGTCATTTGCCGGTCGGTGCCTTCCCAGGAACGAGGTCAGGGATTCTACTCCAATTTGTTCACGGTCCCCAAAAAGGACGGGTCCCTGAGGCCAATCCTGGACTTAAAGGGTCTCAACAGGTTTGTCAGGTTCAAGCACTTTCGCATGGAGACTCTTCGTTCGGCTGTCAGTTCCCTTCGCCCGGGCGACTTCATGACCTCCGTGGACATCAAGGATGCTTATCTTCATGTGCCAGTCTTCCTGGGTCATCAGAGATTTCTCAGGTTTGCTCTAGAGGATCAGCATTACCAATTTGTGGCCTTACCCTTCGGTATCACCTCGGCGCCTCGGGTGTTCACCAAGGTGCTGGCGGGCGTGATGGCTCTGCTGCGGCATCAGGGCATTCGCATCCTTCCTTACCTGGACGACATTCTGATTGCGGCTCAGTCTCTTCAGCAGGCGGAGAGGGATACTCAGGTGGTGACCTCCACTCTGGGGTGATCAACTATCCGAAGTCTTCACTGTCTCCATCTTTGGTGAGGTCCTTTCTGGGCATGGCTCTGGATACCTCTCAGGTCAGGGTTTTCCTGCCCCAGCTGAAAGTGGAGGGCCTTCAGAAGCAGGCTCGGGCTCTGCTCTTTTGTCCCCATCCCTCCATCTGGCAGGGGATGCAGTTAGTGGGTCTGATGGTGTCCTGCTTCGAGGCGGTCCCCTTTGCTCAGTTTCACATGAGGCCTCTTCAGTTGCACCTTCTGTCTGTTTGGAATCGGGACCCTGTGTCCCTGTATCAGGAGTTTGCTCCGCCCCCCCCTGGCCAGACAGTCCCTCTTGTGGTGGCCGGACTCAAGGAACCTTCTAGTGGGCAGGACTTTTCTGCCCCAGCGTTGGGAGACTGTCACCACAGATGCTAGTCTGACAGGTTGGGGGGGCTTTTGGAAGTCTCTGCAGTTCCAGGGTCAATGGGGCCCCCAGGAGGCCCATGCTCCCATCAATGTTCTGGAACTGAGGGCGATCAGGTTGGTTCTTGCTCAGCTGACCTCACACCTTTGAGGTCAGGCTGTTCAGATCCGCTCGGACAACCAGACAGCAGTTGCCTACATCAATCATCAGGGAGGACTCTGAGCAAGCGAGCCCTCAAGGAAGTGTCCCTGATACTGTTTTGGGCAGAAGAGAATGTGCCTTGCATCTCGGCGGTTTACATTCCGGGTGTGGAGAACCTGAAGGCAGACTCCCTGAGCAGGGGAATGTCTCAGTTGGGGGAATGGTCTCTCAGCAACAAGGTATTTCACTCCCTATGTCACCGGTGGGGTCTTCCGGATGTGGACCTGTTTGCATCCCGCCACAATCACAAGCTTCCCAGGTTTGTCTCCCTGTCACAGGACCCTCTGGCCGTCGCCACGGATGTGCTAGCAATGCCTTGGACGGATTTCAGCTCCTCCATGTGTTCCCTCCCCTTCCTCTGCTGGGCAGGATGCTGCACAAGATAGCCCAGGAAGGGGTACCAGCCATTCTGGTGGCCCCCTGCTGGACAAGGAGGGTGTGGTTCGCAGACGTCGTGCAGTTGGCAGTGGATCAGTATGTCCTACCCAAGGATCCAGATTTGCTCACTCAGGGAAGGCTGTGCCATCCCAATTTACAAACACTGGCTTTAACGGCTTGGCTGCTGAAACCTCCATCTTGATGGATAAGGGTTTGACGGCCTCTGTTGTTGATACCATGATTAGGGCTAGGAAGAAGTCCTCGTCCTTTATCTACTATAGGATTTGGCATGCTTACATTGCCTGGTGTGAGTCTAGGTCTCTGCCTTGATTTTTTGCAACATGGCCTGGATTCAGGCCTTCAACTTAGTACCCTCAAGGGACAGGTGTCAGCCCTGGCAATTTTCTTCCAAAGGTCTTTTGCCAATCACTGGTTGGTCAAGATTTTCTTTCAGGGAGTTACTCATGTGCATCCACCACGTAAACCTATGCTACCGGTTTGGGATCTAAATTTGGTGTTGTCTGCTCTGCAGGGTCCTCCTTTTGCAGTGGGGCTGCCTTGCCCATTATGACTCTTAAGATGGCCTTCCTGGTGGCCATTACCTTGGTTAGGTGAGTCTCTGAGCTGGCTGCTCTTTCCATCAAATCTCCTTATTTTGAGCGGCATCAGGATAAAGTGGTGTTTCGGCTTAAGCTGGAATTCTTGCCTAAGGTTGTGTATGTTTTTCATCTCAATCAGGACATTGTTTGGCCTTCTCTGTGTCCTAATCCTGCTAATTCCAAGGAGCGGACACTTCATTCTCTGGATGTTGTCAGGGCCCTGAAGTTTTATTTGGTTACTACTGAGTCTTTCAGGAAATCTGACACTCTTTTTGTTCTTCCTGCTGGACCTAGGAAGGGTCTGCCTCCGGCTAAATCCACTATCAGCAAGTGGATCCGTCAGGCGGTGGAGCAGGCCTATTCTGCTAAGTGGACCAGAAGCACCAAGCTTCTGTTGAACAAGTTTGTAAGGCCGCAACTTTTGTTCATACTTTTTCCAAGTTTTACAAAGTTGATGTTAAGGCCTCAGCTGATGCTGCCTTTGGCCGCAAGGTACTCCAGGCGGTGGTGGCCTAAACCGTCTGTTGTTACTTTCTTTTTGGGGATCCCACCCTACTTTATGGACACTGCTTTTGGATGTCCCAGATGTTATGACTTTGTGAAGCAGGCCGTGCCATGCACTAGGAAAAAGACAATTCTGTGAGTAGTTACCTGTAGAATTGCTTTTACTATGTATGGCACGGCCTGCTTCACCCCACCCTTGTTACGTTGTTTTTGGTTGCCTCTTTATGGTGATTGTTCCAATTTAGTTGGGGTTGTTATCTTTATTTGTTCCCGGTTCTTGTATCACTGCTTGTCAACTACTGGATAAGTCTATGGTGATTCCGTTTTTATATGGTACCGGGCGGAGCCACAACTCTTCTGCAGTGCCACTGCGCCACCTTGTGGCGGAATCCCAGATGTTATGACTTTGAAGCAGGTCGTGCCATGCATAGTAAAAGCAATTCTACATGTGAGTACTCACAGAATTGTCTTTTTTTTGTACAATTAGATTTTTTGTCACTGTGGGCAAACTGGAAACATAAGCTGGGTCTCTCAAATGGGATTGCATGTAGCAAAAAACACAGAATCGGCTCTAGTAAAATAAAACATTAGGAGTTGGGCTTGACATTTTTCAGTAACATCTATATACATCTAAGCGTTTTGCCACTGAAGTGCAATGCAGACAGAAACACATTATTAGATCTCTTTTCTGTGAACTATTCAGTTGAGTGTGCTCGCTAAGCAAACAAATTCAGGGTATGACAGGAAGATGGTATGATTAATTCCTCTCCCTTGGCATCTACCTGTTGAATGTAAATAGAGCACAATCAGGTCCAGGGCATCCAGCCAGATAATCTAGTGTAGTAAAGCTACGTGCATAATGTAACAAGGAAGTCTGAACCTGGCTGGTATCCAATCCCCCAGATGCAGGCAGTTGGTTCCTTAGCCAACAGTTACATCAACACTAGAAGACATGTGGGCTGATGCACATAGGGCCCAAAAAGAGAAGTGTTTTTATTAGTGACCAAACAGGAATCCATGAGTGGTTTAGGGACCAGAGAAGTGTCATTGGCACAGGGGTCCTTCTTTTGTGTCGGTCTCACAATTTACTTCATAATAGATTATATGTTTCATGAAATTCTTGTCTCTGGTGGGTAAACAGGTCTAGTGAGGCTAGATTTTCAGTATGTTGACTGAGGTAGTAAAAATACAATTCTGTGAAATACTCACCTGTAGAATTGTTATTATAAGTATACAGTACGTCCTGCTCCAGATAGATTACTTACACTTGGGTTATCCTCCGCCAGATGGCGCTGCACTGCAGAGACATGTAAAAACAGGCTCCTCCCGGCCCCTCAAATACCCGGGGACCTCCCACAAATCCCCAGCATTGAAAAGCAGTGAACAAGAAGCCGGGAGAATTTAACCACCCAAAAACTGGTAACTTATAACAATGATAACAATCACCATACAGGGAATCCTGAATAATGCAAAAACCAGGGTGGGGTGGAGCAGGACGTACTGTATACTTATAATACCAATTCTACAGGTGAGTATTTCACAGAATTGTATTATTCTTAGTATACAGTACGTCCTGCTCCAGATAGATTACTTACACTTAGGACATCCAATAGCAGTGTCCATAAAGTAGGGTGGGATCCCCAATAAAAAGGTAACAGCAGACAGTTTAAACCACTGCCGCCTGCAAAACCTTGCGGCCAAAAACAGCATCAGCTGAGGCCTTAACATCAACCTTGTAAAACGGTATGAACAGAAGACCAAGTGGCGGCCTTGCAAACTTGTTCAACAGAAGCCTGGTGCTGGAAGGCCCAAGAGGCACCAATAGCATGAGTAGAATGTGCAGTAAGGCGAAAGGAGGACTCCTCCCCTTAGCAGAATAGGCCTGAATCACGGCCAGACGGATCCATTCGCTAATAGTAGACTAGGCATGAGCCAAACCCATCCTGGGCCCAGAAGGGACCACAAAAAAAGAGCATCAGTTTCCCTGAAGGGCGCAGTGACCACCAGGTAATACTTCAAACACCTGACCACATCCAAGGAATGCAAAACCCTCTCCTTAGCATAGCTAGGATTAGGGCACAAAGAAGGAAGAACAATATCTTGATTCAATGAAAGGCAGACACTACCCTAGGCAGAAAATCTGGCTTAACACGGAACACCACCTTGTCCTGGTGTCTCCCAAGGTATGGGGGCTGAATAGAAAAAGCCGCCAACTCAGACACACGCCTGACCGAAGTAATGGCTACCAGAAAAACAACCCTGAAGGTAAAACCAGCCAGAGCAGAATCCTGCATAAGTTCAAAGGGAGCACCCTGCAAATCAGACAAAACCAAGTTCAAACCCCAAACAGGGACCACAGGTTTACGTGGGGAACGCACATGAGCGACCCCCTGGAAAAAAGGTCAAAATCAGAGAATGCTGAGCAAAAGACTTCTGAAAGAAAACAGACAGGGCAGAAGCCTGACCCTTCAGAGTACTGAGTTGGAGTCCCGACTCCAACCCATGCTGTAAGAACTCCAGAACCCTGGGGACTGAAAACACCCGACAGGGAAGACCTAGACTCACACCAGTCAAAGTAGGTAAGCCAAACCCTGTAATAGATGGAAGAAGAGGTTTTCTTCCTAGCCTGCACCATGGTATCAACCACCGAGGTGGACAAGCCTTTCTCCATCAAGATGGAGGTTTCAGCAGCCAGGTCGTCAAAGCCAGAGTTTATAAATTGGGATGGCGTAAGGGGCCCTGAGTGAACAGATCTGGCACCCCTGGCAGAACGTACTGGTCTACTGCCATCTGCACCACGTCTGTGAACCACACACTTCTTGGCCACCTGGGGGCCACCGGAATTGCTGGCACCCCCTCCAGAGCAATCTTGCGCAGAACCCTGCTCAGCAGGGGGAACGGAGGAAAGACATACAGGAACTGAATGACCTGCCATGACATTACTAAAGCATCCATGGTCACGACCAGAGGATCCTGGGACAGGGAGACAAAGGCCGGGAGCTTGTGATTGTGATGGGACACAAACAAATCCACATCTGGTTGGCCCCAACGGTGACACAGAGATTGGAACACCCTGTTGCAGAGCCCCGGAATGTATACCGGTGATATGCAGGGAACATTGGCCTCCACCAAGGTCAGGATCAGAGACACTTCCTGGAGGGCCCTCTTGCTCCGGGTCCCTCCCTGATGATTGATGTAGGCAACTGCCGTCAGGTTGTCTGGGCGGCCCGGAACAGGCAGGCCCTGAAGATGAGTAGTGAAGCGAGCCAGAACTAACCTGACCGCTCACAGCTTCAAGACACTGATAGGTGTGTGGGCCTCCTGAGGGCCCCACCTCCCCTGGAACCGCAGGGACTTCCAGAAACCCCAACCCCAACCTGAAAGACTGGCATCCGTGGTGACCGTCTCCCAGGAGGGGGCAAGAAAGGATCTGCCCCCCAACAGGTTCCTTGAGTCCATCCACCACAAGAGGGACCTCCTTACCAGGGGGGAAGCACACAGATCCTGTCCAGGGATGCTGGGTCCATATCCCATACAGACAATAGGAGAAGTTGCAGAAGCCCCAAGTGGAACTGAGCATAAGGGACCGCTTCGAAGCACGCCACCATCAGGCCCACCAGCTGCATACCCTGCCTGGTGGAGAGATGGGGACAAGCTAGGAGGGACTGAGCCTGTTCAAGCAGATTGTCCACCTTCTGCTGAGGAAGGAAGATCCTTGCCTGAACTGTATCCAGATTCATTCCTAGGAATGGAGTTACCAAGGAAGGGGACAGTGAGGACTTGGGGTGGTTGATCACCCATCCAAATGACTCCAGAATGGACACCACCAGCTGAATATCCAACTCTGCCTGATGTAGAGACTGGGAAGTGATGAGGATGTCCAGGTAGGGCAGCACGCGGATGCCCCTTGGCCTCATCAGAGACATCACCCCCCGCCAGCACCTTGGTGAGCACTCTGGGAGCTGAAGAGAGGCCAGATGGCAAAGGCCACAAATTGGCAGTGTTGATCTTCCAACGCAAATCTGAGGAACCTTGGTGTCCTGAAAACACAGGGATGTGAAGGTAAGCATCTTTGATATCCACAGACGTCATGAAACCCCTGGGGCGCAAGGAGCTGATGGCCGAGCGCAGGGTTTCCATGCGAAAAACGCCTGTTCTTGACAACTTTGCTGAAGATCTGTAAATCCAGAATGGGCCTGACTGAACCATCTTTTTTGGGAACTGTGAAAAGGTTGGTGTAGAGTCCCTTGCCTCTGTCTTTTAAGGGAAATCTGCAAATGACCCCCAGACCCAGCAGGCCTAGCACGGCCTGCGCAACACCTGAGCAGAGGCAGGGACCAGGAGTATCCAGGACCTGATAATCTTGGGGGAGGCCGCACAGCAAACTCTATCTTGTAGCCGGAGGACACTACCTCCTGAATCCACCGGTCTGAGGCGTGATGCCTCCAGACTTGAGCAAAGTGCCGCAGCCGTCCCCTCACCCTGATGGGCGAGGGCGCCCCATCATGCCTGAGGGGACTTGGGAGAGGATTTGGGCTTAGCCCCCCCGGAGGAGCCAGGACGTTGTCTTCTGCTCCCGTGACAGGAATCTGCGCGAGCCCCCGCGAAGGACACCCCTGTTTCTTGTCTAACACCAGGGCGTTAGACACCAGGGTGGCCCTGGCCCCGAAGGGGCCGAGACAGCCGTCTGAGCTGGGGTAACTTACCTCTCTTAGCAAACCGGTCTAGACGGGCCCCAAACAGGCGTAGCCCCTAAAAAGGAAGCCCAGTGAGGGCCTTCTTCGCAGCATTGTCAGCACCCCACTGTCTCAGCCAGACCAGGCGACCTATAGCCACCACGAGGGCAGAAGTTCTTGCACACATTCTGATGGTGTCATCCAATGCTAATAGGACAAAATTTACAAAAACATCACAACTGGAGAGTGCATTAAACACCTCACATCAGGGGCACTATCAAGCATTTTTCTGATAAGGGTTCTAGTGGCCACAGCAGTAATGGCAGAGGCACAGACCGGGTTCAGCGCCGTCCCCGCACATGCAAAGGTGTGGGAGACCAGCAGGTCAATGCGCCGGTCCTCAGCATCCCGCAGGGTAGTAGAATCAGGGGAATGCATGACAGGGGTGTTAGATAGCCCTAGGATCGGGACATCCACCTCGGGGGGGGGGGATGACCAACATTTAACCACCTCAGGGGGAAAAGGATACTTCCTATCCCAATCCCTTGGAACCCCGGGAAGTTTACTGGGGCACTCCCATGTGCCTGCTCTAGAAATTCCAAACGTGATGTTGCTGTATGAAAACGCTCCCCTTTTTGCCTGGGAGCCTCACCAGGGAGAGAGATAGACAGAACCTCAAAGATCTGGGTCAATAATCTGTCAGTGTCATCCGGGCCCCAGGGGTCAGAGCCAGAATCGTCATGACCCCTTGGTCTCTCATCAGATGAGCCTGAGTCAGAAAAGAGCTCTCCTTCATCAGAAGGGGTATAGCCACACAGATTCATAAACTCCTGAGATCCCATAGGGAAAACAGTAACATAAAGCGTCAAGTGCCGCTTCTTACCAGGGCCCTTACGCTCTAAAGACCTTGCAATAATCTGTTCAGCAGTAGGCAGTCTAGAAGACACATCAGGCTGAGAATCCCCAAGTATCAACAGGAGAGAGATTTAAGCTGGGGGGAGTAATCAAACTAGGTGCAGCCACTGGCAGGCCAGATTGCAAAGCCAGCGCTTGCTCAGCACAGGGTACACAGACCCATGCCTTGTCAGCGTCAGCATGAGGCTGTCCACACGCTAAACACAGCCGGTCTTGTCCCAAGGGGACCCCGGTCACATTATCCTGAGATGCTTCCATATGGTGATTATTAGGCACAATATGCCAGGGATTGACGCTATAAAGCAACCCTGGATGCCCCAATGACCCGCTAGGGAAGTGGGAGTAATTTTACAAGGCCCAACTATCAATTACACCGGGCCGGGAGAAGCCAATGGATTCACCCGTCTGAAAGACACAATGAGAAGAAAGGGTGTCAGAACCAAACACACTACAATGAGTATAAAGCCGCCTGCGAGGGCACTTACGGACCACGGAAAGTAACGTCACACGCGCGCGCAACATGGCGCCGAGTACCTCGAAGGGCGGGCTAGAGCGAGCCGTGACGCAGGGCGCGCCAGGCCAGGCCCCGCCCCCCTGAAGAGCGCGAAGTCCACCGACAAGCAGCCAATGAGAACGCAGAAGCGTCTGAGGTAACGCCGCCGCCCGGCGCGGAACATCCAAATGAAGGAAAAGGCGTGCGCGGCGGCGGCATTTGCAATAGTAAAAAGACAAGTCAGTGCGGCGGCTGACACCATATATACTAGTCCAAAAAACATGACCAAAGGCCGTATGCACAAATCACGATATACGCTCACCCAACCCCCCCCCTTCTTTCCCCCCCGAAGGCTACAGGGAGAATGAGGGAGGATGGCGGCCCTTTGTACAGGGCCCACCGCTACCGGGGCATGGGACAATAATGCGGGAGGGGCATCCCATAAAGGCTCACCATCAGCCTATACCGCCTACCCTTTGGTGGGGCACTGCGGTGGAGCAGTGCTCCATAAGCACGCATGGTGCCGCCTACCTTCACCCGACCAGCGCAGCCCAGGCTGGGAGGCACATCACACGAAGGACGGGTGTGAATAGTCCAACAGGGCCGCAGGCTAATAGCCCCGCTCACCTGCGAGAGAGTGATAATTTCATGTCTTCGCAGTAAGCGCTGCAGAGAAATCTGGGGATTTGTGGGAGGTCCCCAGGTATTTAAGGGGTCCGGAGGAGCCTGTTTTTACATGTCTCTGCAGTGCAGCGCCATCTGGCAGAGGATAACCCAAGTGTAAGTAATCTATCTGGAGCAGGACGTACTGTATACTAAGAATAATAAATTGGCCCTTTTCAAGTAAACCTTTGGGGATTAGCCTACACAAACATATTCAGACCTAGCATGTTGCTATATAAAATACCCCTTTTTTGTGTAACCACAAGCCACCCTCTTGGGCAGCTTTCATATGGTAGGGTAACCCATGATTCCAGTGACCATTTCATTAATTACAGAACACACACAGAGCACACTTTTTCACCTGGTGCTGAAACAACCCCAAAAAGCTCACAAGATGCAATTCACACCCAGTGCACCCAAAGCTAAACTTGCTTCACTAAATTATTATCCTAACTCGTTCATTCATCCAACCCTCCTGGTGGTCATGTAAGTCTATTTCGCTATCTGCAACTGGGTCAGTACTGCATTATGGTGGCACCCACAAGATAAGTGGAAAGACCATCAACAAGAATTAGTTAGAAATGTATGAACAATCTTAAAACTGTGATTGGGCAAGTTTACTGTTTCATGCTGTAAAATAGTTTTTTTTCTGGAGGTCCTCTTAAGTTCCCTTTGTGGGCAGTTTTTTTATTTTATTTATAATACAACACAACCCACAAGTCCTAATGGGCCTGAAATATGGTGAATGAATCCAAAAACATTCATTTTACTTCATGTTGTGCACTAACATTGATTGTCCATAGAAATAGTACTTTGTGCCATGATATTGGTTGGCATCTTTTTTTTTTATTTTAATTGAATTTCTTTATCTGTATTCATATTTTTGGGGCATTGAGTTATTTGTTGGTATAACCAGTTTTTGTTGACTGTGCTGTTTGCCAGTATCCCCTGACCCTGTGGCCTACACCCACACAGTTGTGCAATGAAGGGGACTTTTCAAGACCTGGCAAGCTATTACTTTAATGCCAGAGGGATCCCAAGAAGCCATGTCGATGGGATATAAAAGCATCTCCCTGCAGTGGCATCATTCCGCTGGTGGGATGCCAGAGATAAAAAGGGAATGCCAGGGGACGCTGCAGATGTCACCACAGACACGACTGTGGGACACTGCAGACCAATGCCCAGCAATCAAGTCTGGAGATGCTAGGAATCCATATGTGATCCTCTAGCAAGCCTCCCGGGATCAGGAGGAAGATGCTGCTTTCCAGTCAAGAAATCAAAGCTTAGTAAATTGCTGCTCTTAAAGTGGACCATCACCCTCCTGTGATCGGCCCGGGAATCTATAAGATTCCCGGGCCGATCACCTCCCTCCCCGCGGGACATCCGAGATCGGGATGTCCCGCGGAGAGGGACCCCCCCCAAAACCCCCAAAAAACTCACCTCATCTCAACTCCCGCGCACTCCTCTAGACGTGCACGCGCCCGCGCCGGCCGTTTGTGAATGGCCGGCGCGGGCGTGCGCCCTGTCAGAGCGACGTGCGGGAGGCGGCGGCGGGCGCACTGTCTTGTCCGCCGCTTGTCCGTGAGCGTGGTGAGGTGAGTTTTTCGGGGTTCTGGGGGGTTTTACACAGCGGGACACCCCTAATCGGGGTGCCCCCCTGAAGTGGACCAAAACCCAGGATAGTCAAAATCCTGGGTGTTGGTCCACTTTAAGCTCTCTTCTGAAAGAGTGACATAATCTATTTGGCTTACCCCATGCAGATATTGTGGAAAAGCATGCATCGTACTAAACCGCATGGGAATGGCCATCTTTCTATACACCTGACAGCCCTACTTCTGAAAAATCCAGCCCCACAGTTGAAAAAATTGCAATCATCCCTTATCACAGAAGTAGAAAGCCATCCACTGAAAAGACATGGAGGCTGATTCATTACTAATGCCAGGTATCGCCAGATGAGCGTCTGTATAGCTTAGAGCGACCGCTAATAGACGCTGTAAGCGGGTATCGGGCGCTATAACAGCACTGATGAACGTGATGTATGTTGGGCGCACTAACACCAGTATAGCGCTGCAAGGAGCGAAAGGTAGTGCCAGCTCAGTGCGACCGACTCTCGGCGCTCCACACCACTCTAAATCTGGTCGCTATAACATAGAGCGCCAGACGCTGTGTGATTAAAGTCTGTTTTTGAACACATATCCACCAGTAACAAAGAGAAAACACATGGAATGACATTGTTTTAACACATCAATTAATTAAATTGAGGTGCCAGACCTGTAATGACAATTTTGCATAAAAATATAAAAAGTCGAAAAAGTTTCTAAAAGTGTTTGTTTGCAGCCAGGAGAGGTCACACAATGATTTGAGCAAAAAAACCAAAATGTCAAACACGCTATTTAAACACAAGCAAATGAACATCCATTGAAATGTATGGGAGAGCAACAGGTAATACCTGGTGCTCTGGAAGCTAGAGCGCCGATGCTATACACTGAGCCGCCTATAATAATACATCAGATGCTACATGGCGCTGTTAGAGTTGCTCACCAGATTCGATTTCATAAATGTGGTTTTGCGCACAGCGCCCATTGTTCTCCAGACGCTACCTGCCGCTACGAGGCCCTACCTGGCACTATCCCTTCTTAAATAATCTCCTTAGTATTTCTCTGCGCAGAGCACAGCTCCTAGAGACATTGTTTCGACTGCTAAAATGCTCTGCGGCTGCCACATACATCGAGACTCATAGTTACATAGCTTCCCTCACATACACTATTTCTTTCCTCCACCAGCTGTTGAGTCAGAGTGTGTGTACAGCATGGCAGGGATGCCGAGGAATATATATGTCTGGTGTGAGCTGCTGCTTGCCCATGCTCATGTGTACGCAGGACTGTCAGGTGTGTAGCAAGATGGACTCTCCCATTCTAGGAGCGCAGCATCTGCAAATATATTCCACAACATCTGCATCGGGTTAATCTCTCTCAAATGTAATAGGTAACTTTTTTTGTTTGACTAGATGTCCGCTTTAAGCTGTATCTTGTTTTTATTTAGCATTGATTTTATGTACCTCTTTACCCTGTCTGTAGACTGGTAAGGACAACTATATCAGTTCAAATGTAAAAGGCCAGAGGCCTCCAAGCCCTGGTGTCAGAAGCTCCTATGCTTGGTACTTCAGCTGGTAGCAGGGGAGGGGGACTTTGGATAAATTCCTCCTCCCATAAACTTTTTTTGAGATTTGTCTTCAGGAATTCTACAATGCTAAATAGTAGCGCTAAATTGACTGAGCAGATCATCACTTCCTGTGAAAGAGGTTTTTTTTTTTACCTACATGTACTTCTTGTCCAACGCATAAGTGGTCACTTTTTAGCAAGTTAAAACCCAAAGTAAAGAGATGGGTTGTCCACAAATAATATGTATTATTATACAATTACCTCATAAGACGACTGAGCCTATAGTAACCAATAAGCAATATAACACTTTCTGGATCAAAGTGTGCATTGTGTCTACTCCGGTTGGGTGCAAAACTGCTCTACTGTTGAATAAGTAAATATATACAGTATAGCTTTATAAAGCTGTTCTTTGGAAAAATAAAGGGAATCTGTGCGGAACACCTGTAAGGAATATGGGCAAACAAGTGCATGTCACCACAAAGAATTGATGAACACACCTTAAATACAAAAGGAATGAGTGGCCCATATGTCGGAAACTAGGCATATGGTTGTCCAACAAGTCTCAAAATCTGCAGTAGTTCTGCCTTTCCACCAGACATTTAAAGCAGAACAAAACCCCAGATTTTGACTATCCCGGGTTTTGCTCCGTGCCCTGGGCAGGGCCGTATTTACCGCAAGGCAAACCTAGGCCTGTGCCTAGGGGCGCTTGCATAGTAGGGGGGCGGACGTCCGTGACTGCAGCAACAAAAAAATAAAATTCTGTGATTACTCACCTGTAGAATTGTTATTATGAGTATACAGTACGTCCTGCTCCAGATAAGAATCATTACACTTGGGCATTACTCCGCCAGATGGCGCTGGACTGCAGAGAACGCAAAATTGGCTCCTTCCGGCCCCTCAAATACCCGGGATCTCCCACAAATCCCCAGCATTGAAAAGCAGTTAACGAGAAGCCGGGAGAAAGAAAACAGAACCAACTAGAACTAAAACAATGATAACAATCACCATACAGGGGATCCAGGATAATGCAAAACCAAGGGTGGATTGGAGCAGGACGTACTGTATACTCATAATAACAATTCTACAGGTGAGTAATCACAGAATTGTATTATTCTTAGTATACAGTACGTCCTGCTCTAGTTAAGAAACATTACACTTGGGACATCCAATAGCAGTGTCCATAAAGTAGGGTGGGATCCCCAAAGTTAACAGCAGACAGGTCATACCACTGCCGCCTGCAGAACCTTGCGGCCAAAAGCAGCATCAGCTGAGGCCCTAACATCAACCTTGTAAAACTTTGAAAAAGTATGCACAGAAGACCAAGTAGCGGCCTTGCAAACTTGTTCAACAGAAGCCTGGTGCTGAAAAGCCCAAGAGGCACCAATAGCACGAGTAGAATGAGCAGTAAGGCGGAAGGGAGGAATCTTCCCCTTAGCAGAGTAGGCCTGAATCACAGCCTGACGGATCCATTTGCTGATAGTAGATTTAGCAGGAGCCAGACCCTTCCTAGGACCAGAAGGGACCACAAAAAGAGCATCAGTTTTTCTGAATGGTGCAGTAGCCACCAGATAGTACTTCAGACACCTAACCACATCCAAGGAATGCAAGACCCTCTCCTTAGCGTTACTAGGATTAGGGCACAAAGAAGGAAGAACAATGTTCTGATTCAGATGAAAGGCAGACACGACCTTAGGCAGAAAATCTGGCTTGAAGTGAAACACCACCTTGTCCTGGTGTCTCTCATGGTAGGGGGGCTGGATGGAAAGCGCCGCCAACTCAGACACACGCCTAACAGAGGTGATAGCCACCAAAAAGACAACCTTGAGAGTAAGAATGGCAAGGGCAGCCTCCTGCACAGGTTCAAAGGGAGCACCCTGCAAGGCAGACAAGACCAAGTTCAAATCCCAAACAGGCAACATAGGCTTACGTGGGGGACGCACATGAGTAACCCCCTGGAAAAAAGTCCTGATCAGAGAATGCTGGGCAAAGGACCTCTAAAAGAAAACAGCCAGGGCAGAGACATGACCCTTCAGTGTACTGAGTTGGAGCCCCAGCTCCAACCCATGCTGCAGGAACTCCAGGATCCTGGGAATAGAGAACACACGACAGGGAAGAGACTCACACCAGTCAATGTAGGCACGCCAAATCCTATAGTAATTGGAAAAAGAAGACTTCTTTCTAGCCTTTATCATGGTATCAACAACAGAGGCAGACAGCCCCTTCTCCATCAAGATGGAGGTTTCAGCAGCCAGGCCGTCAAAGCCAGAGTTTGTAAATTGGGATGGCGTAAGTGACCCTGAGTGAGCAGGTCTGGCACCCTGCGAAGAGCGTACTGACCTACTGCCAGCTGCACCACGTCTGCGAACCACACTCTTCTTGGCAACCTGGGGGCCACCAGGATTGCTGGCACCCCCTCCTGAGCTATCTTGCGCAGAACCCTGCCCAACAGGGGGAATGGAGGAAAGACATACAGGAGCTGAAATTCCTGCCATGATATTGCCAGGGCATCCGTGGCCAAGGCCAGAGGATCCTGGGACAGGGAGACAAAGGCCGGGAGATTGTGATTGTGATGGGACGCAAGCAGATCCACATCTGGTAGGCCCCAACGGGATGTACACAGCTGATATGCAGGAAACATTGTCCTCCACCCAGGCCAGGATCAGAGACACTTCCTTGAGGGCTCCTTTGCTCCGGGTCCCTCCCTGATGATTGATGTAGGCAACCGCCGTCTGGTTGTCCGAGCGCACCTGAACAGGCCAACCCCGAAGGTGATGGGTCAAGTGAGCCAGAACCAACCTGATTGCCCTCAGTTCCAGAATTTTGATAGGTTTGTGGGCCTCCTGAGGGCCCCCCACCCTTGGAACTGCAGGGTCTTCCAGAACCCCCCCCCCCAAACCTGTCAGACTGGCATCTGTGGTGACCGTCTCCCAGCAGGGGGCCAGAAAGGATCTGCCCACCAACAGGTTCCTGGAGTCCATCCACCACGAGAGGGACCGCCTGACTAGGGGGGACAGCACAAGGACCTGGTCCAGGGACGCAGGAACCTTGTCCCATACTGACAAGAGGTGGAGTTGCATAGGCCTCATGTGAAACTGGGCATAAGGGACCGCCTCGAAGCACGACACCATCAGGCCGACCAGCTGTATTCCCTGCCTGATGGAGGGATGAGGGCAAGATAGCAGGAACTGAACCTGCGCTAACAGACTGTCCACCTTCTGGTGAGGAAGAAAAATCCTTGCCTGAACTGTATCCAGATTCATTCCCAGGAAGGGTGTCACCAAGGAGGGAGACAGGGAAGACTTTGGATGGTTGATCACCCAGCCAAATGACTCCAGAGTGGACACTACTAGCTGAGTATCCAGCTCTGCCTGTTGGAGGGACTGAGAAGTGATGACAATGTCGTCCAAATAGGGCAGCACGCGAATGCCCTGAGACCTGAGCAGAGACATCACTCCTGCCAGCACCTTGGTGAACACTCTGGGAGCTGAAGTGAGACCGAAGGGCAATGCCACAAATTGGTAGTGCTGATCCTCCAGAGCGAACCTGAGGAACCTTTGATGACCTGGAAAAACAGGAATATAAAGGTAAGCATCCTTGATGTCCACAGAGGTCATGAAGTCCCCTGGACGCAGGGAACTGATGGCAGAGTTTCCATGCGAAAGCGCCTGCACCTGGCAAATTTGTTGAGGATCTTCAAGTCCAGGATGGGCCTGACTGACCCATCTCTTTTGGGCACAGTGAAAAGGTTCGAATAGAAACCCTTGCCCCTTTCTTGTAAGGGGACCTGACAGATGACCCCAAGCTCCAGAAGGCTTTGCACCGCCAGAACTAGAGCCTGAGCTGACATAGGGTCCTGAGAGATCTGGGATCTGATGAACCTTGGGGGCGGCCAGGCAGCAAACTCTATCTTGTAACCGGAGGACACTACCTCCTGAATCCACCGGTCTGAGACATGAAGCCTCCAGACGTGAGTAAAATACTTAAGCCGTCCCCCCACCCGAATGGGTGAGGGCGCCCCTTCATGCCTGAGGGGGCTTGGGAGAAGACTTAGGCTTGGAGCCCCAGGATGAACCAGGGCGTCCACGTCCTCTGCCCCTACCCCAGAAATCTCCTCGGGCCCCAGTAAGGGAGACCCCCCTTCCCTGTCTGGCTCCACGGTAGGGGGAGGAAAAGGAGCCCTGTCCCCGAAAGGGCCGAGACTGCCGCCTGCGTTGGGGTAACCTGCCTCCCTTAGCAAACAGGTCCAGGCGGTCCCCAAACAGGCGTAGTCCTTTGAAGGGAAAACCAGTGAGAGCTTTCTTGGCAGCGTTGTCAGCAGCCCACTGGCGCAGCCAAACCGAGCGGCGTATAGCCACCACAAGGGCAAAGGTTCTGCTACACATCCTAATGGTATCATCCAAAGCAGAGAGGACATAATTCACAAAAACCTCACAACGAGAGAGTGCATTAAACTCCTCACTAGACACATCATCAGGGGCACCATCTAGGATACTTCTAAGCAGGGTCCTAATAGCCACAGCCGTAATGGCAGAGGCACAGACCGGGTGCCACACATGCAATGGCATGGGACGCCAGCTGATCAATACGCTGGTCCTCACTATCCCGCAGCGTAGTAGAGTCAGGGGAATGCATGACAGAGGTGTTAGATAACCCTAGGACTGGGGCATCCACCTCTGGAGGGGATGACCAATGCTTCACCACATCAGCAGGAAAGGGATACCTCTTATCCCAACTCTTAGGGACTCCGGGAAGCCTGCTGGGACGCTCCCATTCCTTGAGCATGAGATTATTAAAATGGCCTTGCTCAGGAAACTCTAAACGTGGCTTAGCAGTATGAAACAATTTCCCCTGCTGCCTGGGGGCCGCAACCGGGGGAGAGATAGACAGTACCTCAAAAATCTGACCCAACAGCCTATCAGTATCATTTGGGACCCAGGGATCAGAGCCAGAATCATCATGACCCCTGGGCCTCTCATCAGATGACCATCAAATGACCAGACAGTTCCAAAAACTCATCAACCTCCATAGGGAAAGAGTGAAATCAGGCGTCAAGTGCCGCTTCTTAGCAGAGGCCCTACGCGCCAAGGTGTTAGCAAGCAACTTCTCAACACTAGCCAGTCTGGAAGACACATCAGGCTGAGAATCCCCACTGGTATGCAACTCAATGGGAGTCAAATTTAAGCTTGGGGGAGTAGGTGATGCCATACGAGGCGCAGGCCCAGCTACTGGTAAACCAGGCTGCAGCGCAAGCACCTGCTGGGCACAAGGTACACAGACCCGCACATTGTCAGCACTATTAGGGGACACCCCACAAGCTACACACAGCTGGGCTTGTCCCGAAGGAACCCCAAGCACATTATCCTGAGACGCCTCCATATGGTGATTATAGCGGCACAATAGGCCCATAGGGATTCACGCTATAAAAGCAACCCGGGATGCCCCAATAGCCCGCTAGGGAAATGGGAGTAATTTCCACACTAGGCCTCACAAGTTTAATAACTAAATAGAGGTAGTAGGGCCGGGAGAAACCCTATAAGTGACATGTATAATGACATAGGGTAAAGCCGCCCGCGAGGGCACTCACGGACCGCGGTAGGTAGATGCCAGCCACGCAGCAGCCGAATCCATAGAAAAATGGCGCCGGGTATACCTCGAGGGGCGGGCCGCGGAGACAGTGACGCACCAGCGCCTAAGGTAATGCTGTCAACTGCGGAGCACAGTGGAGGCTTATTAAAAAAAAAAGCAACCAGTGCAACCAAGTCAGCGCGGAGACTGACACCAACCAGAAGCACATAATACAGTGAAGCGCCAAGGCATATACACACACAACCCCCCCCCCCCCGAGAGCTACAAGGGACAGCGAGGGAGGGCAGCGGCCACTTAACATAGGGCCCGCCGATAGACAGGGGCAAGGGGCAATAGGGCGGGAGGGGCATCCCATAGAGGCTCACCATGTGCCTATACCGCCTACCCTTTGGTGAGGGATTGCGGTGGAGCAGCGCTCCTAAGCACCTGACAGAGGTGTTGCCTACCATCACCCGGACCAGCGCAGCCAAGGCTGGGAGGCACATTAAAAATGGAACGGGTGGGAATAGTCCTACAGGGCCGCAGGCTAATAGCCCCGCTCACCTGCAAGAAGAGAGAGCCACCTTCTTGTCCTTCGCAGTCCAGACTGCAGAGAAATTCGGGGGATTTGTGGGAGATCCCGGGTATTTGAGGGGCCGGGAGGAGCCAATTTCGCGGTCTCTGCAGTCCAGCGCCATCTGGCGGAGTAATACCCAAGTGTAATGAATCTTATCTGGAGCAGGACGTACTGTATACTAAGAATAAATATATATTTTTTATATAAAGTAATATATTCAAAGTTGCGCTATTAGTTAACATTATCACAATTTAGAATCTAGAGACTAAACGTCCACTTGCTAGGAGTAATATCAGAACTGTAGCCACAGCAGTCCCAAGAAGATGCAAGCAAGTTTTGGTATATAGCCACAGCCAGATATATATCGGTCACTCCGCGGGACATACAACTTCAAAGTGTTATATTTCCATTGAGGTGTGTTTATCCCACCACCTTATAAGTATAAAACACGTACCAGATTTCTTTAGAAAAAACGCCTTGTAATCAATAGCAAATAATTTAGTTCCTCCTTAAGGATTGAGATCTGCTACTTTCAAATTCATCCACTTTTTCAATTCTTAATGGCAATAAAAACGGGTCTTGTGATATTTTTACATCAAGCATTCGCTCCAAATTTAATGTTGCTTTGCAATATAAAACGCCAACATAGTGTAAAATTGCACAGATTCCTGGTTCAATTGCCCCCACTATGCAATTCTCACCAAATATATCAATAAAATCCAGTATATAGTATTTTTGAGAAGGCAAAGCTGCGTGTCACCACCAGCGGTCTCGCCAATGCAATCAGCTCTGGCTCCTACCGCTCTGCATATATTTTTACCCTATGCCTCAGCAGCAGACTCGGTAATCTCCATCTTCCTTCGAAAGTCACGTGGTCACTTTCTTGTTCTGTGCACTATACACCTTATTTTCTTGTTTCTGCTTTCTCTTTTTTCTCTTCTCAGGGTGAATATATGTGGGAGTTTAGGGCAGTCATCCTAACATCTTGTACATGCTGACATTTACCAAAGGCTGGCCCTGCTTTTTACATCTCTTCTACTTTTTCTCATCTGTTTCCCTCTCCTGCTTTTTATCCCCTTTCTCCTACTTTAATTTTACTTGTGTCTGTCACCTCCCTTGCTTTTTCACAGTGATGTTAGAGCCCTTTTTTCCTAAGACATTTACTTTGGTATTGTAAAGCAGACCTACCTGACACACACATGTATGCTGTAACCCCATCTTTCTCCCACCACCATCACCACTGCCCCGCTGTGTGGAACCCACTGGAGCACACATAAACACTAACCTTTCCCTGGTCCAATGGCGCATGCACAGGCTCTCGTCCCTTGAGCGCCATCAGCCGTGACTATGTCAAAGTGCTTAGGGCAGCACAAATCCTAAACACGGCCCTGGCCCTGGGGGCCACCCAAATTGGGAGGCCCTGCTGTGTGAACCCTCCCAGAATGCCCATACAAACTTGCTTCTCCCCGGTCCTGCGGCACATGCGTGGGCTCTAGTTCAATCAGAGCTATTTGCTGTGCATTTGTAATGTTCGCCAAATGGTTATGCTTAGAGAGCTTCGGTTATAGGAATGGCTGAGGGCAGGAGCAGACTCTCAGTCTGAAGAACCGGGGATGCAGATGCTGGATGTTTACATAGGCAAGGGAGCCCAGAAGTAGGTGAGTGTTGCGAGGCATACAGCGGGGCATCCTGATCTGCACCAAGGGAAGGCCAGCGGCATGCTGCAAGGGTTTTGTTAAATGAAAATGTTTGGTATTAATGTCAAACAGAAATACTGTAAAGGCCTTAAATGTCATCTGTAATGTTTATTTTATAAGACCATGGCATGAGGTAAGGCAGAGATGAGACTAGTTACGATTGTATCAATGTATCACAGGACAAAAATTTTACATAGGCTTTTTCCATGTACCCCTGTCTTGATTCCCTATACACCATACTTTATTCCCCATACTTCTTTCTTCTATAGCTGAACCAAGATTATTATAAAATTTAAAGCGAAATTCCAGGCAGTTAAAAAAGACAGTTAAAAAGCTCTGTGCTGACCTTCAGGGGTGGTATCTTTCACCAGCACGTTGCATTCCCTGATAAACCCTATAGAACCTGCTCCCTTCCGATGCGTGTATGATGGCATAGCTATCATAAAAAATTAACTCTTTTAGTCCAGTCATGAATTGAGTAAAAATGCACCCATCAAAGCTTTAGATCACCATTTTTTAACCATTAATGTAGGAAGGGCTGCCATCAGGATTTTTTGGCCCCTGACAACCGCAATGCCTGGCCCCTTGTACCCTATATTTGATGGATTGGCCCCTAGTTTAAAATGGGCCCCTGGCAGCCAGACTCTCCTCAGTATTCAGGCTATAGGATTGATTCAGCACCATATTTTTACTTGTTTTTTTTGTAAACAGGGCAATTGAGCACCATAGTTGTGCAAATGTTTAAAAAATTACAAAGCCAACTATGGTGCTAAATTGCACTGCGAAACAAAATCATGAGAAAGTGATTTAAAAAAGTGTTTAATCACAAAAAAATGTGAGTAAAAAAATGCAGCGCTGAATCAGCCCTATAGTCTGAATACTGAGGAGAGTCTGGCCAAGGACCCATTTTAAACTAGTAAGTAAAAAAAAATACAGTGCTAAATGAACCCTTGTATGGTAAATTGGGGGTCAAACAAATAGCCCTTTTCTCACATTATAGGTTATGGGTGGCCCAGACACAATATTGAGGTCGATTCAAAACCTGGTGAGAAAACTCTTTTTTTTGGAGAGAAACCTGACATTCACTTTCATTGTTAATCAGCCCCAATGTAGACAATGAAAGTGAATAGCAATTAACTCTCCTAAAAAAGGAGTGAGTTTTCTCACCATACTCTGAATCAACTCCATAGGCTGTAAAGTCTGTGATCCTTTGCACATTCACAAAATTCAGGCTAGGTAATGCTTGTTAAAAACAGGGACTCTTTTTTAACATGTAATGCAGTACATATATAAGCAGGGCAACAATGGCAAGCATATACCTACTCTTAAATCGAAAGTTTTTTGTGCCAAAATGATGGTGCTAAACTGATCTATTACTTTTTTATGTTGGTAAATGTGTGTTCTATGGAATCGGTTTTTAATACCTGCCATCTGTTGCTATTGGCAACTGTACATCAAGATCTACAAGAAGAGAGATTTGAGTCCTGTACACTGAAAATGCTGAGCATGTGCACAATGGTGGGCATGTGCAAGCTTAAACCGGACCTTCACCATAATTTATTGAAAAGCCCAAACCCTTAAAAAACGATTCCCCAGCATCTAAAATTAATATATTTTAAGTTTTTAGTCACTTACTTATTATTCTTTTCCCCACATGGCTCCAAATCTTTTCAGGACCTTAGGATACAGGCGCCTCCATCTTGACTCAGAAGCATCACAGTTACTGATGAGAGGAGAGTGGGATAAAGTGCAGGGGGTGGGGTTATAGCTGTGCTTTGCTCAGACAGAGCAGAGCTGGGGTCAGGAAAAGGTTAGCAATCCCAGAATGCAGAGCCAGAAGGCACTTCCTGTTTGCAGGCTGCCTGATGTTCCATGAGCCGCCATCTTGGATGTTTAAAGGCTCATAACATGCAGTAGATGCAGGCAGGATGATTTTTAATGTGAGCAATCTGTATGTACAGGGTGTGGGAAACATATAAGATAGGCTCTTATTCAGAGTGAAGGACCACTTTAAGGGAGCTTCCTCACTTCAGCAGCGGCCATAGCAGCAGTGTCTCCTGGAGCCCGCACTTCATAGGGAAGTCGGGATGCGGCCCCTGCGCACCTATGCAGAAGCAATGCGCCACATAAAATGCTGATTGGACGAGTGCCTGGTCATTGGAATGGGGAGAGGTGAGTAAAAGTGGGCAATCTGGGTGTTTCACATAGGTGGGCATCCTAGATCGGGGCAGGGACCAATCACCAGGATAGTCCAGTGGTCTACTTTAAATTATATTTGGATGGGCCCAGACTCCTTCCCTTATTTATTTTGCACCCCAGCTCCAGCTCCAACTTGCTCTTTTTACATGAAGTACATTGCATTTGGGATCAAAATGCAGTATTAGTACATGTTTGTGTATATCTATTCTTAGTATACATCACGTCCCGTTCCGAAAGATATCCTTACACATGGGTTATTCATATATACATATACATATATATATATTGTGTTTTCATGTATTTGTGTGGCACCATTTGTATCATGCTCTGTCGTATGCGTAGCGCATTATGCAGTGATCCCCGTTTAAATTGGTTGCACTGTTTTCCTTTTATCTGATACCGCGCTCTTGTACACCGCTTTGCATATGGCGGCAAAATTTACCTCAGGCGCTACGGCGCTGCCATTGGCTGTTTAATTCACGTGGGCGCGTCTTTTCGCGCTCTCCCCCGCGGCCTGCCCCTCAAGGTATTTGTGGGCGCCATCTTGTCTCGGCGGTGCTGCGTAGCTGGCGTCTCCGTTTGCGGTCTTTAAGTGCCCTCGCGGGCTACCTTTTTTTCATACTCCTACGTTATAAGTATCTATGCCTTACGGGATCCTCTCCTTATGTCTTTCAGGCCTATAGAACTAGTGATTTCTCCCGGCCTATACATTGATTGAGGGAAATTTGTTTTAATACCTTAAATCCTCCCGCTTCCCTTGCGGTGCATTGGGGGCATCCCGGGTTTGCTTCTAGCATTATTCCCAATTGGCCGTTTTGAGCCACCCTAGTCACCATATGGAGGCTTCTCAAGACAATGAGTCCAGGGTTCCTCCGGGACAAGGCCGGTTCTGTACTGATTGTGGGGTTTCCCCTGTACCTTGTGACTTCAAGGTCTGTCTTTCCTGCGCCCAGCAGACTGTTGCGCGGTTGTCTGGGATGCCCCTGCTGAGGGCCGCGTCCCCTGAGGCCTTGCCTACTCCCCCTCGCTTACATACTGCTCAGGTTGTGGCGCATGCTAGCGGGGATGCCCAATATGATTTTGCTACTAGATTGGCCGATCTGGAGAGGCGGATGGGCGGTTCTGAGCCGCGCAAAGCCATTGGCAAGACACAGCATTTGATTGATAATGTGTATGTTTGCCGTATGACTTCTGAAGCTATGGATGACATTGTTGGGTTTTCCCCTGAGGGGGAATTATTCTCTGAGTCTGATTCTGAGGATCAGACTAGATACTTGGATGATCCCATGACGGGGTCCAAGCCTTGGGATGCAGCTAATACTGACAGGCTGCTAGCTCATTTATTTGAAGTGCTTGAAATTTCTCCCCCTGTTGCTCCTCCGCAGCAGCAGGGAGAATTATTTTATGCTTCTAAACCGCACTGGGAGTTCCCCGCACAGGCACATTTCAACAATCTTGTTTTCCAGGAATGGGAGAAACCTAGTAGGCTTCCTGGTGTACCTGAAAGCTGGGATAAGAGATATCCCTTTCCCCTGGAAACAGCTAAATTGTGGTGTTCCCCACCCGAGGTTGAGGCACCAATACTTGGACTATCTCATACCTCTGTGCTGCAGTCACCTGACACTACCACTTTAAAAGATGTGGAAGACCGGCGCATTGATCAGCTGGCCTCTCATGGTTTTGCCTGTGCGGGGACCGCACTACGCCCTGTGTGTGCATCTGCTATTACAACTGTTGCGATCAGAAGATTGATCAGAAGTGCCTTAGAGGGCGGTTCTGTGGCTTTGGGCAGAGATGTATTTAACTGGCTTATTTATTGTGAGGAATTTACTTCATATGTTCTTGCTGCCCTGGAGGATACCATTAGAATGTGCGGCAGAACATCTGCCCTGCTGGTTGCTATACGCCGTTCTGTTTGGCTGCGCCAATGGATGGCGGATATTGCTGCTAAGAAGGCTCTTACTGGGGCTTCCTTTAAAGGGCTGCGCCTTTTTGGGGAACGTCTGGATTTGTTTGCCAAGGAAGGCAAGCTGCCTGAGCGCAAGAAGCCTCTCAGGCCCTTTTGGGGTTCCAGAGTTGCTCTGTCCTCCTTTTATTCCCCCAGGAGAGGAAGGGGGCTCCCCCCACTGGGGGCTGTGGTGAGTCATGGGGCAGGGGCAGAGGATGTGGCAGGCCCGGTCCTTCCTGGGGTTCCAAGCCTAAATCCTCCCCCAAGCCTCCTCAGGCATGAAGGGGCGCCCTCACCCATCTGGGTGGAGAGGCGGCTTTGGTTTTTTGCTCACATCTGGAGACGCCTTGTCTCAGACTGGTGGATTCAGGAGGTAGTCTCCTCCGGTTACAAGATAGAGTTTGCAGCCTGGCCACCCCCAAGATTCATAAAATCCCGGATGGCTCAAGACCCCCTGTCAGCTCTGTGTCTGTTTCTTGCTGTCCAAAACCTACTGGAATTGGGGGTCATTTGCCCGGTTCCTCTGCGGGAAAGGGGCAAGGGCTATTATTCCAATCTTTTCACTGTCCCCAAAAAGAACTGATCTGTCAGACCTATCCTGGATTTAAAGCTCCTCAACAAATTTATCAGATTCAGGCACTTTCGCATGGAGACTATGCGTTCTGCCATAAAATCTCTTCGCCCAGGGGACTTCTTGTCCTCTATAGACATCAAGGATGCTTACCTTCATGTGCCAATTTTTGCAAGCCGTCAAAGATTTCTCAGGTTCGCAGTGGAAGATCAGCATTACCAGTTTGTGGCTCTGCCATTTGGTCTTACCACTGCTCCCGGAGTAATGGCTCTGTTGAGATCTCAGGGCATTCGCATTCTTCCTTACCTGGACGACATTCTTGTAACTTCTCAGACTTTGCAACAAGCAGAGATGGACGTTCAGACAGTGGTATCCACTCTGGAAAAGTTTGGCTGGGTGATCAATCTTCCCTGTCTCCTTCCAGGGTAAAGTCTTTTCTGGGCATGACTCTGGATACACCTCAGGTCAAGGTCTTTCTCCCTCAGCTGAAGGTAGAGAGTCTTCAGGCACAAATACAGCTCCTGCTGTCTTGCCCTCATCCGTCCATCAGATAGGCAATTCAGCTGGTGGGTCTGATGGTGTCCAGCTTCGAGGCTGTCCCATACGCTCAGTTTCACATGAGAGCTCTCCAGGTTCATCTCTTGTCGGTATGGGATCGGGACCAGGTGTTTGTGCTGTCCCCTCTGGCCAGGCAGTCTGTGTCATGGTGGCTGGACTCAAGGAATCTGCTAGTGGGCAGATCTTTTCTGGCTCCCTGCTGGGAGGTGGTCACCACAGATGCCAGTCTAACTGGTTGGGGGGGCTTTTGGAAGTCCCTGAAATTCCAGGGGCAGTGGGGTCCTCAGGAGGCCCATGCCCCAATCAACATTCTGGAACTAAGGGCAATAAGGTTAGTGCTCTCCCAGCTGACCACGCGCCTTCAGGGTCTGGCCGTACAGATCCGCTCAGACAACCAGACGGCAGTTGCTTACATCAATCATCAGGGAGGAACCAGGAGCAGGAGGGCTCTCAAGGAAGTATCCCTGATTCTGTCTTGGGCAGAGGACAATGTTCCCTCCGTCTCAGCTGTGTACATTCCGGGGGTGGAAAATCTGGAAGCATACTCTCTGAGCAGGGGGGCTTCTCGCATGGGAGAATGGTCCCTCAGCAACAGGGTGTTTCACTCTCTGTGCCTCCGTTGGGGCCAGCCGGATGTGGACCTGTTTGCGTCCCGTCACAACCACAACCTTCCAGCCTTTGTCTCCCTGTCACAGGATCCCCTGGCCCTGTCAGTGGATGCTCTGGCAATGTCTTGGAAGAGCTTTCAGCTCCTTTGTTTTTCCTCCATTTCCTCTGCTGGGCAGGGTGCTGCGCAAAATAGCCCAGGAGGGGGTGCCAGCCATTCTGGTGGCCCCATGTTGGCCAAGAAGAATTTGGTTCACAGAAATCGTACAGTTGGCAGTAGATCGTTTTGTCCTTCCCCTGGTGCCAGACCTGCTCACTCAGGGGCGGCTGCGCCACCCCAGTTTACAAACGCTGGCTTTGACGGCCTGGCTGCTGAAACCTCCATCTTGATGGATAAAGGGTTGCCGGCCTCTGTAGTTAATAGAGTTAGGAAGAATTCTTCTTCTACCATTTACTATAGGGTTTGGCGTGCTTACATTGACTGGAGTGAGTTTAGGTCACTTCCATGTCGGGTGTTCTCAATTCCCAGAATATTGGATTTTTTACAACATGGCTTGGATCTGGGTTTTCAGCTTAGTACTCTGAAGGGCCATGTTTCTGCTCTGGCTGTTTTTTTCCCAAAGATCTTCAGCATCATCTGGTCAAGACCTTCTTTCAAGGAGTTACTCATTTGCGTCCTCCGCGCAAGCCCATGTTACCCGTTTGGGATTTGAACTTGGTTTTGTCTGCCATGCAAGGGTCTCCTTTTGAACCTTTGCAGGAGGCGGCTTTGTCCACTCTCACTGTCAAGGTAGCCTTTTTGGTGGCTATTACCTCAGTCAGGAGAGTTTCTGAATTGGCAGCGCTTTACATCAAGCCTCCTTATTTTGAAAGACACCAGGACAAGGTGGTGTTTCGCTTTAAAACTGATTTTCTGCCTAAGGTTGTGTCTGCTTTTCATCTCAATCAGAACATTGTGTTGCCTTCATTGTGCCCTAACCCTGGTAACCCCAAGGAAAGGGCGTTACATTCTCTTGATGTAGTTAGGGCTGTGAAGTTCTATTTGGTGGCTACTGAATCGTTTAGGAAGACTGATGCTTTCTTTGTGGTTCCGTCTGGTCCCAAGAAGGACCAGGCTCCTGCTAAATCCACTATCAGCAAGTGGATCCGTCAGGCCGTGATTCAGGCCTATTCTGCTAAGGGAAAGAAACATCCTTTCCGCCTTACTGCTCATTCTACTCGTGCTATTGGTGCCTCTTGGGCTTTTCAGCACCAGGCTTCTGTTGAACAAGTTTGCAAGGCCGCAACTTGGTCTTCTGTTCATACCTTTTCTAAGTTTTACAAGGTTGATGTTAAGGCCTCAGCTGATGCTGCTTTTGGCCGCAAGGTTCTGCAGGCGGCAGTGGTTTAGACTGCTTGTCGTTGCTTTTGGGGATCCCACCCTACCTTACCGACACTGCTATTGGATGTCCCATGTGTAAGGATATCTTTCGGAACGGGACGTGATGTATACTAAGAATAATACAATTCTGTGACTACTCAGCTGTAGAATTGTTATTATGAGTATACATCACGTCCCGTTCCGCCCCACCCTTGTTGTTCTTGTTACCTCTTTATGGTGATTGTTGTTTATATTCTCCTGGCTTTGTTAACTGCTTTTTAAATACTGGGGTTCTGTGGGAGGTGCCTCAGTATATATGGGCCAGGAGGGGCCACTTTTTCTGCTCTGCAGTCACGTGACATCTGAAGATGAATAACCCATGTGTAAGGATATCTTTCGGAACGGGACGTGATGTATACTCATAATAACAATTCTACAGGTGAGTAATCACAGCATTGTATTTTTCCTTGGTGCAAAAAAATGCTAAGGTAAATATGGTGCTGGATTGCACTAAGGAAAAAATCATTAGAAAAAATGTTTACTCACAAAAAAATTGAGTAAAAAAATGCGGTGCTAAATCAACCTTATAGGGAGCTTATTGAATTTGTTCACTCCAATACCTGTCTGTTATATAATCATAGTTGTAATCTCTGTTTAATCTCTATAAAAAATCCTGTTCTGTAGTGCAGTTGCTCTTGGCCCTTATTAATTAACCCCCTGGGTTGCCTGTATGGTGTGGGATGGATGGGCATTCAATGCTTGGAGTACTAAGTTTCCAGCTGTATCTTTTCTATACGTGTAAATGGAATCCCCTTTGCTGGTAACGGCATCTTCAATAAATGGTATTTTATGGGATCTTGCTGGAGTTTTGTGGATTGACTATTGTATGGCACAGATGCCTTGCCAGGCTTTACAGTGTAAATCAAATGAGTGAAGCTGATTTTTTTTTTTTTTTTTTTAGCATTTCCCTTGGTGCTAGTGCCAATTCTCCAAAGTAGACAACGCTGTTCCTGCTTATTAAGGGGGTTATTTAAAAAAATCCTAGCGCCAGATAGTGCCACATAGTGGCACCTAGCGTCGGGTGAACGCTGGATGTGAAAACCACAGTTAAGAAAGCGAATCTGGTGAGTGCCTCTAACAGCGCCATGTAGCGTCACATGTGTATAGCACTGGCGCTCTGTGTTTAGCAGCGCCATGTAGTACCTGACACTCAGTATCGCTCTCCCATACATTTCATTGGTGTTTAATTTAGTTGTTTAAATAGCGTGTTGCTAGTAAGTAAACTTCAAAATGTTTGGCTCAAATCATTGTGTGGCCTCTCCTGTCCTGCAAACAAACACTTTTATTGTTTTTTCTTTATTTTGTTATGCAAAATTGTATGTGCAGGTCATAGCATCTGGCGCTTGATGTCTGGCGCCCAGTTTTAGAGCTCTGGCGCTGGTTGTGAGTAGTTTTTTCTTGAATACGGGCTTCAGTGCTGAGTGCTGGACGCACTTAACTGGCGCTACTTATTGTTCACTGCAGCGTTGTCCTATTGTTAGATGTAGCGTAGTCTTGGGCCATTTAACTTTGGGACACCACCTAGCGGTCGCTATTGGCTCTGCAGTGAATCAGGGAGAATGCTTCTACAGCGCCCTGCAGATATCACATTCATCAATGACAGGAAAGTACAGAACCCGTTGTCCGCCCGCTAAGCTAGGTCACATGCTGAGCCGTTGGCAATGTGGCATGTGCTGCACCTCCACCCATTCAGCTGCCTCTTTTTGAGGGCCAGGTGAGCATACATTTTATCGTACATTTTGTAATATTAATATCTAGAGAAATAAATGGGTATAGCGTATAATAGTAAAATGTCAATAATACTTTTAAAATGGTTGCCCACAATGCTAACTTACCATATTGTACGATCCTAACTTCAAATAATGTCTTTCATTACCCCCTTCCTAAACTGCTCTGCTCCCTGCATGTACTAAATTCATAGGGAACTGTGTCACAGGAAAAGCCTAAAAACAAAGGGGCAGACAGGGCTGACCTACAATAGGACTCTTAACTGTGATAGTTTTTTCATTGGCAGCAGTTTTATAGCATGCCACCTTCAGCTAGTCGGTTCTGAAAATGTCTTCCCTCCTCAATGTTTCATGATCAGTGGTGGGTAGTATCTATGAGAAGTGGAAGTGTTTAACATAGAACACAAAGCGAAGGTCATGAGTTTCCAAACCTGAGTAGCTGTACGCAAGCCTTCCATTACTAAGCACAATACCAAACACCAGATGGGGTGATGGAAAGTGCAATGTCACTGGACTCAATGACAACCTGGGTTGTGGAGTGAAGACTTACGCTTTTCTAACTGGTAGTCTTGTAGACGAGTTAGCTTTGGCAAATACCATCAAAGCTTCTCCTGTCTGACCACATTGTGTTGGTTAAGTTTGTTAGCGGAGATTTTTCAGCGGTTGTCTCACGCTCCAGGGAAGGGAAAGATATTTTGACCAGTTTTATGCTTCAAAATTTGTGGCAAAGTCTTTCTCCGTTGCAGCATGCTCCATAAATGCAAGGTATGGTGAGTTTGGTGAACGAGATTGGAACTTGCTTCAGCTATTGTAGCTGCAAGATGGTGGTGTGGGGAGTGGATTTAGAGGGGGATGTAAAGAAAATCCTGCAGGTGATATGTCTCAGGGAACTAATCCTTATATGTATATGTAATTCAACTACATTTCTCAGTTTGCAGCAAACTAAGAAAATTGCCAATTTAATCATAGCTTGTAGCAATCATGTCGCTTACGCATGCCCAAGTGGGGGATAACAAGCCCCTCAGGCCATCAGAGCGAGCTGATGCTTATCATGCGGGTAGATTTTGCCTGGCACCTGTCAATAGGCAGCCTGAAATGAAGTGTTCTATTTACAAGTTAGTTTCCAAATATCTTGTAAATTAAAACTGAAAGAAAACATAAACTGACTATAGTGGGCAGATATATATTTTTTATAAAGTGCCACAATGCTGTCATGCATGAGGAGCATGGAAATTCATGGAAATCTGAAATGATCTACTGTTTGGGATAGACAGAAATAAAATCATCCAGGCTAGCTACAGGCAAGGCTCTAGGCACAGGAGAAGTTCTACAGACGTTCTTCATGTCATGCACTGGTTCTGGGCACCGCCACCCCCTAGAAATCTCAGTTGGGGGAGGGTAGCCAGCACCTGTGGACTATCCAAGGATGTGGAAAGGTTATTTTTTTTGCCCAGTTTTTGGCTTCTATGGGGCTTCATGTGGACAGTAATCACAAATAGGGAGTTTGAGGAGAGAAAGCTGGGGGAGTACAAGAGAATGAACAATCTGGGTTGAAATGATGAGCAGTATTTCATATGAAAGTTGGCTGTGGGTATCTGGCCCTTCCCCAATTCTCAATACAGATTCTCTGCGCTTACATGCAGAGCTGCTATTACATTAAAGTGGACCAAAACCCAGGATTTTGACTATCCTGGGTTTTGGTCTTTGCCCCCAATCAGGGTGCCCTGCTGTGTGAAACCCCCTCTTCCCGCATTCGCAAAAAAAATTCACAAAAGTGAGGGGTTCCCCTGATTCCCCTGATTGGGGTGCCCCGGGGGGAGCGAGTATGCCTGCCCAGGAGACTCCAGGGTGGGTTTTGGTCCTCTTTAAAGGAGCACTATTGTGAAAAATTATCCAATGTTAAAAATCCATATAAATATACTGGATGGTGGGAGGAGGGGTAATTCATACACATCAAGCATCAAGAAATATCCAGCTAGGCATGTTATTTTTTTATTTTAATGGAAGGAAGAGGAAATTTAGGCTCTGTCACCCAGATACACGAAACCTGTCACCCCTGGATTTTATTTCTACCAGAAGAAGAACACTACAAGCTTGACTGAAGTTTTATTCAGTTCGAGTGTATAAGTGACCCCTCCTCTCATTAGCCAGCAAGTTTATATAGATTTTTAATATGACACAATTTCGCAATATTGCTCTTTTTAGTAGTTCTAATAACTGTCCCTAGCAATGTTTGATTGGCCCCCAGTGGAAAAGATCACAGGGCTACAACACAAATAGAATCCTCCTATGTGTGGTCTCCACCCACCATCTTGTGTGCTTTTGTGTCTTTCAGCAAGGTGACAATCTTGGATTAAGAGATTGCTGAGAAAAGCCGATGATCACAATTAGTTGCTAATGGAGTAAACTTTCATGTTTTCTCTAACAATTTCTTTTGAAAAAGTGATTTTGCATTGTTTTGTTTCTCCTGCTTTGGAAAATTGTTCCCTTTTTTAAAGGGGGCTAAAAGTGTGTGTTCCTTGCAGGCACTTTTTCTTGGCTACAGGCATCACTTTTGATATTGCTTAAAGCAGAGGTCCCCAACCTGTAGTTCGGGAGCCACATGTGACTTTTGGACCTTTTCTGTGTGGCCCATGGCTGTCTGCTAGAACAGCACACTAGAAGAGGTCTAGCACAGAATTTCTCAACCTAGTTACATGGAGTACCATGTTATAATTAGTACAAAAAAGTATAATATAAAAAACACCACCCCACCACCTAATACAGACTTCCCTGAAAGGTGGAGGTCATATACTGGCCCAACAAGCTTTTTTTGCCAGCAATGTAATTATCCCAAGATGCTCCTCTGTTTCACTCCACCCAAGTCATCCTATTGGAGGAATATTTTGTCTGTAGTGGTTAATGTACCCCAAATTTGAGATCAACCAAAAGGGAGCACAAGTACCACCGGTTGTACTGGTACCATTGGTTGGGAACCCCTCATCTAGCACATCTTGTGTCTCAGAGGAGGGTACATGGCAGCCAGGATTGCGCCATGCATGGGGCTAATACTGGATTGTGGAGGGGGAAATGAACACTTACTTAAAGCAGACCAACAGTCAAAAATGACTTAAACCAGACCAACACAACAAACGGTGCTCATATGCATCCCTTCCCAGGGCAATTTAGATTGCTGCACATAAACATTCATTTACCTTTTTCTAACTTGCTGTGGTAAATTTTAGAAACAAGATGGCTGCTCGCACTCATAAACTTCCATCTGCGCAAATGGTTTTGTTTGCAGCCTACCATTTTTCCCGGGGTTTTGATTTAACCATTTAAGCTCTTAGAATTAGGGGACCTGCTCATATGGCATAGTATTTTATGGAGCGGGGAATCCACATGCACACTGAACTGTAAATGATTTCAAGTTATTTATTTTATTGTTATATGGAATGGTTTCCATCTTTTTCTTTTTCTTGTGAATATATAGTTTAGATGATTTATTTGCATGGAATGTGGCTCCTGACATTTTCTTGCTGCTAAACGTGGCTCTCATGGTAAGAAAGGTTGGAGCCATCAGCTTTACAGAGTATAGACATATATCAAGATAGGAGGGATGCAATCTTTTATGCTTTGTCCGAGTTTATATTGAAATTTAGGTCAGCGAGCTTAAATGACATTTGCATGCATGAAGGATGAACACATTCGAAACTTTTCGGCCAGCAGATGAATAGATCTATAATATATTGTTTTATTCTAAAGCCTCTCCACAATGAGCAGAATAGGAAGCTGTCTAATAGTGAGCCATAAATACGTCAGGCTTTCTCCTGATAGCTGTAGGCCAGTCTGCCATACCACCCCTGAAATCTGTCTGCTGCTTGCCAGCTGATCCTGTCCGCTGAATAACTGGATTATACCATATCTACATGTTTGCTGTGAATGTAACAGCTCCAGCTTTTCCAGTGACTCAAATGTCATTTTATAGGCTCCAGCACAGAATTTCCAAGGCAGCTTTTTTTCTGTGCGTTATCCTTTACTTCCAAACATGGTAAAGCAATAAAAAAAATATAGAAAGATTCAGCTTCCAGGGCTTAGTTCCCTTTTGCAGCGCTGCCAGCGCTTCTTGTGAAGGGAAGCCAGATTCTCAGCTCTGGGGAAGGAGTACTTTGTTGGCAGACAGGATCCCGCGTGCCAGCAGGGAAGGAGAACACAAGGATTGCTTTTACAGGTTTCTGTCACGGACCTGCATTTGCTATAACGTTGCAGGCTCTTATATCCTGGAAACTGCCTGTTCACACATTGACTGCTTCGGTAGCAGTAAGGACAAACACTGTACTACTTGTTCCCCTCCATTGTTTATACACCTTCTATGAATCTGTCATCAGCAACGGACACACAATTATAGCCTGGTTGGGGGGGGGGGGGGGGGGGGATGTGACTGGCTTATAATTGGGATAATGCTCAGAGAACATTTTTCAGGGAAAAAGGTGGTATTAACATTTTTAGAACAAAGGCTTTTTTGTCTTAAACCTATTTACTGATAAAAAAAAGCTATTGTGCAGTTTTTTTCACAAATGATTATCATTATATTCACAGAAATTTGATCTAGTTTAGGAATAAATATAATACAGGTGGCCTCCAAATTTCTATTTCCTGTGAGAAAGCACAAGCAGGTTCTGGAAGTGAGGGGTAAAAAAGGATAAAAGGAGCAGCTTGGCATGGTGGCACAGGCTTGAAGTCCCGTACCCCTCTTGCCAGGTTGTTGTGAAAGTTCTTTTTACACAATGGGGACTATCGCCAACAGAAGTCATTGCACTGTGCTGCCGTCCTCCAACAGGAATTGCTGGCTCTTTCATCTGTCCCTATGGTTGCAGGTAAAAAAAAAGCTTTTAGGCAGAGGTGTAACTAAAAGTAACCGGCCCTGATGCATAAATCAAATGGGGCCCTGCCATGGCTCATGCAATAATGTTCTTGCTGTTTGTATGTATGTATGTATTGTCAGGATCTGGGGCCAACGGCAATGACTCAGACAACAGTACTTATTCAAATGATTTTATTGAAAATAAAATTCCAACAGCCAATAACTCTTAACTTCAGAGAAGTTTGCAGCATACAATGCAGTACAGCAAGCGGTTACCTCACCAGCTCTAGCAATGTCCAGGGTAGGCTAATACAGCATACTGCAAGTCCTTGTTGTAACAGGTCCTCTTTCAGGGCATACAAGTCCAGGCAGTTAATCCACAAGGTCCAAGATCGGTTGACACAAAAAAAGCCCTTCGGCTGCAATTCAGTATTGGAATCAGCAAGGCCTGGGCTCCTCATCCCAGGCTGTCCAACAGCAAACTGAAAGCCTTATCGGCTCCTTGCAATTAGGCTTCCTTGCAATTAGCCTCATCACCTGTGTGAGAACTGGGATTAGGGGAAAAACCCGTAGCGGACTGGGAATGTGGACTGGGGTCCTGTAAACCCGGCATGGATCGTGCCTGATTGAGAAAAGCAAGGGAGAAATAGACACCATCCAGCACTTGTATGTACAGGGTGTGGGAAACATATAAGATGCTCTCTTTCAGGGTGAAGCTCCGCTTTAAGCGCTTTTTGTTTTAAGCTGGAACAACACCCACGCGGCTTTGGTGGCCAATCACATCACTCGATTTCTCTGGGGGACCCAGGAGAAAATACGTTTTCTCCAATTTATGATGCAATGATAAAGTCATGATGCAATCGGGCAATGGCTCATCCAGTCACCCAAAACCCCCAGCAATCTGAGACTTCAGGGAAATTGCCGGATCTGTTGCTGGGAAAGGAGAGAAGACATGCAGAAAAACCTGTCAGTACTAAACCATGAAACCGCCTGAGTAAGCTTGATGAATCTTGAAGAATTATTGAGCTATCTGCCCAGCTTTAGAGCTATATTCCTTGAAACAAGCATGAAAGGGAATCCATTTTAACAGGAACACTTGGCATTTTGTGCTGATAAACAGCATCCCATTTAACAAGAACAGAGCCATGTTGCAGACCTTCTGGTTGCAGTGGAACATGTTTTTGAGGAAGCTGGCACAACATGATTTTACACTGGAAACAAGCCAACTGCATTATCTTTGACGCCTGCAACAGTCAGTGCCAGATGAATACTCCCCCATTGTCTCCTCCACAACGTTTCAAAGCATGCTACCAGAAAATCAGTACCTTCATGTGAAGGAATGGTTGATGGAAAGGGCAAAACTGAGGGAAATAAATCTAGGTCAGCATCATCGTCAGCTAGTGAAAAGCACGAGGATGGTCATTTGCCAACAAACGGCAGTCGTCCTGAAATTTGCGAATGAATGCTGCTGCCGATGCTACTGAGTCCTTCATTTTGACATAATGCTTTTACTGCTTCCTTTCAAAACCCAGATGGCTCTCTGGGTTTTAACAAAAGAAGCACAAGTCCTGATGACCTTGAAATGAGAAAAGCGCTTTACAGACATCCAGCACTATTGGGAACAAGTGAGAGTGTGTCTGTGGTGTGAAGGTGATAGTGTGAAGCCGCCTTTTATGCTACAGGTCACCAAGCGCGGCACAGGACAGGTCCTGCGTCACACATTCTAGGTAAATTCTACCAATATGACCATGATTGTGGAGAAAATCGCAACATTTGCTGAAACCCCAAACCTATCCTTATCTAGAACACACATATTAGGGTTGATTTACCACTTTTTTAACTCATGTATTTTTGAGAGGAAACACAATTTTTTTTTTCTAAATACAGAGCTGAATTGCACTGAGGGAATAGGTCATTAGAAAAAGGGGTTTCTCTCGAAAAACATGAGAAAAAAAAATATGGGGCTGAATCAACCTTTTTGTCTATAAACTGCTGTGTCTACATATTGTAACTTTGGCATTGCGGGAGACCCAGAAAATGCATAGCTCTGCATCTAGTCCAAAAGAAGCCAACTAAATTTTTTCTAGTGAATATATAGATGGCTGCTGCCTTGCAGAACAACAGAGGAGAAAATAGTTGATGGGGTGTAGTGGAAACAAGCAGGCAGTATAAAAGCATGTCCAAGTACTCATGGTGTAATAGGGTTAATACATTTATTTAGTAAATAAACTGCTAATAGAGACACATTTTGGAAGCTTTCTCTCTTTCACTAAGACAGTTAATTTTTTTTTTTTTTACTATAGTCAGATTTAAGGACAATCAGGCACCCCTTGCTTGTGAAAGAGGGTGCCCAGTGCCTGTTTAATAGGAAAAATGGAGGGCCAGACTGGTGCAATAAAAAAAAAATCAAGCAAAATAGAATCACTTAGCCATCTTTTTAATCTGAACTCCTGAAAATGGACACAAAGTCCTATTCTATTTCCGTTTTAGTATGCCAGAGTGCTCCCCATGTTCCTATCTGCTTTCTCTGCACACAGCATCTTTTCAATGATAGTGTTGCAGGATATACTCACTTTGCTAGAATTCTATATTTTCATGTAAATATAATCCTGTTGCCTGGGACATAAAAGCTCCTCTTCTGGCTTCTTCAGTATGTAACTATTGATCCTGTGACATGATATGACCCTAGAGGAGTGGCGAATATGCTATTGTCTTTTTAAATCAATTATGCTTCCTACTTACGTAATAGTCTCCTGTTAGAGATCGATTATTATTGCAAAAGATAAATATTAATTGTTCCTGTAACTGTAAAATGATACCAAGGAAGTTTTTACCAAAAGATGGTTCATGGTATGACGTTTAAAAAGGTCAAGCCGAGAACAATTATTAATGCGAATTTCAAAAATTAGATGTTTGCTTTATAGTAAACCTGCACCAAAATAATATTGTCACATATTGTAGATCTCTGCTAAAATAATCAAATTAGCTGCAAAGGACTTAAGTAGCCTGCCATCCTAGATCTTTATTTCAGGTGCATCATGAAGAACCTGTTATTCTAACAGAGAAGACCACAAGACCAATGTGGCATCCTTCAATTTGTCAGTATTCCCAGAGATTGTTCCTCTTTTATTTATGTGCAACCAGGGCTAGCTCCTGGTTTATGTGCACTGTAGACCATAGTGTCTCCATGGAACCCTGGGAAGTCTGTTTCAGAAAGGATGCAAGTCTATTTTGAATCCAAAGACTCCCCAGTGAGCAAGACTGACTTGTTCAAGTTGGGTCCCCCATCTAAATAGGGTCAGTGGGCCAAATCACAAACTGCAGCAGCTGGTGGCTTCTCTAATAAGAGACAGCAAGCTGCTACAATGTAGGCTGCAGAGGGGGCAGCAGGGCCATGTCCTCCCTGCCAGTGCCAGTGAACTTTGTTGCTCCATCTGCCCTACTGACATTGGTTCCCCACTGCTGCCCAGAAAAGGGCATGCCAGCTGCCCAATCACATAGGGGTGCAGAGCAATGAAGGAATCCCAGTCATGCCTGCCTCACGATGTGTCACCCAGCAGAGGGATCCCAAACATGCCTCTTGCCCACAGGAGGGGATTTTTTTTCAGACATACCCGGTTACCTTTGTGACATGGCCATTGAGAATATTTATACTGGGGCACACTGAGAATCTGGCCAGTGTGATGCATTGGTTGTTCAGGGATAATGGTCCTGTGCCTCCCTCCCTTCTGGCACTCAGGACTGCTATAAGGGCAGGAACGCCCCCCCCCCCCCTTTGTACCCAAGCCCCGGCTAAGCAGTTGCCCTGGCGGCAACCCTGCCCCTTGGTCAGCCGATGGGCCAAAAGCTAAGGTTGGGGGCCCCATGCTGCAAGTTTAAGCCACATCGGTGGTTCAAGGTTAAAATTCCTGTTCTCTCCATTCTTGCACTGCTCGATGTACCCTAGTGACTGATGAGCAGCCTGCCTCCTCGATAATAAAGACTTAGGCCCCTGTATGAGGAGGTGGGGGGCACCCCAACTCCACCAGACATGTTCTGAAGAACCAGTAAGTTTCTGACTACCAGAGACTATGATGGGTGCGTGGACAGGATATGAAAATGTGTCTTTTTTTTACCCAGGATTTAACCTTGAAGTTGGGGTGGGGGGGCAGAAATCCTAATTGTATGGAGTCAAAAATTCCTGATTGCACCCCTGCTGGTATGTACCCTGTTTTGTTGGTGCCATGCCTGCAACTCGCATATTCCTTTACTTAAACAAATGGAATTTCTACATGAATGCACAGCTCTATTCCAAAGCATTGTGACCATTCTCTCTGTTGGATGTGTAGTGGCAGCAGGCTTTGGGTGGAGCAATACAGGCTGGGCAACAGGCCCCTCCTTCACAACAGTCAGGTAGAGACATTCCTACCACTTTTCTTGCCAGTTCAGGGAGATAAACTGGACCAACAGCCTTTCACATTTGGGAAAAAATTTCCCAAAACCCACTTGGCCCATCTGCATTCATGATACTGAATCATTGTCAGCATTTACATTTGCCCCTTTATCCACTCAAAGCTGAAATGCCTCCTCACTGATTTTTTGGCCATTTTGGAGCTTTCTTTTCACCATTTCAGCTGTGATGCTGCCTGGATTCAGCTGACATAACCCACAATGCACTGTGGCAGGAAACCCAGCAGCACTTCCTCTTTGCAGCCAGCCTGCAACTCCATGAGCCTCCATTTTGTTTCTAAAATTGACTAAAGCAGGAGTTAGAAAAAGGTAAATGAATTTTTATGTGCAGCAATTTGAATTGCCCTGGGAATGGGTGCATGTGAGCACTTTCTTGTAATGGTGTGGATCCGGTTTAAGTGCGGATCTTATGGTTTTGTATCTGTTTGGGATATTATTAAATGTTAGATGCATTTCTTATTTTATGAGCCGAATCATAATAGTAAGGAACAGGAATACAGTTATGTATCTGTTCTCAGAAGTAATCTGATATTGGCACGAAAAATGGTACAACTGCCTTATTGTTTTACTGCACACTTCACTACAGTACAAATAATAGCCTCTTATTTTTTGCTCTTTTATAACGCATTGCAATGCTGTCATGCTATATCCTTTAGTAATGATGTAATCATAGTGGTTCCTAGAAAGCTGCTGCTATTATTCGAAGACTTAGAAAGCACGGATGCACCATTTTATGTTTGCTTTCTCTTTGTGTCTGACAGGTGCAGATCATTGACGGGGGAGAGGAGAAAAAAGGCCACAGGAATAGACGCAAGGTTGGCCACAGAATCATTTGCTGCAGTGAGCAGAATCACCATGGTAACCAAAAAATACAATTAAAAAGCAAGTGAGGCAGAAACTGATGAGTAGGTTGCTCCTTACCGTTGGACAGAAGGACGTGAAATAATTATGCAGAGAAGAGGCTATATGACGGATTTGGTCCCTCAGATGAGAAGTATTTTTTCACTGAATGAGTAATGTGCCATTTTTATCTCAAAGGTAGGGGAGTGCCATGACATCTTCTGAGAAGACCAACTGCCTAAGATTGTACTGGTCTTTATTTTTACACATCTGTTAGTTGGTGGAGAGCGTTTCTGTACATTTCTGGTCACAAAGGCTGAAAAGCACAATCATTTTGAGGCTCTGAATAAAGGTACAGAGAGAGAGCAAGGGAGGATCTCCACCTCTGGCAAACACCTACCATGGGATGTCGGCAAAGTGCAGAGGAGAAAGAGGCTGCAAGGCGCTCGCGCAGGATTGACAGGCACCTGCGCTCTGAAAGCCAGCGCCAGCGGCGGGAAATCAAACTTTTACTACTTGGAACCAGCAATTCTGGTAAAAGCACCATTGTAAAGCAGATGAAAATCATCCACAGTGGGGGGTTTAACCTGGAGGCATGCAAGGAATATAAACCTCTCATTATTTATAATGCAATTGACTCACTCACTCGCATCATAAGGGCACTTGGCACACTAAAGATTGAGTTTCACAACCCAGATCGAGCCTATGATGCTGTACAGCTCTTTGCATTGACTGGGCCAGCAGAGAGTAAGGGCGAAATTACGTCTGAGCTCTTAGGAGTCATGAAGCGATTGTGGGCTGACTCGGGTGTTCAGGAGTGTTTCAGTCGTTCCAATGAGTACCACCTAGAAGACAACGCTGCTTATTACCTCAATGACCTTGACAGGATAGCAGCCATTGAGTATATTCCCACTGTAGAAGACATCCTGCGCTCACGAGACATGACCACGGGCATTGTAGAGAACAAGTTTACCTTCAAGGAGCTAACTTTCAAGATGGTCGACGTTGGGGGTCAAAGGTCTGAAAGGAAGAAGTGGATTCACTGCTTTGAGGGCGTAACAGCTATAATTTTCTGTGTGGAGCTAAGTGGATACGACTTGAAACTTTATGAAGACAACCAAACAGTAAGTACAAACATAGACAGAAGGGAGCGGAAAGGGATCTGAGGCATCTTCTGGAAGCCTTACAACAGGGCTTTCACAAATTGGGTTGCTGTTGGTCCAATATGCATTTAACAGGCTGCAAGTACTGTACCGCCATACCAATTACATTGTTTAAACAATTTTAACACAGTTGTGTCAGGGAGGCAATAGGGGGCATGTCATTGCAGTAAAAATGATATCAGTACTATTGTTTTTCCAGTTTTGCTGCACTAGCTCAGTTGTAGAATTGTTTGGCTCAGGAATTAAGGCCGTGGTTTGGAGTGGTTATAGAAAAGTGAAGTTATAAGTTTGGTTCTGATGCAGATGAATGGGATGCAGAGTAACAGCGCTATGGATATGGTTGTTGTACTGATGAAATATTATGCAGATTTAGTTCCACAGATGAATTGGGCTGTATTACAGAACATCAGGGTGCAACCCTAATAGGCTAGCTGTGGGATATAGTACAGGCATAGTTAGGGGTCAGCATGTGGTACAGATGGTGCAAAGAGAAGGTCAGAGTGTGGTACAAATTGGGGGGATGATGATCAAGGAGAAGTACCACCAGTATGAGCTGTGGTATGGATTAAGATGGACCTCTGATATAGTGGGTGTGTTGCTCTTAGAATGGATAGGAGGCATGGTGAAGGACTGAGCTAAGGGTGAAGAGAAATGAGGCACGTGGGAGCCAGTGTAAGATACAGATGAGTTGGATGGGGGTTAGGTTGGACTAGGTGGGGTCAGGATGTTGTAAAGGCTCTGTAAAATTCAGGACTGCTGGATGGGTGTCATGGTGCCGTGCTGATGGACTGGGTGGTGGTAGGGGGACATCATAGATGGAATGGGTTGGAGTGGTTTCTGACAAGTGGACAGCACTTGGTTGAGAAATAGATGTAAATATGAATTGGGCTTCGGTGCAGTGCTGATTAATTGGTTGTGGGTTAAGTTGCATCATTGATGGGTGAGTAATTAGGCAGTATTTAATTTTTAAGTGGATTGTATCGGTCCTTAAGTGCAAGAGGAAATCAGAAAAGAAATGTAGTTGTAGCCACTGTCTTTTTTTACCCCCCCCCCCTTTTTTTTTTACAAGAACATGAAATCTATAGCCTTCTGTCACCAAGCCCCATAAAGTCAGAGTTTTCCCTTTCAACAGATGAAGTTCCAGATGATTGGAAAATGGCCAATGTTGTACCTACCAATAAGAAGGGGAGTAGAGAAGAAGCCAGTAACTACAGGACAGTTAGTTTAACATTTGTAATGGTAAAACTAATGGAAACTCTCTTGAAAAAAACAGATACTTTCCCATCTAAAATATAATAACCTGTGGCATGTCCGTGGTGCTCATTCAGAAAGGCCAGGCGGCTAGAGGTGAGAAGGGATGCTACCACAGCACAGAGTCTTGCCAAGGGCTTGGGAGAAGGTGAGTAGAACTGGGCATCTGGAGGGTTTCACGCTGTGGGACATCTCAATTTGGGAAGCCCCAAGGGCAGGAACTCAGGCAGCCCAGAAGTCTTTTAGACTCCAGGGACTCCGAAGTTCCAGAGCAAAGTGGATAAATGAAAGGGTATCACTTTAATCTTTACACGATTGTACATGCTGCATGCACTGGAGAGTTCCAGAATTGTTGTGGCCATCATTGCAGACATTTTTTTGTGTTCCTATCCATGTGTTAAGACTTCTTTGGGACATCCCTAACAAAACATTGTCTTTGTCACCAACTGTTGAAGAGAGAAGATTTTAGTGTACTTTCTGTAAACTGCTTCTCACAACCTGTGGGACTCAGCTCCCATCCTGTGTTGTTGTTACAAACAGACTTTGCCTTTTGTGAAGGGACAATTATATCCAGGGAGAGGAGATATGTTTTACCAGCATTACCTGGGCATGGCCATAGTGTAATGCCAGGGTCCTAAAGTAACATTTGCAAGAATAGGATTTCAGGTAACTTTAAAGCTGTCCATCCCCTGGATTACGCATAAGCTATGAATGAGTATAAGCATGCAGGTATGCAATGTACAAATATTCACTGCTCATCTCTAGCATTCTAAGGCACCACCATTAGCAATGCGTGGGTCAACCTCGGCTGAAGGCGAGGACTGCAAGATAGAAAAAAAACTAGATCCTCCCAGCCTATATAGGACAGACTGTGGCAGGATCTCCTCAGTTATTTTCTTGCAGTCACAAGGGACTGTGAAGATGTCTGGATTTTGTTTTTGTTACAGTCCTGACAGGGAGCAGGGGCTTCGACTCCGCCTATCTTCCACCCCTCACCAGCTGTATAGTTTCTGGGGACCCCTGTTAGATGCCTGAAGTCGGTTCCTAAGCCAGTAGCGTGGGATCGTGCATGGGGAGTGATGCAGTGAGGGGAGCATGCACAGGTTGGTCCAGGTAAGCACGCCGGGGCTCATCTGGCTGGGTCTGAGCCCCATTTCCCTCTATCCCCTGGGTCATAGGGAACAAATATCTGTTGCCTGGGTCCGGGAGGTTGTTTCTTCCGGATACAAGATCGAGTTCTGGACCAGGCCTCCACACATGTTTGTGGTGTCCAAGCCTTCCCACGTCGCAGAAAGGGCAGCGGCTTGCGACCATGCGTTAGATCTTTTGGATCAATCGGAAGGTCCAGAGTACTTGTCCAGGGTGTGAGACCCCCTGTCCATGATGCTCGACGCACTGGCCATTCCCTGGTCAGAGCACCACCTCCTGGGTCACGTGTTAACGATGGTCAACTGCGAGCAGATTCCTATCATCCGGATCGCCTCACACTGGCCCAGAAGGGTGTGGCTGCGGATCTGCTAAGTGGAACCCCATGGCAGTGGAACCCCATGGCGACTCCCCAACCGCCCAGATCTTCTGCAACAGAATCCTCTGCAGCATCCCAATTGGCTTTAGCGAATTGGCTGTTGAGACCAGCATATTGGAGGAGAGGGGTTTGTCCACCACAGTAATTTGGATTTTGAGTTGAGCACGGAAACAATCGTCCTCTAGAATTTATTACAGAACTTGGAGGGCTTTCGCGTCTTGGTGCGAATCTAAGAGCGACTCTTGTAGGAGGTTCTCATTACCAAAAATTTTGAAGTTCCTCCAGCAAGGCAGCCGGCTGGCCGACAGCCCAGCAACCTTAAGGGCCAGGTCTTGGCCTTGTCCACTTTTTCTCCAACAGAGGATCGTGGAGTATAGGTTAATCTGCAATTTTATGCTTGCTCATGTTCGGCCTCAGCGGCGATCGCTAGTCCCGTCCTGGGATCTCTAACCCGCCATCCAGTGGGTTTCAGGGCTGGCAGCGCTTTAAGTTTACGTTTTTGTTGCACTGTTTTCTAGTTGCACGCATTATGCGCAGATTAGTGTTCTGCCCTCCCCGGGCTGTGGCTGAACTTTTTTTTCATTGACTGAGGATATCCTGCCACAGCCTGCCCTATATAGGCCAAGAGGAGCTAGTTTTTCCCTATCTTGCAGTCCCCGCCTTCAGTTAAGGTTAACAAACGCATTGCTAATGGTGGTGCCCCTGTATGGAAGAGCACAGGAAAAGGTGCTGGTACTGGTGAGTACACAAATTTCCCTTTTTAATACTTTATTTCTGTATAAATATGAGTTTCCAGAATGTTGCAGCAGACTGTCAAGGCTGTCAGCTAAACTCCCTATTCAGAATTTAGTTTATATTAGGATTCTGAAATACCTCTAACCTATAGCTAAAGTGTTTTGACATCTGCACTGCAAGTGCCCTACATAAACCATGTAACCATGCAAATCAAGATGTAACATAGGTTCCTTGGATGTACCTTGCACATGTCTCATTGTAACTGGTCACAAATAGCTTAAAATGTTATCTCAGATTTGTATTCCTTCTAATGGATTTAAAACCTAATTACACAATAACTGATAATGTTAGAGGTTGAAATTATTTTGCATTCACCAGAATGACAGAAAATCAATGTCCTTTTTTTGAAGGTCTGTACCAAGGACAGAGCCCTTGTGGCATAGTATACAGTTCATACCAGCCTGGATAAAGTCACATCCATATTGTGTGTCTGCATCATTCCTTAAAGAGGAAGAAAACCAAGGATTTTCATGAGCTTTCTTCCTCCTACATTGGGCACGTCAATTTGGGATGTCCCTCTATATGTATTCCCCTAGATAACCAGTAAACTTGCCTTTCCTTGGATCCCATGCAGCAAGCATTGACTGATTCCAGGGTTTGTCCGCTAGCCTACCTCCCCTGTCTGAAGCCCCTGGCTTCATGATGCTGTGTTTCACCAGCCGCCGCATCTCCCACTTCCCTGTAGCTGTGCATGCCCCCACGTCCTGCCTTTCTGAATGGCTGGACGCAGGAGCAGGCGCACCCAGCATCAAGGCCGGGGATACGGCCAGCTAAAAATACAATTCTGTGAAGTACTCACATTATTTGTATACAGTACGTCCTGCTCCAGATATAGTACTTACACTTGGGTTATCCTCCGCCAATTGGCTCTGCACTGCAGAGACATGCAAAACAGGCTCCTCCCGGCCCCTCAAATGCCCAGGGACCTCCCACAAATCCCCAGCATTGAAAAGCAGTGAACAAGAAACCGGGAGAATTTAACCACCCAAAACAACTGGTAACTATAACAAAGATAACAATCACCATACAGGGGATCCAGAATAATGCAAAAAAAACAGGGTGGGGTGGAGCAGGACGTACTGTATACAAAGAATACAGAATTGTATTATTCTTAGTATACAGTACGTCCTGCTCCAGATATAGTACTTACACTTGGGACATCCAATAGCAGTGTCCATAAGTAGGGTGGGATCCCCAACAAAAGGAGACAGCAGACAGTTTAGACCACTGCCGCCTGCAAAACCTTGCGGCCAAAAACAGCATCAGCTGAGGCCCTAACATCAACCTTGTAAAACTTTGAAAAGGTATGAACAGAAGACCAAGTAGCGGCCTTGCAAACTTGTTCAACAGAAGCCTGGTGCTGGAAGGCCCAAGAGGCACCAATAGCACGAGTAGAATGAGTAGTAAGGCGGAAGGGAGGATTCTTCCCCTTAGCAGAATAGGCCTGAATCACAGCCTGACGAATCCATTTGCTAATAGTAGACTTGGCAGGAGCCAAACCCTTCGTAGGACCGGAAGGGACCACAAAAAGAGCATCAGTCTTCCTGAAAGCCGCAGTGACTACCAGGTAATACTTCAGACACCTGACCACATCCAAGGAATGCAGAACCCTTTCCTTAGCGTTGCTAGGATTAGGACACAGCGAAGGAAGAACAATATCTTGATTCAAATGAAAAGCAGACACCACCTTAGGCAGAAAGTCTGGCTTAAAGCGGAACACCACCTTGTCCTGGTGAATCTCATAATATGGGGGCTGAATAGACAGAGCCGCCAGCTCAGACACACGCCTGACAGAAGTAATAGCCACCAGAAAGACAACCTTGAGGGTAAGCACAGCCAGAGCAGCATCCTGAATAGGCTCAAAGGGAGCACCCTGCAAGGCAGACAAAACCAAGTTCAAATCCCAAACAGGGACCATAGGCTTATGTGGGGGACGCACATGAGTGACACCCTGAAAGAAGGTCTTAACCAAGGGATGCCGAGCAAAAAAAAAAAGAAGACAGACAGGGCAGAAACCTGACCCTTCAGAGTACTGAGTTTTAGACCCAACTCCAATCCATGCTGTAAAAACTCCAGAACCCTGGGGACTAAGAACTCCCTACAGGGAAGAGACCTAGACTCACACCAATCAATGTAGGTACGCCATACCCTATAATAGATGGCGGAAGAAGTTTTCTTCCTAGCCTGCACCATGGTATCCATCACCGAGGCAGACAAGCCTTTCTCCATCAAGATGGAGGTTTCAGCAGCCAGGCCGTCAAAGCCAGAGTTTGTAAATTGGGATGGCGTAAGGAGCCCTGAGTGAGCAGATCTGGCACCCCTGGCAGGACGTACTGGTCTACTGCCATTTGTACCACATCTGCGAACCACACTCGTCTTGGCCACCTTGGGGCCACCAGAATCACTGGCTCCCTTTCCAGAGCAATCTTGCGCAGAACCCTGCCCAGCAGGGGAAACGGAGGAAAGACATACAGGAGCCGAAATTCCTTCCATGACATTGACAGAGCATCCGTGGCCAAGGCCAGAGGATCCTGAGACAGGGAGACAAAGACTGGGAGCTTGTGATTGTGACGGGATGCGAACAGATCCACATCCGGTAGACCCCAACGGTGACACAGGGACTGGAATACCCTGTTGCAGAGAGACCACTCCCCCTGACGGGAAGTCCCCCTGCTCAAAGAGTCTGCCAGTAGATTCTCTACCCCCGGGATATACACGGCCGAAATGCATTGAACACTGGCCTCCGCCCATGTCATAATCCGCGACACCTCCTGGAGGGCACCTCTGCTCCAGGTCCCTCCTTGATGGTTGATGTAGGCAACCGCCGTCCTGTTGTCTGAGCGCACCTGCACAGCCAGACCCTTCAGGTGATTGGTCAACTGCTCCAGTACCAACTTGATCACCCGTAGTTCCAGAATGTTGATGGGTAGGTGGGCCTCCTGAGGGCCCCACCTCCCCTGGAACCGCAGGGACTTCCAGAATCCCCCCCAACCTGACAGACTGGCATCCATGGTGACCGTCTCCCAGACGGGGGCCAGGAAGGACCTGCCCTGTAGCAGGTTCCTGTGGTCCAGCCACCACGAGAGGGACCCTCGGACCGAGGGGGGAAGCACACAAACCCGTCCAAAGACGCGGGGTCCTTGTCCCAAACTGACAGAAGGTGAAGCTGCAGAGGCCTCAAATGGAACTGAGCAAAGGGCACTGCCTCGAAGCTCACCACCATCAGGCCCACCAGCTGCATCCCTGCCTGAGGGAGGGCTGGGGGCACGAGAGCAGGAACCTCACCTGCTCAATCAGAGCTTCCACCTTTTGTTGAGGAAGGAATATCCGTGACTGAACCGTATCCAGAATCATCCCCAGGAATGGGGTCACCGACGAAGGGGACACAGAGGACTTGGGATGATTGATCACCCAGCCGAAGGACTCCAAGGTGGACACCACCAGCTGAGTGTCCAGTTCTGCCTGCTGTAGGGACCGTGAAGAGATGAGAATGTCGTCCAGGTAGGGCAGCACGCGTATGCCCCCTGACCTTATCAGAGACATCACCCCCGCCAGCACCTTGGTGAACACTCTGGGAGCTGAAGTGAGGCCAAATGGTAGGGCCACAAACTGGTAATGTTGATCTTTCAACGCGAATCTGAGAAACCTTTGATGTCCCGGGAACACAGGGATGTGAAGGTAAGCATCTTTGATGTCCACAGACGTCATAAAATCCCCTGGGCGCAGGGAGCCAATGGCCGAGCGCAGAGTTTCCATGCGAAAGCTTCTGTTCTTGACAAATCTGTTGAGGATCTTTAAATCCAGAATGGGCCTGACTGACCCATCTTTTTTGGGCACTGTGAAAAGGTTGGAATAGAACCCCTTGCCCAATTCTCTTAAGGGGACCCTGCAGATGACCCCCAGATCCAGAAGACCTTGCACGGCCTGTAGCAAGACCTGAGCTGATACAGGTCTTGTGGGGGGCCGCACAGCAAATTCTATCTTGTAACCAGAGGACACTACCTCCTGAATCCACCGGTCTGAGACTTGGTGCCTCCAGACGTGCACGAAGTGCTGTAGCCGTCCCCCCACCCTGGCGGGCGAGGGCGCTCCATCATACCTGAGGGGTCTTGGGAGGGGCTTTGGGTTTGGACCCCCAGGAGGAGCCCGGACGTCGTCCTCTGCTCCTATGCCAGGAATCTGCGCGAGCCCCTGCGAAGGACACCCCCTTCCCCTGCTTAGCGCCTCGGTAGGGGACTGAAGGGGGGCCCTGGCTCCGAAAGGGCCGAAGCTGCCGCCTGCACTGGGGTAACTTACTTCCTTTAGCAAAGAGGCCTAGGCGGTCCCCAAACAGGCGTAGCCCCTTAAATGGAAGTCCAGTAAGGGCTTTCTTAGCAGCATTGTCAGCAGCCCACTGGCGCAGCCATACCGTGCGGCGTATAGCTACCGCCAAGGCGGAAGACCTGGCACACATCCTAATAGCATCATCCGATGCAGACAGGATAAAGTTAACAAACACATCATAGGTAGACAGTGCATTAATAGTATCAGGTGGCAAATCGTCTGAGCCATCTAGTGCATTCCTGACCATGGCCCTGAGTGCCACTGCAGTAATGGCCAAAGCGCAAACCGGGCGCAGCGCCGCCCCCCCCCCCAAATGCAAAGGCATGGCATGCCAATTGGTCAATGCGCCGGTCCTCAGAATCCCGCAGCGTAGTAGTGTCAGGGGAGTGCATAATGGAGGTGTTAGACAGCCCTAGAATAGGAGCATCGACCTCGGGGGGGCGATGACCAGCACTTGATCATATCAGCAGGAAAAGGATACTTCCTGTCCAAACTCTTAGGAATCCCGGGAAGTCTACTGGGATGTTCCCACTCCTTAAGCACGAGGTTATTGAAATGGGTTTGCTCAGGAAATTCCAGTCGAGCCTTAGCAGTATGAACTAGCTCACCCCTTTGCCTGGGAGCCGCAACAGGGGGAGAGATGGACAAAACCTCAAAAATCTGAACCAGCAGTTTGTCAGTATCATCCGGGGTCCAGTGGTCAGAGCCAGAATCATCATGACCCCCTTGACTCAGGGTCATCTGACGAGAAGTCAGATGACCCTGAGTCGGAGAAGAGCTCCCCTTCGTCCGAGGGGGTATGGCCATATAGATGCAAGAACTCATCAGACTCCGTAGGGAAAAGAGCGGTATCAGGGGCTAAGTGCCGCTTTTTTGCGGTGGCCTTACGCGCTAAGGTATTAGCAAGCAATTTTTGGCCAGTCTAGCAGCCACATCAGGATGAGAATCCCCGCTTGTATTGGGGGTTAGACTCAGGCTTGGGGGAGTAGGTGAAGTGAGGCGAGGTGCAGGCCCAGCCACCGGAGGGGCCAGTAGGGATTGACGCTGAAGCTACCCTGGATGCCCCAATGACCCGCAGGGAAGTGGGAGTAATTATACTAGGCCCAACTGGCAATTACGCCGGGCGGGGAGAAGCCACTGGATTCAACCGTCTGAAAGACATAAGGGGAATAAAGGGTGTCAGAACCATGCGCAGTAAGCAAGGAGCATGAAAAATCTCCCGTGAGGGCACTTACAGACCGCGGAAGGAGGGGGAACAATACCACGCGCGCGCGTGCGACTACCATCAAAATGGCGCCAAGCGAACCTCGAAGGGCGGGCCAGAGCGGCCCGTGACGCGGAGCACGCCAAGCCAGGTCACCGCCCCCCCGAAGAGCGCGAAGCTCTAAGACAGTAGACAAGGTTGTCATGAGGAGTGAAGTGTATGACACACTTAGAATAGATGATTTTGCCAATGATGACGCCGCGGCGTCTGAGGCGACGCCGCCGCCCGGCGCAGCACATCCAGTGAAGCAAAGAGGCGTGCGCGGGGGCGGCAGATACACAAATAAGGCTGCGAATCAGCGCGGCATCTGACACCGAGTATACAAGTCAAATGACATTACTAAAGGCCACAAGTGTGCAATCCAATACACTGAGACCACACACACACCCCCCCCTTTCTTTCCCCCCGGGCTACGGGGGGAACGAGGGAGGATGGCGACCCTTTGTACAGGGCCCACCGCTTCACGGGGCATGGGCAATAATGCGGGAGGGGCATCCCTTAGAGGCTCACCATCAGCCTAAACCGCCTACCCTTTGGTGGGGGACTGTGGTGGAGCATGGCTCCATAAGCACGCATGGTGCTGCCTACCTTCACCCGACCAGCGCAGCCCAGGCTGGGAGACACATCACAAGGAGGACGGGTGGGAATAGTCCAACAGGGCCGCAGGCTTTAATAGCCCCGCTCACCTGCGAGAGAGTGATACTTCATGTCTTCGCAGTCAGCACTGCAGAGAAATCTGGGGATTTGTGGGAGGTCCCTGGGTATTTGAGGGGCCGGGAGGAGCCTGTTTTGCATGTCTCTGCAGTGCAGCGCCATCTGGCGGAGGATAACCCAAGTGTAAGTACTATATCTGGAGCAGGACGTACTGTATACTAAGAATAGACTTCAGGGCTACCCGAATTCTACTCTTCGGGGGATCCTTAATTGAGATGCCCTGCTGTATAAAAACCCCCAGAAGCCCCATTTCACTCACCTTGTCCCAAAGCCCTCGCCACACCTCAGCACCGCAGCATCTAGCCATGTGCGCACCTGCGCCCAACCTTTCAGAATGGGCGGTGCAGTCATGCGACGACTAGGAGGTGACCAGGGGATGTGGGCGGCAGTGCTCTTGGCTCCCTTTGGCGCCGCTTGGCTGCTTAGCCATTAGTGGAGCCGAAGGAAGCTGAGTGAATGCAAGCAAGCTGATTGGTTGAGCGGCCTGCTCAGCCCATCAGCGCGCTCGTTCTAACACGAGCCTGTATCGTGGGAGCAACAGGAAGGTGAGTGAATGGGGTGACCTGAGGGGATGCACAAAAGTGCATTGGCTAATGTTTAGCCTGCTTGTTATGTTCAATGAATATGACGTACACGTAAGGAGAGAAGCAAAAAAAGCAGACCAAAATATTTCCTTTGTAATAATATATAAGTATAATAGTAATAATAGTAGTAATATATAAGTAAAATAATATAATAAAATACTAGAAGATGTGTCTGGGTATAAAGTGTTAGTGTGTTAATTTGTTCCAAGGGGGCCCAGGAGGGCAATCTATGCCCTCGTTTTTTTTGTTAAAGGGGAAAACGGCAGAAGCCCTATATACCCCAACAGTTATACACTGTTTATGTAAACTGTAATTTAAATGCACATTAGAAATAAATAAAAAACTTTTAACATCCTAAATACCTAATAGCCAAATTGAGATGTCAAGTCATAACATTTTATGACAAAGACTGTTTATAAACAACATTGGCAGTTTTATTGCCAGGTGCATAGACAAAGATTTTTAGCTGATCCAACTCTGAAGCAGGCAACATACAACTGTCCATGCGAAAAACATGCAGAATCCAGATTTATGCCAGCCACCTGCAGTGATTGGCCTTGGGGCTTGTTTATTCTGATTGCAAATGATAGCTTAACAGGAAACTTAAACAGTATTGTTTCATCTAAATTAATCAGTGGAATTTGTGGGATAAAAAATTCTTCTCCAGCAGCACATCCAGTAAGAATGGTTGCTTCCAGCACATGGGGATGACATGTTTTAATGCACATCCTGGTTCCATTACACAGTTTTGGGCATTTAGATTCCGAAATTAGGACAATTGGAGCATTCCTACAAGTGATGAGAAGGCATTCCAGTTCACTGAGTAAAAACTCAACTGGGTACTGCACGATCTGTGCTGGATCTATTTGTAGGAATAAACAAATCCTGGCAACTCCTTAAGAATTTGTAATTTTATTGCATTTACCACATCATTTCCTGAAGCCAAAACAGCTCTCTGACATATCAGTCATGGTATGGAGTTCTTCCTTCTGCCAATGTCAGGGAACACTGCTATTCTGAGGTGCTCAGGTGACTCTAAAGTCCTGCATAAATCAGTAATGAGTGATATATTGCCATCTGCATCTTGTTGGACTACGCCAAGCATCAGAAGCAATTGGGAGAACTGCAGAGCAGATTCATCTCCAAAAATATTTGCTCTCATGTTGGTTGTGAGAGTAAGCCTCTGAACTTCATACCAAAGTGACAATGCCTTAAAGAGGAACTTCGGACATAAAATAAAAAGGGGACAATCCCCCCACCTACATTATGGATGTCGCCTCGCCCCCGCTGCCGGCTTAGCAATCTGTAAATGACAGAATGGCTTTAGCTCGCCTCTGCAAAGTCCCACGCCACTCAGTGAAATCTTGCGAGATTTTGGGCAGCTCCATGGCATCCCAGCCATTGGCACTACGCAGACGCAAGATCGGGGCCATGCGCAGTGCCTGATGGGATTCAAAATGGCACCGCCCATTGGAAGGTCACCGCTATCCAAAGGGAGCCAGAAGATAAATCCCCAGGGGAGGTAAGTAGAGGCTACCCAAAAGTAAAACCGGAGGGGAGGGGCAGCAGATCATTGAGGTTTGGGGAAGGTTTTAACCTTCCCCAATGTTCCTCTTTAAGGCTTGCATTCAGTTCATTATCCATGGTTCCCTTTGGTATTATATACCAACTGTCACTGCATATGAGTGAGGTGTGTATATATATATATATATATATATATATATATATATATCTCATGAGGTACATAATATCATGAGGTAAGTAATCTCATGAGATAATTGTATGTGTGTGTGTGAGGAGGGGGCTGTGGTCAGACGCTGACACTGTAAAATGTAATCTCCAGAATATTCCACCATTTATTTCCATGGGTCTGTATTCCTAGTATGTCACACACCCCACTTCCAAATATTCATGACACTTGGGAACCCGGCCTGTAGAGGGCGATCTTGCAGAGATGACATGGAAAAAGGAGCCCCTCCTGGTCCATAAGTACTGGGTTCCTCCCACTATTCCTCAGTCTTTTCGTCTCTGCGGTCGGCGAAGCATTCAGAAGATGACTCTCCTTCAAGCTGCAGGTAGCCAGGCTTGCTCCCGGCCCCTTTTTTTCTCTATTTCTGTCTGATACTCTTTAAACCTGTTTGGTTATATTGTATGCCTCCCAGCCCTGGCTGTATGGTTCAGGCAAAGGTAGATACATACACCTTCTGGTGTATACAGGAGTTTTACTCTGCCTTACTCTGCCTAAGGCCTTTACTCTGCCTAAGGCTTCTGCCTTATCTCCTACTCCGCCATGTCTTGTCTGTACCCCCAGTGATATTGTCATGGGTAGTGAGTCGCATTCTGATTTATGTGCCAGATTGGCTCATCTGAAAAATTAATGTCTAGCTCTGTGGCCAAGAAGGCCTCAGCTAAAAGGAAACATTTGACTCAGGCCGTTCCGGTAAGTGAGTTGGATAATTGTGAAATGCTTTATTGGTCTGATCCTTCTCAGTTAGAAGAAGGAGAATTATATGAGGATTCAGATGTTTCTGATGAACAGCAATTTGTTGGTACTGTGATTGAGCAGGGTGTAGATAGTGTTGTGGATACCCCTAAGGCTCTTGCTCAGTTATTTGAGGTTTTGGTTATCACTCCTCCTGAAGTAGTCCCTCCTCAAAAAGGGGAATTCTTTGGAGTCTCTAAAACTCGTTTAGAATTTCCAAATCAAAAGCATTTTGATGAAATTATTCTTAAAGAATGGGAGAAGCCTGCGCGGCTTCCTGGCATTCCTTTGGGCTGGGACAAGAAATATCCCTTCCCAGCTGATACTGTTAAGCGTTGGTCATCACCACCTGTGGTGGATGCCCCTGTGCTTAATTTATCCAATTCTTCTGTGTTGCATTCTCCTGACTCCACTACACTTAAAGATGGAGAGGATAAGCGTATTGATCAAATGGCGTGCCACGCTTTTTCCAGTGTGGGCTCGGCCTTGCTGCCTGTTGGTGCTTCTGCACTCATGACAGTGGCTATTAGGTCTGTTGTGAGAGTCCTAATGAATTACTCAGGGCTTGATCCGGCCTCTGATGAGTACGCCGCTCTTAAGCGATGTGAGATGTTTGCTTTCTTTTGTACTTTCTGCCTTAGATGATACTCTGCTCATGTGCAGCAGAACCTCTGCCTTGTTAATCGCCATTCGGCGGTCAGTATGGTTGCGGCAGTGGGCAGCTATATTGTAGCCAAGAAATCTCTTACAGCGCTCCCTTTTGTGGGATTGCGCCTCTTTGGAGAAAAATTTTATTCTGTCATTAAAGGAGGTAAATTACCTCAGCGTAAGAAACAACGTTGTTCCTTTCGTGGAGTGGCCTCTTTTAACCCTTCCTTTCGGGGGTCTAGATCCGGTAGAGGATCAGCCTTTTCAGCCCCTAGAGGTAATGCATGGAATAGAGGAAAGGGACGTGGCCGTCCAAGTCAGAATTGGGGGTCCAAAACCAAATCTGCCACTAAGCCTGCTCAACAATGAGGGGACGCCCTCACCCTTATGGGTGGGGGGACGGCTGCGGTTCTTCTTCCAGGTCTGGGGTCAGGAGGTATCAGACAATTGGGTTCTGGAAGTAGTCTCTTCCGGTTACAAACTGGAATTCGAGTTCCTGCCTCCCCCCAGATTTTTTATGTCCCGGATGCCATCAGATCCGGCAATTGCGCAGGGACTGCGGGCAGCAGTAGCGTATCTGTTAAACATGGCTGTCATTTGCCTAGTGCCTCCAGCGGAAAGGGGTTTGGGGTTTTACTCCAACCTATTCACGGTACCCAAAGAGGACGACTCTGTTCGGCCTATCCTATACTCAATCAATTTATCAGTTTCAGAAAATTCTGCATGGAGTCTCTGCGATCAACGATCGATGCTCCCCGTCAGGGGGACTTCATGACATCCATAGACATCAAGGATGCTTATTTGCACATTCCTATCATTTCGGGTCACCAGAGATTTCTCAGGTTCTCGATAGAAGACCAGCATTATCAATTTGTGGCCCTGCCATTCGGCCTTACCTCGGCCCCAAGAGTCTTTACCAAGATGTGCCTTTTCTGGACGATCTTCTTTTCACGGCCTCCTCCCTCGAACAATCAGAGTTGGACACCAGGACGGTGGTCTCTACGCTAGAGAGGTTCAGATGGGTAATAGGTTACCCCAAATCCTCTCTCTGTCCGTCCAGGAAAATTCCCTTCCTGGGCCTGATTCTGGATACATTTCAGGCCAAGGTTTTTCTTCCTCAGTCCAAAATGGTTCTGATTCAGGACTTGATTCGTCTATTCTTCTCCAACCCTCGTCAGTCTATCTGTCTAGGGATGAGACTAGTGGGATTGATGGTAGCTGCATTCGAGGCAGTCCCGTTTGCCCAGTTTCACATAAGGACGCTTCAGCTCTTCCTCTTGGCAAAGTGGGACATGTGCCCACTATCATTGACTTGTCTATTGTCTCCCCACGTTTTGCAGTCCCTTCAGTGGTGGTTAATATCACTCAACCTCCAGAAGGGCAAGTCATTTCTGACTCCGCGTTGGGAACTGGTTACCACGGATGCCAGCCTGGTGGGCTGGGGGGCTTCTGGAAGAAGCATCAGTTCCAAGGATTGTGGGGGCCTCAGGAGGCTCATTCTCCAATCAATGTATTAGAGCTTCGGGCCATACGTCTTGTTCTACTTCGACTGACCCATTTCTTACAGGGTCTGCCAGTTCAGATTCGGTCAGATAACCGAACAGCTGTTGCATACATCAACCACCAGGGAGGGACTCGCAGTTGGGGTGCCCCCCGGGAAGTGTCTCTGATCCTTCAGTGGGCAGAGATCAATGTTCCCTGCATATCAGCAGTTTACATTCCGGGGATAGAGAATGTGGAGGCAGACTCCCTGAGCAGGGGATGTTCTCGCCAGGGAGAATGGTCTCTCAATCCAAGGGTCTTTCAGTTCCTCTGTCACAAGTGGGGGACTCCACGGTTGGACCTGTTTGCTTCTCGCCACAATCACAAGCTGCCAGCTTTTGTGTCTCTATCCCAGGATCCTCTGGCAGTGGCAGCGGATGCCATGTCTCTGGCTTGGAAGGATCTGGGGTTCCTATATCTGTTTCCCCCATTCTCCATGATCAGCAAGGTGGTACGCAAGTTAGCACTGGAGGAGGCGCCAGCAATTCTGGTGGCGCCAAGTTGGCCAAGACGTCTGTGGTACGCAGACGTCGTAAGGCTGGCAGTGGATTGTTTCCATCTGCCTCTTCTTCCAGATCTCATCACTCAGGGTCAGCTTTGTTACCCCAATTTACAAACGCTGGCTTTGACGGCATGGCTGCTGAAGTCTCCATCTTGAAAGAAGAAGGTCTTTCTGATGTGGTTATTCAGACTTTTATTTGAGCTAGGAAGAAGTCTTCCTCTGTCATTTATTACAGGACTTGGAGGTCCTATATTGATTGGTGTGAATCTAGGGCTTTGCCCTGTAGAGTATTTTCTATTCCTAGAATTCTGGAATATCTGCAACGAGGTCTAAATATGGGATTCCAGATTAGTACTTTGAAAGGGCAAGTCTCTGCCTTGGCTATTTTCTTTCAAAGTCGTTTGCTCTTCATCCTTTGGTTAAGACTTTTTCCAAGGAGTCGCGCATGTGCGGCCTTCCAGAAAGCCTATACTTCCTGTTTGGGACCTTAACCTAGTGCTTTCAGCTATGCAGGCCACTCCCTTTGAGCCATTGCAGGATATTCCTCTTCCTATTCTTACTCAGAAGGTTGCCTTTTCGGTTGCTATTACTTCTGTCCGCCGAGTTTCTGAACTGGCAGCTTTGTCTATTCTAGCCCCTTATTTTGAGAGGCATCAAGATAAGGTTGTTTTCCGTTTTAAACCGGATTTCCTTCCTAAGGTGGTGTCTGCTTTCCACCTAAATCAGGATATAGTTCTTCCTTCCTTGTGTCCTAAACCTAGTAACGACAAGGAAAGGGTCTTACATTCTTTGGATGTAGTTCGTTGTGTTAAGTATTATTTAGTTTCTACTTCGGCCTTCCGCAAGATGGATGCCTTTTTTGTTGTGCCTTCTGGGCCCAAGAAGGGGTTTGCTCCTGCCAAATCTTCCCTTAGTAAGTGGATACGTCAGGCCATCATTGGGGCCTATTTGGCTAAGGGGAAGGTTCCCCCTTTTCGTGTCACCGCTCATTCTACTCGTGCTATTGGAGCTTCCTGGTCTTCTGTGCATACTTTTTCTAGTTTTAGTTTAGTTTTACAAGGTTGATGTGCGGGCCTCAGCGGATGCTGCTTTTGGCCGCAAAAGCCTGCAAGCTGCAGTAATTTAAGTTATGCATTATTCCTTGGGGATCCCCACCCTTTATAGACACTGCTATTGGATGTCCCAAGCGTCATGAATATTTGGAAGTGGGGTGTGTGACATACTAGGAATAATACCATTTTGTGAGTACTCACCTGTAAAATGGTTATTACGAGTATGTCACACACCCCACTTCCCCCGCCCTTTTTTGTTCTAAGGGATCCTTTATATGGTGATTATTATTTTCAAACTATTTTTCAATTATCGAATATAATTTGCTCTTCCTGGTTCTCCACTACCGAGGAATAGTGGGAGGAACCCAGTACTTATGGACCAGGAGGTGCTCCTTTTTCCATGTCATCTCTGCAAGATCGCCCTCTACAGGCCGTGTTCCCAAGTGTCATGAATATTTGGAAGTGGGGTGTGTGACATACTCGTAATAACCATTTTACAGGTGAGTACTCACAAAATGGTATTTTTTCCCAACCCTCTCCCCATGAGCTACCAACAAGCCTGGCTGTCATATTTTCTTTTGTTCTCTCATATCCATATGCTTGGAAGGGCCGGTCTTCCCCATTCCCCTCCTCTCCTGTACATTGGTCACCCAATGTACCTGCGTGCCAAATTTGGGGTCAAACAGTTCATTCGGAAGTCTATAGAAGACAGACAGATAGACAGACGGACAGACAGACATTCATCTTTATTATATAGATAGATGGCCACTGAGGCTTTGAAGGAAACAAGTCGTGTACTGATTGATTTTAACAAGGGACAGTCGATGCAATGCTGTTAAACTCGTGATCAATGGGAAAGTATCAACTGAATAACTCTTCTATGACTACAATTAATATAGCTATTTGGCCAACCACAATGTTTTAGCTCACTTCAATATTTTTGCATCATATGTAGAAAACAAATATATATATTCTTGTTTTTTGTCACTGGGGAGGAAATAAATGAGCAAGACGTACTATTATTCACATCTGTAAGTCTTAACTTTCACATAAAGACCTCGCCAGATTTCTTCTTTATGAAGTAAATCACTGGAGCCTAATCCAATTAATGGTTACCGGGATAATAAAGGAAGCAGGGTAAAGCTGACATTAATATCTTGCTGCTTGTAAGCAAATGCTACTGCCTAAATATTCAAAGAATTTGCAAAGTGGGTCCACCCTTCATAAAACAGTAAATGTAAAAAAAAATAATCGCCGGTAAGAAAGGCATTTTGTAGTTAACTATAGTTTAAAAGAAAGACACGTTCTAGCAGTCTTTTATTACTCTGATAGCAATGTTCCCTCCCCTGCGCAGGGGAGAGTGGGGGCCAAGGACGTGAGCGGGGGGCGTGACTTTCCCCTGTATTTGGACGGGAGCTGCTGCTCCTCTTCCAGCCGGGGGGTGCCCTGGATTGCTCCAGCAGGTTCCAGGGCTTCCTACGGCTTCCAGGTACCCCCTGTAATGGCAGTTTTGGGGCCCCCAGGATCCCTGCATACATTCCCTTGCTTAAGTATAACTCTAGGCAGGACAGTCATGGGCAAAGGTCCCAGTGGCAGGGCAATGACTACTTACAGGGTGTCAGATTGAGTTGGCGGATCAAGAGTGCCTTGTGTGTGGGACCTTCTCCACTGCTATCATATGCATCCTCTCTAACAGTGCTGCATTGACTGCTCTATGCTCCTGGGGGGACCACCAGATAGTGGGTTATCCACCCCCCACACAAGATTCTCACTAATGTTCTCTGGATTGGACATCATTGAGGGATTTAGATCCCTCCCCTGGGGTTCTTGTCCCAGACTTGTCCCAGAAAGTCCTAGACTATATCCAGGCAGAGTTAGCAGTGCTCCACTGCTTTGCCTCTGAAACTGACGCTTTCGTGAGTGAGCGGGTGGTCCGAAACACCACATTCTGGGTGGGGGCAACATCCACGCTGGCTTTCTCAGCCGAGAAATATTGGATCCGGGAGAGTAAACCCCGAAACCAGAGGTGTTTCCACATGATTTGAAACAAGTGGGATGTCTAAGAGGTGAACCTCTTTAAGATCAGGAACAATAGGGAAGTGGCCCAGCTTGTGACCCACTATCGGGATATTCTGGCATTAGCAGTAGATGCTTTGGTGACTCTGTGGTCACCCTTGCGTAAAGTCTATGCGGTCCCACCACTGGCGCTCCTTCCTCTAGCCGTAAACTCTAGTTGCCCCTCACCTGGTTCACAGACTGGCCGTCGACTGGCCTCTTCGGCTCCCAGGGGGGCCGGATCTGCTGGTGAAAAGGACAGCTGTTACATCCCAATTCACAGTACCTAGCTTTGACAGTGTGACAACTGAGTTCCATATGCTATGGGACAGGGGGCACTCTCCCAGGTAGTGGCTACCCCACTTGTTATAATCTCAAGAATCTTGGATTCTCTGCAGAAGTGCCTGGATGATGGGTTGCAATTAAGCTTCCTTAAGGGCCTTATTCATTCCATTTCAATGGCCGGTGGCAAAAACCTTGGTACCCGCATTTATGTAGGGAACGGCTAATGAGGGCTTCAGGACATGGGATCTTACCTTGGTCCCAAGATCGACTTCTCCTCTGGCTACGTCATAATGTGTAAATATGACGTGGATTAATGGATTGGACTCATCACAAGATCTGATATTAAACAGACTGGGCACAGATGTGGGAACAATAAAATTCCACACACTTTCTCTCCCTCTCCCATTCTTATCAGCCCACTATTAATTGTCATAATCCCCCTGATTCTTAACTTACAGCCCCCATTTTTATGACTTTGCTATTTTTCATGTGTGTCAGTAGAAAAACAATTGTGACTCCTTTGTAGTTTTCTGTATATATGTGTGTCTAATCTACATATCTATATTATGCCTGAAGAAGAAGCTTGAATTGCTTTGAAATCTCGCACTTTCAATCTTATTGAGTTAGCCAATAAATGGTATTACCTTAACCTTGAATTTACAGCTTAAACGCTAAGATTTCCTTGTTCCTCCTGACCCTGAAGGTGGTGTTCCTTGTGGTCATTACTTCGGTATGGAGGGTGTATGAATTGGCAGCCTTCAGTGGACCAGGACCTGGCCGATCTGTCCACACCGAACTTCCTATTACAATTTTGATGTGTGAGCATCCACGGACATGTTGCTCGACAGAAAGGCGTTTTAGATAACGGTTCAGTCCTGACCAGGGTCTGATTTGTCCACTACCATTGGTAAACTGAAGTTGCCACTTGTTGCATAGTCGTTTCTGTGGTTGATGGGATCCAAGCATTATGTTTTTTTGATCCATGTGGACTGCTTTGAATGCTCCACTTGTAAGTGATTCAGTGTCCCCAGATAGACAGGAAAAAATACAATTTTTGTACCTACCATGTAAAACGGCTTTCCCTTAGTATTCCCAGTATGTCACACACCCCGCTTCCAACTAGTCATAACACTTGGGATACCGACCTGTAGAGGGCGATCTTTGCAGAGATGACTTGAAAAAAAGGAGCACCTCCCGGTCCATAAATACCTGGGACCTCCCACCATTCCCCAGTCTTTCGTCTCTGCAGATCGGCGAAGCAAGTCAGAAGATGACTCTCTCCTCCTTGCAGGTAGTCGGGGTAACTCCCGGCATTTTTTTTTAAGTACTATTTCTGCCCGGACTTCTGTTTAAAGTTTTGCTTGATGATTTCCCTCACAGCTTAGGCTGCAGGCTCAGGCAATGGTAGCAGCACCTCTGGGTGCATAGGGGAGCTAGCTCCCCCCGTGAGACCCCATACTAAGGGGTAGGCGGTGTCCGGGTTGGTGTCCCCCGGCTTGGGATGCCCTGTCCCTCTTTCCCTTGGAGTTTGGGATTTATTCCTCCGCTTTCCCCCCTGCGTTGCCCTTCAGGCCCTTTGGGGCATCTGGGGGGGGGGGATTTTCTTATAAAAAAAAAAAAAATAAAAAAAAAGGGGAATATACATGTATACATTTATTTATATAATAGACAAATTTTTATATATATTGTGGATATATGTTTATGAGGAAGGACTCACTGTGTAACATGATTTTCTGTCTGCTGCCCTCTTTGTGTCCATTACGGCTGTGTGTTTTCTCCGGCAGCCTGTGCTGCCTGTAGCAGGTGTTTCCCCCCACAGCTGATTGCAGCTGACGTCTTTGAGGGGGCGGGGTCTGGCGCGTGTACGCGGCCGTCCTCTCTCTCTCTCTCTCTATAGCGATGCGCTGTTGTTCTGGTTATGTGTTGTTGGGGGCGGGGCTTAGACGCGCCGAGCGGCGGGTGCCCTTTTTCGCTCCAGATGGTGGTCCGTGAGTAACCCTTTGTCTTTGTTCAGCGCGGTTGTGGGGGGTATTTTCTATGTTTATGCTCTTGTTTTTAAAAAAAAAAAAAAAAAAAAAAAAAAAGGGGAGATATAAATTTATATATCTAAAAATGTATGAGTATTAGGCCTGTTTATAGAGAAAGCAGCCGTTTCTTCTTGGACTATGGCCTTTTGCATTTGTATTTTTTATAGAGGTACAGTATGTCCTCTTATGTTGTCTAGATGTAATTTTTCGTTTGAGTCTTATATTATTCCTCATGTTTTTCAGGTGGAATCTCCCTTAAAAAAGGGGGTTGTCTCCCAGTCCTTAGGTCCTTGGAGTCCTTTGGGGCCCCCTTATTATAGTATATAAGTTTATTACAAAAAAAATAATAATAATAATATATATATAATATATATATATTAATTTATATATATTATCAAATAATTTAAATCCTCCCACCTGGGACTTTAAAGGGCATCCCGGGTAGCTTTGTGCATAAATCCCTCTGGGTATTGCGACTACCCTTCTGTTGAATAAAAACACCATATGGAGGCGTCTCAGGATACTGGGCTGGGTGTCCCTTTGGGGCAACCCAGGCTGTGTTTGAGTTGTGGGGTTTCCCCTGTTGGGGATAATACGCTTATTTGTGTACCTTGTGCTCAGCAGACTATTGCACAACAATCTGGGGCTCAGGCCTCCTGGCCCCTTCTCCTACCCCACCCTGTCTTACCCGTACCCCTAGTGATGTGGGCACAGTCGGTGAGTCGCATCCTGATGTGTGTGCCAGATTGGCGAACATTGAGAAATTTATATGTGGCTCTGTGGCTAAAAAGGTCTCAGCTAAGAGAAAGCACTTGACCCCTGTCACTCCAGTTGGTGAAGGTGAGGAATATGAGTTGCTTGACTGGTCTGATTATTCCCCTTTAGAAGAGTGGGAATTGTTTGAAGATTCTGAAGGTTCTGACGATCAGCAATTTGTTGGTGCTGGTACTGAGCAAGAGCAGGGGGATGTTGTGGACACCCCGAAGGCCCTTGCTCACCTTTTTGAGGTTCTGGCGATTTCTCCTCCATAAGAGGTTCCTCCCTTAAAGGGGGAGTTCTTTGGGGTCTCTAAGCCGCGATTAGAATTCCCAAATCAGAAACATTTTGAAGATATCATTCTTAAGGAGTGGGAGAGGCCTGCTCGGCTTCCAGGCATTCCTTCCGGTTGGGACAAAAAATATCCCTTCCCTATTGACGCAGTCATGCGCTGGTCATCCCCTCCCGAGGTTGATGCTCCTGTGCTTGGTTTATCTAATACTTCCATTTTACATTCTCCGGATTCCGCCACTCTAAAGGATGGTGAAGATAAGCGTATTGATCAGATGGCTTGCCACGCTTTTGCTAGTGTTGGTTCAGCCTTACGGCCTGTAGGTGCCTCAGCTCTTATGGCAGTTGCTTCCAGGTCTGTTATCAGGGACCTGTTGAACACTTCTGGTCTTGATCCAGATTGTGATGAGTTTGACGCTCTTAAGCGATGTGAATTATTCTTGTCCTTTATACTATCCGCTCTGGATGACACTATGGTTATGTGTAGTAGGACTTCGGCCTTGCTCGTGGCTATCAGAGGATCTGTTTGGCTGCGTCAGTGGGCGGCTGATTTTGTGGCTAAAAAATCACTTACAGCACTTCCCTTTGTAGGCTTACGGCTTTTTGGGGAAAATTCTGTCACAAAAGGAGGTAGGTTACCTCAGCATAAAAAACAGCGCCACCCTGTCCGGGGGGCGGCCTCCTTTAATCCTTCCTTTCGTGGTACCAGAACTGCTAGAATATCATTTTTTTCTGCCCACAGAGGCGATTCCTGGAATAGGGGCAGAGGTCGTGCCCGTCCCGGTCGTAACTGGGGGTCCAAGCCTAAGCCCGCGGCCAAACCGGCTCAACAATGAGGGGACGCCCTCACCCTTGCGGGTGGGGGGAAGGCTGAGGTACTTTTTCCAGATATGGGTCCAGCATATTTCAGACAGATGGATTCTGGAAGTAGTGTCTTCCGGTTACAAACTGGACTTCGATACCCGGCCCCCTCACAGATTCTTCAGGTTCCGGATGCCTTCGGATCCGTTGGCCACCCAGGGACTCCGGGCGGCAGTAAAAAATCTTATGGACATGGCTGTCATTTGCCACGTGCCTCCTGCAGAAAGAGGCCTGGGATTCTTTTCCAATCTTTTTACAGTGCCCAAAAAGGACGGCTCCATTCGGCCCATTCTGGATTTAAAGCGTCTCAATCAGTTCATTCACTTCAGGAGGTTTCGTATGGAAACCCTATGCTCGGCCGTCAATTCTCTTCGGCAGGGGGACTTCATGACGTCCATAGACATCATAGACAGCAGATGCTTATCTGCACGTGCCTATCTTTCTGGCACACCAAGGATTCCTCAGGTTTACGGTAGAGGATCAACATTTCCAGTTTGTGGCCCTTCCGTTCAGGCTTACCTCGGCTCCAGGAGTGTTCACCAAGGTCCTGTCGGGAGTGATGGCCCTTTTCAGAATCCAGGGTATTCGCATTGTCCCGTATTTAGACGACCTTCTCATAACGGCTTCATCCATCAGCCAAGCGGAACTGGACACCGGTACGGTGGTATCCGCGCTGGAAAAGTTTGGTTGGGTGATCAACTACCCCAAATCCTCTCTCTCTCCATCCAGGGAGATTCCATTTCTGGGCATGATTCTGGATGCCTTTCGGGCCAAGGTGTTTCTTCCACAGCCCAAAATTCTTCTGATTCAAGATCTGGTTCGGTTCTTGTTAACCAACCCTCGCCAGTCTATCCGGTTAAGGATGAGACTGGTGGGATTGATGGTGGCCTCCTTCGGGGCAGTCCCGTTTGCCCAGTTTCACATGAGGGCACTTAAGCTCCATCTCCTGACGACTTGGGACGAGGTCATTAGATCAGATTTGTCTGTTGTCTCCCCACGTTCTGCGGTCCCTTCAGTGGTGGCTAGTGTTGAACAATCTGTTGAAAGGCAGGTCCTTTCTGAACCCTTGTTGGGAAACTGTCACCACGGATGCCAGCCTGATGGGCTGGGGGGGCTTCTGGAGGAAACTTCAGTTCCAGGGATTGTGGGGGCCTCAGGAGGCTCACACCTCCATCAATGTTCTGGAGCTACGGGCCATTTGGCTGGTTCTGTCCCGTTTAACTCTTCATTTACAGGGGCTGCCAATTCAGGTCCGATCGGACAATCGGACGTCTGTCGCTTACGTCAATCACCAAGGAGGGACTCGCAGCAAGAGTGCCTTCAGGGAAGCCTCTCTGATTCTAGCCTGGGCCGAGGAAAATGTTCCTTGCATATCAGCGGTTTACATTCCGGGAGTGGAAAACTCGGAGGCAGACTCCCTGAGCAGGAGCTCAGCTCGGAGAGGGGAATGGTCTCTCAATTCCAGGGTATTCCAGTTCCTGTGTCAAAAGTGGGGAACTCCGGAGGTGGACCTCTTTGCCTCAAGGCGCAACCACAAGCTTCCGTTTTTTGTGTCCCTATCCCTGGATCCTCTGGCATTGGCAGTGGATGCCATGTCACTGAGCTGGAAGAATCTGGGTCTTCTGTACCTATTTCCCCCCTTCTGCATGTTAAGCAAGGTGATTCAAAAGCTAACTCAAGAGGGTGCACCAGCAATTCTGGTGGCCCCAAGTTGGCCAAGACGCCTGTGGTTCGCAGACGTCGTGCGATTGGTGGTAGATCAATTGTATCTGCCCCAGCTTCCAGACCTTTTCACTCAAGGTCAATTACGCCATCCCAATTTACGTACGCTGGCTTTGACGGCGTGGCTGCTGAAACCTCCATCCTAAGGGAGGAGGGCCTTTCTGATGTGGTAATTCAAACCCTTGTTAGAGCAAGGAAGAAATCTTCCTCTACTGTTTACTATAGGACTTGGAGGTCCTATATTGACTGGTGTGAGGCTAGGGCCTTGCCTTGTAGGGTTTTTTCCATTCCTACGATTCTGGAATTTCTACAACACGGTCTGTACTTGGGGTTCCAGCTTAGCACCTTGAAGGGACAGGTCTCTGCTTTGGCGATTTTCTTTCAGAAATCTTTTGCTCTTCGTCCTCTGGTTAAAACCTTTTTTCAGGGAGTTACGCATGTGCGGCCTCCTAGGAAACCTTTGCTCCCTGTCTGGGATCTGAATTTGGTGCTATCTGCTCTTCAGGGGCCTCCTTTTGAGCCCTTGCAGGATACTGCTCTTTCTATGCTTACTCAGAAAGTAGCCTTTTTGGTTGCTATCACTTCAGTTCGGCGGGTTTCGGAGTTGGCAGCCTTGTCCATTCAGGCCCCTTATTTTGAGAGGCATCAGGACAAGGTTGTTTTCCGCTTTAAGTCGGATTTCCTGCCTAAGGTGGTCTCTGCCTTTCATCTTAATCAGGACATTGTTCTACCCTCCTTGTGTCCTAAGCCCAGCAATGACAAGGAGAGGATGTTGCATTCTCTGGATGTGGTTAGATGTGTGAAATATTATTTGGTGGCTACTTCTGCTTTCCGTAAGACGGACGCCTTTTTTGTTGTGCCCGCTGGGCCTAGGAAAGGTTTGGCGCCCGCCAAGTCTACCATTAGTAAATGGATACGCCAGGCCATTGTTGGGGCCTATTCTGCCAAGGGGAAGGTTCCCCCTTTTCGTGTTACTGCTCATTCTTCTCGTGCTGTTGGAGCATCTTGGGCTTTTCAGCACCAAGCTTCTGTTGAACAAGTATGCAAGGCTGCAACTTGATCTTCCGTTCATACTTTCTCTAAGTTTTATAAAGTTGATGTGCGGGCCTCAGCGGATGCTGTTTTTGGCCCCAAAGTTCTGCAAGCCGCAGAGGTTTAAGTTTGCACATTATTTCCTTGGTTTGGATCCCCACCCTTTATGGACACTGCTATTGGATGTCCCAAGTGTTATGACTAGTTGGAAGCGAGGTCTGTGACATACTGGGAATAATACCATTTTGTGAGTACTCACCTGTAAAATGGGTATTACAAATATGTCACACACCCCGCTTCCCCTGCCCTTTTTTGTTCTGGGATCCTTTATATGGTGAACTTTTTTGTTGTACTCTTGTAATTGGCTCTTCCTGGTCCCCTTACTGCTGTCCTATAACTGGGGAATGGTGGGAGGTCCCAGGTATTTATGGACCGGGAGGTGCTCCTTTTTTTCAAGTCATCTCTGCAAAGATCGCCCTCTACAGGTCGGTATCCCAAGTGTTATGACTAGTTGGAAGTGGGGTGTGTGACATACTTGTAATACCCATTTTACAGGTGAGTACTCACAAAATGGTATTTTTCCATCCAGGAACAATGCACCCCCAGGGTTGTTGCGACTGTGCTCATTCCATTGTCTTTGACAAAGTCAACTTTGTATTGGCCATTGGGATTCTCCAGCCTTGTTATTGTCGGCTTTGGTCATTCCTTCCAGAGACCTAGTCTTGACTGCTTTGGACTGGGGAGATCTAGGAAGCTGTGTCTCTGGTCCCACCTATTGGTAGCTAGCAATACCCATTTGTAAGTGATTCAGTGTCCCTGGATTGACAACTAAAGGAAAACCATTTTACATGCTAAGTACAAAAATCATATTTTTTACTCCTTCCCCCTCCTTTCTAACAGCATGTAGACTGATGTGCTTTGGATGGTTTACAATCTGAGGGCTAGAGAGAGCACCTTCTCTAGAGAGGTGTGAAGAGGCATAATGTTTAAAACATATCAGGAAAGACTTAAAGAACTTCATTTATACATTCTGGATGAAAGAAGGGAAAGATAAGACAATATTGAGACCTTTAAATATGTAAACGGATTAAATAAGGTTCAGTAGGGAAGTGTTTTTAAGAAAAAACTTAAAGGGCCCATTGTGTGTCCTAAACGTTTTTCTTTTAAAAGAACATTTCTGTTTTTAAAAATAAACTTTTGTTGCTGAGATATACAGTTAAAACATTTTACCTTCCGTTTATCTTTTTCACATACAGAGGGAGAGTGGGTGTGTGCAGAACAGAGGGAATGTAATGTCGTGCTTGTGCACAAGCTGAGAGGGATCTGGGGGATGGCCCTTGATCACAGGACACAGAAGATTTTTATTTGCTGACCATCAAAGCAGAGCTCAGAGAGAGGGGGAGAATATGACACTGCAAATCTTGTTGCTAGCTGCACAGGACCAAACACAGCTAAGCAACATTCCTACAGAGGTGAGGAGGCTGTAGGTTTTATTAACCCCTTGCATGGACAGTACCTTTAATGATACAGCAAGTGGGTACAACCTAAAGCTAGTCCGAGGGAAGATCAGGATCAATATTTGAATTTCCAGCAGAGGTAGAAAAGTCAAAAGTAAAAGAATTTAAACATTTCTGGGACAGATGAGGACGTTTTTTTTCCTCATTCACGGTGCCAAGCTGAGAAGAGGCACAACGCTGGAGGAATGTCTGACATGGTAAGCAGCTGTTTCTTTTTTGCAGGGTACTCATCAGTGCTAGTCCAGAGATCAGTTACTCACCGGATTGCTGTATCCAAACCCCCGCCACATCTTGCACCGTCGGTGAGGTCAGGTTTGATGGCAGGTCGGGATCGCGAACTGCCATTACTCACAGAGCTCTGCCACACCCTCTCCATTCATGGAGAAGGTGTGGCCTGAGGCCTGACATGCCCCACTCCATTGTAGTAAATGGAGTGGGCGTGGTCTCCCCTGGTGACTGATGGCTGGGGCTTAACACGGCCCGCAAATGGCAGTATGATATATATATCAGCTGTGTGTACTGTAGGTACCCTTTTGTTTTTTTTATTTGCCTGTTGAATGACTTTAAATTAAGTAGGATAGTGGTTCTATATTCTTCTGCTTTGCAGCATTAAGTATTAAAAATTACAGGTGCACAATAAACCACTAAAACAAGTCCTCACTGCAGCTTTCTCTCTCACCAGTCTCCTACAATGAATGAATGACGCGAGAGTCTTCATCTACCCATGTGTTATCATACAACACATGAGTATATTTCTGGGGATCTGTAAGTAGAAGAAGATTTATGGAATTTATAGGGATTTATGGTAGTTGGGCAGAGGGTGCGACTGAAAGACTGGATGGTGGTTAGGGTACATGAGGATACCTGAAACCTAGAGCTCTGGGAATACATGAAACATTTTTTAAAAGTATGAATTGACTACATTCCAGGAAGTATTTTATCTCTAAACGTCATATTAATTATTAACTAGCACTCAAATTACTCCTAGACGTGGCTCACTTTGTATAATCTTATATCCCACAAAACCGGTCAACGGTAATGACTTTTAAATCTCTTTCTGGCATCTCATGAATTTTTACCTCATACAAATAACCAGATATTGTCATTAGTCAAGACAATTATTATTGATGTTTTCATAGTGAACTCTTCTAATTGACTCAAATGCTAATTATTCCATTTGCACCTAAATATCATGTGATGATGGAATATTTTTGTAGTACAGCTAGGTGGGTTTCTTTTGCATTACTACTGAAGGCCATTCTTACCCGGTACAAGCCTCTTGCTCATACCATCAGGGCCTAAAGGGCTTGATTCACCAAAGGTCAAATTTGTGTGTTTTTTTGAGAAAAAGGAGCGATTTTTGTGCAGCAAATGGCGATGATTGCACAAGAGCGAAGAGAAATAACTGAAGCCGAAAATCTAGCTGCCTTGGTCTATTACTAACAGATATAAGTAAATGCATCGGTAAATGCATGTATTACATAAGCTGTGTGGTGAAAGCAAATATACAAGGATGATTTACACTCAGATCTAAACTTCAGCCTCATAAGTAACTCTTCATAAACATGCCCCGTTACATAAAGATACATTTGGCACTGTCCTAAACTGTTTTCAGCTTTGAAGAAGAAATGGTCACAATATCAAGGTTTACAGTTTCACCTTATGATTTATATTTTTAAATATTTGTATGTGGACTTTGGCTCTGTAATGCCTCATAATAATCATCATTATAGGTCTGTTCTCCCTCTCTGATGGTGTCCACAGTCTGATGATGTGGATCTTTAGACCACCAGCTTAGCTCTATTAATTGTGGTCTATGGCAAAGGAATTCAGGGGGCTTGTGATACTCTTTGCCTTGTTTCTGCTTTCAGGAACATCTGCGTAAGTAAAGTATGGAGACTTTGCCACATAAGGTGACAGCTCTCACATTGTGAACACCCCCCCCCCCCAAGTTCCTAATTTTACTAATTACTAATTCCTAATTTTACTTGGACTCAGGTAAGATCAGGTGGTTTTAGAAAAATTGTCAGCAATTAGGGCAAGACCACACATTATCCTGATAATATAGGTTTGGAATATGATTCCTTGTCGCATTTCAAAGCCAAATAAGGTAACTGGGATAGAAATAAAGAATTGACCCAGTGTATTTCTACTAAATAATCCTAGAGGATATGCACAAAGATTGTTTTGCCCCATTACCAGGGTTCCCATTGTTAGAAATTATGTAACAGGACACTTGGACATATCTGTAGGGGCTACATGACTGAGTCATAAGGGAGAAAAGGAATGTTCTGTCCGTAATCAGTGCTATATTTATAGTTCAAGCTGCCCTAAGCACATTTCAGCCCTGACGCCCTTTCTTAGAGGTTCCACGCCTTTTGTGTCCAGCCATGTGATGTACAGGACTGCAGTGCTGGAGACAACATGAAAACCTCTTTTTGTGTGATAAATGCATGGCAAGTCGCATGGCAAGCGCAAAAATGTTAAGGCAGTATTATTTTTACTGAAAAAGTAGCAGATATATGGAACCACCTACCAGCAGAGGTAATGAGCTGTAGTAGGTAGATTTAAAGTGGACCTATAGCGGCGATGCTGCTGCAATGTTTGGGTGACAAAACTTGCACAGTCTGTACTCCGGGCTTCTGGATCTGCAGAGTGCAGAGTCTCCATGCGAAAGTGTTTGAACCTGACAAATTTGTTGAGGAGCTTTAAATCCCAAATTTTTTGGGAACAGTGAAAAGATTGAAATAGTAGCCTCTGCCAATTTCCCTCAAAGGCACCTGGCAGATAACCCCCAACTCCAGAAGGTTTTGGACAGCAAGGCACAGACCCTGAGCTGACAGGGGGTTTTGAGCCATCCAGGATTTCATGAATCTTGGGGGCGGCTAGGCTGCAAACTCTATCTTGTAACCGGAGGACACTACCTCCTGAATCCACCGGTCTGAGACGTGAAGCCTCCAGACGTGAGCAAAGAGCCGTAGCCGTTCCCCCACCCGGATGGGTGAGTGCGCCCCTTCATGCCTGAGGGGGCTTGGGTAAGGATTTTGGCTTGGGACCCCAGGAGAGGCCAGGACGGCCACGTCCTCTGCCCCTTCCCCAGTGATCTCCGCGGGCCCCAGTAAAGGAGACTCATCGGCCAGCTCTGGAACCACGGAAGGATGGGAGAAAGGCACCCATCCCCCGAAAGGACCAGGACGGCCTCCTACGTTGAGGTAACCCACCTCCCCTGGCAAATAAATTCCAAGCGTTCACCAACGAGGCGCAGGCCCTTGAAAGAGAAACCAGTGAGAGCCTTCTTAGCAGCATTATCAGCTACCCGCTGACGTAGCCAGACAGACCGGCGTATAGCCACCAACAGGGCAGAAGTCCTATCACACATTATAATGGCATCATCCATGGCAGAAAAAATATATGCAATAATACCATTTTGTGAATACTCACCTGTAAAATGGGTATTATAAGTATGTCACACACCCCGCTTCAAGAAATTCATAACGTGTGGGTAATACTGACCTGTAGAGGGCGATATGCAGAGATGCCAGGAAAAAAGAGAGCCCCTCCCGGTCCATAAATACCTGGGACCTCCCACTCATTACCCAGTATAAGAACAGCAGTAAGGTAAGGGACCAGGAAGAGCCCCACACAAAGCATAACAACGCAAAGTTCACCATATAAAGGATCCAGAATACAAAAGGGCAGGGTGAAGCGGGGTGTGTGACATACTTATAATACCCATTTTACAGGTGAGTATTCACAAAATGGTATTATTCTAAGTATGTCACACACCCCGCTTCAAGAAATTCATAACGTGTGGGACATCCAACAGCAGTGTCCATAAAGGGCGGGGATCCAAAACAAGGCAACAAGGCACAACTTAAACCACTGCAGCTTGCAGAACTTTGCGGCCAAACACAGCATCCGCTGAGGCCCGAACATCAACCTTGTAAAACTTGGAAAAAGTGTGAACAGAAGACCAAGTAGCAGCCTTACAAACTTGCTCAACAGAGGCCTGGTGCTGAAAAGCCCAGGACGCCCCAACCGCACGAGTAGAATGAGCAGTAACACGAAAAGGGGGTACCTTCCCTTTGGCAGAATAGGCCCCAACTATGGTCTGACGGCTCCATTTACTAATGGAAGACTTGGCAGGCGACGTTACCTCCAAATAATACTTCACAACACGAACCACATCCAAAGAATGCAGGGCCCTCTCCTTGTCATTGCTGGGATTAGGACACAGAGAGGGCAGAACAATGTCTTGGTTTAGGTGAAAGGCAGAAACAACCTTAGGAAGGAAATCGGACTTGAAACGAAAAACCACCTTGTCCTGATGCCCCTCAAAGTACGGGGCTTCAATGGACAAAGCCGCCAACTCAGAGACACGCCTAACCGAAGTGATGGCTACCAAAAAGGCCACCTTCTGCGTAAGTGAAGACAAGGCAATATCATTCAAGGGCTCAAAAGGAGAATCCTGAAGAGCAGAAAGAACCAAATTCAAATCCCAAACAGGGAGCAAAGGTTTTCTAGGAGGCCGCACGTGCGTGACTCCCTGGAAAAAAGTCTTAACCAAAGGATGTAGGGCAAATGACCTTTGAAAGGACATTGACAGGGCAGAAACCTGCCCCTTCAGAGTACTAAGCTGGAGCCCCAGGTCCAGACCATGTTGAAGAAACTCCAGGATTCTGGAGATGGAAAATTCCCTACAAGGCAACGCCCTGATCTCACACCAATCAATATAAGACCTCCAAGTCCTATAGTAGATATTAGAGGAAGAACGCTTCCTAGCACTAATGAGAGTTCGAATCACAGCATCGGAAAGACCTTCCTCCTTCAAGATGGAGGTTTCAGCAGCCACGCCGTCAAAGCCAGCGTTGGTAAATTGGGATAACGTAGTTGACCTTGGGTGAGCAGATCCGGCAGCAGGGGCAGAACGAACTGATCCTCTGCTAACCTTACCACATCTGCGAACCAAACCTGTCTTGGCCACCTTGGAGCCACCAGAATTGCTGACGCACCCTCCAGGGCCAGCTTGCGTACCACTCTGGCCACCAAGGGAAACGGAGGGAACAGATACAGAAACCCCAGATCCCTCCAGTTCAGAGACATGGCATCCACTGCCAGAGCCAGTGGATCCCGTGAGAGACACAAATGTCGGAAGTTTGTGATTGTGACGAGAGGCAAAGAGGTCCACCACCGGGGACCCCCACCTGAGACAAATCAATCAAAACACTTTGGGGCTGAGAGACCATTCCCCTCGGCGAGCTGAGAACCTGCTCAGAGAGTCCGCCTCCGTGTTCTCCGCTCCCGGAATGTAGACTGCTGAAATGCACGGGACGTGGGTCTCCGCCCAGGCCAGAATCAAAGACACTTCCTTGAGGGCACTCCTGCTGCGAGTCCCTCCCTGGTGATTGATGTAGGCGACCGCCGTCCGATTGTCCGACCAGACTTGAACCGGCAATCCTTGCAACTGATGAGTCAAGCGAAACAGAACCATCCTGATGGCCCTCAATTCCAGAACATTGATGGACTCGTGAGCCTCCTGAGGCCCCCACAGTCCCTGAAACTGACGACAGACACCCCCCCAACCTGATAGACTGGCATCCGTGGTGACCGTCTCCCAACAAGGGGCCAGAAAGGATCTGCCCCTTGACAGATTGATTGGATCCAGCCACCACTGAAGGGAGCACCGAACTCGGGGGGTCATCAGGAAGGACTGATCCAACGACAATGGCGACCCGTCCCAGGCCACCAACAGATGGAGCTGGAGTGTCCTTGTGTGGAACTGAGCAAAGGGAACCGCTTCGAAGGAGGCTACCATCAATCCCACCAGCCTCATCCCCAGTCTGATGGCCGGACGAGGGATAGACAGGAGAAGTCGAACCAACTCCTGAATCAAGAGAACCTTGGACTGAGGAAGAAACACCCTGGCCTGGGAAGTATCCAGGGACATTCCCAGAAAAGACACTAACCTGGACGGAGAAAGGGAGGACTTGGGGTAGTTGATCACCCACCCAAATCTCTCCAGAGTGGACACCACAGTTCTGGTGTCCAATACCGCTTGGCTGAAGGAAGATGCCATAATGAGAAGGTCGTCCAGATAAGGGACAATGCGAATACCCTGGGCTCTGAGGAGAGCCATCACCCCGGCCAGCAGCTTGGTGAAAACCCTTGGAGCCGAGGTAAGACCGAAAGGAAGTGCCACAAACTGAAAATGCCGATCCTCCACCACGAACCTGAGAAATCTCTGGTGCGCTGGAAAAATCGGCACATGCAGATAGGCGTCCTTGATGTCTACGGACGTCAGAAAGTCCCCCTGCCGAAGAGAATGGATAGCTGAACGCAGCGTTTCCATGCGAAATTTCCGCGGACGGATGAACCTGTTGAGGATCTTTAGATCCAGAATGGGTCGAACCGAGCCGTCCTTCTTGGGCACCGTGAACAGATTGGAATAAAAGTCCCGACCCCTGTCTGAGGGGGGCACTGGGCAAATAACTGCCATATCCAACAGACTCTTTACTGCCGCCTGGAGCTCCTGCGCGGCCAGAAGGTCCGAAGGCACCCGAGACCTGAGGAATCTGGGAGGGGGCCGGAGCTCGAACTCCAGCTTGTAGCCGGAAGTCACCACTTCCCGGATCCATCTGTCCGAGACCTCCCGGTCCCAGACCTGGGAGAAGTGTTGCAGCCGTCCCCAACCCACATGGGTGAGGGCGCCCCCTCATTGCTGAGCTGGCTTGGCAGCGGGTTTGGGCTTAGAGCCCCAGCTGTATCCTGGGCGGGCACGTCCTCTGCCCCTGTTCCAGGAATCTCCTCTGGCTGCGGGGAAAACAATTCCTCTGCCAGCTCTAGCCCCACGAAAGGAAGGAGCAAAGGAACGCACCCCCCGAAAGGGACGACGCAGTTTTTTGCGTTGAGGTAACTTACCACCCTTGGCAACTGAATCCAACTTTTCACCAAAGAGCCGTAATCCCACAAAGGGAAGAGTGGTCAGCGACTTTTTAGACACAAAATCAGCCGCCCACTGGCGCAACCAAACCGAACGCCAAATAGTCACCAATAGAGCCAACGTTCTGCCACACATCATCAGTGTGTCATCCAAGGCGGCTAGTACAAATGACAAAAACAATTCACACCTTTTATGGCCAAGGAACTCGTCACTATCCGGATCTAACCCGGAAGAAGTCAACAGGTCCCTGACCACTGACCTGGTAGCCACCACCAGCAGCGCTGAAGCACAAACCGGCCTCATGGCTGACCCAACACTGGCAAAACCATGACAAGCCATTTGGGCAATGCGTTTATCCTCACCATCTTTAAGCGTGGAGCAATCAGGAGAATTTAAAACAGTAGTGTTGGATAAACCCAGAATCTGTGCATCCACCTCGGGAGGGGACGCCCAACGCTTAACCGTATCCAAGGGAAAGGGATATTTTTTGTCCCAACCCTGAGGGACACCTGGGAGCCAGGCAGGCCTCTCCCATTCCTTAGCAATAATCCCATCAAAATGCTTTTGGTTAGGAAATTCCAAGCGCGGCCTGGATTCTTCGAAAAATTCCCCCTTTTGCTGTGGAACCACCTCAGGAGGAGAAATAGCCAAAACCTCAAACATCTGAGCCAGAACATTAGGAGTATCCGAAGACCTCCCCAAGCCCCGCTCGGTATCAGCACCCACAAACTGCTGATCGTCTGAATTATCTGATTCTTCATATACCTCCCCTTCCTCAAGTTGGGAGTAATCAGACCAGTCCAGATTATCAAGATCATCCAAGTCGGCCGCCAGTGAAGACGGCGACAAGTGCTTTCTCTTAGCCGGAGCCTTTCTGGTGACCGTGCTGGAGAATAATTTTTCAAGATTGGCCAATCGGGCACACATCTCCGATTGCAACTGCCTGCCCATGACAACGTCAGACTGGGCACGGATCAAACTGGGAGGGGGGGGAGGAGAGACCGGCGGCGCTGAACCAGACGCCCGGGTCCGGACTGCCGCGTAATAGTCTTCTGTGCGCATGGTATACACAGATATACATTATCGCCAGTAAGGGATGCCCCACACCCCATACACTTCCGGGATTGCCCCGAGGGGAGCCCGAGCCCAGTATCCGGGGATGCCTCCATAAGGTGAACTTATAGTTGGTCGCAATGACCGAGGGAATTACGCATATAAGCAACCCGGGATGCCCCTTTAATGTCCCAAGTGGGAGGATTTGCAATAAGCCAATTAAGAACCCAGGGACCCTAGGACTGGGAGAAACCCTCTAACACCACTGTAGGTTATATCTGAAAGGCATAATAAAAAAGGCTAATAAGAAAAGCGGAGTATAAAATATATATATATATATGACATAAAAATATATAATTATACGTGATGGGACAGAAGGAGGACCCACCGGGCCACTCACTGTGGTCCTGAAGACAGCTTCCTCTCTCCGTGAGGTAAAGAGCAGCTCTGAGGAGAGAAGGGGGGCGTGGCCAGCTCCTTCTGAGGAAACAGGCACAGAGAAAAGCACCTCAGCGGTGCCTGTGACACAGGGGCGGGCCGCAGCGCTGGAAAGCCCGGCCCTGCCCCCAAGAGTGAAAGCGTGAGGGGAGAAGCTCCCCTCCGCCATGACAATGCAAAAAGTCCGGCACCGCAGCCATGTGCGGCCGCGGTGCCGGTCTCAGAAGAGACAGAAGGAGGGGAGCGGGCCGTGGCTTTGACCCTGACGCCCGGCCCGCTCCTCGCTCAGAATCCAAGCCGCATCAGCGCCAAATAGAAGGGTGGGGGCCGTGGCTCGCGCCTAAAGCCCGGCCCCGCCCCTTTTACCTCAGGGAGAAAGCCTGCATGAAATTGAGAAATACACGCTGTTATGAAGTAATAAATAAGTTAATAACTATTGGGAGGATAATTTAATAAATTAATACATTAAAACATTATTAAGAATTAATGATTACAAAATTTGGACCTAACACCGAATAAGGGGCCCTGCTCCTACCCTCCGCTATCCCGCTAGAGAGAGGGGCATTACCCAAAGGGGGGGGGGGACCACCCAAAGTGTAAGGCCAAGGGACGGGGCATCCCAAACCGGGGTCACCGTCCCGGATGACCGCTTACCCTCTTATATAGGGTCTCACGGGAGAGCATTTGCTCTTAAGCACCAAGGGTGCTTTTCTACCCTCACCCGGACCGTCAGCCTAGGCTGGGAGGCATGAGGTAACAGAAAAAAAGATCCAGGCGGAAACAGATAACTAAAGGGCCGGGAGTCATCCCGGCTACCTGAAATCCCCCTGTGCAAGGAGGAGACCACATCTTCTGACTTGCTCGCCGACTGCAGAGATGAAGACTGGGTAATGAGTGGGAGGTCCCAGGTATTTATGGACCGGGAGGGGCTCTCTTTTTTCCTGGCATCTCTGCATATCGCCCTCTACAGGTCAGTATTACCCACACGTTATGAATTTCTTGAAGCGGGGTGTGTGACATACTTAGAATAAATTCCTCACAAAGCAGGAAAGATCTATACTCTTCTCTACCCGCATCCTCAGATGCCCCGTCCAAGAGACACTTAAGCACCCCTTTAATGGCAATAGCCAAGGCACAAACTGGGCGCAGCGCCGTCCCCACACAGGCAAAGGCATGACAGGCCAGTTGTTCCAAGCGCCGTCCTCACCATCCCACAGGGTAGTAGTATTAGAAGAATGCATGACAGATGTATTGGACAACCCGAGAATGGGCGTATCCACCTCGGGAGGACATGACCAATGCTTAACAACATCAGCAGGAAAGGGATACCTCTTATCCCAACTCTTAGGCACCCCTGGCAGCTTGCTAGGTCGTTCCCATTCCTTGAGCACTAGATTATTAAAGTGAGACTGCTCAGGGAACTCCCAGCGTGGCTTAACCGTATGAAAAAGCTCACCCTGCTGCTGCAGAGCCACTGCCGGGGGAGAATACAAAGCACTTCAAATATGTGACTCAGCAATCTGTCAGTGTCATCAGGGGACCACGGGTCTTCCCCAAAGGGAGTCCCAGTGCCACCGTAAATCCTAGGTTGTTCCTCAGAGGATTCAGAATCAGAAAATAATTCCCCCTCCTCAAGGGGGTAGGGACCTGAGAGTGAGTGAGGGCTCTCTTCTTCTGCAGGGAAGAGGGAAACCGTGGGTGCTAAATGCCGCTTCTTGGCAGAAGCCTTACGCGGGGCAGACCCAGCAAGATGTATTCTAAGTGTGCCATACACTCCACTTCGATCTTCATGACATGTGGGTAATCTCCAGTAGAGGGCGAACTTCTGCAGAGATGAATATGCAAAAAAGAAAGCCCCTCCCAGTCCATATATACCTGGGACCTCCCACCAATTTCCCAGTTCCTTCTCTGCAGGGAAGGCAACAAGACAGAAGATGAAGACTTCTTTTACTTGCAGGTAAGCCGGGCTCGTGCCCGGCCGTTTATTATCCCTATTACTGCCAGGACCCTTTTTAAATTGCCCCTAATTGAGCCTCCCAGCTTAGGCTGTGGGTCCTGGTGAGGGTAGGAGCACCCTATGGGTGCGGAAGGAGCTTTGCTTCACCGTGAGACCTCATTATGGGGTAGGCGGTTATCCAGGTTTTTGGTGATCCTGGTGCGGGATGCCCCGTCCCTACATGCCTATGGCCTTATAATGGCAGGGTTCCCACTCCCCCTTCCGGGTCCCTTACTTCCCTCTAGGGGGGGGTCCCTTTTTCATTTGTTAATATTTACATATGAGTGTATGTGTGTTGGTGTTCACTTTACTTTGTGTTGTTTGTGGATCTCCTGGAAGTATCCTTGGATGAATTGGTGCATGGGGAGTTTCTCTTCCTCAGGCTGGGTTAAGAAAAGGGGGCCGGGCGCTCGGCACGGCCGCGGTAGCCCTGCCCCCCTCGTTCAGCGCGTTTTGCTGGCCAGATCCGCGCTGCTGGGAGGGGGGTGGGGCCGGAAAAGCGCACCTTCGGCGCTGGCCCGCCCCCCTTCCATTCTCTTCCTGCTTCTCGGCTTCTCCACAGATCGGGGGCCATTTTGGGCTGACTTGTTGCGGTTGCTGCTGCCGTTCTTGGGGACAGGTAGGGGCCTGTGGGCCACCTCTTTGTCACTTGGGGGTCCCTCTCTGGTGGGGGGGGCCCCTGCGGTGCTGGTTTTTGACTTTTATCTATTTAATTATTTAATTAAAGTTGTATATATATATATTTGCTGTATAGTAATTGATATGCCTTATTGTGTGTTGCAGATTGCTTCATTATTGTGCATGTTAAGGGGTTCCTCCTGGTCCTGGGGTCCCTAGTGTAAATTTGATCACCTCAAATCCTCCCACCGGGACTTTTAAGGGGCATCCCGGGTTGCGTAAATTCCCTGCGGTCTTGCGACTGACCACAAAAAACACCATATGGAGGCTCCGCAGGATACTGGGCTCGGGCTCCCTCTGGGACAATCCGGGCCATGTGTGGGGTGTGGGGTATCCCTTACGGGGGAGAATGTGCTGATCTGTATACCATGCGCACAAAAGGCCATAACGTGGCAGTCTGGTACCCAGCCTTCTGGGTCAGCTCCTCCTGCTTCATCGCCTTCACCTCCCCGCCTTATCCGTACCCCAAGTGACATTGGTGCCAGCGGGGAGTCGCACTCTGATGTTTGTGCTAGGTTGGCCAGCATCGAGAAATGTATTGCTAGCATGGTGGGCAAGAAGGCCCAGGCTAAAAAGAGACATTTGTCGTTGGCCCAGCCCTTGTGGGATGTTGACGACGATTCCGTTGATTTGTTAGATTATTCCCCATTAGAGGAGGGGGAATTGTATGAGGAAACAGAGGCTGACTATGTTCAGTCTGGGGATGTCGATGTCGGGTAGGTGCTGGGGGATGCCGTAGACACGGCCACTGTTTTGTCACATCTATTGGAGGTGATGGATATTGAACCGCCTGAGGCGCCTCCTCTCAAGAAGGGGGAATTTTTTGGGGTCCGCAAGCCCCGTCTGGAATTCCCTACCCAGGGTCACTTTGATGCGCTGATCCTTAGAGAATGGGAGAGGCCCAGTCGGTTTCCTGGTGCTCCTCGGGGATGGGATAAGAAGTATCCTTTCCCGGTGGAGGCGGTTAAGTGCTGGTCTTCTCCTCCCGAGGTTGACGCGCCTGTTTTAGGTTTGACCAACTCTTCTGTGCTGAACACCCCTGACGCCACTTCCCTTAAGGATGGCGAGGATAAGCGTCTTGATCAGATGGCGTGCCACGCATTTTCCAGCGTGGGCTCGGCCCTGCGGCCTGTTTGTGCATCTGCCCTGGTGTCGCTTGCTACCAGGTCTCTTATAAGGGACTGGCTGAATGACGCTCAGTTTGATCCAGCTAGCGCTGAGTTTGCTACCCTTAAGAGACGTGAATTGTTCATGGATTTTGTCTTGGCTGCTATTGAAGATTCTATTGTCGTGGACGGCGGACTTTGGGGCCAAGAAGCCGCTCACAGCTCTTCCCTTCTTGGGTACGTGGCTGTTTGGAGATAAATTGGATGCTGTTGCTAAAGGAGGTAAGTTACCTCAGCGGAAGAAACAGCGCCGTCCCTTTCGGGGGGCTGGCTCGTTCACTCCTTCCTTTCGAGGGGCCAGAGCGGCTAGGGGTTTGGCCTTCTCGGGTGTCAGGGGCTCGTCCTGGAACCAGGGCAGAGGTCGGGCACGTCCCGCGGCTGCCTGGGGTTCCAAGCCCAAGCCTGCCGTTAAACCGGCTCAGCAATGAAGGGGCGCCCTCACCCGCAAGGGTGGGGGGACGGCTGCGGCTCTTCTTCCAGGTCTGGGCCCGGAAGGTCACAGACAATTGGATCTTGGAAGTGGTCTCCTCCGGGTACAAACTGGAGTTCGAGTATTGGCCGCCTCCAAGATTCTTAAGGTCTCGGGTGCCCTCGGACCCTCAGGCTGCACAGGGGCTCCTGTTTGCAGTGAAAAGCCTTCTGGACATGGGGGTTATATGCTCGGTGCCTCCGTTGAAGAGAGGCAGGGGTTACTACTCCAACCTTTTCACGGTTCCCAAAAAGGAGGGTTCGGTGAGACCCATTCTAGATCTCAAGGTTCTCAACAGGTTTATCAGAGCCAAAAAGTTCCACATGGAGACTCTGCGCTTGGCTATCAATTCCCTTCGCCAAGGGGATTTTATGACATCCATAGACATCAAGGATGCGTATCTGCATGTGCCAATTTTTCAGGCACCTCAGAGATTCCCCTCTCTGATTCACTCCTTCCTTTCGAGGGGCCAGAGCGGCTAGGGGTTTGGCCTTCTCGGGTGTCAGGGGCTCGTCCTGGAACAGGGGCAGAGGTCGGGCACGTCCCGCGGCTGCCTGGGGTTCCAAGCCCAAGCCTGCCGTTAAACCGGCTCAGCAATGAAGGGGCGCCCTCACCCGCAAGGGTGGGGGGATGGCTGCGGCTCTTCTTCCAGGTCTGGGCCCAGGAGGTCACAGACAATTGGATCTTGGAAGTGGTCTCCTCCGGGTACAAACTGGAGTTCGAGTACTGGCCGCCTCCAAGATTCTTAAGGTCTCGGGTGCCCTCGGACCCTCAGGCTGCACAGGGGCTCCTGTTAGCAGTGAAAAGCCTTCTGGACATGGGGGTTATATGCCCGGTGCCTCCGTTGGAGAGAGGCAGGGGTTACTACTCCTACCTTTTCACGGTTCCCAAAAAGGAGGGTTCGGTGAGACCCATTCTAGATCTCAAGGTTCTCAACAGGTTTATCAGAGCCAAAAAGTTCCACATGGAGACTCTGCGCTCGGCTATCAATTCCCTTTGCCAAGGGGATTTTATGACATCCATAGACATCAAGAATGCCTATCTGCATGTGCCGATTTTTCAGGCACCTCAGAGATTCCTCCGGTTTGCGGTGGAGGATCAACATTTTCAGTTTGTAGCCCTTCCCTTCGGACTGACCCTGCCGAGGGTTTTCACCAAGGTCTTGGCGGGAATAATGGCTCTGCTCAGAGCTCAGGGCATTCGCATTGTGCCTTATCTGGACGACCTGTTGATCTCAGCTTCTTCCCTCCATCAGGCGGAGCTGGACACCCACCAGGTGGTGTCGACCCTGGAGAGGTTCAGGTGGGTGATCAACCGCCCCAAGTCTTCTCTCTCCGTCTCGTGTGATTTCATTTCTGGGCATGAATCTGGATACCATTCAGGCCAGAGTGTTTCTGCCCCAGACCAAGGTGCAGGGGATTCAGGGTCTGATCCGCCTTCTTCTGGCCAATCCTTGTCCCTCTATCCGACAGGGGATGAAACTGGTGGGCTTGATGGTATCCTCCTTCGAGGCGGTACCGTTTGCACAGTTTCACATGAGATCTCTTCAACTTCACCTATTGACGCATTGGGACAGGTGTCCGCAGTCATTGGATCAACCTTTCAGGATGTCTCCCAGGGTTCGGCAGTCCCTTCGGTGGTGGCTGGAATCAAGCAACCTGTTGAAGGGCAGATCCTTTCTGGTCCCTTGTTGGGAGACGGTTACCACAGATGCCAGCCTGTCATGCTGGGGAGGTTATTGGAAAAGTCATCAGTTCAGCGGGGTGTGGGGTCCTCAGGAGGCTCACACCCCCATCAATGTATTGGAGCTCAGAGCCATCCGACTGGTTCTGGCTCGGCTGACCTCACATTTATAGGGTCTACCGGTTCAGGTTCGCTCAGACAACTGAACGGCGGTAGCTTACATCAATCACCAAGGAGGGACTCGCAGCAGGAGTGCCCTCGGGGAAGTCTCTCTGATCCTGCACTGGGCGGAGAGCAATGTTCCTTGCATTTCGGCAGTCTACATTCCGGGAGTGGAGAACACGGAGGCGGATTCCCTGAGCAGGGGATCCTCGCGCCAAGGAGAGTGGTCTCTCAACCCTGAGGTTTTTCTGGATCTTTGCCGCAAGTGGGGGACTCCGGAGGTGGATCTCTTTGCCTCGAGGCACAATCACAAACTTCCGGCCTTTGTGTCTCTTTCTCAGGATCCTCTGTCTCTGGCAGTGGATGCCTTGTCCCTTGCTTGGAAGGATCTGGGTTTTCTGTACCTGTTTCCGCCCATCTCCATGCTGGGCAAGGTAGTTCGCAAACTTGTTCTAGAAGGGGCACCAGCGATTCTGGTGGCTCCAAGGTGGCCAAGAAGGGTTTGGTACGCAGACGTTGTAAGGATGGCCGTAGATCAGTACCGGCTTCCCTTGTTGCCGGATCTACTATCTCAGGGTCAACTACTTTACCCCAATTTACAAACGCTGGCTTTGACGGCTTGGCTGCTGAAACCTTCATTTTGAAAGAGGAAGGTTTGTCTGCAGCTGTTGTTCAGACCTTGATTAGGGCTAGGAAGCGGTCCTCTTCTGGCATTTACTATAGGACTTGGAGGTCCTATATTGACTGGTGTGAGGCTAGGGCCTTGCCTTGCAGGGTGTTTTCGATTCCCAGGATTTTGGAGTTTCTTCTGCATAATCTGGGGTTCCAGCTTAGTACTTTGAAAGGACAGGTTTCTGCTCTGTCGGTTTTCTTCCAGAGGTCTTTTGCCTTACACCCGCTGGTTAAGACCTTTTTCCAAGGGGTCACGCATGTGTGGCCCCCTCGGAAGGCTGTGGTTCCTGTTTGGGATTTGAATTTGGTTCTTTCGGCTCTCCAGGGTCCTCCTTTTGAGCCGCTACAGGATATTGCTCTTTCGGTTCTCACTCAGAAGGTTGCTTTCTTGGTGGCTATTACCTCTGTTCGGCATATCTCTGAGTTGGCGGCTCTGTCGATTCAGGCCCCTTACTTTGAGAGACACCAGGATAAGGTGGTTTTTCGTTTTAAGCCAGATTTCCTTCCTAAGGTGGTGTCTGCTTTCCACCTCAATCAGGATATTGTTCTCCCTTCCTTGTGTCCTAAGCCTAACAATGACAAGGAGAGGCTTCTGTACAATTTGGATGTTGTTCGCTGTGTGAAGTACTATTTGGTGACTACTTCTTCCTTCCGCAAGACGGACGCTTTTTTCGTGGTGCCCTGCGGGCCCAGGAAAGGTTTGGCGCCTGCTAAGTCTCAAATTGCTAAGTCTCAAATTGGCAAATGGATTCGTCAGGCCATTGTTGGGGCCTATTCTGCTAAGGGGAGGACTCCCCCTTTTAGGGTCACTGCGCACTCTACTCGTGCTGTCGGTGCATCCTGGACTTTTCAGCACCAGGCTTCTGTTGAACAAGTTTGTAAGGCTGCTACTTGGTCTTCTGTTCATACTTTTTCCAAGTTTTACAAGGTTGATGTGCGGGCTTCAGCGGATGCTGTTTTTGGCCGCAAGGTTCTGCAAGCTGCAGTGGTTTGAGTTGGTACATTCTTCACTGTTTTCTGGTTCCCACCCATGACGGACACTGCTATTGGATGTCCCACATGTCATGAAGATCGAAGTGGAGTGTATGGCACACTTAGAATAATACCGTTTTGTGAGTACTCACCTTTAAAATGGGTATTATGAGTGTGCCATACACTCCACTTCGCCCCACCCCTTTTTCTCAGGTATTCTGGGGCTTTTATATGGTGAACCATTGGTTTTGATTGTTAAGGTTATAATTGGTTCTTCCGGGTCCCCTTACTGCTTTTTTACACTGGGAAATTGGTGGGAGGTCCCAGGTATATATGGACTGGGAGGGGCTTTCTTTTTTGCATATTCATCTCTGCAGAAGTTCGCCCTCTACTGGAGATTACCCACATGTCATGAAGATCGAAGTGGAGTGTATGGCACACTCATAATACCCGTTTTAAAGGTGAGTACTCACAAAACGGTATTTTTTCAATGCTGGCCACCCGTGCAGCTAAATCAGGTTGAGACTCCCCGCTAGTATGTCCCTCGGTGGGAGTCAGATGTAAGCGTGGGGGGGTAGGCGAAGCCCGAGGGGGCGCAGGCCCAGCAACAGGTAACCCAGACTGCAGTGCAATGACCTGCTGGGCGCAGGATACACAGACCCTGACACCATCACCGATTGGGGATACCCCACACGCAACACATAGCCGGCCTTGTCCCGAAGGAACCCCAGGCCCATTATCCCCAGAAGCCTCTATATGGTGATTTGAATGGCACAGTAGGCCAGTAAGGGTTAACGCTAAGGAGCTACCCGGGATGCCCCAATAACCCGCTGGGGAAGTGGGAGATAGTGAGGGGAGATTGCCGGGAGAAACCACAGTGCTGAAGTTTTAACCCGCCTGAAAGACATAACAAACATTCCTATGGGAATACAGTAGTGAATCCAGAAAAACATTTTTTACCCCATCGGGGTTACTCACAGACCGCTTTGGGAGCCAGGCAGCACACACAGCAATGGCAAAGAAAATGGCGTCCGCAGACCTCGAGGGGCGGGCTCCGTGGAGATGTGATGTCAAAATCGTTATCCCCGGAGCCCGCCCCCCCGAAGAGCATGAGACGCGCACACAAGACCCTGCCGCCAGTAGAGGCCCGGCAGGGAGAACGAGAAGGGTTAAAGACAGGATTCCCGGGGAGCCATGGGCACCCAGGGGACAAAGGGAGAAGAGGGAGGAGGGGAACCTATGGGAAGGATTAAGGCACAGGTGGAGCCTGGCCAACCCGAGAAGCAGTGGGGGCATCCCAAAAGGCTCACCATCAGCCTAAACCGCCTACCCTGTTGAAGCAGGGACTGCGGTAGGAGCATAGCTCCTCAGCACCTTTTTTGCTGGTGCTTACTAACCTACCTTCACCCAAACCTTGTCAGCCGAGGCTGGGAGGCAGTATATAAAACGGAACGGGTGGGAATAGTCCTGCAGGGCCGCAGGCATATAAGCCCCGCTCACCTGCACCACAAGAGAGCTATCTTCTTTCACAATATCTTTATTGAAAGATTCAGGTTAGGCAGCATTGTGATAATACAATAACATATCGCTACATATCTTGATATCAACAGCATAATGATCACAAAACTGAATCAGTGTTTTTACCATTTTTTGTAACACTTACAACGAAAAAAGAATAAAAGAAAAGAAAAAACAAAGAGAACATTACCTAAATATTATAGCATGGACCTACAAGACAAACACCAGAACACATGGGGATTGGTGGGGAGAGACGCTAGACAAGGGGGGCGGGGGGGGGGGGAGAAAGCAAGGGAAGAACGGGGGAGGGAGGGGGGGGGAAGCTGCTCAACCAATATGAGCCCGAGGGCACTTATACCGCTTTATCCCTAGTAAGTCAATCTCCTGATCGTTTACTTCTGGCCTCTTTGGGCGCAGTGCTTCTGCCATGGATCCCAGACCGAGTCATACTTCTCCCTTTGCAGGTTAGCTATAGCCGTCAGCTGTTCATTAACCATTATGTTAGACATCCTGGCTTCTACCTCCTTCCACAGTAACTTCGGGGCCTTCCAATTTGCAGCTATTGTGAGTCTGACCGCCACCAAGAGGTGTTTAGTCAAGAGACACTCATCCTTAGAGAGGGCATTCTGCTTCAAGGATAATAACACTTCTATTGGGTTAGGGGTGCATGTTTTTCCCACCATTCGGGATAGAACTGTACGTGCTCTCTGCCAGAGCGGCTTAACCCTCGGGCATGCCCACCACACATGGAGATAGTCCCCCACCTCCCCACAGCCCCTAAAGCACATGGGGGAGTGAGAGGCAGAGCACCTATGGAGCCTAGCGGGGGTATAGTACCATCTCAGCACCAGTTTGAAGGCATTCTCTGTTGCCAACACATTAAGTGAGGTGGAGCGAACTGATTTCCAAATTCTCCTCCAAGACACGTCATCAATCGTCACCCCAAGCTCTGCCTCCCACCTCGCCATATACCCATGCCTAGGCGGGTCCACCTGATTGACCAAGGTCCCATAGATATGCGTAATCACTCCTGTAGCATATGGCTGTTGGTAACACATCTGTTCCAGACATGTCCACCTGAACGGCTGGGAACCCCTTTTCAATATGCCTCTAACAAAGTGAGAGAGCTGCAAATACCTGAAAATCTCAGACGGTGGAATCTGTTTAGTTTCTCTAAGGTCTTCAAAGGATCTCATACCCCCGACTGTGCATAACTCCTGCACCACCTCCAGACCATTAACTTTCCACCAGCTGAAACCTGAGGTATGTGTCACGCCAGGGGGGAACATAGGGTTGTTAAAAAGCCTCATCAGCGGAGTATGCCCAGAGATCAATCCCGCCCTTGACTTACAGCTATCCCACCTACCCAGCAGGCAGTCCAGAACAGGGGACACATTTTTGGGTCTGATACGTCTGGGAAGCCATGGCAGCGCACTCACATCCATTGGTTCAGTCCTCCTGGCTTCCTCCAAAACCCACAGTGGGGGGGATTCTTTTACATGCAGCAGTAGCACCGGAGCAATCTGCGCCGCCAAATAATATTTATAGAGCGAGGGTACACCCAGCCCACCCTTTGTGGTGTGGTAATACAATGTTTTCCTATTGACTCTCGGCCTGGTTGAACCCCAGATATATTTCAAAACTCTGCTTTGTAAAGGTTTGAAAAAGGACAGTGGAACTCTTACTGGGAGCACTCTGAAAAGGTACAGCAGCCTAGGCAATAGAACCATTTTAATAGCAGCCAGCCTCCCCAGCCATGACATCCTCAAATTGTACCATGGGTTTAAGAGCGTTTCCACTAATTTCGGGATGTGAGAATAATTGGCTTTAAATAACGTCTCATAATTAGGGGTAATTTTAATACCCAAGTAGGGCAACTGATGTGTCCAAGTCCACTTGTAATTAGCCTGCAGGGATCTCTTGGTTAGCTCTGTTAACGACACATCCAATGCCATCGATTTTGTATCATTGATCCGAAGCCCGGACAGACCACCAAACTCTGACAAAATATTAATTAGATTGGGGATAGTGATGTGGGGAGCCGTGATCATGAGCAGCATGTCGTCCGCAAACAGGGACAGCTTGCTCTCCCCAGCTTGAGACACTATGCCTCTTATGTTCACATTATTTCGAATCTTAATGGCCAAGGGCTCTATTGCCAAAATAAATAATATCGGCGATAGTGGGCAGCCTTGCCTAGTACCCCGAAGAATCGAGAATGGGGCTGACATTGCACCTGCATACTTCAAAGCAGCTTGTGGGGCGTTGTACAAAGCAGATACTGCCGTCTGGAGACCAACCCCCAAACCCCATTTCTCCAGCACCCACTGTAGGTACTCCCAGGAGATGGAGTCAAACGCCTTCTCCACATCAAGTGACAGTAGCATGGCTTCTTGACTGGTGCCTTTGACTGAATCAATCAACTGAATTATGCGTATGACTCCATCCCCCGCCTGCCGAAGAGGGACGAAGCCCACCTGGTCCCGATGTACCAGGGAGCCCAAGAAAACATTAATTCTAGTAGCCCAAATTTTAGAAAATAATTTAAGATCGGTGTTTAGCAGAGAGATGGGTCTGTAATTGCTCCACTGTTGATGATCTTTCCCGGGCTTCAGGATCATAACCACGTTAGCCTTCAGCATCTCGCTCTCAAATTGGTTCCCTTCCAAAACATAATTAAACAAGGTAGTCAAGGGGGGGACCACCTCCTGATTAAGCTTTTTATAAAAGACCGCCGTCAGGCCATCAGGGCCAGGCCTCCTCCCTGATTTAAGAGACCCAATAGCCCTCCGTACCTCCTCCTCAGTGATGGGGGCATCCATCCCCTGCCTCTGCTGCTCAGAAACCAATGGCAGTTCAATATTTTCAAAGCATGTTGTAGCTTTCCTATGATCTAGTCCCTGGGGGGCCCCTTATAACTTTGATAACCCGCTCCTAAATGTTTCCAGGATCTTTTCAGGGTTGGTAGTGAGTTGGCCCCCATTCATTCTCAGCTTGATGGGAGGCATTGGAAAATCTTGGCATCTAAGTTGAGATGCTAATAGTGAGTTGGGCTTATTACTACATGCATAATATCTTTGCCTTGACCATCTATATCGGGTTTCAGCCTGTTTAATCTGCATTTGATTCAGGGCCACCCTCGCCTTCTCCAGCCTGACCTCCTCCTCCCTCCTGCCCGTATCCTTAAACCCCCTCGCAGCCTCAGAGTATTCCCGTTCCAAACGAGCCGACTGTGCTATTCTTTCCCTCTTTTTTCTCGAGGCCTGCCCCAAAAAGTGTCCCCTTATTACTGCTTTAAATGCCCGAGAGCTATCTTCTATCTTCTCAACGCAGACTACAGAAATGAACTGGGGAATCTGTGGGAGGTCCCTGACTTATATAGGGCCGGGAGGAGCCACAAGCTGTTTTCTGCAGTCTAGTGCCATCTTGTGGATGTATTACCCAGGAGTAAGGAATATTCTGGAACAGGACGTGCTGTATACTTAGAATACTTGCACAGCCTGTACTCCGAGCTTCTAGATCTGCAGAGCCCCTGGAAAATGTGAGAGACAGCAATGCTTGGCTGACAAAACTTGCACAGTCTGTACTCCAGGCTTCTAGATCTGCAGAGCCCCTGGAAAATGTGAGAGACAGCAATGCTGCTGTTGCAATGTAGAAGCCTGGAGTACAGACTGTGCCATCAAGACATTGATGGGTGTGTGAGCCTCCTGAGGCCCCCACAGTCCCTGGAACTAAAGTTCCTGCCAGAAACACCCCCCCCCCCCCAAACTGACAGGCTGGCATCCATGGTGACCGTCTCCCAACAAGGAGTCAGAAAAAAATCTGCCCCTCGTCAGATTGCTTGGTTCCAGCCACCACTGAAAAGAGTGCCGAACCCAGGGGGGCAGAAATAATTGATCCAGAGACAGCAGACACTTGTCCCAGGCCGCCAAAAAATATGGAGCTGAAGAGTCCTTGTGAGAAGCTGAACAAAGTGAGCCGCCTCGAAGGAAGCTACCATCAATGCCACCAATCACATCCCTAGCCGGATAGACGGACGAGGATTGGATAGCAGAAGCCGAATCAGATCCTGAACCATTTGGACCCTGGACAGAGGTATAAACACCCTGTTCTGAAGGGTATCCAGAGTCATGCCCAGAAAGGAGACCTCCCTGTACGGGGAGAGAGAAGATAAGGGATAGAAGATCACCCAGCCGAACCTCTCCATAGTTGACACCACGTTCTGGTGTCTAGCTCCGCCTGACTGAGAGAGGATGCCATTATGAGAAGGTCGTCCAAAAACGGCACAATGCGAATGCCCTGGGCTCTGAAAAGGACCATCAACCCCGTCAGCACCTTGGTGAACACTCTTGGTGCTGAGGGCAGCCCGAAAGGGAGAGCCACAAACTGAAAATGTTGATCTCCCCCACAAACCAGAAAATCTCTGGTGAGCCGGGAACAAAGGAACTTGTAAGTAAGCGTCCCTGAAGTCAATGGACGTCATAAAGTCCCCCTGACGAGGAGAACCGATGACAGCCGCAGAGTCTCCATGCAGAATTTCTTGGTTCTGACGAACCCGATGAGAAGCTTCAGATCCAGAATGGGTCTTATGGAGCCATCCTACTAGGGAACCGTAAAGAGGTTGGAATAGTAACCCCTGCCTCACTCTGACAGAGGCACCGGGCAAATGACCTCCATGTCCAAAAGGATCTTTACTGTGACCGCCATCTGGTTGCCGGAGCGAACCTGTACCGGCAGACCCTGAAGGTGAGGAGTGAACTGTGCCAGCACCAACCAAACCGCCCTCAGTTCCAGGACGTTGATAGGAGCGTGAGCCTCCTGAGGGCCCCACAGCCCCTGGAATTGGAGGGCTCTCCAGTAGCCCCCCCACCCTGACAGACTGGCATCCGTAGTGACCGTCTCCCAACACGTAGTCAAAAAAGATCTGCCCCTCCCAGAAGATTCCTCGAGTCCAGCCACCACAGGAGGGACCGCCGGACCAGAGGAGAGAGAACAAAAGCCTGATCCAGAGACAGGGGACCCTTGTCCCAGACTGAAAGGAGATGGAGCTGAAGGGGTCTCATGTGAAATTGAGCGTAACGGACTGCCTTGAAGCAGGCCACCATCTGTCCCACCAATTGCATCCCTTGCCTGATGGAAGGACGAGGGCTGGACAGCATGAAATGAACCAGAGCTTGAAGAGAATCCACCTTCTGCTGAGGAAGAAAAATCCTGGCCTGAATGGTATCCAGATTCATGCCCAGGAAGGGGGTCACCCGGGACGGGAAGAGTGAGGACTTGGAATAATTGATCACCCATCCGAACGTGTCCAGGGTAGTTTGGGTAACCAATTCTGCCTGCTGGAGAGAATGAGATGTAATGAGAAGGTAGTCCAAATAAGGGAGAATGCGAATGCCCCCGGCTCTGAGGAGGGCCATCACCCCCGCCAGCATCTTGGTGGACACTCTGGGGACTGAGGTGAGGCCGAAGGGAAGTGCCACAAATTGGTAGTGCTGGTCCTCCAAGGCAAACCTGAGGACCAGCTGATGCCCTGGGAAGATTGGCACATGAAGGTAAGCATCCTTGATGTCTATGGAGGTCATGAAGTCCCCCTGGCGCAAAGAGCTGATCGCGGAGCGCAGGGTCTCCATGCGAAAGCGTCTGGTTTGATGAACTTGTTGAGAAGCTTTAAGTCCAGGATGGGCCTGATGGAACCATCCCTTTCGGGTACTGTGAAGAGATTGGAATAATAACCCTGATCTCTCTCCCCCAGAGGGACCGGACAGATGACCCCCATATTCAATAGGTTCTGTACAGCCAGAAACAGACCCTGAGCTGCCAGGGGGTCTAGAGGAATCCGAGACCTGAGGAATCTTGGAGGGGGCCGTGCAGCGAACTCTAGCTTGTAGCCGGATGACACAACCTCCAGAATCCACCTGTCTAAGACCTGTAGCCCCCAGACATGAGCGAAGAGCCGCACCCGTCCCCCCACCCGTGAGGGTGCCCCTTCATGGCTGAGCGGGCTTGATGACAGATTTTGGCTTGGATCCCCAGGAGGATCCGGGACGGGCACGGCCTCTGCCCTTGCCCCAGAAGTCTCCCCTGTGCCCCACAAAGGGTACCCCCCTCCCTGACCTGGATCCCGGAAAGGAGGGAGTAAAGGACCCTGAGCCCCGAAAGGGCAGCGGCTGTCTTCTGCGTTGGGGCAACTTACCTCCCTTTGCAAAAAGGTCCAAACGGTCACCAAAAAGGCGCAGCCCCTTAAACGGTAGCCATGTGAGAGCCTTCTTAGCAGCATTGTCAGCTACCCACTGGCGCAGCCAGACTGAGCGGCGAATAGAAACAACCAGAGCCGAGATCCTGCCACACATCCTAATGGTGTCATCTAAGGCAGAAAGAATATAGGCGATAAACATCTCACATTGTGATAAGGCTCTAAATACGGCACTAGAAGACTCATCGGGAGAGCCTTCCAAAAGTCCCCTGACCAGAGTCCTAATAGCCACAGCAGTAATAGCAGAAGCACAGACAGGGCGCAAGGCAGATCCCGCACAGGCAAAGGCATGGGAAGCCAGTTGGTCAATACGCCGGTCCTCACTATCCTTCAAGGTAGTGGAATCAGGGGAATGCACCACAGAAGTGTTAGACAACCCCAAAACAGGGGCATCCACCTCTGGTGGAGTTGACCAACATTTAACCACATCCGCGGGAAAAGGTTACCTTTTATCCCATCCCTTAGGGATACCAGGGAGCCTGCAAGGCCGCTCCCATTCCTTGAGAACTAGATTATTGAAATGTGCCTGTTCTGGAAATTCCAAACGTGGCTTTGCAGTACCAAACTATTCCCCCTGTTGTCTGGGTGCCGCAGCAGGAAGGGAAATGGAAAGCACTTCAAAGATTTGAGTCAAAAGCCTATGGGTGTCATCAGCATTCCAATGCTCTGAGCCGGCATCAGCGTCAAGGAAATGCTGATCATCGGAAAATTCTGAATCTGAGAATAATTCCCCTTCCTCAAGCGGGGTACAGTCAGACAAATCAAGGAAATCTTCCGTCTCCATGGGGAAGGCAGACGCAGCAGGCGCCATGTGCCATCTTTTAGCTGGGGCCTTACGCCACAGAGCTAGCAATCAATCTCTCAATGTTGGCCAGCCTGGAAGACACATCAGGCTGAGACTCCCCATTAGTGTTAACCTCACTGGGGGTCACGATCAACCGAGGGGGCGTGGGAGAAGACATGGTAGGCACAGACCCAGAAGCTGTGCAAGCGCCTGTTGAGCGCAGGGTACACAAACCCGCACATCATCACTCACAGGGGATGCCCCACACACCACACACAGCCAGGCTTGTCCCGATGGAACCCCGAGCCCAGTATCCTGAGAAGCCTCCATATGGTGATTTTTTTTGTGGCACAACTGGCCAATGGGAATTACACTACACAGCTACCCGGGATGCCCCAAATGTCCGCTGGGATAGTGGGAGGATATAAATAATTAGGCCTCTAATAAGGCCAATTAGGACTAATAGAGGGCACAGGACCGGGAGAAACCTCTAATCAGTTTTCCCGCCTGAAAGACATAAAAACAATACACCCCATCAGCAATAAAGACAAAATATACAAACAATAAATCAACTAAAGGCCCGCTGGGGGACTCACAGACCGCCGAAGAGCTTGCAATCTATCAGACTGCAGGGGCAAGATGGTGCTGAAGGGCTCTGAAGGGGCTGTCCGCCTGCGGAATGCGCAGAGCGCTAGGCCACGCCCCCTCCAGGAATGCGGGGACAGGCGGAAAGCAAGCCACCCCACAGCCAATCAGAGCGCAGCAGGCCCAGGCGTGACGTCACCACAGACGCCGCAGGGCGCGCGGGTAATTCAAACAATGGAGGCAAGGGGAGAGGAGAATCTGAGAGAAAGGCAGCGCGAGTCTGCAGAGTACACAGTGAAATAAAGTAAAGCACTCAAACGCACAGTCACTGACCCCCCCCCCCCCCCACGACGAACCAGGATAATGGGAGAAGGGGGAAATAGGAAGCCCATAGTTACATTTAGGATATGTAAGGGAGGGCTATAAGCGGACGGGGCATCCCAATACAGGTTCACCAAACCTGGACCGCCTACCCTTTGGTGGGGGATTTGCGGTGGAGCAAGCTCCTAATAAAAGCATCTCTCATAGATGCTGCCTACCATCACCCAACCACGCAGCCAAGGCTGGGAGGCAGACTAAAGGTGGAACGGGTGGAAATAGTCCTACAGGACCCAGGGCTGTGAAGCCCGGCTCACCTGCGAGAAGAGAAGCCATCATCTTGTCCTTCGCAGCCCACTGCAGAGAAGAAACTGGGGAATTAGTGGGAGGTCCTGGGTATATATGGACCGGGAGGGGTCTCTTTTTGCCATCTCTGCAGTAAAGGGCCCCCTTGTGGAGGTATAACCCAGCTGTTATGAATACTATCTGGATCAGGACGTGCTGCATACTTAGAATAATGGCGCCCGCATATACCTCGAGGGGCGGGCCGTGGAGACAGTGATGCAGAACGCGTCAGCCGCAAGGCTTGCCCCCCCCCGAAGAGCGCGAAAACGTGCCCACATGACAAAGCCAGACAATGATGGCGCAGCTGCGCCTGAGGTGATGTCACCGCCAACCGAGGAGCAGAGTACAAGCGTGCGGCGGCAAAGGAAACCAGTGCAACCAATTCAAAAAGGGATCATCATATAAAACATATGTTATATACATATAAAGACATGCACCCCCCCCCCCCCCCAGCCCCAAGATCTACCAGGGAGAGTGAGGGGAAACGAAGGTCAGCCTAAGGGAGCCAACTGCGGGGACAGGGGGCGAGGGGCATAAGATGCGGGAGGGGCATCCCATAAGGCTCACAATGGGCCTGTACCGCCTACCCTTTGGTGGGGGACTGCGGTCGGAGCAGCGCTCCTTAGCACCTAGCAGCGGTGCTGCCTACCTTCACCCGAACCAGTGCAGCCTAAGCTGGGAAGCAATAAAAGGAAACGGGTGGGAATTGTCCTACAGGGCCACAGGCTAATAGCCCCACTCACCTGCGAGTAGAGTCATCTTCTAGTCATCGCAGCCCAGACTGCAGAGAAAATCTGGGGATTTTGTGGGAGGTCTCTGTATATATGGCGCCGGGAGGAGCCACTTTTCTGTCTCTGCAGTCCAGTGCCATCTACTGGATGTATAACCCAAGTGTAAGGAATATCTTCTGGTACAGAACGTGCTGTATACTTGTATACTTGCGTGCTGGCTACACTGGGAGAGGTGAGCCTTCTGGCATTGTGCAAGGCTGGGAATTAAACTTACATTAGCAGATCACCATACCAACCTTGACCTCTGCTTTAAAGCCAAACTAAATTGCATTCCAAACTTTCTGTCAGTCAGCGGTGGAAAACAAGCAGTGAAATCGAGCACCACCAGAAGACATAGTGAAAAAAAGAATGAATCCTTAAAGGGGTTGTCTAGGCTAATTGTTTGTTTACCCGCCATGTACAGGACTTTTCTTGGTGTCTTGCTGAATAATACTGTTGTTGCTGAGTTCTGAACCCTCTGCTGTAGCTCTTCTAAGCTATTCCCAGCCTCTTGTATCAGACTGGTCTGGACACCCCAATGCTTCTGCAGGGGGGGGGGGTTGGTCCTCCTTGCCCTTACCCTGCCTGTCTTTCTTTTCCCTACTTCTTCTAATACTGCAATGTTAACTGACAGCAATTAAATAAATAATTTTTTTTGCTAAGTATATACTGCTCAGATGTTTTAACTACACTGACATGAAAAAAATGGGCACAGCCTTTTTAAAAGCTTTTTTTTTACGGGGACACACAGAAAACTGTAGCTTTATCACAGGAGATAAGAAATCATCCCAACTATTCTCTTCGGATTGAATAGACCAGTAGAAATCAGCAGTCAGGAGGTGAGAGGTGCTGTCATTTTAGGGTCTGTCTCTACAGTTTCTTTGAATTGCACTAAAGACATATAGTACACCTAAACCCTTTGCAGCAACTCAATGGGGAATTCTGTAGTTTCCCAGTCAGAGCCAGCACCCCCCCCCCCCCCACACACACACCGAACCAACAGTGATTTTTTCAAATCACTATTCTACTTAAAATACCCACTTTGTATGCTCTGATGGGGCAAGCACTTCTAGGCAAGTTACTATTTTCACAGCCTCCACTGGTATCCTCTCGATCCATGAACCATTTCTTTCTAATGTTACTTTCAAAGTGGACCAACACCCAGGATTTTCACTATCCTGGGTGTTGGTCCACTTCCACGGGGCACCCCAATCGGGGGTGCCCCACTGTGTGAAACCCCCCAGAAAGCCCCAAAAACTCACCTGACCCCGCTCCCACGTGACTCGCTCCACCAATCACCGCAGACGGACAAGCGAGGTCCGTTGACGGACAAGGTGAGAGCGCCCGCCGCCGCCGCCTCTCGCGCGTCCCTCTTACAGGGAGCGCGCCCACGCCACCCATTCACAAATGGCAGGCGCGGGTGCGTGCCCTGCTAGAGGGAGGCGCGAGAGGTGGCGGTGGCCCACGCATGCACCGTTGGAACGAGGAACAGGTAGGATTTGCGGGCGTCCTGGGGGGTTTCACACAGCAGGGGTGCCCCGCAGGCAGGGAGCTGATCAGCGGTGGGTGTTGGTCCACTTTAAGCTTCATTGTAAATGTGGGGTTATGCCCCTCTGTTTATCTATAACAATTTACTGCGCAGTTAGAAGTTTAATATAATACATAGTTATGAAGCAAGTATAGCTTGACATGGGATCACCTACAAAGCGGCAACAGCTGCAGCAGCGGAAGTTGTGTGCACTAGTACAGCTACATGTTTCCTCATCCAGCTGCAACAACATTGACAATCGATAAACAGCACAGTGGAAATCCGGAGATAAACATAAAATATGCAACATAAAAATACAAGCAGAAGCTATTTCTGCTTCATGATCTAGTACAGAGTTCGTTAACCTTTATAGTAAAGCTTCTGGTACTGATACTAGTGGTACAAATATTACTAGCAAGAATTTGAACATTTTACTACATAAAGTAAAAGTGCTACAGTGCACATGTCTCTGGGCTCTAATGCACATTGCTGGTCCTTAGAAAACACAAACAGTGTTTTTGCTATGCTGATGCTTGGGCCTTGATTCACTAAGAGTTGAGAAAAAAATGCATGGTAGTAAAAAATGTAATTCATGAGAAAAAAGCCTAAGAATTTCACTTTTAGTGAATCACCCTTTTTACCTGTAGGAAAAAGTGCCATTGAGTTTTATTGTCTTTCTATTTGGTGATTCACTAACAGTGACATTCTCAGACTTTAATTTTTTACTACCATGAGAATCTTTTCCACTCTTAGTGAATTGAGGCCTTGGTATTGAAGGAACTGTTTAGGTAACGTGCATAAACTATCATTAAGCAGCTCAACTCCTAATGCACATGTGTCAAACTCAAGGCACTCCAAGCCTCTTTATGGGGCCCCCTGACAGGTTCCAGACAGTGGTGGCTGGGTCGTACCCCGTTATTCATTGGGACAGGCTGCAAAGCTCACTTTTTTTGTTTGGCGCTACGATATGGATTTCTCAGCTCCTGAAAGGTGAATCAAAAAATGAATGGGGTCTAAGGAACTAATTTATAGGGAGTTGGCGCAGTTTTGGATGCAGTTTTGGATGTACAAGCAGTCCTTGCCTGGTCTAGATAGCAGGAACTAGACCAAAAATCTCACTTCTGCTTCTCTGGCAACAGATACACCCATGGGGGGAAAACACAAAGGGTCTACAATAAAGATTTCCCAGATCAAAAATGTATTTTAATAGTTGAGAGGGTCTGAGGGACTCACTCATTCACAGGGTGTTGCTCCTTTAATGTGGATTAATCACCGGCAAGGCCCTGAAATCTAAAAGACCCCAGTGTCGGCCAAATAGGTGCCACTGGGGCATCCCCAGGGATGCCTCGCTATGTGAACCCACCCAAGATTACCCACAAACCCCTTACCTTTCCGCCGGTCCCTCGCCGCAATCATGGGCCATGGCTGCATTCCTAGCATTCCTGCAGCTGTGCGCACTCCCGTGCCCAACCATTCAGATAGGCCAGGCACACAGGAGCACGCACTCCACGGGGGTACCTAAGCCCTGAGTTCTAAACAACCGCTTTATGTCGTTCATTAGTATGCACAGCATAAAGCACTGAATGGACGCATGTCCGCGTATATGCAGTGGGAGTGGAGGAAAGATGAGTGAAGTGTGCAGTCTGGGGGGGGGGGGGGCGTTCACACAGCAGGGCACTCCAGATTGGGATGCCCCAGAGCCAAGGACAATTCACCAGGATTGTGGAAATCCTGTTGATTGGTCCACTTTAAGTAGAAATTGCTCTACAGTTTCGGATGTACAAGCAGTCCTTACCTGGTTTAGGGAACAGGATCTAGACAAGGGTTTCCCGAACTTTACCTGCACCACCACTAATACAGGCTTCCTTGGAATGGTGGAGGTCCTATATTGACCCAACCATGAAAACTCTTCTACCAGCAATGCAATCATGCCAAGATGCTCCGCTCCTGCACTCAAGCAGTGTTGACCAGCTTTCACCCCCAGTGGCCTGAGTACCATCAGATGGAATCTCAAGTATCACCAATGGTGCTAGTACCCCTGATCTGGACCAAAAATCTCACTTTTACTTCTTTGGTGACCAATAGCCCAGTAGGAATACACAGAGACCCCTAATAAGGATTTCTCAGCTCCTGATAGAAACATTAAAAAATGAATTTTACATAGAAACATAGAAAGAAACATAGAAAGGTGGCATCAGAAGGAGACCATACGGTCCATCTAGTCTGCCTTTATGTATATACTGTATGTACTCTTTATCTTAGGATAAATGTGTGCTTATCCCAGGCAATTTTACATTAAGTGACTGTCGATTTTTCAACTACCTCTGCTGGAAGTTTGTTCCAAGCATCTAATACTCTTTCTGTAAAATAATATTTTGTAACATTGCTCCTGATCTTTCCTCCCACTAGCTTCAGGTTGTGCCCCCTTGTTCTATCACTAAGTTTCTTCTTAAAAACACTTCCCTCCTGAACCTGATTGAATCCTTTCACATATTTAAAGGTCTCAATCATTGGGAGTTGGGGAGGCATTCAAGCTTTCAGTAGAAACTGCCCTGCTGTTTTGGATGTACAAGCAGTCCTTGCCTGGTTTAAAGAACAGGAGCTACACCAAACAGCGGATCTCATGTTTCCCAGTGTACAAATCACTTTGTAGGACCCTGTCACACTAAAAGTCACAACAAGAAAGGATTTATCTTTAATCTTTGGTAATTATGGTGACACCAGCAATTAGCAACTCAATGCAAGCAGAGGAAGTGATGTAAAGACATCAACTCTCCTGCCAGCATCACAGCAACAAATCACGTGTTCAGCATTTTGTCATATTCAGAGAAAGGAATAATTAGTCATTCTCGCTAGCTAGGTTACCATAAGTCAGAACTCGTGTGTGAAAAAAGCAACAATAGATGCTGGCAGCACCATGCTGACAAATTGGGGGAGGTCATCCGTGTAACATGACCCTAAAACCTAAAGGAAAATATTGATTGTATTTTGAACGCTGAAGAAAAGACAGAAATTCTGCTTAACATGATCTCAATCTATCCAGATTTAAATGGCGGCTTTTCTCTTTTTGTCTTTATACCGCATACATCCATTGTGTCTGTGGCATGGAGGTGTGTGTGATTCATGCGCTATATTAGTGATTGCTTTGGTGAGATCTATATTTAAGGAGGTTGCAATTCCAAAGGCTGGATCTGGGCTGGGATTCCTTTCTCCCTGATTCCCTCATAATGGAGCTGTGGTAAAGGAGGGGCTGCACTGCCAGGAGCTCTCCAGCAGTATGTTCCCTGAAGGCAGCTAAGAAAGACATTGCTCTAATGCTGCTGTTTATGGGCTGCTGAGCAGAACTGGGGCAGGAGGATATTAAGGAATATAGACAATACACACTGTCAAACAGATTAATGTATCATTCAGTATCATATCAGAGCAGTGACTCATCCATCCTACCCAAACAGCCCCTGACAAATCACAGCGCCCGCACTCTATTGACACAACAAAAGGGAGATCAGAGGAACTTGGATTGTGCACAGACACTCAGTAACAAGTCATTCTGCTCACATATCGGCTACACTGCTAGTCTCTCGTACTACGTAATACACGCCAATATTATCTGTAAACAGCGGGACCTTGTATGATCAAAACAAAAGAGAAAAAGATGAATTTTATACATGAACCACACACACATACACAGAGAAGACAATACTGCTGGGTTATGTTTTTCATTGTTGCTTAAACTAAATCATAGTTTTGTCATAGCAAAATTTAAACGCTAGTAAATAAAATGTGATTGTCTGGGACAATGCACCTGGATGGCAGTCAGTTAAGGTTAATGCACAAAGTTGGTTCTGTATAGGGCTAAACCTGGCCTCACAGCGGTACTCGTGGAGGCTGATTTACTGCTAGCGCCATGTATCGGCATGTGAGCGTTTGTATAGCGGCGCTTAGAGCGACCGCTAGTAGACGCTGTAAGCGAGTGTTGGACGCTTTAACCTAGCGTTGCAGTCGCTGTAGTAACCTGGACAGCATTGATAAATATGATGTGTGTTGTGCGCTCTAACAACGCTGCAGCGAGCGATGTGTAGCACCAGCTCAGTGCGTGCGGCACTCAGCGCTCAACACCATACTTAAGAAAACACTAGACACACACAGCGTCGGCACTATAAAGCTGGGGGCTGTAGCATAAAGCGCCAGACGCTGTGTGTTCAAAGTCTGTTTTTGAACACATATCCATCAGTAACAAAGCGAAAACACATGGAATGACATTGTATTAACACTGGGTCAAAAACACTTTAGTGCCAGACCTGTAATGACAATTCTGCATAAAAATTAAAAAAGTAAAAAAAAATTATAAAAGTGTTTGTTTGTAGCCAGGAGAGGTCACACAGTGATTTGAGAAAAAAAATTGCCAAATACGCTATTTTAACAAAACTAAATGAAATCCCATTGAAATGTATGGGAGAGCGACACTGAGCGAAAGGTAATACCTGGCACTCTTGAACCTGGAGCGCCGACACTATACGGTGAGCCGCCTCTAGTAATACATGTGACGCTACATGGCGCTGTTAGAGGAGCTCACCAGATTCGCTTTCCTAAATGTGGTTTCTCATACAGCGCCCAGCGTTCACCAGACGCTACCTGCCACTACGAAGCACTACCTGGCGCTAGCCGTTCTTAAATAACCACCAATGAGTACCCTCAGCAAGACCTAGCACTCACACTTCTGGACAGGAGTTGATTATTCATTATGTCCCCTGGCAATAAGCTTTTTATATTAGCTAGAGAAGTATTGAAGGTGGAGGTTTGTGGCCCCAGGATCTGGGGCAGATACAGAGGAATCAGAGTGAAGATGGGTAAGTGTTGCTGTAGGCTACTTAAATGAGCTCTATTATAAAAATTGTCTAATATTAAAAAACAGTATAAACATGCTAGACTGCAAAAGGAAGGGTTATTAATACACTGTATCAAACGAATCCTGATAAAGCAGACCAAAACCCTCCAAAATGCCCCACCTGCCCACCACCAGAGTACCTGGGGCGATGCTTTGGGCTCAGCAGCAAAAGGGCCAAGAAAACACTGTGGGAGCTCTTTGGAATGCCAGTTTTTTGGTGACTCAGGGTTTCTTGGGGCCCAAGAAAACACTGTGGGAGCCCTTTGAAATGCAAGTTTTTTTGGTGATCCAGGGGGTTTCACACATCAGCCATCCAAAATCCAAATCCCAGGTTTGGGATAACACAGGGGTAGACAAGTGGCCAGCCTTGAAGTCTAAAAGACTGGGCCACCAGGGTTTTGCTCCACAAGTTTGTCTGCTTTTTTTACTGGAAGAAAAAAAAGCCTGGGGTGACCGGTTTTTAAACTTACCATCTCACATTTACAGGGGCACATTGCTCACCTGAGCCAGCCTGCAGGAACCCCAGACAATTCATAAAGTGTAAAAGCAGCTACAAGGAACTGAAGTAGCAATAGGGCCATTATTCCAGTGCAGGCTAGCTCAGGGGACAGGTCATTAGGGTACAACAGTCCTCCCCTGTAAAAGAACAATGGTACAATCACAAGCCTGATGCTTCCTCATTTAAATAAAAGAAAGCCGCAAGCTGGGCTGGAATTTTTGATGCAGGTTATCTAGCACAGGAAGTGTAAGAAATTACATTTGAAAAAAGAGACACCCAGTCCTAGTAAAGATTACCAAAAATGGAGACATGAAACAAGATTAGGTCAAGCTTGTTATTCATTTATATCAAGGCAATACTTGTAATGCATAGGACTTGGGGAAAATAAGGCTGAAGGGCTGCTGCCTGAAAGCCCATTTTTGGTTGCGACTACATTGTCTCAATAAAAGGACCAGAGGCTAGAGTCCGCGGATTGCACCTGATTTGGTATGTGTTTGCTTCTTTTAAGTTTTGGGCATATTGGTTATAGTGGTGTTTAAAGCAGACCAACACCTGTTTCTGCGGGTGTTGGTCTGCCAGCATAAGAACAGTCTGCCCACACACAGCATTTACAGCAACTTACATTTAACTGTGAACACAGCTAAGTGATTGCCTGCTCGCGCTCACGTGGGCATTGGGTCCCAGCCGCCGGAAAGCCCCGCCCAGTTCAGCACCAGAAGCCAATTGCACTGCTGCGTTTTCACAGAGGCTTGTGGTTAAATGTAACTATTGTGGCTGTTGTAGGGGGTGCTGCGAGTGGGAGATTCCAGCATTCGGGATACCCCCCCGCACCGGTTAGTGGGGAAACGGGTGTTGGTCCACTTTAAGGGGCCACACAGCAACACTGCCCCCCACTGGTCACCTAATGCATTTTTAAAGAAAGAAAAAGAAGTAAAAATAAACACAAAAGGGGGGGATGGAAGCGGAAGAGGTAAGAAAGGAAGGGGCAGTAAGAAGATGTGATCCCTTTTCATACGCGTACTGGCTCCTAAGACATAGACCACATATTTCGGTTGTGCCATGTGCAGTGGTCCACCCAGATTTTAAGAAACTAAGTCCCCAGTAAAACCATTATAAAGTTAATTCTATTCTTGAACTCTTGAAACAAAAGAAAGGAGGGTTTTTGATTGGTACTTGATGAAAAAAGTTGGGGACCACTGCTCTAGACCAAACCTTTTTGATTAGTTGACAGTCCCACTAAATGTGCCAAATATGGGCAGTCCCAAAATCATGTTAAGGAATAGGCAGGGAAGTTTTCAACAATCCATTCCGGGAATAAATACCAACATTTGAGATGCTTCATGTTCATTTTTTACTGATGCATCTGATGCTCTTCAATGCTTCAACCACACTTTTTAGTGTTGTATTATTTGTCTAATTATTTTTTCATCTGTTAATGAAGCATGGGGTGTTCCAGGAAGTGGACAAGGATTGGTATATTTCTAAGCTGAATCTTAAAGTGGAGGTCTGGTCTAATAAAAGTGTCCCCCCAGCCCCCTGCCCTGCTTTGAGACAAAAAAATACAATTCTGTGAGTACTCACCTGTAGAATTGTTTTTGTAGTATACAGCACGTCCTGTTTCACTTATTCCTTACGTCTGGGTTATCCGCCACAAGGTGGCGCAGTGGACTGCAGAAAGACTTGTGGCATCTCCCGGCCCTAAAAAAAGCCAGCAACCTCCCACAAATTCCCAGTGTTACAAAGCAGTTAGACAAGAAGCCGGGAGAACAATAATGAAAGAAATCCCAAAATGAACATTTGAACAAATCACCATACAGAGGTGACCAAGAATAATAATAACAAGGGAGGGATGAAACAGGACGTGCTGTATACTACAAAAACAATTCTACAGGTGAGTACTCACAGAATTGTATTTTTCCAAGTATACAGCACGTCCTGTTTCACTTATTCCTTACGTCTGGGACATCCAAAAGCAGTGTCCGTAAGGTAGGGTGGGATCCCCAAAAAGCAACAACCTTCAAACCACTGCTGCCTGAAGAACATTGCGGCCAAAATCAGCATCAGCTGAGGCCCTAACATCAACCTTGTAAAACTTGTAAAAAGTATGAACAGAAGACCAAGTTGCGGCCTTACAAACTTGTTCAACAGAAGCTTGGTGCTGAAAGGCCCAAGACGCACCAATAGCACGAGTGGAATGAGCAGTAAGATGGAAGGGAGGATCCTTCCCCTTAGCAAAATAGGCCTGCACCACCGCCTGACGGATCCACTTGCTGATAGTGGACTTAGCCGGAGGCAAACCCTTCCTAGACCCAGAAGTGAGAACAAACAGAGCATCAGACTTCCTAAAAGTCTCAGTAGCAACCAAAGAGAACTTCAGAGCTCTGACCACATTCAGAGAATACAGAGTCCGCTCCTTGGAATTAGCAGGATTAGGACACAATGAAGACAAGACAATGTCCTGATTGAGATGAAAGGTAGACACAACCTTAGGCAAGAAATCTGGCTTAAGCCAAAACACCACCTTATCCTGATGCCTCTCAAAATAAGGAGGTTTGAAGGAAAGCACCGCTGTCTCAGAAACTCACGTTACATAAGTGATAGCCACCAAAAAGGCTACCTTAAGAGTCAAAATGGGCAAGGCGGCCTTATGGATTGGCTCAAAGGGAGGCTCTTGCATAGCAGACAACACCAGATTCAGATCCCAGACTGGTAGCAAAGGCTTACGGGGTGGACGCACACGAGAAACACCCTGGAAAAAAGTTTTAACCAGCCGGTGATTGGCAAAAAATCTTTGGAAAAAATTGCCAGAGCTGAAACATGGCCTTTGAGGGTACTAAGTTGAAGGCCCAAATCCAAACCATGTTACAAGGATTCCAGAATTCTGGGAAAAGAAAACACCCTACAGTGAAGAGACTTGGACTCACACCAGGCAATGTAAGCATACCAGACCCTGTAATAGATAAAAGACGAGGACTTCTTCCTAGTCCTAATCATGGTATCAACAACAGAAGCAAGTAACCCCTTTTCCATCAAGATGGAGGTTTCAGCAGCCAAGCCGTTAAAGCCAGCGTTTGTAAATTGGGGTGGCGTAGCTGCCCCTGAGTGAGGAGATCTGGATCCTTGGGCAAGACGTACCAGTCTACTGCCAACTGCAGAACGTCTGCGAACCAAACCCTTCTTGGCCAACAAGGGGCCACCAGGATGGCAGGTACCTGCTCCTGGACTATCTTGCGCATGACCCTGCCCAGAAGAGGAAATAGAGGGAACACATAGAGAAGCTGAAACTTCTTCCAAGGAATAGCCAATGCATCCGTGGCGAAGGCCAGAGGAACATGAGACAGAGAGACAAATCTGGGAAGTTTGTGATTGTGACGAAACGCAAACAGGTCCACGTCCGGCTGCCCCCAGCGATGACACAGGGAGAGAACACCCGGTTGTTGAGGGACCATTCCTCCATACAAGACGTCCCCCTGCTTACGGAGTCCGCCTCCTGGTTCTCCACCCCCGGAATGTAGACCACTGAGATGCCGGGAACATGCTGTTCCGCCCAAGACAGGATCAGGGACACTTCCTTGAAGGCTTGCTTGCTCCGAGTTCCTCCCTGATGAATGATGTAGGCAACCGCCGTTTGGTTGACTGAGCGGATCTGAACAGCCCGATCCCGAAGGTGAGTGGTCAGGCGAGAAAGAACCAATCTGATCGCCCTCAGTTCCAGGACCTTGATGGAAGCATGGGCCTCTTGTGGGCTCCACCGACCCTGGAACCTCAAGCCTCCCCAACCGGTCAGACGGGCATCTGTGGTGACCTTCTCCCAGCACGGGGGCAGGAAGGTCCTGCTCACTAGAATGTTCCTTGAGTCCAGCCACGACGAGAGGGACTGTCTGGCCAGAGGGGACAGAGCAAACTCTTCATCCAAGGACACAGGGTCCCGAACTCAAACTGACAAGAGTAGTAACTAAAGATGTCTCATATGAAACTGAACAAAGGGGACTGCTTCGAAGCAGGGCACCATCAGGCCCACTAACTGCATCCCCTGACGGATGGAGGGATGAGGACATGATAGCAGAGCCCGAGCCTGCATCTGAAGATCCTCCACCTTCTGCTGAGGAAGGAACACCCCGACCTGAGAGGTATCCAGAGTCATGCCCAGTCATACCTCACCAAAGACGGGGACAGAGAAGACTTGGGAAAGTTGAACACCCAGCCGAAGGACTACAGAGTGGAGGTCACCATCTGAGTGTCCTGCTCGGCCCGAGGAAAGGACTGGGCCACAATCAGGATGTCGTCCAGGTAAGGAATGATGCAGATGCCCTGGATCCGTAGCAGAGCCATCACTCCCGCCAGTATCTTGGCGAACACCCAAGGTGATACCGAAGGGCAGAGCCGCAGACTGATAATGCTGATCCTCCAGCGAGAACCTTGCATCCTTGATGTCCACAGTGGTCATGAAGTCGCCGGGCAAAGGGTACTGACAGCAAAGAGCCGAAACCGTCCCCCCACCCGGATGGGTGAGGGCGCCCCTTCATGCCTGAGGGGGCTTGTGAGAGGGTTTGGGCTTGGTATCCAGGAGAGACCGGGACAACCACAGGATCTGCCACGGCCCCAAGAATCTCTGTGGCTACTAGAGAAGAGGGAGCCGCGACCTCCTCTGGGAGCCGAAAGGAAGGGAGGAGAATGGAAATGGCCTATAAATCAGAACAAAGTAAGAGAGTACTATAGTCCCCACCCCGCTACCAGCTGTAGCACCATCAAGGAGACGCTTGAGCAGCCTCTTGAGGGCAATAGCAGTAATGGCAGCGGCACAGGTCGGACGCAATCCAGCCCCCACACAGGTAAAAGCATGGCAGACCAACTGATCCATGCGCCGGTCCTCACCATCCCTCAGAGAGGTAGTGTCAGGGGAAGGCATGACCGAAGTATTGGACAAGCCTTCTTAACAAGATCAGCAGAAAAGGGATACCTTTTATCCAACCCTTGGGCACAGCAGGCAGCCTGCTAGGACGTTCCCATTCTTTAAGTACCAAAATGGTAAAATGTTCCTGCTCAGGGAACTCTGGACGCTGTTTACCAGGGCGAAAGAGCCCCCCCTGCTTTCTCTTAGCCACCTCAGGGGCAGCAATGTGCAATATATCAAAAATATGTGACAGAAGATTATCATTGTCCTCAGGGTACCATGAATCCTCTCCGGACACCGACCCAGTGTCACTATCGCAACCATCTCAAGGGGGTGACAGCCACCAAACTCATCAATCCCCACATACACCTTAGCAAGGGGGGAGGGCCTGGGATCCAGGGGCCGCTTCTTGACAGAGGCCTTCCTAGGAACAGGCCAGGCTAGCCACCCGCAGAGCCAAATCAGAATGAGACTCCCTGCTAGCAGTGCCCTCACAGGGGCCTAGTTGCAGGAGCGGGGGAGAAGGGGAAGCAGAGGGAGGCGCAGAGCTGGGAAGCAAAGCAGGCAAACCAGCTTGTAGCGCAATGACACTGTCAGCACGCGGCATTCGCACACCGTGACATTGTTAATCACAGGGAATACCCCACACATGGAACATAGCCGGGCTTGCCCCGCAGGGCCCCCAAGCACGCTAACCCCTGAAGCCTCCATATGGTGATTAACACAGGCGCAATAGACCAGTAGTGGGTAAAGGCTTAAGACAGAAGCCACCCGGGATGCCCTCCCACGGGATGCCCCCAGAAGTCTATTTTGCGAAGGGGGAGTGAGGGGGAGGAAGGAGTAAGCCGGGAGAACCACAACCCAATGGTATACCGCCTGAAAGACATAAGTAAAAATACACATGAGCATCCCGCAGCACATGAAAATCCCAGGGTCAATAAACCCCCCCCAAGGGGGACTCACAGACTAAAGACACCGCAGGGTCACTCAGGCAAAGACCGCTAGGTAAAGCGATGCACCAGGGAAAGCAGCGCTGCAGCCGGAAATGAAGAAAACCAGACACGCAGGTTGTACAAAATGGCGCTGGCTGAGGTACCTAGAGGGGCGAGCCGCAGGGGAACAGCGCGATCCACAGCATCACCAGGCCCCGCCCCCTCTCAAAGAGCGCGAAAACGGCGCTCACGTGACCCGGCCAGGGGCCATGACAAGGCAAAATTACCTCAGGTTATAGCGCCCACAGCCGGAAAGCGTAGTACTAAGCTGCACGGCAGCTAACAACACCAGAAAACACACCAAAATCACCAAATCACCTCAGAAAACACCACACATGACCTAGCCGGCGCCATGACAAAGCAAAATTACCTCAGGTTATAGCGCCCACAGCCACGGAGCGTAGTACAAAGCTGCGCGACAGCTAAAAACACACCAAAATCGCCAAATTACCTAAAAAAACACCACACGTGACCTGGCCAGCGCCATGACAAAGCAAAATTACCTCAGGTTATAGCGCCCATAGCCGCGGAGCAAAGTACAAATCTGCGCGGCAGCTAAAAACACCAAAAAAACATACCAAAATCGCCAAATTACCTCAGAAAACACCACTAACCATCACTGCCACCCCCCCCCCCCCCCCCCGAACGGAGTCAGAGAAGGGGGGAGAAGAGAGGGAGACGAGGGAAGGCAGCGGCGAGTATCCATGGCCAGGGAGGGGAGGGGGGGCCCAGAAGTAAAAGAAGAGGACATAGTCCCCAAATAACTCACCCCCTCAGAAGGCAGTGCATGAACTCCGCATCTCAATCAGGCTCACCATAAAGCCTATGGCCGGCTCCCGTTAGTAGTACAGGGTCTGTGGCTTGGAGCAGCGCTCCTGGAGCACTTGACCCTAGTGCTCTTCTACCTTCACCCGATCTGTCAGCCGAGGCTGGGAGGCAGTGGGAGTCCAGAATCCGATGGGAATAGACTTGCTGGGCCGCAGGCTTGGTTGCCTCGCTCACCTGCGCAAAAGAGAGAGAGCCATCTTCTATCTTCGCAGTCCGACTGCAGAAGGAAACTGGGAATTTGTGGGAGGTTCCTGGCTTTTTATAGGGCCGGGAGATGCCACAAGTCTTTCTGCAGTCCACTGCGCCACCTTGTGGCGGATAACCCAGGCGTAAGGAATAAGTGAAACAGGACGTGCTGTATACTTGGAAAAAGGGATTCAACAAAATAAACTATCATTCCTGGTCCAGCAGTATTGGCATCAGGCTGCATGGAGTAGCACCCACTGCTCCCGGCCCCCATTTGCAGCCACATGCGCAGAGCAAAGAGATACCTGTGTGCTGTGGCCAAGAAGTCCAAAAAAGATGATGGTGAGCACTAAATTGGACCAGATAAGGTGTTTTATTCAGTTAACCCTCTATCCTGCCTCAGCAGAGGTGGACAGGCATCATAATAGACTGAGATTTTGCCTTAAAGGGGACCTGGTCTTTGGTCCGATCTGGGATGCCCCACCTATTCGCCCATAAAACGTACCCGTCCGATGTTCCCACAGTGACTGTGTCGGCTCTTGTCCAATCTACTGTGTATGTTGTGCATACTAATGCACGGCATACAGCTCTGTTTGAGGGCGATCTTAAGGAGTTTCACACAGCAGTTGGGATGCCCCAGTGGTAGTAAATCAGATGTCCCTGGAGTATTTTAAGTCAGGAAGTTCAGGTCCACTTTAAGGCATTTAGGCTGCATTTTTAAAGCTACTCTTTAGAAAGTTGTTTCCTTTCTGTCCTGAATACAAATGAGCTCCCTGGGATACCCTTAACGTTAATCACAGGCAGCCCAAACAAGACTCACACGGGCCAAGCAATGATTCCCTAATTCAATTCTGACAATCAAGCCTTCTCATTATATGCTTGCTGATGACAAAGAGCCCTGATTATTTGATGTCATGATTAATTGCTAACAAATGTTAAAGAGATGGGGGATTGATCCTTATGCCTTTTAAAGAAAGGACAAAAAGATCAGAGGAACAGCTTGGCACATTGGCTAGTATTGACTTAGGTGCACAGTATGTTGTGGAGAAGATATCTGCCCTGCCAGTGGCACAAATACAGGCTCCGAGCACACAAACTTTAAAAAAGGATGTGAAAACTTTAAAAGGATGGAAGAATAGGTGAACATAACCTTTAGATAACTCATTATCTGTTTAATTGGGAACAGTGGTTACAAAGTCAGCTCCACTTAGCCTCCTATCCTTTCATCTCTGCCCGCAAAGCGAATATCAAAGGTCTGCCAGCCTGCACATATTTTACACGATTAGACAAGCTGCTCCAAGTGAAGCACATTTGTGACATTTGTAAAATGCATTATTATCAGAGTAGGACCCTTGGCCTTAGCGAGAAGCTTAAAGAGGGACAACCACCCTGGGGGAATCCCAATACCAGATGCTCACTGTGTGAACCCTCCGCGATAACCTTTAGTTATACCTAGGAAGCCAAAAGAAAGGACTGCGTGTTTCTATAGAAGTAGGTGCAGCCATCCCACAGAGTCTCCTGTTCCCTGTGGGATGAAGGTCTGTTAGAAAATATTCAGGCTAGAGTATTTTTGCTAAAGAATAACAGTCTGGCTATAATATGAATGATGTGAAAATGACCAGACTGGTAGTGCAGTATAATCCTCTGGTGGACTGGTCATAGGAAGGTCTGGGAGAGACCTTCCTGCTGGGCCCACACCACTGTTTTGGGGCTGGGTGCACTATCCAGCACACAGCCCAATGAAACTGGAGCTTGTGCTGGAATTCGCTCTCCTTCCCGTCAGTGCACTGGTTCTTCTACTCTCTGCTTTGTAAGCCCCCTTTCCCATCTTCACTGTAACCCCAGCCAAGGCACCCCAGACCAGGTTCGATGCCTGCAGTGCTTTAGGCCTAGCAATGTTTCTTTAGGGAAGCATACCCACCCTTCCCACATTAGCTGCCCCTACAATACTAAAAGTTTGTTATCAACACCTAAAACTGTAGGTAGAGTGACTGTAATGCTTAACAGAGGAATGCTAACTTCCTCTGTTTTCTGAATCGCACCCTATTTAATCTCTTGCCTTATTCATAAATAATTCATAAACGTGCCCTAAGTATTTTAAGTAAAGTTTATTAACCGTTTCTGATCCTGATTCAGATCCTCAAAAACTCAAAACACATGGTTATGGCTTGCTTTAAAGTCGTGGGACTAGGAAGAAGTAAGTTGGCTGCGGAGTTCTGGGGGGTTTCACACAGCGGGGCGCCCCTGGGGAATGGAACAAAACCCTGTATAGTCATACATACTTGTATTGCACATAGCGCTGTCTGCCTGAGTAGCATGCTTTCACAGCGCCCACACTGTCGCTGTTCACAGCACCCACCGCTGCTACCTGTTGCTATCTTATTGAAAAAAGACAAACGAGACACAGGGCCATGGGTGGCCTACAGCGCCAAACTGAGGCCGGTGTTGCGGCTGAGGCGCTTATAGCGTCTCTCCACAGATGCTCAAGTGGCTCCACAAGGCAATAGTGATTTGCCTCTAAAGAACCATCTCTGGCCAGATTTAACCCAAACATTTATCCATGATAAATAATCAAATGAAAATATCCAATCTGCTGGATCATCTTTTTGACAGACCTGAGTTGTGAACGTTCATTTGGTAAATTTTCTCTAAACATTGATTAAAAGATCAGTTTGTTTTAGATAGCTTTCTTTTGATGCCTCAGCTTTAGATCTACCACATATAGCAAGTCTTTCACTAGTGAGCTGACTTTTCTCAGGGTTTTGATTTGTCGCTAATTGTGTTTATTTTAGGAAAAGTTTATTTTTCTTTTGAGAAGAGCGGAAGGAATGCTGTAATGGGATTATTATAATCCCGTCTGTCCCCCTGCTTCCTGCATTGATTATTTGAAAAGATCACAGACTGTAGGGTCACAGAGTTTAACCTGATTTGACACCACTTGTGTGCTGGCCATATAATGGTATTTAGAGAGCATGCATATTATTATTAATAATTATATGAATTTAATAATAATAAAATAATAATAATAATGTTGTTCTCCAGTTTGGATTTCAGTTTTAAAAACAATGCAAGACAATGGAGCATTTAGATTACAAAGAATAACAATGCCGGTACTTTAATAGGGATAGGGGTTTAAGGATGATGGCACGAACCTTGCCAATGCAGAAAAAACATGCGAAAATGCTGTAACATTTTTATTGCATCAAGGCCTTGTGTATATATGCCATGTGAATAGTGTCTATAGGATATAATGACAACTAGTCTTTCTGCATTGTTTAAGCTGTCTATCAGTTGTTAGAGGCAAGCTGTTCTACATATTATGCAGGCTTTATACAACAAATCACTGCAATATGCTAAAGGTACGCTGAAATACACTTGAGGACTTCCTTTATGAATGTCATATAGCTTACATGGGCACACTCAGTTTTTCTGTAGCATTCTTACTTAGTCCAACTTTACTATAGCAACTAAAATCACTGCTGAACTGGAACAAGATTATGAGGGTTGTCCAAATGCTAATAATAATATAATATAATAATAACCTAATGCTTTGGTAAATATGCTAGTTCTAAATTAGCAACCTGATCTTTTGTTTTTTGTTTTTTTAAACCTTTATGTATGTACATTAGACTGTAAAATGAAGGCATCTTAAAAACATAAATGGCAGCTGACTGATGAAGTAATAAATGCATGGTTGCTCAAAATCAATCTTGCTTTTAACCCTTTAAATGGCAAGCACGTAGTTTCTACGTGGTTGCTTCTCCTACAGTTAAGTGCCAAGCACGTAGAAACGAGGTGCCTGGCATTTCCCTTTACTAGTAAAAAAATAGATAGAATAAAACACTTAAAGGGTTAAAAGATGAATGAGCTATGTCATGTTGAAGAGGAAGAGAAGCTATACCATGTGGTCATATACTTTGACCACATGGGCTGATAAAGATATAATCCACGGGCAAGGACTGTGCATTTGGTGGTTGTGGTAAGGGTGGTGCCATCAGCAATTGGATTAGTATGATGATAACTAAGGCTTACTCTGTGAATGGCAAGATCTCTCCATTAAAGGTCACATTCCGTTAAAGTGATTGGTTTCTGGACCTCTGAACATCAGGCCACATTGGACAGTGTCTGCAAGGTGGATATTTGTTCTTCTTTGAATACTTTTGCTTAGTTCTACAAAATAGATAAGATGTCATGCATTGGGCCACAATACTGATGACTGATGCACTGTGCCACGATGTGTCCAAGCAACACACTGGGCCTCTGCTATGCCGGAGTAGCTCCCATTTAGCTTGAAAGCATGGTCAGCTGTTATGTATTGAATGTGGTTGGTTATATACTGCTTTATGGGCATCCCAGAAGTATCTGATTGTCTGCTGTGTCTCTCATAGAATAAAAAAGTAAAGGGAATACAAAAAATGAAAATCATTTTCTTTACAGACATAGATGCATCCCTTATTGTTGGTGCTATTTTTTACGCTTTTTTTGTAGACTGATCGGTAGTAAAATTGAAAACTTGCTCTTATGAATTGTGTTTATGTTACTGCTTGCTACTAACCATATCCCACACTACGTGACGACTTCAGGGTTATTATCAGAAGAGGCAAAACACTTTAAAAATGATCCAATCCTCAGCATGGGACAGCATAAGATGTACCTGGATCTTCTGTGTCTTCCATGGGCCTAAGACAATATGGTTGGGATAGGTCCACCATTGTGAGTTGATTGTGAAATAACTAGGTGATGCGCCATGGAGGTAAAAAGCATCTACCCCCATGAGTTGGGCTGAGTTTAGAGGGTCTATGGCCACGGGTATCGCTGCTGTGTGCTGCCCTGCTCGTGTCTGGTAGCACTGCAACTTGCTACTAGACATGAGCAGAGGAGCAAGCTGCAGCGATACCCTAACAACAGCATGGCCCGAACCCACAGGAATACAACTATGTTCACTGTAGGGGTGTGAATTGGCAAGAATCTGTCGATATCATACGTATCGAGATACACGTATGACGATACGTTATATCCCAATTCTGTCTCAAAGACGATATATTGCGATTTCTTTTAATTAAATATTTGGGGGAATTTAAAAATCCCCCCCAAAATGGCGTGAGGTCCCCCTTACCCAGCATAACCAGCACGGGACCAGCTATGGAGCAGTGGCCCCAGCTTTGGTGGCCCCTGGCCCTGCAGGCTACAAGCCGGCCACTCTTCTTCCCCCGGGGCTTTGGGAAGGCAGGTAATGGGGGGGGGGGGGGGACTCGGGTTAATGGCAAGTCACCCACTAGCCGCAGGTGACTTGCCAGACCCAGACCCTTGTGAACCTGGAAAAAATGTCTTTATTAAAAAAACCCTAATTGACTGCTTATTTGGACACCAGCACGGTACCTAAGGGTCCATACCTGTGCTGCATCTACTACCATTTACAAAGTACTACATTAAAGGTCCACTAAGACCTACCCCTTTGCCTAGCATACATGCCACCCAAGGCCGCTGACACCAATTCCAGATAAACATCCCAGCATTTTTTAAATCCAGCTCTTCAGCAATACATCACAATGAATTCAACTAACCCTTATATGACGCCAAGTTAGCGGGTCAGAGTTATTGTACGCCCCACCAGGGAATGTTCTACTAAGAACACTAGCACAATGGCTCCCATGTCCACCAAGAGGGTTAAACGCCCCATATCTGGACAACTCTAACAGTGATCTGCAAGCTACACCATTCTGTGCACACTTATTTACAAAGCTTTTTTGCCTATATATATATATATATATATATTGTAGACATGTCACTGGAGAAGTGATCGAGGGGGTGTACATTTCACCTAGGTTACTACGCTGGGTGAGATGGTAAGTCCAGGATTGATTTGTTTCCCAGCAGTGATATGCTGCTGAGGTGTTGTTTAAATTTTGCCGGGCCTGGATTTATATGGAATGGCAGGTAGGTTTGGTAGAGGGACCTGTCATTCCACACCTCCCCGATCCAGTTTGGGTTTTGAATCAGGTGAGCTCTGATCCTAATTAGCCTGGGAGGTAAAAGCTCTGCAGAGACTGCAGGCTATTGCTCTCTCAGCCTGAAATGAACAGCCTGTGTGTGTGTGTGAAGGAAGCTGCGAACGCAGCCACTGCTGGAGCTAAAAACTCACCCTGCGATGTCCAGGCGAACGCTGTGTTTTAAAAGTGTCAGCTAGGTGAGAAGAACCTGCTAGTAAGCGCCCAGACGGGCTAGGTCTTTATTTTGTTTTGTACACTAAAGAAGCACGCTGCTGCTGTATGTTTTGTTTACTGGACTGTTTATGCCATGAATAAACGCCAAGACCTGCTTTATAACACCTAAGTCTGTCGTGAACTGTGTCCAAACACACCATCCCCCGGGAAGATCCCTACAATTGGTGGAGGATGCGGGCAAAACGGTTGCTAGGGGCAACGGTGTGGACAGACTTGGCTACAGCTGCTTATGTCTTGGGTGAAAGCTGCAACTACACTCCAAGAACAGTCGGGCAACATGGAGGAGATGCTGAAGCAGTTTATGCAAGTAAGTTTGCAACAACAACAAGCTCAGATAGAGGCCAACAGACGACATGAACAGACCATGGCTGCCCAACAACAACTTATTGAACACCTGATAGCAAAACAAGAGGCGCCTGTGGTTGCCAACCCCCAGTCAGTGGTGCGAGCCGCTCCAGAGACTTTTGATGTGAAAAGAGCTGTGCAGCGAGCGCTGCAAAAGATGACTGCTGAGGACGATGTTGAGGCCTACCTAACTGTGTTTGAGCGTGTGGCTGAGCGAGAGAAGTTACCAGTCGCTGAGTGGGCAGAGGTAATTGCGCCCTATTTAACAGGGGAACCTCAAAAGGCCTACTATGACCTCAGTGAGCAAGAGGTTAAGGACTATACTCGGCTAAAAGCGGAGATACTTGCCCGACTAGGCGTTACTACTGCGGTCCGTGCCAGAAGGGTACGCAACTGGAGCTACAGTTTGGACAAATCGGCGAGGTCCCAGATGTATGACCTGATCCATTTGGCGAGGAAGTGGTTGGAGCCAGACACTTCTACTCCTGCACAGATCCTAGAGAGGGTTGTGATGGACCGCTACCTCCGAGCACTTCCTGCTGACCTGCAACGCTGGGTGGGACAAGGTGACCCTAAGAATGCAAACGAACTTGTCAACCTTGTGGAGAGATTCCAGGCGACTGAGGACTACCTCCGTGATGTTTCTGCAGCATCCTCACCTCCCCGGAGTGCCAGATCTGTGCCTTCAGCTGGTAAGAGACTTCCATCTATTGGGGGAGTGTGGAGGGGTGCTGAGGGAGGAAGAAGGGCTCAAGTGGTGTCTCAGGGGCAAAAGACTGGAGATGGTCCCGGGTGGCTAAGTAGCCCTAAAAAGGACTCCTTGCCAAGGAGAACAGGCTCTATCCAGTGCTGGAGATGCCATGAGACGGGACACGTGTCTGCCCATTGCCCTCTTACCACTGAGCCCATGGACTGTGAGGTTAGTCGGCGTCAGTCGCTATTTGCGGAACCATCTTGTGTTGCAGTTCCTGGACTAGAGACTGAACCGCAAATCTGCGACATTACAATTAATGACTTTCCTGTTAAGGCGTTGCTGGACTCAGGAAGCCTCGTAACCTTGGTGCATGCCAGCCTGGTGGCTGGGGACTTTGAGTGTAAAAAGCATATGAGTGTTGTTTGTATACATGGGGATACAAAAGTGTACCCTATAGTGCTGGCTGAAGTCGGGACTAAACAAGGCACCGTACAATATGAAGTGGGTGTGGTTAAAAATCTCATGCACAACGTAATATTGGGGCGCGATTTTCCACTATTCTGGGCTCTCTGGGGAAAAAGAAAATCCCCCGAAAGGAGTGAGGAAACTCCTAAGGTTGTTGCGTTACCCCCTGTAAATGATAAAAGTGTGCAGGATGAAAATAATTGTTTTCCTTTGCAGGTCCTGGCTGGAGAGGAGGAGGCTCCTCCCACTGAGCAAAATATACCCGACTTAGAGGTGTCTAGGGATAATTTTGGGACTGCACAGTTACAGGACCCCACTCTCAAAAATGCGAGAGAGCAGGTTGCTGTCATGAATGGGGTACCTCAGGAACCAGATGCTGAGAAAAGATTTCCACATTTTTCTGTGACTAATGATCTTTTCTATAGAGTCACTAAGGTTAAGGATGAGATTGTGGAACAGCTTCTGGTGCCTAAGCCGTACCGGCGTCAGGTGCTGGACATGGCACATAACCATGTTCTTGGGGGACACTTGGGGACTGACAAAACGCAGGAGAGGGTTCTCCAGAGGTTCTACTGGCCGGCGATATATGGTGATATTAAAAAGTACTGCGAGTCGTGCCCCACATGTCAGCTTAGTGCCCCAGTGTCACATTTTCGCAGTCCTTTGGTTTCGCTCCCTATTATAGAGGTGCCTTTTGAGCGTATAGCCATGGATTTAGTGGGTCCCATTGTAAAATCCGCTAGAGGACACCAGTATATTCTGGTGGTCATGGATTATGCGACCCGCTATCCTGAAGCTGTGCCCTTAAGAAACACCGCATCTAAAACAATTGCACGTGAGTTGTTTTATATGTTCTCTAGGACTGGAATCCCCAAAGAAATCCTAACTGACCAAGGTACACCCTTTATGTCAAAGGTGATGAAGGAGTTATGCAAACTATTTAAAATCTCACCCATCCGTACCTCTGTATACCACCCCCAGACGGACGGATTGGTGGAGAGATTTAACAAAACTTTGAAACATATGCTGAAAAAAGTGGTGGAAAAAGATGGCCGTGACTGGGATCATTTGTTACCCTACCTCATGTTTGCTATTAGGGAAGTGCCCCAAGCGTCCACAGGGTTCTCACCATTCGAGTTGGTCTATGGTCGTCACCCTAGGGGTCTACTGGACATTGCAAAAGAGACATGGGAGAGCGAGTCCACCCCATACAAGAGCGTTATTGAGCATGTAGCACAAATGCAGGACCGTATAGCCGCTGTAATGCCCCTAGTAAGGGAACACCTCCAGAGGGCGCAAGAGGCCCAAAGTAGAATTTACAACCGGTCTGCAAGAATCAGGACATTTAACCCGGGCGATAGGGTCCTTATACTAGTTCCCACTGTTGAGAGTAAATTCCTGGCGAAGTGGCAAGGTCCCTATGAAATTGTGGAAAAGGTCAGTGAGGTGAACTACAAGGTGCACCAACCAGGTAGAAGGAAGCCTTTCCAAGTTTACCACGTAAACTTGATTAAGCCCTGGAAAGACAGGGAATCCTTGGGGGCGACAAATACTGTTAGTAATTTGTCACAACCAATCCCTCCAGTCAAGGTTGGTGATACCCTATCAGTGTCACAGAAACAGGAGGCTCAGGAATTTTTACAGAAAAACAAAGACAAGTTTTCTGACCTTCCAGGGCGTACACACCTCATCTGTCATCACATTGAAACTGAGCCTAGAAGCAGAGTAAACCTCAAGCCCTATAGGATCCCAGAAGCCCGTAGGGAAGCCGTATCTGCCGAGGTAAAGCGTATGCTTGATCTGGGAGTAATTGAGGTGTCACAGAGTGAATGGTCCAGCCCGATTGTATTAATCCCAAAGCCTAATGGAACTTGGAGGTTCTGTAACGATTTCAGAAAGTTGAATGAGATCTCAAAATTCGATGCCTATCCTATGCCCAGGGTAGATGAGTTGATTGAGAAGTTGGGTAATGCCAGATACATAACCACCCTCGATCTCACAAAGGGCTATTGGCAGATTCCACTTACTAATGAGGCTAAAGAGAAAACTGCATTCTCCACCCCTGATGGGCTATTCCAGTATGTAGTGATGCCGTTCGGGTTACATGGAGCACCTGCGACTTTCCAGAGGTTGATGGACTTGATTTTGCGACCACATCGTGATTACTCAGCTGCCTACCTCGATGATGTGGTCATTTTTAGCCCTGATTGGGAAAGTCACCTCTGTAAGGTACAGGCTGTATTGGATACCATAAGTGATGCGGGGTTGACCATAAATGCCGAGAAGTGTGCAATAGCCCTAGAAGAGGCCAAGTATCTGGGCTACATTATTGGAAGAGGGTTGATTAAGCCACAGCTTAATAAAGTGGAGGCAATACAGAATTGGCCTAGACCCCTGACAAAGAAACAGGTCAGAGCTTTCCTTGGTATTACGGGCTATTACCGTAGATTTGTGCCGAACTTTGCCTCAGTTGCTGCTCCCCTAACTGACTTGACCAAGGGCGGAAAGAGAGCCATGATCACGTGGACTCCAGAGGCCGAGAAGGCTTTCCAAAGCCTTAAATCTGCCTTGTGCCAACAACCTGTGTTAGTTACCCCCGATTTCAGGCGAGAATTTCTGGTCCAGACAGATGCTTCTAACACAGGCTTAGGTGCAGTACTCTCACAAGTAGTAAATGGTGAGGAGCATCCGGTGATGTACTTGAGTAGAAAGCTAACCCCGGCCGAAAAAAATTATGCCATTGTGGAGCGAGAATGTTTGGCAGTGAAGTGGGCCCTCGAATCCCTAAAATATTACTTGCTAGGAAGGAAATTCAAGTTAGTGACAGACCATGCCCCCCTAACATGGATGAAGTTAAATAAGGAGAGAAACGCAAGAGTGACTAGATGGTTTCTGTCCCTACAAAACTTTAATTTCACTGTGGAACACAGGCCAGGGAAATTACAGGCAAATGCTGACGCATTGTCGAGGGTACATTGTCTGTGGGGACAAAATGCTCAGCCCTCCGGTCTGAAGAAGAGGGGGGGGATATGTAGACATGTCACTGGAGAAGTGATCGAGGGGGTGTACATTTCACCTAGGTTACTACGCTGGGTGAGATGGTAAGTCCAGGATTGATTTGTTTCCCAGCAGTGATATGCTGCTGAGGTGTTGTTTAAATTTTGCCGGGCCTGGATTTATATGGAATGGCAGGTAGGTTTGGTAGAGGGACCTGTCATTCCACACCTCCCCGATCCAGTTTGGGTTTTGAATCAGGTGAGCTCTGATCCTAATTAGCCTGGGAGGTAAAAGCTCTGCAGAGACTGCAGGCTATTGCTCTCTCAGCCTGAAATGAACAGCCTGTGTGTGTGTGTGAAGGAAGCTGCGAACGCAGCCACTGCTGGAGCTAAAAACTCACCCTGCGATGTCCAGGCGAACGCTGTGTTTTAAAAGTGTCAGCTAGGTGAGAAGAACCTGCTAGTAAGCGCCCACACGGGCTAGGTCTTTATTTTGTTTTGTACACTAAAGAAGCACGCTGCTGCTGTATGTTTTGTTTACTGGACTGTTTATGCCATGAATAAACGCCAAGACCTGCTTTATAACACCTAAGTCTGTCGTGAACTGTGTCCAAACACACCATCCCCCGGGAAGATCCCTACAATATATATATATATATATATCAGAAATAAATTACCAATAACCAGGTGATGAGGCCCCTGCTTTTATGCACTTGATGCTTTCTTACATGGGACTCCAAGAAAAGGATTTTACAGTGAGTACTAAATTCTCCTTATAATTTGTGGACACCTATGTAACAGAACCTTTTCATCGCAGAATTAGCAGATTTTTTTAATGTCATAAATACCTTCTATGAAGAGAAAAATAATCGTTTGGCATTAATATGAGAAATTATATCAGCGCAGAAGAAGATGGATGATGCCTGAGGAAATGCTGTTCTAAAAGTCAGGAGATGGCTCCCACTGCTCTGAGTATGCCTCTCTAGCCTCCTATATAACATGCTGCCATTTTCTCATGACCAAAGGACATTTTATAATGAAGAAATAGAGCAGAGAGAAACTGGAGAGCTGTTTTCTCTGGATTTATCATTGTAACAAATGCATCACTGAATCCCAGCAGAGAAACATTACATTAACCATTAGGTCATTTGATCTAAATATGTTCATCTAGAGCAGGGATGCACAAACTTTTTGGTCCAGGGGCCGCATTGTCTTCATATTTCACTTCAAGAGGCCACAATAAAATAGAAGCAGAGAAAACACAGTTTATTACAGGAAAGCAGCAAGCTTAAAGCATTATATCTAATTAATGTATATGCAGAGGTGAGATGGAATGAAGAAAAAAAAGTGTAAAGCAGGAAAGGGTGAGGTGAGCAGAAGTGGTAAGAGGTGAAGCAGAAAGAGGTAGGTAGAGGTGGGTAGAGGTAGGTAAAGGTAGACAGATGTGAGGTTAGTAGATGTGAGCTGGGAAGAATTGGGCAGGGATAAGTAGGAAAAGGTGATGTGGGAAGAGATGAGGCAAAAAGAGTTAAGAGTAAAAGTGAATCAGGCAGAGGTTAGAAGAGATGATGCAAGCAGAGGTGGATAGAGGTAGGCAAGGGTGAGGTGAGCCGAGGTGATGTGGTCAGAGGTGTGACAGAGTTGATGCGAGATGTAAAAAGCTAAGCAGAGGTGAGGTGAGGTGGGGAGAGGTAACATGAAGTAAATAGAGGTGAGATGCACAGAGGTGAGGCAGGAAGAGGTAAGTAGAAGTAGAGGTGAGGGGAGAAGAGTTGAGGTGGGCCCTGTTAGGACTTAGCTCTACACTGTCTCTAGTGGCCAGCCGCATGCACTGCAGGCAAGGCAATCTCAGCTTTACAAATATCATGAAATATAGGGGTGGAAACTGTGGAACACATATGGCCCCCAGGCCGCAGATTGTGCATCTCTGATCTATAGCTTAATATAGTGTAGTTTTAAAGAACACCCTCCTGCCACCCACCAGTTCCCAGAAGCCTATGCTTACCTGTAACCTCTGGTTTCAGGTTTGATACCGACAGCATGCTACTCTACCAGCATGGAGAACCCCACACAGAATTCAGGTCAGCGTCGGGTTCTTACGTGTGGTGACATGATGAGATTCCTGGTGCCAGTCATCAACAAAGACTGACAGCAGGGAAACCCAGTGAAGTTGGGAGAGAAGCATGCTGTCAGCATTGGAGCCAATGGTGGCAGCCGACATGACTGTCTGGGCAAGTCCACAATGGGAAATTTTCACAAAGCGGGGCATGCCAAATCCGAATGACCAAAAGGCAAGCTCCCTCTTTAATGTGCATCGCAGCCCTAAAACAAAGAACTGGCAGCCCATCAGTGCGCCCAGTGCTGGCCATGCTTCACGTCAGCCGTAGAAGTATCTCGGAACATTTGAGTACCCGGGTGGCCCGGTTGTTCCTTTTAACATTTCTATGCTGCAAATTGTGGTTAGGCAGGTAGGTGGGTGGGTGGGTGGTCAGGCAGGTAGGTGGGTGGGTGGGTGGTCAGGCAGGTAGATGGGTGGGGGGGTGGTCAGGCAGGTAGGTGGGTGGGGGGTGGTCAGGCAGGTAGGTGGGTGGGGGGGTGGTCAGGCAGGTAGGTGGGTGGGTGTTCAGGCAGGTAGGTGGGTGGGGGGGTGGTCAGGTGGGTGGGGGGGTGGTCAGGTAGGTGGGGGGGGTCAGGTAGGTGGGTGGTCAGGCAGGTAGGTGGGTGGGGGGGGTGGTCAGGTAGGTGGGTGGGGGGGTGGTCAGGCAGGTAGGTGGGTGGGGAGGTGGTCAGGTAGGTAAGCGGGCAAGTAGGTAGGTGGGCGGCAGGTGAGTGGGCTGGGGGGCAGGCATGTGGGTAAGTGAGTGGACTCACCAGGCAGGTGTTGGTGGCTTAGGGGGTTTATTATCTGTTTATGGATGTCATGGTATTCTGTTATGCTGTAATCTGGTTCTCATCCTCCGAGGTATCTCCCAATACTTTGTCTAGTTTACAGCCATGCACCTCCCGTGCAATTCTTCATGTTGCAGCTGCCACTTCTTATGATCCCCTCTCATGCTGCTTTTGCTTAGTGACTCATAGGGGGTCATGCTAATTATTTGGCGCGGCCAGTGTGACCTGCGGTGTGCATTGCCGTGTGGATTGCAACCTGTGCTCCGGTGAGCTTTTTAGCATTTAGACACAAAAAAGTGTCAAAAAATGTTTGTCCTACCTTTTTCCCAAAAACTGACCTGTACCTGTGATGGGGCATTTTTACAAGTTAAGTATATCATTTTATTATAGGAGGTAAGGATACATTTTTAAAATTCAAAAGCATAGCCCATAGGGTGCTGTTATTTCCAAACATAAAAAAATATCCTTACCTTTTTGAATATATGACGTAGATCACCTGTAAAAATGCCCCATTCTAAGCACTGGTGATTTTTGGATGAAAAAAAAAAGGAAGAACTTTTTTGTGTCTAAAAGCTCACTGAGATGCAGGTTGAGATCCACACCACAATTCACACCGGAAGTCACACTGGCTTCAGCAAATAATTAGCACGACCCTCCTAGCCACTCACATTCTCCTCCTCTACTAACTACCCTGCTTTAGCCATGTTGGGGTTGCATTCCTCTCTGAATGTCTGTCAGCTACCAACGTCTACAATGACCTTGTTTCAGAATGCATATTATGTGTAGGCTATATTTGTATATATGTTTGTGGTGGGCAAGTTTAGACCATTTCTGGCTAAATTTAGGACAATCTCCACAATAAGCAATTATTCTGGTCTTAGGTGACAGAAGTACAGTGAGGGCCAATTAGGAAAATTAATTCTTGGTTTAAGGGGAGGATATAGTAGCACTTTTAATCTGATATTTGTTGGTCCACTGCACAGGAGAGTTAGTCCAGTAAGTCTCGTATCTTCCATGGTCAGTGTCTGGGTCAATAATACCATGTCTGTATAAAACAAAGACACGGGCCAGATAAATGCTTGACACTTAGTGGTGGTTGGAATGTTATTAGTGTTTATTAATATAGATCACATTATTTTATGAAGTATTTCCAGATTCATTGTAGAAGGTCACTTTCATTGGTTTCTGTAACTGTGATAAGCTTTCAGGTGACCATTAGCTGTTATTTTTTTCCAACGTAACTGATAACACGTAGAAGTGTTGAAAATCTAGTGTAATGTTCTGTAACATTTACCAAAGGCTGTTGTCTAATAACAGCCTAAACCTGAGACCTTTGTTTATAACATCTTTGTTGAGCCACAAACTTAAGAGAGGTCTGTTAGAAAATCTGTCAGTGGTCTTTCACCAAGCTGGAACCAACTTGGAAGGTCATGGAACATACAATACACCTCTAGAAAAGAACTAGCTGCCTGATGCCAGCCCTAATCTTTCCCCACTTTGTAGCTATATGAATAGGTGCATTATTTGTGAACGTTAGTGCTATACATTATTAGCTATTGATATTCATTTGATTTATATAAATTAGCTTAATCTTTAACATCATGTCACACAGGAAATCATTTGCTTGGAATTGTTTTAGTCCACCTGTTTCCTGGAGCTCCAGTGGGGAGCATGTTAACCATGTGATCAGGGTTTATACCCTGTTTCCCCTAAATTAAGCCCTATCCCCCAAAAAGCGCTAGTTACAGTTTAGTTTATTGTAATGTGAGGCATGCAATATACTTAGTGCCAGGTCCTGCATGTGGCTCCCCCAGGCATCTGTGCAAAAGCCTATCATATTGTGGAGCCATGCAGAGACCAGGAATGAATATTTATCAATAAATGTAGATTGTTGTTTATAGAAAAATAAGATATCCTATTAAAAATACAACTCTGTGAAGTACTCACCTGTAGAGTTGATATTATACGCATACAGCACGTCCTGCTCCAGAATAGTAATAACATGTGGGTAATCCTCCGCCTCGGGCGCCGTGCACTGCAGACATGTAGAAAACAAGCTCCTCCCGGCCCTACCTATACCGAAGGACCTCCCACAAATCCCCAGCATTGAAAAGCAGTGAGAAGAGAAGCCGGGAGAAACAAACCACCCAGAAAACTGGCAATAATATCAATTGATAACAATCACCATACAGGGGATCCAGAACAAGTGAAACCAGGGTGGGGTGGAGCAGGACGTGCTGTATGCGTATAATATCAACTCTACAGGTGAGTACTTCACAGAGTTGTATTATTCTAAGCATACAGCACGTCCTGCTCCAGAATAGTAATAACATGTGGGACATCCAATAGCAGTGTCCATAAAAAAGGGTGGGATCCCCATGAGAAGGGCACAGCCAACAGTAAAGCAGTGTCACCCGCAACCATGCTACCAAGAGCAACGAGAGCAATGCTCTAACCTCAACCTTTGAACCTTGTAAGGGAGAACTGAACCCAAGCAGCGGACTAGCCAGCTAGCTCACCAGAACTTAGTGCTAAGAGGCCCAAGCCAAGCACAAGTAGTAAGGAACAACAAACAATAGAGGAGGAGAATCTTCTCGTGATAGAATAGGCCAGAAGAAACAGCCTAACCCTGCTACTGAAAGAGGGCAGCCATGGCCACTCCGAACTCTCCTCAAACAGGGAATACTGACAACAATACTCAGCAGAAGCCGAAAGAATACTCTAGGCTCAGAAGGTCAAAACCAACCGAGTAGAACCAATCCAAAGGTCCGGTACTTCAAGAAGGGGACACCAAAAGGCCCCAAAGGCAAAATCCCAACAGGGACCAAAGAACGTTTCAGGAAGATCTCCAACACCTGTAGAAGATATACAGATCCCTCTATCTCCTAGCAAACCAGCCAATAGTCCAGAGACCGGAGAATCTGGGATAAGGAGAATAAAAAAAAAAAAAAACATCACCTGAAGCCCAGAACGGCGTAAGGCGGCACTCTCACCTAATGGTGTACACATATATCATGATGTATATATATATAGAATGACCAGAACCGCCCACAGAGCCATCCTTTATGGCACGCTTCTGACGATAAGATGGAAGGAACGGGTCAGACAGGAACCTGAATAAGACCCAAGGGAACCCTTAACAGGGCGTCAGTATAAGTAATCCCCCCCAAGGGGGAACCAGGAATTTCCAAGGAATGCACCTGAGCAACCCCTGATGAATGCTCAACACAGAAAATTGGGTCATACTTCTGCAATAGACGAACAGGGCGAGCCCTGAAACCTTCACAGAACTAAGTTGGGGAGCGAACACCAACAATGCTGTTAGAACCCTAGACCCCCGGGAACAGAGAACGTCCAACAAGGGAGAGAGCTTAGGCCCAGCAAGGCAATATGGGTACCACATACCCTGACACAGAGTGGCAGAAGGAGGAAGACGAAGAGGAGGAGCTAGGTCCTAGCTCTCCAAAAGAACAAGACACCCAGAGATGAGTCATCTCCAACGGGGTAAGGAATAAACCCGGCCTAATGCCAAGTAGAGCCTGAAGATAGGGTCAAATAGAAGGAGCCTGACAATGCAAAATAAACCTCAAGAGAGAGCATACAGGCCCACTGTCCTCGGCAGAAGCCTCTGCGGACCACACCCCACTGGGCCACCCAGGCCCCCAGCATAGCGGTTTTCCTCGCCACCAGCGATCTTGCGCATACCTTCGCCTAGCAGGCTGAAGAATATAAGACAGTACAGGCATAATGACTAGCCAGAACTACTATCCTAAATGTAAAGGTTTAGACCAATCTGGGCCAATAAAAAAGGGTAGAACCCTGTGATAGTGACGGAGTCCAACAGGTCCATACCAGTATGAACTCAATGGAACAATAGAGAACCTCCTGCCATAGGAGGGCATCCATCGGTGCTAATATCTATAAAAACGCAAGGAATGATGAATCCCACATAGATCAGAATCGGAGCTTCCCTGGAATAGAGTTAGTCCAGGACCTTCACAGGGAACAAGGGACAGGCCACCGTCCTACCAGACCAAGAGTTCCCAAATGGGCAGTTCCCGACGGGAGTAGCCCAGCAAGATAGAACCCACCGAGAGCTCATTGAGACAACAAAAACAATAGGTAATTGGACCCTTTAAGGTCCCCACCTCGGAACCGCAGGGGATTTAAGAAGGAACAAGCCCCCCCTGTCATCCTGCAAGACTTGGCACCATGGTGACCACCAACAGGGAGAAACAAGAAGGTAGGGGATGATCCCTGACGGATCCCTTGAAGAAACCCGCGGAAGAGTAACCGCCTCCACTCGAAGGAAGATACACAGACCTAGATCCAGGGTGCTGAACCCCTATCCAGGACTAATACCTAAAGTGCCTCAGGGCCCAAGGGCACAGAGAATAAGGGATAACAGCCTAGCAGCCACCAACGGCCACGCCTGGTGTAATTCTGCCTGGGGGTAACAACTTGACAGGAAGGAAGGCCAGACCTTGACCCAGAAAAACCCTTATAGTCAAGAAGAGGGCACTAGCTGGAACCGAATCCATATGCAATCCTGGGAAACTGGAGGATGGAACAGAGTAGGACCGGAGTCCACTAAGGTCCATTCAAACGACTCCCTCTTGTGGGTAAGAAGGAGGACCTGAGAGGTCCCTTGGTAGCTACCACCTGGTTTCATGCGAGACATGAAACTGAGGCTAGCAGGCACATGAAACTCAACAAGGGAACCAGCCACCGCCACAAACGGCGGCTATAACCGCCAATACCCAGCTGTAGTGGGCTCAGTGTCCAGAAGACACCTTGTAGTCATAATAAACATCTAAGCCCTCCACAGGCGGCCAGAGGACCCCTGGTATATAGGGCGCCAACGGCCCATTCTGAGGCGCCAAGCCTAAATGCCTATGGATACAGATGTCAAACCCCCGAAGGGTTAGAATGATAGACTCCCTTATCCTCAAGGGAAATGCGGAGCCACTGGCGTAGAGGCCCCAGTCTCTATATGTTAAGGGAGTTCTGGCAAGGAAGCCAGACCTAAGGAAAGCCTGCACCCATACCTGAAGAAAAACAGGGGACCGGAGTCCTCCTGACCGACTGAGGGAAGGACCACCCAGCAAACACTGTCCCGTATCCGGAGGAGCTACCTCCTAAAGCCACCAGAACGAGGCAGGATGCCTCCTGATAGGAGTAAGGTGCAGTGGCCATCCTCTCACCCAGGCGGGTGAGGGCGTCCCATCATGCTTGAGGGTTTTCGATGAATGATACGGGCTTGGCCCGTCCAGAAGACCCGGGCGTTGAATGTCACTCCCGGAACAGGAGAACCAGACCCCGCAAGGGGCATCCCCTGTTCCTTATGGATATGGAGGTGGAGGGGTATCCCTGCTCAGAGGGGGCCGAAACGGGCGCTCTTGATTGGGTGAACTGTCCTGTTTTCCAAATAGGTCCAGACGGGCCCCAAACAGGCGATGCCCTCTAAAGGGGAGCCCCGTCAGAGTCCTTTTAGCGTCATTGTCTGCCCCCCACTGTCGCAGCCAGAGCAGGCGACGTATAGCTATCACTTGGGCAAAGGTCCTCGCACACATTTTGATGGTGTCATCCAGAGCCAAAAGGATAAATTTAACAAAAATATCACAGCTGGAGAGTGCGTTAAACACCTCCCAGGGTAAATTTTCAGGTTGATGCTCAAGCATCCTTCTTATGAGGGTCCTAGCGGCCACTGCAGTGATGGCCGCGGCACAGACGCGTGGGAAGCCAGCCTATCAATGCGCCGGTCCTCGACGTCCCGCAGGGTGCTGTAAGCCGGAGCTGTAAGGAAGGGGGGGGTTAGGAACCCCAATAATTGGTGCGTCTACCACTGGAGACGAAGACCAAATATCAACCATCTCAGGGGGGAAAAGGGTATTTCCAAACCCAATCCTCTGGGGCTCCTTGAAGCTTAGCGGGGCATTCCCATTCCTTAAGTACAAGAGCATGGAAGTGAGCCTGCTCGAGAAATTCCAAGCGCGCAGGCGCTGTATGGAAGCGCTCCCCTCTCGGCCTGGGGACCGCACCGGGGGGCGAAATGGACAGGGCCTCAAAAATCCTGAGCAACATACCACCAATGTCAAGCTGGTCCCAGTCATCCTGACCAGCATCATCCTGACACCTCGGCCTCTCATCAGAGGAATCCAGGTCAGAGAACAGGTCTCCATCTTCAGATGGAGCACTAGCACTCGGAGAAGAGGACTAAGCACAGCCGAACAGGCCGAAGCCGGGGGAGTCCAGAGCCGTTGTCTGCCAGGACCCACACGGCCGGACAACCCTTCGACAATCTGGTCAAGCGTGGGCCGTCTAGGAGAGATGTCTATTTGTAACTCCCCGCTTCTACATGACTCAACAGGAGTGAAATTTAGGCAAGAGGAAAGGGGGGAGAGAGAGCAAGGCGCAGCCACCGACGCCGCTCGCAGGTCCAGCGTCTGCTCGGCACATGGCGTGCAGAACCGTGCCCCGTCAGCCTCAGCATGGAGGAGACCACACGCTACACACAGCCGGTCTTGTCCCAGAGGGACCCCGGTAACACAATCCTGAGATGCCCCCATATGGTGATTGTCTAAACAAAATATGTCGGTAGGGATTTATGCAATAAGCAACCCTGGATGCCCCAACAACCCGCTGATTAATGTGGGACAATTGTAGGGAGGCCCGCTAATATCCTTATATGTATATATATATAATTATATATGAGGCCGGGAGAAGCCACCGGGAACTCGGCGTCTGAAAGACATAAATGGGAAAGAGATGTCAGGGCCATGCGCAGCTGGACAGAACATACAGAGAGGGAGTCGCCCGCGAGGGCAGTTACAGATCAAGTGGAGGAGGAGGAGACCGCCACCACGCGCGCGCGCGCGAAGCTCAACAAAATGGCGCCAGCGAACCTCGAAGGGCGGGCTTAATACTCTGCCGTGACGCGGAGCGCGCCGAACCAAGACCCCGCCCACTCCAAAGAGCGCGAAGCTCTGAGGTAATAGTGGAGGCAAAGAAAACTACCACACGCTAAAAGATTCGTAGAGAACCGTTACATCCAATAAGGAAAGGTCACCACGGCATCTAGACGATGCAGCAAACCATGTATAAGGCATACGGCGGCAGCCGAGAAACAGAATAAGGAGCAAGCAGCGCGGCTCTGACATCTCGGAGTTAATAAGGACAGAATAAGGCCACAAGCGTGACATACCGGTACACTGGGACCGCCACACACATACCCCCCCCTTTTCTTTTCCCCCTAACTAGTTGGGGAAAAGAGGGAGGCGACCCTACACAGGGTCCAGCGCTACCCGGGGTACGGGGCAATAATGCGGGAGGGGCATCCACTAGAGGCTCACCATCAGCCTAAACCGCCTACCCTATGGTGGGGGATTGCGATGGAGCATGGCTCCGTTAAGCACTCAAGGTGCTGCCTACTTTCACCCGACCAACGCAGCCCAGGCTGGGAGGCATATTCTGTTCACAAGAAGGACGGGTGGAAATAGTCCCGCAAGGTCTCGGGCTGTAAAGCCCCGCTCGCCTGCGAGAGCGTGATACTTCATGTCTTCGCAGTTCCAGCACTGCAGAGAAATCTGGGGATTTGTGGGAGGTCCTTCGGTATATGTAGGGCTGGGAAGAGCTTGTTTTCTACATGTCTGCAGTGCACGGTGCCCGAGGCGGAGGATTACCCACATGTTATTACTATTCTGGAGCAGGACGTGCTGTATGCTTAGAATATAAGCCCTAGCGCATCTTTTGGCACAAAAAATATTTTTTGGGGAAATGCAGTAGAAACATTTTCTGGCGAGTTAAAGCTAAAACTCACTGATCTACTGTGTGACTAGAATGATTGCTGCGGACTCACTAGCCTGTGTATGGGGGTGATACATAGGTGTCAGGTGTGGCAAAATGGTGCATGTGCACGTTGGAGGAGGACGCTTTTATATAACTATCCAGGGACAAACATGGGGTCTTTTTGTAGTACATACTTTATTAAGATTAAGGAAATAATATGAGGCACAGACATTGGACAGGTATGGTCATGTTCACAATGATAAGGATACTCTCCAGCCTGCCAAGTTGTATACTGAGCAGATCATCTGTTTATTAGCCATACACAGACCCATTGTGGCCTACATTTACTATTAAAAGATAGCTGCCCCTTGCCCACGCATAGGCCGGGGTATCTGACGTGCATTGTACTTTTTGGCAATGCCGATTGCTTTGTGTGCTGCTATATTTACTGGAAATAGTGAGGTGTGTAAACATTAACAAATGTCTTGCTTCTGTTTACACTGTCAGTTAATGAGTAAAAGAGATTGTTGTTACCTCACATCTAAGAATGTATTTCAGCAACACAAAAGATAACCAACGTCACAATGACACCCCAAGACCGGAACAGTGTCGCGATTAGGAGCACCAGCGTGACACTATATAATAAAAATCTAATCACCTGACCGCCTAGAAAGGTCTCCCTTTAGCCTGACCTTGTCTTTGGTGCTGTATAAACAGTTACTGACCCACCCACCCACCCTGACCTTCTCTAACCTGATTTAAATACATTACAATTTTCTTGTAATGTAACAAGCTTTGGGTGATATACACACTGGATTTTCTGCATGCTTAAAGCCATTGGCTGTGGTGGTCCTGTGGTCAGCCAATAGGACTTCTCGCCATGTGACCGCCCATGGACAATCGCTGGGTCCAGTTTCGCAGAGGGAGTGAGGAACAGATAAGAGAAATCCTGGCTTACAGTGGGATATGTGCAGGGGTGGGTTGCCCCGACGTACAGTGACAGTTACCGATCAACACACATTTCCAAGAATGCTTTCAAAAATTGGGCAAAATAGCCTTTCCAGGTGGCATAAGCACATATTTCTCACTCTGTTCCTCTTTCTCTCCTCATAGGTAAGCAATAGCATAAAGCAAATAGGCAATATAGCTTATTGTATGCTCGAAATCCGGTAAAATGTCCTTGTTGCCATGTGGTTTGAGCTTCTCATTAGATTGTCTGGGGCCAGTGAGGTTTAAAGGAGTGTAGGTCAACATATACAATGCATAATTGCTCGCTCACCTAGCGAACCGCATTGGCTGTTGGCAGGCAAGTGGGAAGAATGAACCTGTGCAGGAGCATTGATCTAGTTACTTATTTTGCCCTCAAAGCGGGATGCCTGGGGGGGGGGGGGGAGTGGACATTTGTCAGTTTTGACTGGAGGTCTGCTTTGAAGCTTAAGTCATCTTTCATACTGTACGTTTCCACTATGGTGGAAAAGCGCAGGCTGAGTGAAATATCCTTTTGTGTAGCATTAGTGGAGCACACAGTAGAGGCTGCATGGGTGGAGAATGGCCAATCTGGGGAGAGGCTGCGGTAGCACTCAATGGCAGAAGGACGTGACCCTGGAAGGAACATGCAGCACCCAGTGACCAGCTGCAGTGATGTCTGAGGTGGCAGTGGTGAGTAGAGCACAATGCACACACTTTACTTCCGCTATCCATAGACATATATAAGCGGTGTTGTGATTGTGTTGCAAAGCATTCAGAGTTTTCCAAAACACACTGCAGCAAGCTCATAGATGTAAAGGAGCCCATTGATTTAAGCAGGAATGATTTTCATCCTGATTTAGGGGGTTATTTAAGAACGGATAGCACCAGGTAGTGCCTCGATAATCACATTTTCCTTGCAGAGCCCCATCCCATAAAGGACATGAAATAGCTGCACATAAGGGTGCGTTTTTTGGCCCTCCTCTCATTCGCTTTAATGAGAAACACAAAGGACGCGAATCACTGTACAACAAAGACATGCATATTGGTGAGAACGTAGCAGTAGTAGTAGTAGTAGCTTTTTTCGGTTGGTTTACGTAAATGGACGACCCAACCTTTGTAATCTTTAACTGCACACAGGATTATAGCACCCTAAAAAAATCAATAATAATAATTATTGTGCGAAACTGCGCATAGCTACTAAGCAGCAAACTCATAAACCATTGTCAGCTTTAGAGCGATGGCCGCATACAGTAGGTGTAAATGTGCCCAGTAGGTTAACTCTGGCCTCAGTTTAATTAATTTATTAAAGGAAACATGTCATGTGAGAAAAACAGCCTTGCTAGCCGAGTCATATTCTTTGGATTTTTAATGATCCTTAGGTAACTGACTAGCAATGAAATATTCTAAATACAATTTATTCAGATAATGAAACCAGAACAAAATGAGACTCACAGTGGAATTGTTCTGTTGTGGCCAACCTTGCCAGTCATCTGTTTGCTATGTAAAATTGTATAAAGGAGCCCTATTGTGAATAAAATGTGCTAGATAGAAAGAGATGACTGACAATAGGTTAAACCTTTTCTCATTATCCAGCAATGGGGTGATGTGGGATATGAAAAGCTAAGCAGATGTGAGGCAGGAAGAGGTAAATAGAAGTAGAGGTGAGGGGAGCTGAGGTGGGCCCTGTTGCAGGAATTAGCTCTACAATGTCTCTAGTGGACAGCTGCATGCACTGCATGCAAGGCAATGTCGGCTTCACAAATATTATGAAATATAGGGGTGGGGTACCAGGGGCCGCATCTGAGAACACTGCGGGTCGCATGTGGTCCCTGGGCCGCAGGTCGTGCATCTCTGTTCTAAATGGTGCCCAGCTAAAGTACACACAAAAAATCATCCTATTCTTCTTTACTAAGTCCCAATAGCAAAGGCTACATCTAGTCATAGACTGGAACCAAAAATCGTAAGCCAGCCTGCATCATCCCTTGCTGAGGCCACCAGCTGATCCATGAGTGTGTTCAGCAGCTGAAGCTATAGAATTGCAGTCTCTATAAGCTGCCTCGTAACTCGTTCCACAGTCTGTAACAATTGACTATATATGAGCTATTTCTTTCAATATAAATAGCTGTAACAAGAATTGCACGGACAAATCCTCAGCAGGGGTGTATATGGCCACTCTTAATGCTATGATAATATTGCTGGGGCAGATAATGTGAAAGGGTTTTTCCTCTTGGCTATAGGGTATAGGAGGGCCAAGTATATTGAGCTGGGGCAGACTAGGGTGGCAGACATTGGATGGGGATATGCAAAGCAGCAGCACAGTCTGCCCTCACGATTTATCCTAAATCTTATGGCAAGTCCGCCCCTGTCTACATCCTGGACTAACATGACAGTAATAATACCATTTTGTGAATACTCACCTGTAAAATGGGTATTATGTCACACACCCCGCTTCAAAACATTCATTACATGTGGGTTATACTGACCTGTAGATGGCGATCTTGCAGAGATGTAAAGGAAAAAAGAGAGCCCCTCCCGGTCCATAAATACCTGGGACCTCCCACTCATTACCCAGTATAAAGATAGCAGTAAGGTAAGGGACCAGGAAGAGCCAAATATAAGTCATAACAACGAAAAGTTCACCATATAAAGGATCCAGAATACAAAAGGGCAGGGTGAAGCGGGGTGTGTGACATTCTTATAATACCCATTTTACAGGTGAGTATTCACAAAATGGTATTATTCTAAGTATGTCACACACCCTGCTTCAAAACATTCATTACATGTGGGACATCCAATAGCAGTGTCCATAATGGGCGGGGATCCAAACAAGGCAATAAAGCACAACTTAAACCACTGCAGCTTGCAGAACTTTGCGGCCAAAAACAGCATCCGCTGAGGCCCGCACATCAACCTTGTAAAATTTGGAAAAAGTGTGAACAGAAGACCAAGTAGCAGCCTTACAAACTTGCTCAACAGAGGCCTGGTGCTGAAAAGCCCAGGACGCCCCAACCGCACGAGTAGAATGAGCAGTAACACGAAAAGGGGGAACCTTCCCCTTGGCAGAATAGGCCCCAACAACGGCCTGACGAATCCATGTACTAATGGAAGACTTGGCGGGCGCCAAACCTTTCCTGGGCCCGGAGGGCACCACAAAAAAAACCATCCGTCTTACGAAAGGAAGAAGTAACTACCAAATAGTACTTCACACAGCGAACCACATCCAAGGAATGCAAGACCCTCTCCTTGTCATTGCTGGGCTTAGGACACAAGGAGGGCAGAACAATGTCCTGATTAAGATGAAAGGCAGAAACCACCTTAGGAAGGAAATCCGTCTTGAAACGGAAAACAACCTTGTCCTGATGCCTCTCAAAGTACGGAGCCTGAATGGACAAAGCCGCCAACTCAGAGACGCGCCGAACAGAAGTGATAGCAACCAAAAATGCCACCTTCTGCGTAAGCGAAGACAATGCAATATCATGCAAAGGCTCAAAAGGAGGACCCTGAAGAGCAGAAAGAACCAAATTCAAATCCCAAACTGGGAGCAAAGGCTTCCTAGGAGACCGCACATGCGTAACCCCCTGGAAAAAGTCTTAACCAAAGGATGAAGAGCAAAAGACCTTTGAAAGAAAATCACCAGGGCAGAAACCTGCCCCTTCAAAGTACTAAGCTGGAACCCCGAGTCCAGACCATGTTGAAGAAACTCCAGAATTCTGGGAATAGAAAACACCCTACAAGGCAAGGCCCTGACCTCACACCAATCAATATAAGACCTCCAAGTCCTATAGTAGATGGTAGAGGAAGACAAGAGTCCGAATCACAGCATCGGAAAGACCTTCCACCTTCCTCCTTCAAGATGGAGGTTTCAGCAGCCACGCCGTCAAAGCCAGCGTTGGTAAATTGGGGTAAAGTAGTTGACCCTGGGTGAGCAGATCCGACAGCAGGGGCAGAGCGAACTGATCCTCTGCCAACCTTACCACGTCTGCAAACCCTTGGAACCTTGCAAAACCTTGGAGCCACCAGGATTGCTGAGGCGGCCTCTAGGGCCATCTTGCGCACCACTCTGCCCACCATGGGAAATGGAGGGAACAGGTACAGAAACCCCAGATCCCTCCAGTTCAGAGACATCGCATCCACTGCCAGAGCCAGCGGATCCCGCGAGAGAGACACAAATGCCGGAAGCTTGTGATTGTGCCGAGAAGCAAAGAGGTCCACCTCCGGAGACCCCCACCTGAGGCAAATCGAGCGAAACACCTTGGGGCTGAGAGACCATTCCCCCCGGCGAGATGAGAACCTGCTCAGAGAGTCCGAAATGCACGGGACATGGCTCTACGCCCAGGCCAGAATCAAAGACACTTCCCTGAGGGCACTCCTGCTGCGAGTCCCTCCCTGGTGATTGATGTAGGCGACCGCCGTCCGATTGTCCGACCGAACCTGAACCGGCAACCCCTGTAACTGATGAGTCAAGTGAAACAGAACCAACCTGATGGCTCTCAGTTCCAGAACATTGATGGGCTTGTGAGCCTCCTGAGGCCCCCACAGACCCTGAAACTGACGATCCTTCCAGAAACCCCCCCACCCTGACAGGCTGGCATCCGTGGTGACCGTTTCCCAACAAGGAGTCAGAAAGGATCTGCCCCTCAACAGATTGATTGGATCCAGCCACCACTGAAGGGAACGCCGAACCCGGGGGGTCATCAGGAAAGACTGATCCAACGACAGTGGAGACCTGTCCCAGGCTGCCAACAGATGGAGCTGGAGCGTCCTTGTGTGAAACTGAGCAAAAGGAACCACCTCTAAGGAAGCCACCATCAATCCCACCAGCCTCATCCCCAGCCTGATGGCCGGACGAGGGATGGACAGGAGAAGCCGAGCCAATTCCTGAATCAAGAGAAGAAACACCCTGGTCTGAGAAGTATCCAGAGACATTCCCAGAAAAGACACTACCCTGGACGGAGAAAGGGAGGACTTGGGGAAGTTGATCACCCAACCGAACCTCTCCAGAGTGGATACCACAGTCCTGGTGTCTAATTCCGCTTGGCTGAAGGAAGACGCCATAATGAGAAGATCGTCCAGATATGGCACGATGCGGATACCCTGGGCTCTGAGGAGAGCCATCACCCCTGCCAGCACCTTGGTGAAAACCCTTGGAGCCGAGGTAAGACCGAAAGGAAGGGCCACAAACTGAAAATGCCAATCTTCCACTACGAACCTGAGAAATCTCTGGTGCGCCGGAAAGACTGGAACATGCAGGTAAGCATCCTTGATGTCTATGGACGTCATGAAGTCCCCCTGAAGAAGAGAGTAGATGGCTGAACGCAGCGTTTCCATGCGGAACTTCCGGGGACGGACGAACCTGTTGAGGATCTGCAGATCCAGGATGGGCCGAACAGAGCCGTCCTTCTTGGGCACCGTGAACAGATTGGAATAAAAGCCCTGGCCTCGGTCCGAGGGAGGCACCGGGCAAATGACAGCCCTATCCAGAAGATTTTTTACCGCCGCCCGGAGCCCCTGCACGGCCAGAGGATCCGAAGGCACCCGAGACCTGAGGAATCTGGGAGGGGGCCAGAACTCGAACTCCAGCTTGTAGCCGGAAGACACCACTTCCCAGATCCATCTGTCCGAGACCTCCTGGTCCCAGACCTGGGAGAAGTGTCGCAGCTGTCCCCCCACCCACAAGGGTGAGGGCGCCCCTCATTGCTGAGCTGGCTTGGCAGCGGCTTTGGGCTTAGAGCCCCAACTGTGTCCTGGACGGGCACTTCCCCTGCCCCTGTTCCAGGAATCACCTCTGGATGAGGAGAAAGCCAATCCTCTGCCAGCTCTGGCCCCATGAAAGGAAGGGGTAAAGGAAGCCGCCCCCCGAAAGGAACGACGTTGCTTCCTTCGTTGAGGTAGCCTTTGGCGACCGAATCCAATTTCTCTCCAAAGAGCCGCAACCCCACAAAGGGAAGAGCCATAAGCGACTTTTTGGACACAAAATCAGCCGCCCACTGACGCAACCAAACCGAACGTCGAATAGCCACAAGCAAGGCTGACGTTCTGCCACACATCACCAATGTGTCATCCAAGGCGGCTAGTACAAATGACAAAAACAATTCACACCGTTTAAGAGCAATGAACTCATCACTAGCCGGATCTAGCCTGGAAGTAGTCAACAGGTCCCTAACAACCGACCTGGTAGCTACCACTAACAGCGCCGAAGCACAAACAGGCCGCAAGGCCGACCCGACACTGGCAAAACCATGACAAGCCATTTGGTCAATGCGTTTATCCTCACCATCTTTAAGAGTGGAACAATCAGGAGAATTCAAAATAGCGGTGTTGGACAACCCCAAAACCGGGGCATCCACCTCAGGAGGAGACGACCAATGCTTTACTGCATCCAACGGAAAAGGATATTTCTTATCCCAACCCGGAGGAACACCTGGGAGCCGAGTAGGCCTCTCCCATTCCTTAGTAATAATGCCATCAAAATGCTTTTGATTAGGAAATTCCAAGCGCGGCTTAGACTCCTCGAAAAACTCCCCCTTTTGCGGAGGAGCCACCTCAGGAAGAGAAATAGCCAGAACCTCAAACATCTGAGCCAGAACCTTAGGGGTATCCAAGGAATCCCCCAGCTCCCGCTCAGGTATCAGCGCCAACAAACTGCTGATCGTCCGAATCATCCGACTCCTCAAATAGCTCCCCTTCCTCTAGCGGGGAGTAATCGGACCAGTCCAGAGAATCAAACTCATCAAAGTCAACAGCCGGCGTGGCTGGAGACAAGTGCTTTCTCTTAGCTGGGGCCTTTCTGGCAACCGCGCTAGAAAAGAATTTCTCAAGATTGGCCAATCTGGCACACACCTCAGATTGCGACTCCCCACCCATGACAACGTCACATGGGGCACAGATCAGTCGGGGAGGGGTAGGAGAAGAGACCGGCGGCGCTGAACCAGACGCCTGGGGTCCGGACTGCCGCGTAATAGTCTGCTGCGCACATGGTATACAAAGAAACACATCATCCCCTGTAAGGAATACCCCACACCCCATACACTGCCAGGATTGCCCTGAAGGGAGCCCAAGTCCAGTATCCGGGGACGCCTCCATACGGTGATCTTATAGGTAGTCGCAATGACCAAGGGAATTACGCATATAAGCAACCCGGGATGCCCCTTTAATGTCCCAAGTGGGAGGATTTACATATAAGCCCAATTTGAACCCAGGGACCCTAGGACCGGGAGAACCCCTTAATAAGCAATGTAGGTCCACCTGTAAGACACAAATAGAAAAGCCCATTCAGCATCACCAGCCTTCCTATGTAAAACATATCACCTTATATGCAATACTAAAACACACACTTATATGCAATTAAAGAAGGCCCACAGGGCCACTCACAGCGCTGCTATTGCGTCCACAGAGGACCTCACGATGCTGACAGGGGAAGAAGAGAGGAGAAGGGGGCGTGGCCAGCGCGGTTCGCGCGTCGCGCCCCCGGCTCCGCCCCCCCTCCTGCACACAGCGCGGTTCCCAGCCAGTGGCCGGGCTCCGCAGCGGCGCCGGTCAGTAACAACACACTACAGTCAAACACTATGCTAACAATAAAAAGCAAACTGATATGGCACGATGCGGATACCCTGGGCTCTGAGGAGAGCCATCACCCCTGCCAGCACCTTGGTGAAAACCCTTGGAGCCGAGGTAAGACCGAAAGGAAGGGCCACAAACTGAAAATGCCAATCTTCCACTACGAACCTGAGAAATCTCTGGTGCGCCGGAAAGACTGGAACATGCAGGTAAGCATCCTTGATGTCTATGGACGTCATGAAGTCCCCCTGACGAAGAGAGTAGATGGCTGAACGCAGCGTTTCCATGCGGAACTTCCGGGGACGGACGAACCTGTTGAGGATCTGCAGATCCAGGATGGGCCGAACAGAGCCGTCCTTCTTGGGCACCGTGAACAGATTGGAATAAAAGCCCTGGCCTCGGTCCGAGGGAGGCACCGGGCAAATGACAGCCCTATCCAGAAGATTTTTTACCGCCGCCCGGAGCCCCTGCACGGCCAGAGGATCCGAAGGCACCCGAGACCTGAGGAATCTGGGAGGGGGCCAGAACTCGAACTCCAGCTTGTAGCCGGAAGACACCACTTCCCAGATCCATCTGTCCGAGACCTCCTGGTCCCAGACCTGGGAGAAGTGTCGCAGCTGTCCCCCCACCCACAAGGGTGAGGGCGCCCCTCATTGCTGAGCTGGCTTGGCAGCGGCTTTGGGCTTAGAGCCCCAACTGTGTCCTGGACGGGCACGTCCCCTGCCCCTGTTCCAGGAATCACCTCTGGATGAGGAGAAAGCCAATCCTCTGCCAGCTCTGGCCCCATGAAAGGAAGGGGTAAAGGAAGCCGCCCCCCGAAAGGAACGACGTTGCTTCCTTCGTTGAGGTAGCCTTTGGTGACCGAATCCAATTTCTCTCCAAAGAGCCGCAACCCCACAAAGGGAAGAGCCATAAGCGACTTTTTGGACACAAAATCAGCCGCCCACTGACGCAACCAAACCGAACGTCGAATAGCCACAAGCAAGGCTGACGTTCTGCCACACATCACCAATGTGTCATCCAAGGCGGCTAGTACAAATGACAAAAACAATTCACACCGTTTAAGAGCAATGAACTCATCACTAGCCGGATCTAGCCTGGAAGTAGTCAACAGGTCCCTAATAACCGACCTGGTAGCTACCACTAACAGCGCCGAAGCACAAACAGGCCGCAAGGCCGACCCGACACTGGCAAAACCATGACAAGCCATCTGGTCAATGCGTTTATCCTCACCATCTTTAAGAGTGGAACAATCAGGAGAATTCAAAATAGCGGTGTTGGACAACCCCAAAACCGGGGCATCCACCTCAGGAGGAGACGACCAATGCTTTACTGCATCCAACGGAAAAGGATATTTCTTATCCCAACCCGGAGGAACACCTGGGAGCCGAGTAGGCCTCTCCCATTCCTTAGTAATAATGCCATCAAAATGCTTTTGATTAGGAAATTCCAAGCGCGGCTTAGACTCCTCGAAAAACTCCCCCTTTTGCGGAGGAGCCACCTCAGGAAGAGAAATAGCCAGAACCTCAAACATCTGAGCCAGAACCTTAGGGGTATCCAAGGAATCCCCCAGCTCCCGCTCAGGTATCAGCGCCAACAAACTGCTGATCGTCCGAATCATCCGACTCCTCAAATAGATCCCCTTCCTCTAGCGGGGAGTAATCGGACCAGTCCAGAGAATCAAACTCATCAAAGTCAACAGCCGGCGTGGCTGGAGACAAGTGCTTTCTCTTAGCTGGGGCCTTTCTGGCAACCGCGCTAGAAAATAATTTCTCAAGATTGGCCAATCTGGCACACACCTCAGATTGCGACTCCCCACCCATGACAACGTCACATGGGGCACAGATCAGTCGGGGAGGGGTAGGAGAAGAGAGCGGCGGCGCTGAACCAGACGCCTGGGGTCCGGACTGCCGCGTAATAGTCTGCTGCGCACATGGTATACAAAGAAACACATCATCCCCCGTAAGGAATACCCCATACACTGCCGGGATTGCCCTGAAGGGAGCCCAAGTCCAGTATCCGGGGACGCCTCCATACGGTGATCTTATAGGTAGTCGCAATGACCAAGGGAATTACGCATATAAGCAACCCGGGATGCCCCTTTAATGTCCCAAGTGGGAGGATTTACATATAAGCCCAATTTGAACCCAGGGACCCTAGGAACGGGAGAACCCCTTAATAAGCAATGTAGGTCCACCTGTAAGACACAAATAGAAAAGCCCATTCAGCATCACCAGCCTTCCTATGTAAAACATATCACCTTATATGCAATACTAAAACACACACTTATATGCAATTAAAGAAGGCCCACAGGGCCACTCACAGCGCTGCTATTGCGTCCACAGAGGACCTCACGATGCTGACAGGGGAAGAAGAGAGGAGAAGGGGGCGTGGCCAGCGCGGTTCGCGCGTCGCGCCCTGCTCCGCCCCCCCTCCTGCACACAGCGCGGTTCCCAGCCAGTGGCCGGGCTCCGCAGCGGCGCCGGTCAGTAACAACACACTACAGTCAAACACTATGCTAACAATAAAAAGCAAACTGACAGACATGCGGGAGATGGTTATGCTGAAAATAAAGAATCAAACTGACAGACATTGCGGGAGATGGGTCGCCCCCCCCTCTAAGGAGAAGGGCATCCGGAGAGGGGAGAAAACCACCAAGGTGGAAGGCCAAGGGACAGGGCAAAAAGTAATGTGAGAGAGAGCGCTGAAAAGAGTGTGAGCCGCTGCCTAGTATAAGAGGTCAATTCTTATCATGAAAAATGTGAAACAGAGCCAATACCGTACTTGGGAATGCCTCAATTGAGGTAAAACTTTGTTTGGAATTGGTTTAGGCGCGCTTGAACCACGTGTCAGAAATAATGCTCTGCCTAGTCAAGGATATATGAATTATCCACACAGACAGATATTCTCTGATGTGTTGATATATCTGCCAGGGTAAACTTTAGTACAGATTTATCAGTATATGACTAGCAGAATATTAATTTCATATATAACTGCTTATATCATCCACAAAAGGCAAGATATTAATGTAGTACAATATTATGAAACAATGGTTTTGTTTGGGCACTTACCGCCGCGGCCCGGGGGTTCGTAACCTTCCCAGGGCCTCTGATGGTGTGTGTCTCTGGTGCAAAAACCGCAGTGTGAAGATCCCTTTTAGTTGGTTATGCTTTCAGGTGTCTGGACGTCTGGATAATCCTTAGATGAATCGGTGGTTGATTTTTACCTTCAAACACACTTTTAAGTCCAGGTATAAAGCAAACCTTAATTGTGCTGGTTTTAGATCATCTTTAGTTGGATCTTCCAACTCTCAATAAACACACCTTGAAGTAAAGTGCGATTTCTTTATTTGATTTAAAAAGCTTAAAGGTGTGCCAATAAAAGTATAATGGGAATAGGAATGGGGGAAAGGATAAGGGTCAGTGAGGGAGTGTGGGCTCCAACAATCCTCCAAAGTAAAGCGCTCTGTGGTGTTCAATGTGAGTGAACACCGAAACGTTGGGATGAGTGAGTGAGCTGTTCTTGCATTGGCGGGGAGGAGTAAAATGAATATAAAAAGTCCACTCTTGCTCTAGGGACAGGGCATCCCAAAACCAGGGATCACCAACCCGGTTAACCTGCTTACCCTTTAGTATAGGGTCTCACGGTGGAGCATTAGCTCCTAAGCACCTAGGGTGCCATCTACCCTCGCCCGGACCAGCAGCCTAGGCTGGGAGGCAGGGTAAATCGAAAAGGGATCCGGGCGTAAATAGACAAAATAACGGGCCGGGGGTCATCCCGGCTACCTGAAATCCCCCTGTGCAAGGAGGAGACATCATCTTCTGACTTGCTCGCCGTCTGCAGAGATGAAAGACTGGGTAATGAGTGGGAGGTCCCAGGTATTTAAGACCGGGAGGGGCTCTCTTTTTTCCTTTACATCTCTGCAAGATCGCCATCTACAGGTCAGTATAACTCACATGTAATGAATGTTTTGAAGCGGGGTGTGTGACATACTTAGAATAAGGTGGTAGCTGCAAAGTGTACAATGAGATTGTGCTGTTGTTTTAACCACTAATATTATATCATGTTTCACATATCCAAAAGTGGTTAATTTGCAGATGAATAACATTCAAAATACACTTGTAACCAAGATAGACCCTCTCAAAGGGAAGCTAAACCCTCTCTTGAAACTCCAGGGAGAGTCCCGGATGAGGGCCACCTCCAGGTCTATGTGGGTTCATAATCTCAGTGGCCCCTTTGCAGTGTGTGCCTACACACCTGGAATTGAAACTGCATATGAAAAAACTTTTTAACATCATTTTCTGAGCCCATTAATAGGTGGTGTGGCCCCTTGCAATAAACAGCTGTTTCCTGGTTTACCCTCATACAGAACTCCTTGGGGAAAGGTTTCTGTTAAGTTCAAGGTGTACTGGCTTTGTGAGCAGGTAAGTTGTCAGAGTGGGGTTAGGACCACTTTAAACAACCACATATCATTTTAGATTTGGACTATTAATAATCAGTAGGACGTCTGCATGATTGTGCTTGTGCAGAAGACTGTCACCTCAAACCCTCTTGTGTACAGGCTTATTTCCTGCTGCAGGATGGATACATAAGATGAGACAAGCCTATGTTCCCTAATTCATATGTTGCCTTTATCTGGATTCAAAATGTATTAAATGTTGGGCTGCAGAGACTCCCCACATTTATATGGGCAGGATAGTATCATCACAACACAGCAACAGCCCTCAAACTGAAATCCTGACATAAAATTACCGGTCATCAGGGAGGTTCTGTGCAGTGAGGGATTAATGCTCACCATTCATTGGCAAGATTAGGGCAGATTAATTATATCAAGCCGGAAATTAAATGCGCAAAATGAGCAGCCAGCATATGCCCAGATGTTGAACTGGCCGGTTTCTCGTGGGGTCTTTATCACAGTCTCCAAACAGGAGAATAAAGAAGCTGATCAGTGCCGAGAGGCCACAAGCAGCTGCCAGCTCCCCAATACACAAGGTGCTTTCCAGACTAAGGCAGGAAGAAAAGGGTGATTAACTAACTCCTCAATGTCTTAATCTTCCCCACATGCTGAGACTAAGCTGGGGAATATACAAAAAACAGGTCAGTAGCCAGTTAGTGCCATGTTTTGGATTATAAAATATATTTGTGGGGGCTAGGTCTTCCTGAATATTGTCAATTATGCAAAGTAAAATTAAAGTTTGAAAAGCATTGATACAGTAGCATACATAGCATTGTTTCTGGGCCCCCCATAATATATAATGTGATGGTTTGGCTCCTATAGATTTTGTTTCCTATATGGTCTGGATTTTGAGGTAAGCCTGGTTGCCTTGGGTTCATGGGCTCAGTTTAATCTAGGTGCTAAGCCATCACACATTAGTTATGGGGGGGGGGGGTGTCAGAAATAGCTGTTGCATGGTGTCTGAAAATTCCAGTTGTTGCCCTGTAGTTTTTGCCACAGCCATACTATTACTATACTATAACAGCGATACTCAACTGGCGGACCGGGGTCCGAATGTGGACCCCAGCACCAGATTTCCGGACCCCTGCCCTTGACAGCCCTGCAATCATTTGCTTCTGTGTTGCCGTGCTCAGAGCTGCCTCCTTGATTGGTGATGTAGTGCTTATTCTCCCTACCAGTGTCATGGCTCCCTGGCACCTAGCATTGCAATATGAAGTGCTGCACAGGCGGGAAGTGGTATTGCAAGGTACAAAAACTTTGTTTCTCAGTCTCCTTGCCCCATCCAATTTTTTTCCCTGCCCCAGCTCAGCCCCATCTATTCCTGTCCCACTATCTCATCACCCCAGCTAAGCCCCATCCAATTATGTCCCACCAGCTTTGCCCCATCCATCTCATCCCCATCCATTCCTGTCCCCCAAGCTTTGCCCCATCTCCCAGTGTGCTGTTTCTAACTATCCACCCCCCGCGAGAACCCTCCGCCCAGACCTTCACCTCTCCCTGGATGCCTTTAAAAGGACCTTTACAAGAAGTGGTTGAGTACCCCTGCCCTATAACATACTGGCAGGTTATATGATGGTGACTAAATTGGTTATGATGTGTGTGTGAGTGTGGTGGGCACATATGCTTATAACAGACAGGGATAAAGACAAATATCATTAGTCATTCTGGTTTGCTGGTGACTGATAGTCCCTATATTTGCATGAATGCCCAGCTATGAGTCATTCTAGAAATGAGTTTTTCCAAAACTAGGCTAAATGCTGTTTTTTTGCATTATTAAATACCTTCAGTCCAACTCCTGCAGATGTCCTCAGGGCTGCTGCATCCTCTAACCTCGGGCATCCTGATGTTGGATGGCCAGCAGCCTGATGCCCATTAAAAAACCTGAAATACTGTGCGGGAAGGTGGCTCCATGGTTAACGCAGGTGACAGTTACTGCTTGTTTAGGCAGAGTTTTGTGGAGAAATAAAAGCTATGAGCAGCCTTCCCTCAGAGGTTCTTGAATGACACCGAGCTCAAGCTGTGCTCGCTGTTTGTCTGTCATTACTGGAATCTTGATTTTCAGAGTAAACACATCTTTGCTACCCAATTACTCAATTATGATCTACATAAATAATGCATTTACCAAATTTAGGAAATGTTTCCAGGTTCCAGGTGTACGTTGCTTTCATTTCAGCACAGAAAATGTAGAGGTCCTTGAAAGGAAAGGCGTGCTAATAGCAGTGTTAGCCAGTCACTGGGAAAAACTGGACCAACAAAGTGTAATAATCCAGTAAAAAGCAAACTAATAAAACCTGTAGCTGCACTCGGCTATAAGCAGGGGACAGGGACTGTACCAGGTGACCACCCTAGCACATTCACACAGTCCACATGTTTAAAGTGGACCAAAATAAGACTCCAGGGTCACCTGATTCCCTGCCCCCAGGGCATCCAGATTTGGGATGCCCCTCTGTGTAAAGCTCTTCTCCCCAATCCAACGGCGCATGCAGGAGCTGCTATTCAGCGATTCAGCTATAGCTTTAGTATTTAGGCATTTATGAATGGCCCTGTGCGGTCTGGCACCCTGTTAGACAGTAGAGGGGATGCTACCACCAGCGTGCTCGGCTACTTTCAGGTCGACCCTTAGCTGAGTCTTACCCAATATTGACAAGCACAAGCACCATAGGACCGGGGAAAGGTGAGTTTTACTGGCGACCTGGGAGTTGCCCACATAGCGGGGCATCCCAAATAGGGGTGCACCCGGGAGCAAAGACTAAAACTTGGAATAGTGAGAATGCCGGTCCGTTTTAAAATGCCCTGTCTTTGAAAAAAAGATATTTCAATAATGCACTGGAATATAGAATTAAATATTGACGTGTACCTTGTAGTTCTGATTTAAAAATGCCACTTCATGTTTCAGCCAGGAATCCCAATTCAATTTATCCCAATGCTTCCTATCAGTCAAGTGATGGGCCTAAATAAGTCATAAGTGGGAAAGTCTAATGTGGTGTCTACTAAGCTGTAATGGAACTACAAGAAGAAGCAGGCCCAGTCATCCAGATTCTGGACCTAGAATAGCTGGAGTGAGGGAGTGGATAAGTGGAATGAATGATGAGGGAATATGCAGCTATTCTGTAAATAAACAACCTCCCACATCCGTGTCCATCAGTATCGCCCAGAATAAGCCGTATTTAACAAAAAAACTGCTGCACCAGGCTTTTTACTGCCCCAGTTAACATTATTGACTAATATAGCAAAGAAACCTGGTGAAGATTGGCGGGAGCTATTATTATTATTGTTTGTACAGCGCTACGGAAGATGATGGTGCTATATAAAGTAGTAATTACAGACAGGGTAGAAACACACAGTACATAGACTATTACAAATGCAGTGTTACAAAGTTTACAATGAATATTTTGAATACTAGATACAATAGAAGAGAGAGCCCTGCCCTTACAGTCTAAAGACTAGCAGGGTAGTCTAGATTTGTTGGTGCAGACCAGTATATATAAATAGTGGCTTTTCTCCAAAATGTTTTGTTGCCCCCCCCCCCATTCCCCAAAGCTTACCAATGAAGTGGTGGCATCACTTGCATCCTACCTGAGCTGTGCACAGCCACGCCCGCCATAACTGAATGACGCGCACAGCCGAACGATGCGAGCGATGCTACACTCCAATCATCCATGCGGCTGGGATTCCATTCAGCTTCTCCACCCACACATTAATATGCACGGCTGCAGAAGCTGATTGGAGGAGAGCCATGTCTGTCTGACTCCTGGAAAGGTAAGGTTGATGGACGAATGGCGGGGTTTCACACAGCGGAGGAAGGACCCAGGATAGTGAAAATGGGGGGTGCCTGCCATCTTTCATCAGTGTCGTTCGGTTTGTGTTGGTTGCCCGTGTTAGCCACTGAGCAAATTTGGGGTCACATGTTAGCTGATCTAAAATTTTCCGGGTGATTTAGAGACAGCCACTAGCTGCATCCCTGTTTCCTACAGTCTGATTGGCCAGGCACCAGTGCACAAATCAGCCAAAAGATGCCAGGGAAGCGCAATCCCAGGGGTTTCACACAGTGAGGCATTCCAGATCCAGATACCCCAGGAGAGGCAATTGACCTAAAAGACTCCAGGGCTGGCCAAAGAGGGCTTTGAACTGCTTTGAATAGCAGGAAGAGCTGCTAGGTAGCTAAAAATGTCACATTGTAGGTTTCTATTTAAAATTAAAGCAGACCAAACCCTAGTAACCTGTGCTAGAGTCTAAAATACTTTAGGGCCTGGTTAAGACTTGCCCTCAAGGCATCACCATTCTTTATGGGTCACCCACATTTCAGTTGGTTGACCTTTATGACTGTTTTATGCAATTTTTCTTTTCATTTTTGCATATTTTCTTCATAGAGTTGAACTGTTGTAGCATTTTACAGAGTTAATAGAAGCATTACGACAATATGATCCACCTACCAGTATGTTCTTGGGTTATAAAAGGAAGAGCACCTAGTGAAACCAAACACACACAAGAGAACATACAAACTAGAAGCAGATAGTGCCTCCGACTGGAATCAAACCCAGAACATTATTACAGCATGAATTGGGTTTTGAGTTAAAGCGGACCTTCATCCTGAATAAGAGTGTATCTTATATGTTTCCCACACCCTGTACATACAGATTGCTCACACTAAAAATCATCCTGCCTCCATCTACTGCATGTTATGAGCCTTTAAACATCCAAGATGGCGGCTCATGGAACATCAGGCAGCCTGCAAACAGGAAGTGTCTTCTGACTGCATTCTGGGATTGCTGACCTTTTCCTGACCCCAGCTCTGCTCTGTCTGTGCAAAGCACAGCTATAACCCCACCCCCTGCTCTCTCCGCCCCTCTCCTCAGTCTGTGATGTTTCTAAGGCAAGATGGCGGCGCCCGTATCCTAAAGTCCTGAACAGAGTTGCAGCCCGGTGAGGGTAAGAATTATAAGTAACTGACTAAAAACTTAAAAGATACTAATTTTAGATGGTGGGGAATATTTTTTTAAGGGTTTGGCCTTATCATTAAATCATGCTGAAGGTCCAGTTTAAGTAAACCTGGTAAATGGGCCAGCTACCAGGGCCCTAACCCACCTATGCCCTCTGTTCGTGAGTCCTGCTCACTGATGGAATGAGGGGCTTAGTTTAGTGTCCCTATGGACCAGGACTCTCCCTGGTAAGTTGCAAAGAATGGTTACAATGGTCACATTACTTGTGACGCCAGTCTTTTATGATATAATGGGATTAAAATCTGCATTCAGATGTCAAATTTTATTATAAGCAAGGACCACAATCAGAATGAAGGCAGAATTTTGAGTCTTAAAGTGGACCAACATCGAGGATTTTCACTATCCTGGGATCGGGGGTGCCCCGCTGCGTGAAACCCACCAGAACGCCCGATAAAACTCACCACGCTCCTACGGCGCATGCGTGGCCGTTCGTCCAATCAGTGCGCTCAGAGCCGCTGTGTTATGTGCGTCCAAGCGGCGTCCAACCACAGCGGCTCCAAGCACGCTGACGGCTGCATCTCGCGCTTCCCTCTAACAGGGAGCCATTCACGCGCCCTGCTAGAGAGAAGCACGAGATGTGGCTGTGGCCCACACATGCACCATTGGACCGGGAGTAAGGTAAGGTTACAGGGCGTCCTGGGGGGGGGGGGTTTCACACAGTGGGGCATCCCGATTTTGGATGCCCCACATGGAGGGATCGGATCGGCCTGGGAATCTTATAGATTCCTGGGCCGATCAAGGAGGGTGTTGGTCCACTTTAAGGTCAATATGGTCTTGCAAGAACGGAAAACTCGAATGCTTCTACTGTAATCTGTGTGACATTTGGTGAGAGACAATATATATATATATATATATATATATATATATATATATTTATTTCTGAGAATAACGGGAATAAAATATAATAATGGGAACAGACATCTTGTGCCAATGATTTTACACCAGGTCCATTTTTATTCCCAGAGTCCACGTATGCATATTGTCATCATGTAGGTACGCAAGTAGGAAGTACGCCATTTGTGTGCATGTGGGTGTGCATGTGCGGGGCGCATTTCCAGTCTGATTATGTTGTGCGTAGGAGCAGTGCTTGCGTATAGAGCTCTGTCTGCCTCAGCAATGCAGCATCTGCTGTGTGATCTTCCGAGCTCTTGCTCTCACTCTGAATATTTTAACACTGAGAATACTGCCATTTCCATGGCAACCAGAAAAGCTCAGTCAGAAGGATTCCAAGAGAATGGCGAGGGCAGACGGAGAGGGCCCCTTCTCTGCTTCTTGTACGTTAGAACCTTGAGCTTGTCAGCTGTAAGGGGAGGGGAGCAGCTGGACATTAAACCTGGAGCGGGCACAACAAATAAAATAAGCATTGTCAGACCGCCGATGGGGTGACATATTCATCATGCAACATACTAAAATCACCAACTCCCTGAAAAACTCAACGGCTCAAATGTCACTCGCTGTTTGGTCTCATTTTATGACACCCAGATGCCAAATTGGTTTACTTATTTATTTCCAGATTAGGCTTAATAGTAATGTTCTATTGACGTGGCTTGTAATGTGCTCTATCTATTCTGGAGCACATCCATACATCTGCTAAAAGGCAATGCAGGAGAAACGCATAATATTATAGGAAGTCTGGACTATTTGTTCCGTTCTGCTGGGTAAACTGCCCATACATGGCCAGGCAGACAGTCTGATGCATGAGCTTTCTGGTAGAGATGGGTGAGAACCAGCTCCATGCTGTGCAATATACAATGGCCCACATTCAATAAAAATGTTATTTCATTTGCACCCAATTTTGGAGGAACTGTATGTTCTTGTGTACATTATGTACACAGGGGCATAAAACAGGGGCAATGCCTAAAAATGCTGCTGAAAAGCTTACGTATAATGAACATGCAATTAAAATTATTCTTAAAACCTGATTTTCGTTTCATTTTACTTCTTCTTACACCCTACATCATGCTCTAGACAGGTGTAAAATGTAATCTGCAAAGCCCCACGCTGCTTCTGTTATTCAACAGGAGTTATGCAGGGCTTTAACGCGGAGTGGAACAAAACCCATCAGCGGCCGAGCCTGGAATCTAAAAGATTCCAGGGCCTGCCCCTGGCTTTTCACCAGGGCATCCCGATTGGGTGTGTGAAACCCCCAAGTTCGCCCATAAAAACTCACTTTTCCACGCTCCAATGGTCCATGTGCGGGCTCTCGCTCAATGAGAGCCACCTGCTACACCTACCTCATTAGGCAGGTGGCACGCTGCCACACAGAGGGGCATCCAGATTTGGGATGCCCCAAGGCCAGCGGCTGGCCCTGGAATATTTTAGATGACTACTGGTGGGTTATGTTCAGCCCATTGCACAAGTTGTAAGATAAAAAAAATGCAGCTCCCAACTTAGCAATTTAATAATTAAAGAATTGCTGGGATTTTCTTACTACCTCACAGTCTCTTACACAAGTGCAAACTTTTAGCAGCCTTTACTGACCAAAGTCCACTTGAATGGGCAGGCCGGGAATGCCGCTTTGTACTTTTTTCTTTGTACCCCCTCCCAGCCAGTGCCAGGGATGGGGCTAACCAGCATCCAGGAGATACAATGTATTTAGAAGATGTCAGCAGCTAGCAAAGCAATGATGAGTCACTACAGCTGAAGGCTTACTACTTCTGGTAGTATGATTGCATAGAGCTATGAATTTTATTATTAGAATAAGCTCCTTCATGTGTGTAGCAAGATGGCCGCTGCCATGCATGTTTAAGCGTGCAGAATCTGCCTGCTATTCCAAACATCTGCACAATGTTAATCCCCCTCAAAAAGCTTATATCACTGATTGCCAGAGAGGGGCTTCAGGGGAGCAATTTACTAAGCTTTGATTTTTGACTGTAGTCTGTATACGTCGGGAGTGCTCAACTTTTTGACGAGTGTGGGCCACCTAAATGAATTGGAACCAGGTCCACAATGAATAAGTTCAGATTTTATTCACTTGGAGTAGCATAATGAATGTTTTCTACAACAATCAAGATATCCACTGTCTCCACAAACTCCACTCATATGTCCTTCCGCCACACCTCTACATTCATATGTAATTATCCCTACATGCAATCAATATGCATGCCGATTGGCTTACCTCTCTGAATATATGGGCTTCTTATTTATAGCCCTCCTCACATTCAGTCCCACATCTTAACCATGTTCCCAATACTCCACCCATCTAAGCTCCCAACAATACTAAGCATACAATTATTATAGAAAAACGATACCTAATTATTCTCCTAAAGATTTCTCCCAGGGGTCGTGTTTTACTATGAATGTCCCTGTGTTCCTCCATGCCCCCCCTGTCACCTCTATTTGCCAATGTGCCCCTCCTATATCACTTTCCGTGCAATCACCCATCTTTACTGTACCCCTATTTACCTACCTTACAAGTCAGTTCTATTTACCACTCCCACTTTCCCCACAGCAGGTCAGGGGCCACATCAGATGGCTCCTGGGGCCACACGTGGCTGCCAGTTGAGCATGTGCGGTATACATTATTTTCCCATATGTTTACATGTAAGAGGGGTGTTCAAAAAGTTATCTGCTTCTCAATCAAATCCTCCATGACTTCAGTACATTTATTCCTCTTCACCTCCAGTGATTGGATGCCCCAGGAATAGAGGACTACTTGCAGCTGTAGGAACCCTGTTGCTGCCTTTTTGACCACATTATCATCAGGAAATCGTTGCCCACTCAGAAATTTAAACAGGTTACGAAATACAAGGTAATCACTGGGAGCCAGGTCTGGACTGTAGGGTGGATGATTAGGCTCCAAGAAGTGTCATTAACTGATAGCAGCTTGAGACTTGTTAGCATAATGAACCCATATTGCAGGTGTAATAATGCCCCTGTACAAATTACGAGCAAGGCCTAAACTTAAAGTGGACCAACACCCAGGATTTTGACTATCCTGGGTCTTGGTCCACTTCGGTGGGGCACCCCCGATCGGGGTGCCCCGCTGTGTGAAACCCCCCCGATCACCCTAAAAACTCACCTCTCCCCGCTCCCAGCGCCGACGGACAAGGGATTTGACAGCCGCGGACAAGCGGCTCCTCCGCCGCCGCCTCCCGCGCGTCCCTCTTGACGTGCGCGCTCCCGCGCCGGCCATTCACAGGGCGCGCGCACGCCTAGAGGGGCGCGAGGTAGGCGGCGGCGGCCGGCCGCCGACGAAGCTAAGGTAGGGGGTTTTGGGGGGGTTTCACCCCGCGGGACATCCCGATCTCGTGGTGTTTTGTTCTGCTAAAAGGGAGAGTCTACTTTCATGGCCTTTCCCCAAACCAGACGGGTAGGCTGATTCATTACTAGCGCTAGGTAACAGCACATGAGCGTCTGTACAGCGGCGCTAAGAGCGACCTCTAATGGTCGCTCTGATTGCCCGTGAGTCGCTATTACAGAGCGCCTCAGTCGCTGTAGTAACATTGCTGCCATTGATGAATTTGATGTGTGAGTCGCTATAACACCAGTACAGAGCTATATGGGAGCGAACGGTAGCGACTGGTTAGTGTTAGTGCCGTGCTCAAAATTGTGTCGCTGTAGCCCAGTGTGCTAGAAGCTGTGTGATTAATGTCAGTCACATATCCACTAGTAACAAAGCAAAAACACATGGAATTACATTGTTATTACAGTGTGACATTAACACTTTAATACCAGATCTGTAAGGACAATTCTTGATAAAAATTTAAAAAAAGTAAAAAAAATTTTCAAAAATAACTTTTAAAAGGCCAGAAGACCTCACACCGGGATTTTATTTAAAAAAAAAAAATAACAAAAAACCCTGTTTAAAGAGAAGAAATGGAACGTCCATTGAAAGCCAGAGTGCCGCAGGGATCTGCTGAGCCGCCTGTAATGATGAATCGGTCGCTACGTGCTGTAAGAGGCGCTCACCAGAATCGCCTTCATAAATGTGGTATTGCGTGCCGCGGCCAGAGTTCACCTGACGCTACCTGTTGCTTACAAGGCACTACCAGAATAAAGCCCTATATGTGTCTACCGTTTACCTGCTACTCATTTCCATGCCCTATATTCCTGCCACACTATGTAAAGCCAGTCTGTTGGGTGTCCAGACTGCTCCTATTGACTTCAGTGGGCGCCTCCTTATACAGATGTTTCTTGTGTTCCTCAGGGTACAATTGTGAATCCTTCCAAGAGGAACAACACCTAAGAAATTCACTTTTGTGAGCTCTGTTCTGTAGCAGGGTATCCCGATTTGGCCTGTGTGTATTGCCCGGGATCGTCCAGGAATTTTCCTCTTCCTCTTGCGTGTGGCATCAGAGGCACTCGTTCCATTCAGATATTCTTTGGCGCATTGATGTCAGTGCTAAAAGGAAATCTGGATGAAGTGAGTGCTGCCGGCTGCATCCTCATCCTGCTTCCAGCTGTGGGTGTGCCCAAGTCAGCCATTCAGAAAAGCCAGACACGGGTGCTGGGGACGGTGTGAAGAAGTAAGTGAATCGGGCAATGTGGGGGGTTTCACACCCAATTTAAGATGCCCCATAAACACCACCCCCCAAGATACAGACACCTGGGCATGGTGCAAAGAAGGGCAACTAGATTAGTAAATGTGGTAGGAGGTCACTGAACTGAAAATAAACACATTAAAGGGGATCTGAATAATATGTATAAAAGGCCAATTGTAGGGCAGTCTAAGGGACAAATGAGCAGCATTTTAGAAATGGAGGGCAGAATTTACAATCTATATGCTGAGAATCAATGGCTCCAAAATCTGTCAGGGATGGCAGTGCCTTTTTCAGGCATAGTTAGCTGGAGCCATGTTTTCTGGAGCGAAACTGTAGAGGGGCCTACAAAGACTGAACCTGATCAGTTTGTCTTTTTTTCAGCCTAAAGAAAATGGTGTCCTCAAAGTATGTAAGTGGATTAAAATGCAGTCATTGGCATTAGCGAGAAGATAACTGACTGTCACATAAACTGTTTGAACTGTTTCTATAAATCAATACGTTGTTGCGCTTTACAACCCTTTAGCACACAGAGCTATATTTTTTTGACAAAATCAAGACTACCTTTGAACTGGAAATGGGCAGCTTCTACTGATGAAGCATCAATGAATTCAGCGAAGTACGTGCTTGCAAAATACAAGGGTCAGGGCTAGCAGGGCTAAACATGTCTCCATTTTCACTGCAGAAGACTAAAGGTTATCAGTGACACTGTGCAAACAGGGAATGTCAGATCCTACTTACTGAGCTGGAGCATTTTGCTACTGTATAGATGCATGTCATGATAAAGAACACTGTATAGACTGCCTGCACCCAGGAACAATGGTGCCCTGCCAGATATGTGTGCCGCATGCCCGCCCGCCCGCTCGCTCGCTGAGCATCCTGGCGCCAGATAAAGCTATGACTGCAAGCCAGGCGCAATTCTGTAAGTGAAATGGATTTTGATCAGCTCAGTGACCATATGGCGGCTTTTCACTGAACACACTTTCAGCTATTGGTGATAGCTGGTAACTGACAGCCAGCAGGCCTGTGATGATTATCAGCTTATTCATACTGTGCCAACACATTATGCAGCATGGTGCAATCTAAGCAACCAAATGGGAATTATCGTAAAGTTACAGTTTTTTAAACCCCAGTAATTATTATTTAAACTGACAATCTGGACAATTGTCTGTTTTTTCCCTTAAACTACGTTTTTTATAGAACTTCAAAATGTATCTCTACTTACATAAAAAAAAGATAAAAACAAATTAAAGCAGTAGTCAAGCCCCAACTGATCCCCTTCCTAGATTTGGGAATTTATACCGGACCTTCTCCCTAAATAAGAGCATATCTGATATGTTTCCCACACCCTGTACATACAGATTGCCCACATTAAAACAACATCCTACCCGCACCTATTGACTTTTCTGAGCCTTTAAACACCCAAGATGGCAGCACATGGAGTCTCACGCAAGTGCCTTCTGACTGTGTCGCTCTGCATTCTGGGATTGTTGCCCTTTTCCTGACCCCAGCTCTGCTCTATCTGAGCAAAGCAAAGCTATAACTCCACCCCCTGCTCTCCCCGCCCCTCTCCTTCTTTGCTCCTCTCCGTCTGTGATGCTTCTGAGGCAAGATGGCGGTGCCCGTATCCTAGAGTGCTGAACAGAGTTTAAGCCCAACGAGGGAAAGAATAAAAAGTAAGAGACTAAAAACTTTAGATGCTGGGGAATTGTATTTTAGGGGTTTGGGATTTTCATGAAATGATGCAGAAGGTCTGGTTTAAAATATAGTTTGCCTTACCAGCGATGGCCATCTACTCCCCGACCAATCAGCTGCAACCATTGGGAGACTGAGAATTTTTTTAAACTTCGGGTTAAATTGAGCAACAGGAGCAAAAAGTACACATTGGAGTAAGAAGGGGAATACCAAAATTGGCTGCAGGGCTGAATCATCCTCTATAAATGAATGGTACTTTTTACTCCAAAAAAAGTGCACTCTGGTGCTAAATGGAAGGAATGATTCAGTACCAGGTACAAAAAGTGTCCTAATTTTTACATGTAACCATGTAATTATGTGTAACCAGCTCATATCATTCTGACACGTGAGACACCCAATATTCTATGGCTGCGGTTTCTGCTTTAAAGTTGACCAAACCCAGGATTTTGACTATCCCCGATCGGGGGTGAAACCCGCCAGGTTACCCGATCTCACTCACCATTTCTCGGTTCTACGCCGCATGCACAGCCTCTCGTCTAGTGAGCGCGCTCGGATCCGCTCCCGCCCCTTTGTCCAAGAGCTCATCTAAAGTGAGAGGATCTCATCCCCCGCTGCGGCCGCTGCTTGCGCATGTGCCGTTGGATCGAAACAAGGTGAGTTTTCAGACAACCTGGGGAGTTTGACACAGCAGGGCTACCTGAATCTGGATGCTCCGTGGGGAGCAAATATGCTTGCCCTGCAGTCTCATAGACTCCAGGGTGGGTTTTGGTTCGCTTTAAGCAAGAATTTTGGAATTAAAATCTTAATTGGTCGTATTAATCCTCTAGACCAGGGGTACTCGACCACTTCTTGTAAAGGTCTATATACAGGCATCTGGTGAGAGGTGAAAGTCCGGGCGGGGGGCTGTCACGAGGGGGGGTAGTTAGAAATCATTGATCCGCCGATCAAGTAAAGGGGCAGCTCTGAGCACAGCAACACAGAAACAACTGAGTGCAGGGCAGGGGTCCAGAAATCTGGGGCTGAGGTCTCCATTTGGACCCCGGTCCACCAGTTGCGTACCTCTGCTCTAGACACACAGTGTGTCCGGCTCTAGCTAGATGGCCAGCCACGCTAATCATAGTGGATCTGCTCCATGGCCTAATGCAGCATGTGCTCATTCTCCCATACTCCTCAGAAGAGCAATGAACACTCATTCATGAGTCACAGGCACTTTTAAAGTGGTACAAAAGCTATGTCGGCCGGCCTAAAACATGATTGAAATCAGCTAAACAATGCCTGTGGACGAGGCCCTAGAGATGGAAAAAACATTTTTTTTTTTAAAAAGGCCACAGCCAAGCTAACTGCATCGCTCGAGGTACTTAGGCATGGATAGGCAAAATGGGGTTTGTGCCACTTTAAAGCAAGAAGGAATAAAGTTTTAATGGTGAAATGGTACATGAGAGCCCCTGAACTTTGTTGTTTACCACCCTGGGGTATGGTGTTTTAGAGCTTTGGTAATTAAGTCCTTTCCAAATGATATATTTGGACAGGTTTTTAATTGTCTCCCCTGTAATTTACTTTGATCATGATATAACATTCCTGTAGTAACATTGTGATGACCACTTATACAATAGGCTTCAGATTTAGCCATGCTAAATGCAGCTAAACCTGGCTGAATTCAATGTGCCCTATCTAATTATCAATGGTTCTATAGTTCAGTTATTTTGTTTTATCATTGTATATAATTATATAGGTCAATTTGGTGAACTTAATGAATAATTGATAATGCCATTATCTGTGACATGGAGGAATTGGGTCTTGTGTAACCATATGAGGGCTGATATCATTTCATAGCTCTGTGGATTCAAACACTGGAAAGGTACTAATGGATTGGCAACCTCAGAAGCCTGTCTGAAAATCCCTAGACAAGCAAGCTTCCATTTAGTGACCACATGAAATTCATACCCACCGCAGTGCAGCAAGAAACACACTTAGTCATAGAGCTGCCAATCAATATGCATGCTAGATGACCTGCATGTGATCACACAGTGGCTTCCAGTTATTCCACTAATGCAGCAGTCAGGCGTGAGCAGGGTCCTTGAATGGTGACCTGTTCATAGAATCAGATTTATTATGGCCAAGGAATTAACGAATTAGAGAATGAGCGAATGGGGGAGTGGGAGTTTAACAAGATAACCAGCTCTTTATACTCTATATCTACAAATCAACTAATCTAGTTAAAGTTATACCAAAGGCAAGCCCAGTTGTTGTCCCATTGTCTCGAGTTACACATTGCACTGTCCTTAACTTCAGTTTGTTTTTTAAAAGGACCCTGCAGTTAGTTATCATTAAAAGTATTTGAACATTGGAGATTCATAGAAAAATTAATAGAAACAATGGGTGTGGCATGTGATGTAAGCACACTGTGATGAGTGTGAGAGGAGAGAAGAGGGAGGGGTTTCAGAGCTGCAGAGAAAGGCAGCCAATCAGGATGTCTGGGCAAGGAAGTTACTTTCTTAACTAAGGAGACAGACATAAGAAGTAGAATGTCCGAGTTACTCAATGAAGGTAAACTACTGGTATAATTTTTTTTTTTGCCAATCACTTTAATTCAAGCAGAGTGCAGATAACTTGTCAATACCCCCTTCTGTTTCTGGGCACTAGGGGTATGGATGAGCATGATGCCTTATGGCATTGATCTAGAGAAAATATGGCCTGGTATCCAGCATGGCTAAACTGAACAGATATAACACTTTTCGTGAGACAGGCATACTTTGAGGCATTTTGTCCCTCAAAAAAAATTGGGGACACCTAAATGCCCCACTTTACAACTGCTCTGACTCTTTGGCTGAATGCCAGTAGTGGGATGTGTGGATTAGCTGAGCATAAGCTCAATCACCAACATCTTTAACCCTTTAAGTGCCAAGCACGTAACACCTACGGGCTGGCTTGTCCGGGCCTTAAGTGCCAAGCCCGTAGGTGTTACGTGCTTGACTTTCCCCGCTGTTATTTTAAAAAAATAATGTACAAAAATACTCACCCAACCCCTCTATGGATTCGGCCAGGTCTCCTCTTTAATTTGGTGCCATCCGATCCCCCGTGGGGGCTCGGATGGCTCCAGGAGAGCCCCCGGAATAGGGCCCCCCCTAAAAAAAAATGTTTTTTCTTATGTCTCTGTGTGTTTATTTTTACATTTAACCCCTTGTGAACTGGTAAGGGGTCCATGAGAGTACAAGGTGCGCACTTTGTCTGCAGAGCTGAAATTTTCAAGTAAAATTACCCTTACGCACATGCTTTACTTTTGGGTGTTTGACAACTCTTTCCTTGACAGTAGCTATGCATGTTGAGTATTGTCCTGTTCGGGGGATGTTGCTTTTTCAGATTGGGCTTGTTTTTTCTTGCTTGCATTTTTTTTGTTTTAGGAAAATATGAGTTTGATTCTGCTTTTTTATTCTTTTTTAGTGAAACTCTGTGCTACCAAAGAATTCATTGAGGAATTACTTCCAGAAAATTGCACCCATGTAAACAAGCCTGGTACACCTAGAAAGCCTGAGATGTATACTTCCAGGGAATATATAGTTTGTTGGGGGTATTTCAAATGTAAATGGTTGTTTTTCTTGAAAAACTGCAAGGTGCGCCTAGCGCTTAGCATATTTGTATTTTATCTGAAAATCTCCTAAAGCGCTGTTTCAGTTTGGCGGAGTCTCCTGGGCAGGAAAGGGTGTCCACCAATACATATGTGGTATCGCTGTAACCGGGAGAAATTAGGCTTTCACACACAATAAGATTTTATTGACAAACTTTTTTTATTACAAAAAACACTACAAATAGATTTTTTTTATTTTTTTGCACATATTTCACTCCAAAATATTGAGAATACACCTAAAAAATGACAAAAAAGACATTTCATGTTAAAGCCCAGATTCTGCTGAAAAAAAGAATATATAATTCCCTGAGAAATCCCTTCAAAAATCACAGCTGAACATGTGGAGCGCAAAATAGTGCAAAAAGGTCTGGCAACAGAGAATAAAGAATGCTCCAGGTAGGCTGGCACTTAAAGGGTTAATGGATCAAAGATCCCTGGAGCATGTTACCAGGGGCGGGCTACGTCTACTATACACACGAGTAGCATAGAATGCAGTGGATATTTGTTCTTCAAAATTTCAGACAATAAGCCACACCTCCACCACATCCATCACCCACAAGCTGGTTTGAACCCAAAAACTGGCCCGTTTATGCAGTGGCAGCAGCGGTGTGGCTACTGAGCCATAAAGATACTGGACACATTGGGGTGGATTCAGAGCCAGAGACAATTCTCACTCATTCTTTAGTCGAGAAAACTGCCATGAACTTTCATTGTCTATTCAACAACCAGATGTAAATTTTACCTGGTGCTGAATCAGACTGAAGGTAGACAATGAAAGTGAATGGCAGTTTTCTGTACTAAAAAAGAAGTGAGTTTTGTCACCGGTCTCTGAATCGCCCGCTATGTTTGGTGTGTTTGCCATAGTTTCTAAGACAATGGCGCGGGATGAGCCATAGTCAACAAGGAGGGAGCGGCACGTGGCGTGGGTTTAGGATTGGGTGATTCCATAGTTTGTCAGTACCGGACTAGCAAGGATTATAGCTTTTTTGACTGAAGTTTGACTTTAAAGTGGACCAACACCCAGGATTTTGACTATCCTGGGTGTTGGTCCACTTAGGTGGGGCACCCCGATCGGGGGTGCCCCGCTGTGTGAAACCCCCCGATCGCCGCAAAAACTCACCTCTCCCCGCTCCCACGTGACCTCGTCCGGCCAATGACAGCGCTCAGAGCCGCTCTGGTATGCGCGTCCAAAGCCGCTTGGACGCGCATACCAGAGCGCTGTCATTGGCTGCGTCTCTCGCTTCCCTCTAACAGGGAGCGCTCCTGCGCCGGCCATTCACAAAACGGCCGGCGCGGGAGCGCGCCGTGCTAGAGGGAATGCGTCTCGCGCATGCGCCGTTGGATCGCCGGTAAGGTAAGGATTATGGGCCTCCTGGGGGGTTCCTCCCCGCGGGACATCCCGATTTCGGATGCCCCGCGGGGAGGGATCTGATCGGTCCGGGAATCTTATAGATTCCCGGGCCGATCCCCCCTGGGTGTTGGTCCACTTTAACTTAACAGAGCTAAGACAAGCCCCCCAAGTGTGTTTTTTTCGCAATAAATGCATACTTGTATCTGCAGTCTCCAACAGGTTCAAAAAATACTGGAAAGTGATTGGGCAGATTGGGAAACATAACGCTAATGCTACTCTTCCATTTCAAAAGCCAATATCTGCGATGCTGCCCACTAAAAATCATGCTTGGGAGAGCATCTGTACAAGGTTATATTTAAGTAAGTAGGATTGAGCTGCTCATGATACAGCCATTGGATTCCTCAGGCAACTTGATATTAATTAGAGGGTATGACCTGAACCAGTTTTAGCAAGTGATTAACATCCTAAGCAGCCCTTTGTCAAGCTGTCCCTGGGCTGTGCTTTGCGTTACATCGGAACAATGATATAAGCACAGAGACTTCTTGTGTGCCCCCCCCACTTAAGTGTCCCTTACTTTACATTCCAGCTGTGCTTCAACAGCTTGTACTTATCTGTCTCCACCAGAACACAACCGTTATGTTCTATGTTCTAGGGAGGAAAAGCTGTTGTTTACATTGATGGTTGTGAAAAGCAGTAATATGCTGCCTCGTGCAATGTTTAGTACAGGCTTCCCACCTGGGTGCTACGTAGGTGTCAATAAAAATCATGGTGAAAATACACAAAGCAGCCATTTTAAACCGACCTTCACCCTGAATAAGAGCCTATCTTATATGTTTCTCCCACCCTGTACATACAGATTGCCCACATTAAAAATCATCCTACCTGCATGTACTGCATTTTCTGGAGTGTCAGATAGCCTGCAAACAGGAAGTGTCTTCTGACTGTGCCGCTCTGCATTCTGGGATTGCTGTCCTTTTCCTGACCCCAGCTCTACTTTGCCTGTGCAAAGCACAGCTATAACCCGCCCGTGCACTTTTGACCCCTCTTCTCTCCTTAGTATGTGATGCTACTGAGCCAAGATGGCGGCGCCTGTATCCTAGAGTGCTGAACAGAGTTGCAGGCCACTGGGGGAAAGAATACAAAGTAAGTGACTAATAATGTTAGATATATTATTTTTAGATGCTGGGGAATAGTTGTTTAAGGGTTTGGACTTTTCATTAACTGGTGCTGAAGGTCCGTTGTAAGTGCATGAAACACACACAGATGTGCATAAATATGCAGACCACCTGATAGAAACGTACAGACCACCAATGGGTCTTATCAGGTGTTACACTGCAAGGCTACTGACTGACCTCTGCCTCAACCTTTTCCCTGAGCCTAATTTGCCCCACAAATTCCCACAAAATGCCCCACAAAACTCTCCTAAAGGTGAGGATAATTATTTTTGTGCAATAAATGCACTTTGAATGGTTGTTTTGTGTATTTTTAAAATGGTTTTAGGTGATTGACAACATTTACCTACCTAGTTGGTACTTGAGCTAATTTGAAAAGTACTTGATGAAGAGGTTGGGAACTCCTGGTCTAGTCTATTGACGTTCTGATTACACCAAGGCAGTTCCAGTGGAAGAAAGCAAATGGTTACAGACAGTGACCTCCGAGATGCCAGGAAATGCCATATATTCCAAAAGAAATTTGTTTTTTTTGCATGGTAGCTCTATAGGTGAAATCCTCCAAAGAAACCTCAAATGCAGTTAGCCTGGGAAGTGGCAGGAATAAGCTGACTGCTCAGCCTGGGTCAATGATCCAGTGCATAGGCCCAATGAGCAGACTTGAAAGAGCCATAATGGGGTCCCCTTTGCTGAGGAGAGCAGGCACTAGAAGACCAGTGCTGGGTACCACATAGGTGTGCTGCAGGATGGTAACCTGGCATAAAAAGCATCAGCACCTAGAGGGCAAATCTATACTAAAGTGAGAGGGCAGGGTAAGCAGCTTCCATGCATTCCCAAATACTGCACACTTATTGGTGGACTGCTGAACCAGCAGCTGTCCTTATTTCACTATCAACGCATCCATTGCTACAGTATGTGAAGGTGCACCTCTGTGTTGTATTTCCAGGCAGTGTTAAGTGATGGAGAGAAGCTGGCAAGCGGTGTTCTGTCCTCTCTGTGAGTCACGTGCCTCTCCGGCTGCTTCCTTGCTTAGACAGTGAAGGGGACGGTGTCCTGCATGATCCCACAGACCGCACACCCGTCAGCCTTGTCCCTAAGCATAATTTTTTATGTTTATTAGATTACAAGATCAAAATGGGACAACTGTGATATTTTGTAAATGATCATCTTACATGTACGATGGCCATTTTATTATCTGGTCGTACAATCTTCATTCACTCTAGTTGGAAGGAATGTCATTTGACGTGTCTGTAGAACAAGGGAAGTAATTCATAACCCCCAAAAAAATGCAATTAGTTTTTTTTGTACAATTACCTAGTGAATATGTTTCAATATCTAATGAAAGACATGTCATCCTAGAAAGAATGTTCACAGCAAATTCACTTAGTCCACCTCGCCTCCTGCCAAAACCATGTTGCTGGGAGAGCAACCAGGAACGTCATTCATCCCTACACGGCACTTCATGGACCTGCCTTTCCTGTCCTTTTGCAATCCCTTGGCCTTCGAGGATATTAGACCCCTGTTAATTAATTTTGTTGTGAACTAATTAACATTTCTGCACTGCTGTCCATGTGGGGCATTCAGCTGGGAATGGCCATGACACTTATTTCTCTCCTGGGGTCCAGCTCTTATTCCCATGGTAACCCTAATGGTTTGTGTACCTTGCTGCTGCTGTTTTTACAGTCTGGCCTATCAGGGAGTAGGATGGCCCTATAAATTGTTAGGATTACCCATTATTCTGGAATTTCAATTATTAATGCATTAGGTGTATATGCAGTAAATGTTAAAAAGAGTGTTCCTCTGAATGTTTTTCAAAGAACAACTGTTAAAACAAACTGAATGGGTCCAGTATAGAAGTATATATTTACCTGAAGTAAAAAACATAGTTTTATTTTACATACACACACACACACACACACACACACACACACACACACACACACACACACACACACACATTTTTCACCGTTGAAAAAAAAAAGGAAAGTTAAAGTAGATTTGAGGTTCTCTAACCATGGCAGCATGAAGGCATCCTGATACACATGCCCTGTGGCACGCTGCCCCCTCTTCCCGCCAGCAAGCCTGCTACTCACCTCTCATGTGATCTGGGCCATGGCTGCCAGTCAGGTGACCACTGGCAGCCAATTGCGTTTGCCGGGTCAGCAGGTCTACCTAGGGGCAACAAAACATGCTGTAACAGGGAAGAGGCAAGTACGGGTTGCCCAGGCCCTGAGGGACAGTGTGCACTGAGCTATCCAAATCAGGATGCTTCTATGCTGCCATGGTTGGAGGTCCTTCTATTAACTGTCCCGGCACAGAGGCGCTGACTGGGTAATTCAACCCATTATAGGGTCCCTAGCTCTTGTTAACAGAAGGTTAAAGTCCCTGTCTAGGCATTAAAATAATTAGGACTACCTAGCATCCCCTGCAGCTACACTTTACAACGCCAACAAATTCTTACTTATCAATAGTGGAGAATCAGGGATCCTGGGGAGACATGATGCCATCCATCAGGCTGTCTTCATGCCCCCTAACACACCTACTCCATTCATTGCAATGTAGGGAGCACGCCAAATCCTCCTAGGCATGTCTCCATTGCAATCAATGGAGTAGGTGCGTGGTGATGGAAACAAGCCTCTCAGGACAAAGCCATGAGAGGATGTCATGCTGGGAGATGGAATCACTGGATAACTGCACTCGGTGAATATGAAGATGCAGCACACCAGACCTGCATGGGGGAGCTGCAGGGGAAAAAAAGGAAAAGTATAGGCGTTTTTTTCTTCTACCCCACATATTATGTGGACAAAAAATATTTTTTTACCTTATGTCCGCCTTTATAACCTTGTCTTATGGAGAGAACAAAATCTGGGGCTTTCTGTCCCAGTAACAGCCCTCAGGTCTTTGTGACTGCCAAGCCGTTTCTATTATTTTCCATTAAAGTAACATCCTGTTGACCATTAATTATTGTATTAAACTCTAACTCTGCTTTTGATTTTGTTCCTTATGTTTTTGTGATTCTGTTCCTAATGTCTTTTTTGTTCTTTCTTTTTTAGAGCCGCATGGCAGAAAGCCTTCGTCTGTTCGACTCAATCTGCAACAACAATTGGTTTATTAACACTTCTCTCATCCTCTTCCTCAACAAGAAGGACCTCTTAGCGGAGAAGATCCGACGCATCCCCCTCACCGTCTGCTTTCCCGACTACAAGGGACAGAACACGTACGAGGAAGCAGCCGTCTACATCCAGCGCCAGTTTGAGGACTTGAATCGGAACAAGGAGACCAAGGAGATTTATTCACACTTCACCTGTGCTACGGACACCAGCAACATTCAGTTTGTCTTTGATGCAGTGACAGATGTAATTATCCAAAACAATCTCAAGTACATTGGCCTGTGCTAAGAGTTACTCCTGGAACCAGCACAGCAGACATGGCATGTCCTCAACCATGAGAGCACACGCCATGGGGAGACGGAGGGGGGGGGGGGGGCAGTAAATGCTAAAACAGGGTGAGAGGTCAAACACGGAAGTTCCCCACATACAGCACTGAAAATTCCACAGTGAACCCCTCACCCACAGAAACTCATTCTGAGGAAGGAGATAAATTGCTTCAGGCTTAATGGATGACCCGGTGTGAGACCAAGAATATGGTTGATGTACTTTGCTCCCTGTATTAAGTATGTGTGCTGTGTGTGCGTGTGGATGTCATTTGTGCTTGACTGGTGTCCCATGTGGCAAACTGCTGAAGATCTCCTGATTTGTGTGAGATTTTTCAGCTGGCCAAAGAAGAGTTTGTGTGTAGGGTATGGAGCCGTCAGTGTCCTGGGCCCTGTCAGACAGGATGCTTTAATGCCAGCAGCGAACAAAACTAAACAGTGTGTATTATTCCAGCTATGCCTGGCACCTCTTGTATGTGCCAAATCTACACAGGGTTCAGCATCTCACCAAAGGCTCCTGACTCTCTTGTATATTTGCAATGAGTATCTGTTGTAACAAATTCAAAACAAAAAGTTATATAAAAGGGGTCAATATAAAAGAAAGTGACAATCATGGTTCTTTTACATAATAATTTTTGAAAAGACTTTTGTTTAACTGCAGATTGAACAGGTCCTATATTCAGGCCTATGCCAACGTGGAAACACCTCCTGGGTTTTATGTTGGCCAGGAGCTGTGCTGCCAGATTTCACCCCACTGTTTGTCAAGTCCTCAAATTAAACTGTTCTCTGTGAGAACCACAAATTGGGAATGGTTTCAGTCTGCCAATATCTGCGTACAAGAGCAGCCCCTGGATGACACCCCTTTTATTGTTTATAAAAGGGGATTTCCAGCCACGTAAAAATAGAAAGAAGTTTCAAGCAGTTTTTACTAAAGCTTTGTAATACAAGGTCATTCTGGGTATTTAATTGTGTTTAGCAACATACAGTACATGTCTCTTAGGCACTATACAATCTGCCATGTATGTGAATGGGCAGGTTACAGTACAGGTAGGATATGGCACCGGCTTGTCAAACACCGGCCCTGTGACTTCTCATGTACCCCTGTGCTCCTACAGGAAATCCAAGAGCTCCCTACCTACTGCAACCCACTGCTGATCAGTCTCTATTCTGTTCCTCATATTAGGCATTTTGTTCTGGGCCGTGCAAAACATTCTCATACCCAAAAAAAGAGATCTGCTGTAGCGACGTTTAATATTGACGTCAACTCTGTGAATTGAAGGGTGCTGGACCCGCAGCAGCTCTTCAGTGCACATCTATGGACCCAGAAATCCATGTCAGAATTAGTGGGTTACATGCAACAACAATTAGAGAGAGACATAAGAGCAAGAAAAAGATGCCCCTTCCAAAGCCAGGAGTGCAAAAATGCAGATTATTTTATTTACATTTTAGTTTATTTGGTTGTCCTCTTAACGTACTTCCTGCACCAACTCTGCAGGGGTTCCATCCCAAAGTTTCCACAACCGTAAAAGATGATTGGCTGCAAAAATCCAATCTTAAATGATTGTTTCCTAAATTATATTACATTTATATATCTGTGCCCGCCTTCAGGATTTATCTGCAATCATTTGAAATGGACCAAAACCAGCTCTCGAATCTGTAAGACTCTAGGCCTGACAGATTCCCGGAACATCATTTAAACCGGACCTTCAGCATGATTTAATGAAAAGCCCAAACCCTTCAAAAACTATTCCACAGCACCTAAATTTAATATATTTTACGTTTTTAGTCACTTATTTTTCTTTTCCCCACCGGGCTGCAACTCTGTTCAGGACTCTAGGATACGGGTGTCGCCATCTTGCCATCACATAGTGAGGATAGGAGAGGGGGGAAACTGCAGGGGGGCAGGTTATAGCTGTGCTTAGTACAGACAGAGCAGAGCAGGAGTCAGGGAAGTGGCAGCAATCCCAGAATGCAGAGGAGCCCAATCAGAAGACACTTCCTGTTTGCAGGCAGCCTGATGCTCCATGAGCCGCCATCTAGGATGTTTAAAGGCTCATAACATGCAGTAGATGCAGGTAGGATGATTTTTTAATGTACAGGGTGTGGGAAACATATAAGATATGCTCTTATTCAGGGTGATGGTCCGCTTTAAAGTTAAGAGGCATCCCAAACTGGAATGCCTCAGTTAAATATGACATAAAGTAATTTTTTGTAATCCAAATGAATGTAAATTGATCACCAGGATGGCAGTTAGAGGGTTTAAGGCACAACGTAGCAGGTAGATCCGTATTGGAAAATCAACAGGCTAGTCTATTTTCCCATTACATGGCACGGCCTGCTTCATAAATTCATTACATCTGGGTAATCCGCCACAAGGTGGCGCAGTGTACTGCAGAAGAGTTGTGGCTCTTCCCGGATCCATATAAAAACGGAATCACCATAGACTTATCCAGTTTTTCCTCTGCAGTGATTCTGCAAAAATAGAAGATGGCTCTCTCTCTATTGCGCAGGTGAGCGGGGCAACCAAGCCTGCGGCCCTGCATATCTATTTCCACCCGTTTCCGGACCCTCTGCGCCTCCCAGCCTCGGCTGACGGATCAGGTGAGGATAGAGGAGCACTAGGGTCAAGTGCTCAAAGAGCGCTGCTCCAAGCCGCAGACCCTGTACCACAGAGGGTAGCCGGCCATAGGCTTTATGGTGAGCCTACTAGGGATGCGGAGTTCCTGTCCTAGCTTCTGAGGGGGTGAGTGTTTTGGGGACTATGTACTCTTACTGGCGTTTTGGGGTCTCCCCCCCCCCCCATCCCTGGCCTGGGCTCTCGCCGCGAGGGTGTTTTTAGCTATTTTCGAACTGTTTTTAACAGTTTTTCGCCGCCGTCGCCACTTTGTACTACTCTCCGCGGCAGGCGGCGCTATAACTGTGAGGCGTTTTTTTCTACTGTGTGATGACGCCGGCGCGGTCACGTGAGCGCCGTTTTCGCGCTCTTCGTGGGGCGGGGTCGGATGATGGCGCGTATCGCGTCGTCCTCCCGCGGCCTGCCCCTCAAGGTTCCTCTGCCGGCGCCATTTTGCTTCTGCTGCGCGTCTGGGGCCCTTCTTCATCCTGGAGCTGCGGCAGTGGTCCCTGTCTGTTGTCACCTCCTCCTGTGTCTGGTGGCTGGTGCCCTTGCCCTGCTTGGTCCGTGAGTCCCCTTCGGGGGTTTTGGTTTCCTTGGGGCATGTGCTGCGGGATGCTTATTTATCTTTACTTATGTCTTTCAGGCGGGACAACTGTGGGTTGTGGTTTCTCCCGATCCTACCCCTTACCTTCCCTCATCTTCCCTTACTGGCTTCTGGGGGCATCCCTTGGGGGGGCATCCCGCGTGGCTCTTAGTAGCCTTTACCCTGTGCTGGCCTGTTGCGTCTGTGTTAATCACCATATAGAGGCTTCTGGGGATAGCGTGCTTGGGGGTCCTTTGGGGCAATCCCGGCTGTGTTCCATGTGTGGGGTATCCCCTGTGAGTAACAGTGTCACAGTGTGCGTGCCGTGCGCCCAAGGTATCACTGCGCTCCAGGCTGGGCTGCCCGCTTCGCTCCCCAGCTCTGCGCCCCCTTTGGCATCGCCTATCCCCCGCACCTGCATTTAGCCCCCAGTGAGGGGGATACTAGCGGGGGGTCACAGTCTGATCTGGCACTGTGTGTGGCCAGTATTGAAAGGCGGCTTGCCAGGCCTGTTCCATGTAAGACCTCTGGCAAGAAGCGGCACCTGGCTCCTGTGACATCCCTCTTTCCTGAGGAGGATGAGGGACCTGATACTTTTGTTGGCCTTTACCCCCTAGAGGAGGGGGAACTCTTTCAGGACTCTGACTCCTCTGGAGACCAGCAGAAGGGTTACGGCAGTGACCCTGGGTCTGCGTCAGGGGAGGACTCATGGTTCCCTGAGGACACTGATAGCCTGTTAGTTCACATTTTTGAAATCTTGCACATTGTCCCCCCTGAGGTGGCTAAGAGGAAGCAGGGTGAGCTCTTTCGTCCTGATAAACAGCACCTGGAGTTCCCTGAGCAGAGCCATTTCACTAATATGGTGCTCAAGGAGTAGGGACGTCCTAGTAGATGCCCGCGGTTTCCAAAGGGTGGGATAGGAGGTATCCTTTTCCTGCCGACCTGGTCAAGCGATAGTCGTGTCCCCCTGAGGTGGACGCTCCCGTGCTAGGGCTGTCCAACACCTCGGTCATGCCTTCCCCTGACACTACTAGTCTGCGGGACAGCGAGGACCGGCGTATGGATAAGCTGGCCTGCCATGCTTTTACATGTGTGTGGGCTGGGCTGCGTCCGGTCTGCGCCGCTGCCATTACAGCTATTGCCCTTAAGAAGCAGCTCAAGCGTCTCCTGGAGGGCGCTACGGCTGGTAACAGGAGGGAGGATTATAGGTCCCTTTTGCTTTGCTCTAATTTTGTTGCCTTTGTCCTTACTGCCATGGATGATGCGGTACGGATGTGTGGTAGGACCTCTGCCCTTTTGGTGGCTATGCGCCGCTCTGTTTGGCTGCGTCAGTGGGCGGCTGATGCTGCCGCTAAGAAGGCTCTCACTGGGCTCCCCTTTACGGGGCTGCGGCTCTTTGGTGAACGTCTGGATCTTCTAGCCAAGGATGGTAGGCTGCCTCGAGGTAGGAAGCAGCCTCGGCCTTTTCGGGTGCCCTCCTCTTCCTTCCCCTCCTTTCGTGCTCCCAGAGGAGGTAGTGGCTCCCTCTTCTCGGGTACCTGCAGGGATTCTTGGGGCCGTGGCAGATCACGTGGTGTCCCTGTCTCTCATGGGGTCCCAAGTCCAAACCGTCCCCCAGGCCCCCTCAAGCATGAGGAGGCACCCTCACCCATCTGGGTGGGGGGATGGCTTCGGCTCTTTGCTCACGTCTGGAGGCTACGCGTCTCAGACTGGTGGATTCAGGAGGTGGTGTCCGGCTTTGCAGCCTGGCCGCCAAGATTCATCAGATCCCGGATGTCTCAAAACCCTCTGTCAGCTCAGGGTTTGCGTCTTGCAGTTCAACGTCTGTTGGAGTCAGGAGTCATTTGCCTGGTGCCTTCCCAGGAATGGGGTCGAAGGTTCTACTCCAACCTGTTCACAGTCCCCAAAAAGGACGGGTCCCTGAGGCCCATCCTGGACTTTAAGGGTCTCCACAAGTTAGTCAGGTTCAAGCATTTTCGCATGGAGACTCAGTACCCTTTTCCCGGGCGACTTCATGACCTCAGTGGACATCAAGGATGCCTACCTTCACGTACCAATCTTTCCAGGTCATCAGAGATTTCTCAGGTTCGCTCTAGAGGATCAGCATTTCCAGTTTGTGGCCTTACCGTTTGGTATCACATTGGTCCCTCGGGTGTTCACCAAGGTGCTGGCGGGCGTGATGGCTCTGCTGCGGAATCAGGGCATTCGCATCCTCCCTTACCTGGACGAAATTCTGATTGCGGCTCAGTCTCTTCATCAGGCCGAGAAGGATACTCTGGTGACCTCCACTCTCGAGTCCTTTGGCTGGGTGATCAACTATCCCAAGTCTTCACTGTCTCCGTCCTTGGTGAGGTCCTTTCTGGGCATGACTCTGGATACCTCTCAGGTCAAGGTATTCCTGCCTCAGCAGAAGGTGGAGGGCCTCCAGAAGTAGGCACGGACTCTGCTCTTGTGTCCCCATCCTTCCATCCGGCAAGGGATGCAGTTAGTGGGCCTAATGATGTCCTGCTTCTGCGGTTCCCTTTGCTCAGTTTCACATGAGACCTCTTCAGTTGCACCTCTTGTCAGTTTGGGATCAGGACCCTGTGTCCCTGGATCAGGAGTATGCTCTGTCCCCCCTGGCCAGACAGTCCCTCTCGTGGTGGCTGGACTCAGGAAACCTTCTAGTGGGCAGGACCTTTCTGCCCCCGTGCTGGGAGTTCCAGGGTCGGTGGGGCCCCCAGGAGGCCCATGCTCCCATCAGTGTCCTGGAACTGAGGGCGATCAGGTTGGTTCTGTCTCAGCTGACCACACACCTTCGGGGTCGGGCTGTTCAGATCCGCTCGGACAACCAGACGGCGGTTGCCTACATCAATCATCAGGGAGGGACTCGGAGCAAGCGAGCCCTCAAGGAAGTGTCACTGATACTGTCTTGGGCGGAAGAGAATGTCCCTTGCATCTCGGCGGTTTACATTCCGGGGGTGGAGAATCAGGAGGCAGACTCCCTGAGCAGGTCCCTCAGCAACAAGATTTTTCACTCCTTGTGTCACCGCTGGGGTCAGCCGGATGTGGACCTCTTTGCGTCCCGCCACAATCACAAGCTTTCTAGGTTTGTCGCCCTTTCACAGGACCCTCTGGCCTCCGCCAAGGATGCGCTAGCAATGCCTTGGAGGGAGTTTCGGCTCTTCTATGTGTTCCCTCTATTCTCTCTGCTGGGCAGGGTGCTCCGCAGGATTGCCCAGGAAGGGGTACCAGCCATTCTGGTGCCCCCCTGTTGGCGAAGGAGGGTGTGGTTCGCAGACGTTGTGCAGTTGGCAGTAGATTAGTATGCCCTGCCCCAGGATCCAGATCTGCTCACTCAGGGACAACTGTGCCATCCCAATTTACAAACGCTGACTTTAATGGCTTGGCTGCTGAAACCTCCATCTTGATGGATAAGGGCTTGCCGGCTTCTGTTGTTGATACCATGATTAGGGCTAGGAAGAAGTTCTTCGTCCTTTATCTACTATAGGATATGGCATGCTTACATTGCCTGGTGTGAGTCCAAGTCTCTTCCTTGTCGGGTTTTTCTATCCCTAGGATTCTGGAATTTTTACAACATGGTTTGGATTCAGGCCTTCAACTTAGTACCCTCAAGGGACAGGTCAGCTCTGTTTTCAATTTTTTTCCAAAGATCCTTTGCCAATCACCGGTTGGTTAAGACTTTTTTCCAGGGAGTTACTCATGTGCGTCCGCCATGTAAGCCTTTGCTACCAGTTTGGGACCTGAATCTGGTGTTGTCTGCTCTGCAGGGTCCTCCCTTTGAGCCTATCTGTGGGGCTGCTTTGCCCATTCTGACTCTTAAGGTGGCTTTTTTGGTGGCCATTACTTCTGTCAGGCGAGTTTCTGAGCTGGCTGCTCAAACCTCCTTATTTTGAAAGGCATCAGGATAAGGTGGTGTTTCGGCTTAAGCCGGATTTCTTGCCTAAGGTTGTGTCTGCTTTTCATCTCAATCAGGACATTGTTTTACCTCCTTTGTGTCCTAACCCTGCTAATTCCAAGGAGCAGACCCTTCACTCTTTGGATGTTGTCAGGGCTCTGAAGTTTTATTTGGTTGCTACTGAGTCTTTCAGGAAATCTGACGCTCTTTTTCTTCTTCCTGCTGGACCTAGGAAGGGTTTGCCTCCGGCTAAATCTACTATCAGCAAGTGGATCCGTCAGGCGGTGGAGCAGGCCTATTCTGCTAGGGGGAAGGTTCCTCCTTTTAGGGTTACTGCTCATTCCACTTGTGCTGTTGGTGCCTCTTGGGCTTTTCAGCACCAAGCTTCTGTTGAACAAGTTTGTAAGGCCGCTACTTGGTCTTCTGTTCATACTTTTTCCAAGTTTTACAAGGTTGATGTTAAGGCCTCAGCTGATGCTGCTTTTGGCCACAAGGTACTTCAGGTGGTTGTGGTTTGAACTGCCTGCCGTTACTCTTTGGGGATCCCAACCTACTTTATGGACACTGCTTTTGGATGTCCCAGATGTAATGAATTTATGAAGCAGGCCATGCCATGCAATAGGAAAAAGACAATTCTGTGAGTACTCACCTGTAGAATTGCTTTTACCATGCATAGCACGGCCTGCTTCACCCCACCCTTGTTATCGTTATTCTTGGTTGCCTCTTTATGGTGATTGTTCCAAGTTAGTTGGGGTTTTTTGTTACTTTTTTGCCTTTGTTAGCTCCCGGTTTCTTGAATAACTGCTTGCCAACACTGGATAAGTCTATGGTGATTCCGTTTTTATATGGAACCGGGAGGAGCCACAACTCTTCTGCAGTACACTGCGCCACCTTGTGGCGGATTACCTAGATGTAATGAATTTATGAAGCAGGCCGTGCCATGCATGGTAAAAGCAATTCCACAGGTGAGTACTTACAGAATTGTCTTTTTATGAACAAAATAAAAGAAGACATTTCGACTATGCAATAGAAGTTTTTACAGACGGTTAGATTTAATGATAGAGGCATTTTAAGCTGCCATCACCAAACACATATAAAAATCCACAATCTGTTCAGGACAGTCCATGTAATTAAACAAAGACTTGATCCTATATAGTTCAGTGGCCTGAGTCAACAGCACTGAAACCAGAGGATAGTAGCTTTATTTTTGTTTATTTAGGCAGTCTGGACAGAGAGTAATAGACTCCTTATCCAAGTTACCCCCTGCTCCAATCTAAACTAAACTCCTAGATATAACATTTTAGTCATTTTACCTCCAAATACTCCCTCAATCTATATGATACGTTCACAGCCCAAAAATCAAGCGCATGGGGGCACAGCAATTAGCCAACTCTGTAAATATAGCTAGTGTGCAGCACACGGGGGAAAACCACCATGCAAACATCCCACTCCCCCCCCCCCCCCCCCCAGAAAAGTGTGTGACACAATATTTTATTGTAAAATCCTACACTGACAAAGAGACTCCCAACAAAACTATCTGTTAAAACAACCATAGTCCATAGACTAGGTAAAATAAATGCTGTATCAAACTATATCAAGCAGCGCCAAATTTATTCCAGCAGTTTATAGACAAATGTGTGTGAATAGGATCATTATAAAAGTTCATCCAATACAATATAGTGCACTAAGAAAAATATCAGTTCATAAACATTCAAAGAAGCAAATACCCTCAAAATACTCCCCCAAAATCCCTAAAGTACAAGTTTAATTTATGGCCCGCGAGGCACAGGATAACCCTGATATCATGTGTATAGAAATTGGTGGGTTTGTCGTTATTTATGGCCTTTATGGCCTATACAGAAATATGGCCATGGAAGCCAATGCACTGGAAAGATTTGTTACTGGATCAGTTGGAAAATCTCTTTGTGTAATAACAGCTCATGGGCAGAGGCAGGACTGCTATCAGGGCAGTACAGGCACCATTCCAATATGGTTGCCCACAATTTACTATTGTAAAATGGGGTTGTAACACTGCTGCAGCAACTAGGGTGCCTTATGTGAATATATAAGGGTAATTCACAAAACCATTTGCCTTGGCATTGGTCAGGTTTTTGCTAGTTTCCGCATTTACTAAGCAAAATGTGGCATGTTTGGCCAGCGATGTCCAGGTTCTCCGGATTTACGTCAACTTCGGTTTGGCTGGAAAACGCCTTTTAGCAGCAAACCCCATAGGAATCAATGTTATTTTCATCAAGATTGACTTTTTAGGTCTTCTTCGCTTCTTTAAAGGGACACTGTAGGCAAAGTGTATACACAGCCATTCAATAGCTCACCTAGTCATGGCTGCCCTCTCCCTTTCTGTCAGAATGCAGCTGCTCCTGGAACTATAAACAAGGCAAAGTGTAGTGGGACACCACTTGCATTTGTTTGCATAGACCTCCAATTATATGCCTTCCCTAGTAGTCTATAGCTGCACTCCCGTTTTTCAGCTCAGCCTCTTTAGCCCTAATTAGTATATGAATAAAGTTCGTGGTTAGCATTTTAATCACAGTCACACCTAATTAGCACTTAAAGTGGACCATCACCCTCCCGTGATCGGCCCGGGAATCTATAAGATTCCCGGGCCGATCACCTCCCTCCCTCCCCGCGGGACATCCGAGTTCGGGATGTCCCGCGGGGTGAAACCCCCCCAAACACCCCAAATCCCCTTACCTTGCCTTCGGCGGCGGCCGGCCGCCGCCCCCTCCCTCGCGCCCCTCTAGACGTGCGAGCGGCCGTCTGTGAATGGCCGGCACGCGCGCGTCAAGAGTGACGCGCGGGAGGCGGCGGCGGAGGAGCCGCTTGTCCGTTGCAGTCAAATCGCTCGTCCGTCCGCGCTGGGAGCGGGGAGAGGTGAGTTTTCCGGGTGATCGGGGGGGTTTCACACAGCGGGGCACCCCGATCGGGGGTGCCCCACCGAAGTGGACCAAGACCCAGGATAGTCAAAATCCTGGGTGTTGGTCCACTTTAAATTGCCTGTGGCTGCGTGTGTGGTTGTAATCTGGAGCAAGACAATGGAGCCTGCAGTCCCCTCCCTGCACCACTAATTAATTTAAAAATGCATATAATAAATTATTATTGCCATATTGTTTATGTTCTATAAAGAAAATGTGCTTATCGGGTCGATTCATTCAGAGCCAGGTGAGAATTCTCACTCCTTTTTTTAGGAGAGAAAACCATTATACGTTCATTGTATACCAGGTGTAAATTTTCACCTGGCTCTGAATCAGCCCCAAGGTAGACAATGGCAGTTTCCTTTCCTAAAATATGTGAGAATTCTCAACTGCCTCTTAATTGACCCCAATGTGTACAGTATATATTAATTTCAAAACCTCGAAATCTCTGCCATTTCTTCTTCAATTGAAAATGGAAAACAGTTTAGGAAATTGCCAAACATAGCCCAATGTAATGGGCTAACAATTGCCCTTTAAAGCAGACCAAAAGTCAAAAATAAATGAAGTCAGCCCAACACAGCAAACAGTCCTCATATGCATCCCTCCCCAGGAAAATTTAGATTGCTGCACATAAAAATGCATTTACCTTTTTCTAATGCCTACTGGGATAATTTTTAAAAACAAGATGGTTGCTCATGGGCTTGCAGACCACCTACAAACAGGAAGTAGTACTGGGCTTCCTGTTACTGTGCATTTCAGTTATGTCAGTTGGGACATAGCTCCAAGATCGCCGCTACCTTTCTTTTCCAACTGTACCAGGCTGTTGGTCTGGTTTAAGTCTTTTTTTCGTGCATGTGCATCAATTAGTTAGCTAGTATTTTTAAACTGTTTTCAAATTACTTTTCCCATTTTTATAAATGCCAGTATATAAACCTAGGCAAACACCTAGGACACTCCTAAGACACCACACATATATTTCGGGACCCATACCATGCAGTTTGCTGTCATTTTATTGTCCATTTCCTCCCCAGCAGCTGGCCACCATTCGCCGGATCTTTTTTTCAATGTAAATTACAAATGTTCTGTGAGGTAAATGGCAGAGAAACCCCAGCAGACAACCAGCAAATAATCAGTTGATTGACTGTTCGCAAGGTGAATTACAGTGCAATACGCCACAAGCCCACCCATGCAGGTGACACGCAGCGAACCAGGGGAAGGCAAACCAGGCGAAGGCGAACCAGGGGAAGGCGAACCAGGGGTAGGTGAAAGTGGTTTAAACCTGTCACTTTCATAAATGACGCCATTTTACAGCCATTGGGTAGTATGGGTATGTCGTAGGGTGGGGTACAGTATTGTGAAAAAGAAACTTGTGAGAGTAAGGGTGGCACAGGGGGCTTCTGAGTGTTATCCAGACCTTTTAATGATGTACAAGGCTAAATGTCATCCATATTATATATTATATATCCCTGTCCTGTAAAATTCTGTTACGCAGCAGCCAGTCATTGCAAATCTACAACAGTTGCTTGTATGGCACTCCAGAGGAGAAGTCACAGTAGCCCTGTTCTTTGTTCCCCTGACAGTATCCTGGGCACAAGAGCCCGCTCTTTCCCATTCGCGCTTTATTGCGACAGTTGAGCGTCCCGACTCGTACGTACATCCCCAGCGCTGGTGAACCAGGGATGAGGCAAGAGCAGCTCTGAACAGGCTCCAGCTGCCAACTTTCCAGACGTCACACAACTCTTGAGATTTTTTTTTTTCTCCTGCCAAGTCCTGCTGTTTTTTTTTTCCAAATAAAACGCAGGACATTTTTAGGACATTTTCAAAGAAGTGCTCTACTATTTTTATTTGTTAAGAAACTACAAAAGAAAAAAATACACTGGAAACTATAATACTGGCTATTTATTTTGCAAAAAAAAGAGAACGCGAAAAAAAAGTTTCTTTCAACCGAGTATATACACTGATAAAGACTTTGTGTTAAAATAAACAGTATGGCCAGGCCTTGAAACTGGAGCAGTGTGGTATTAAAGAAGCATCATTGGAGCAATATGAACAACAACATTGCTTTTTTTTTCCTGGTAAAGGGTGAACGCGGTCTAGTTGGCTGCCATAAGGGTGGAGGGTTCCCCTATATGCAGGAAAAGGGGGAGCCAATACTGGATGTCTGTGTGACGTGTGTGTAAATAAGATGAGACTGTGTAAAGCACATCCACTTGGTATGTAACCTGCTGCCCCTCCAGCTTCATGTGTCCCCCTCCCCTCCAGTCACTCAGTGTCCCCCTGAGAACACAACCCCCTGAATTACAGTGTATGACTCCTCTGCCAAGGGCTCAATTCCTCAGGGTCCGCGGGGCCTGCAACACACTATGTACCTGTTCCGTGGTGTAGCCCACAGTGCCTTGCAGGCTTCTTTGCCCCTGAAGGCTGATGACGCTACAGTTTCAGAAAGAAATCTTATCTGGCGAAAGGGAAATAAAGAATCTGAACAGTTCGTTTTGTGTTTTATTTGCTGTCCCAGAAAGGTGAAAATGTACAGAATAATAGTTTGCAGCTATTCTGGAAATCTGACCTACTGCATTCACCAGGGAGTTGCCATCCTGTCCTGTGTAGGTAAGTGTATTTCCCTTGCATGTGAGTGGTTTTACACCAGGGCCATTTCTGTTTTAAAGAGACTGTAAACCCAACAGCAATGATAAAACAGCAAGCAGCTCACCCGATGTGTGTCTCTCTTCTATTTCCTGCAGTGTTGGGTAGAAGCCGTAGCAGAGCTCCAAAGTTTGCCCCTCCTTTCAATAACATTCCTCTCAGACCACACAAAAAAGTGGCAGGTCCCTTGGTGCCCTCTAAGTGAGTGTCATGGCAAGTCACAGTGGTCGCACAGCTGTCACTGACCACATCAGAGCATGCTCAAGACTCATAAAGCTCAACCACAACTCAGAAATGTAAGAGCTTTAAGTGACTTTGCTTAGACTATATAAGGTATTCATATTTAATGCAATATTTTGAGATGTTTTGAAAAGGCTTATTTTTACAATGTTCTTAAACCGGACCTTCAGCATGATTGAATGAAACGCCCAAACCCTTGAAAACGAGTTAGTTTCTGGCTTGTGTGCCACCCTGCAATCCAGTTTGAGAGGCTGTGCAGGCCGGAGCCTAACCCGTGTGGCTCAATGCAAATACTGTTGACTGCTTCAGTCATTAGTATCCTCTGCATTCCCACAGTCACAAGAGCCCACTATCATTACAACCTGGGCCTACTACCTTCTATCTACCTACTACCCATTCCCCTGATTAGGACCCCAAGTGGTGCCTTGGAATGACTGGGCAGGTAGTTCCTGTGACAGTGGGGCCACCACTCACACAGCACACCTCATGTTTTGAAAAGGCTTATTTTTACAATGTTCTTAAACCGGACCTTCAGCATGATTGAATGAAACGCCCAAACCCTTAAAAAACTATTCCCCAGCATCTAAAATTAATATATTTTAAGTTTTATTATTCTTTCCCCCACTGGGCTGCAACTCTGTTCAGGACTCTAGGATACAGGCGCCGCCATCTTGGCTCAGTAGCATCATATACGGAGGATAGGAGAGCGGGATAAAGTGCAGGGGGTGGGGTTATAGCTGTGCTTCACACAGACAGAGCAGAGCTGTGGTCAGGGAAAGAGCAGCAATCCCAGAATGCAGAGAGACACAGTCAGAAGACACTTCCTGTTTGCAGGCTGCCTGATGCTCTCAGGATATTGGATATATTATATTAAAGGCTCATACCATGCAGTAGATGGAGGTAGGATGATTTTTTATGTGAGCAATCTGTATGTACAGGGTGTGGGAAACATATAAGATAGGCTCTTATTCAGGGTGAAGGTCCGCTTTAAATGGGATAAAGTGGGATAATAGGAACATGGAGAGGGACTTGAGGGAGAGGAGAGGGAGGCTTGGCCTAGTATGGCGCTGGAAGCTGCCGAGACTCCTGGGAAGGGGTCCGCCAGTCACATATGACTCCCCAGCTACAGGCTACGGCCCTGTCTTAGATAGGAGTTTAACAAGGCATCTGTGGATGTGGAGAATGAGGCTGTTTTTTTTAAACGTAATATTTCTCAGCCACATCTCCGGTGTCTTGCTCTGGACACAGTCTGCTAGAAGCATAATGACCCCTTTACATGTTGCAGAGTTGTGGAGGCCAAGGTCCAAAAACAGTGAGTTAGTTTCTGGCTTGTGTGCCACCCTGCAATCCAGTTTGAGAGGCTGTGCAGGCCGGAGCCTAACCCCTGTGGCTCAATGCAAATACTGTTGACTGCTTCAGTCATTAGTATCCTCTGCATTCCCACAGTTACAAGAGCCCACTATCATTACAACCTGGGCCTACTACCTTCTATGTACCTACTACCCATTCCCCTGATTAGGACCCCAAGTGGTGCCTTGGAATGACTGGGCAGGTAGTTCCTGTGACAGTGAGGCCACCACTCACACAGCACACCTCAGGTGCTATACCATGCACAAATGTATTGTGCTCCTTGCTGAAAAAGAAGTATGTTTAATGTGCATATAATTGGTGACAATAAATTCATCTGAATTTCTAGCAGACAGGCACCACAACCTCACCCCCACTCAGTGGTCTGCTATATAGTCATACTGGAAGTTTTTGCTACTTATTTCCTTATGTTATAGTAATACTTCATGTTATCCAATATTTGCTAATGCCAGTGTTTTATATGTCTGATCACCACCACTTGATCCTCAGCGTAAATGGAGCTCAAAGCTTCACGCATTCAGTAGCTCCAAAAACTACTTCTATGGCTTCTCTCATAATGGATCCAGTCAGTGACTAGATCCATTGCCACAGTGAGGGCATTATTTGGGAATCCCACTATTATACTACATTGATTTGGGATGCAAAGACAGACTCCTTTTTAAGCAAAAATGTTTGCAACTGCCATTAAAAGGTGAATAGGGTGAGGAGGGGTTAAAGTGGACCAAAAAAACCCTGATTGATGGAATCTTATAGATTCCATGGCCGCTTGATTCCCTACCCCCGGGGCATCTAGAATTGGGATGTTCCGCTGTGTGAAACCCCCCAGGTCGTCCGCTATATTCACCTTCTCTCCCGGTCCAACTGCGCATGCCCGCGCCAGGCTCAGATTCTTAGACGAGCCAAGCTGAGATTGCATCAGCGCATTTGAGTGCACTGACTGACATGAGGCAGCACATGCGCAGTAGGACTGGGGGTGAGTCAGATCAGCAGACCTGGGGGGTTTCACACAGCGGGGCATCCCTAAACGAGTGCCCAGGGGGCAAGGACTAAACCCAGCATAGTCAAAATCCTGGGTTTTGGTCCACTTTAAAGCTAATTTAATTATCTTTCTGCTGTGTGTGGCCCAACAGAGAAGCTCCTGATTGGTCACTGGCAAAAGGCATAGAATGCTGACGGCCGGTGGAGACCAAAGGGGTCCATCTATTCTGCCCTTTAGTGTTTTCTATATTTTAAGATAGATGTGTGCTTATCCCAGGCATGTTTATATTCACTTACTGTTGATTTCTCAACTACCTCTGCTGGAATTTTGTTTCCAAGCATCTACTTCTCTTTCAGTAAAATAGTATTTGCTGATGTTGCTCCTAACCCTCCCTCCAGCTAGTTATAATTTAATGCAGAATCCATGAATAGTGAATGCTGGTGACCAGCAGAAAACCAGGAAGCCTGTGCCATTTAGTCCTATGGCTATAACCTATTCATTTACATGAACCTCCGATTTGTTCACCACAGACAGGTATATTTTCTTTTTCACCTCATCCCAAACTACAAAAACATTTGGCTTGGAGTAGATGGCTTTTAGGCAAAGAAGACTGGAGTGTTGCAGAGCCAAAAAGGTTTACAAAGCAACTCGTTCAGATAAAATTCATAAATGCAACCCAATGCAATCAAAGCTGCAAATCAAATTTTGTTAATCTTGACAAGATGCCCCAATGATTGTTCAGAACACCCATGTTGTAGGTGGGTATTTTCCCCCCACCATTAAAAAAAAATAAATAAATAAATAAAACATGTATAAACAGCAGTGGCAATAACAGATAGAGTAGCAGTTTTGTGGGAGCATGGAAAAGGTGAATACATTGAATGGATGGTTGCAGGGCCGGCGTCAGCACCCAGCAAGCCCGGTCAGCTGCTGAGGGCCCCAACTTCCCAGGGGGGCCCACTGACAGCTGGCACAATGTGGTTAAAGAACATAAACTTATTTTGCCACTAACATTGCATCAGGCCCCTGCACTGCCTCCCCCTAGTGAGCCGGGTCGTCACTAACCTTTATTGGTGGTGCAGTTGCCGCACCCCTTAACCTCTGCTCAGCCCTGCACTGGCTTGTGTGTTGATCTAGGAAAAGCGCTGCCCCATAGGGCTGAGTATTCCTGCAAGCCCCGCCCCCAGAGACGTGCCATCACCCTGCTCCCTGGCCCCAGCATTGCAACAGGATATACTGCACACGCTGGAAGAAAATAATGCAAGTTACACAGTGCACACACTTCCTTTCTCTGTCTCTCTGCCCCATTCATCCTTGCCTTGTGAGCCCTGACCCACCCATCCCTGTTTCCTCAGCTCTGCCCCATCCATCCATTTACACCCAGTTCTGCCCCACCCATCCCTGTCCCCTCAGCTCTGCCCCATCCATCCATTTACACCCAGTTCTGCCCCACCCATCCCTGTTTCCTCAGCTCTGCCAACCCTGTCCCCTCAGTTGTGTCCCATCCACAGCTCTGCCCCATCCCCTCGGCTCTACGCCTCTCCATCCCTGTCCTCCCAGCTTTGCCCATCTACTCCTCTTCCTTCCAGTTCTGCCAGTCTATCCACCTTTCCTCCAGCTCTGTCCATCTACCCCCCCCCCCCCCACACACACACACACACACACACACACACACACACACACCAGCTCCACCCAGCTGGACCTATGCTTTCATTTTGCCCATTCATCTCATCTCTCCATCCATCCAAACCTGCCCTTCCTGTTTTATCCATCCCTCTTCCTCCCAGCTATCTCTCTATCCATCCATTCCTGCCCTTCCTGTTTTATCCATCCCTCTTCCTCCCATCTATTTCTCTATCCATCCATTCCTGCCCTTCCTGTTTTATCCATCCCTCTTCCTCCCAGCTATCTCTCTATCCATCCATTCCTGCCCTTCCTGTTTTATCCATCCCTCTTCCTCCCAGCTATCTCTCTATCCATCCATTCCTGCCCTTCCTGTTTTATCCATCCCTCTTCCTCCCAGCTATCTCTCTATCCATCCATTCCTGCCCTTCCTGTTCTATCCATCCCTCTTCCTCCCAGCTATCTCTCTATCCATCCATTCCTGCCCTTCCTGTTTTATCCATCCCTCTTCCTCCCAGCTATCTCTCTATCCATCCATTCCTGCCCTTCCTGTTTTATCCATCCCTCTTCCTCCCAGCTATCTCTATCCATCCATTCCTGCCCTTCCTGTTTTATCCATCCCTCTTCCTCCCAGCTATCTCTCTATCCATCCATTCCTGCCCTTCCTGTTTTATCCATCCCTCTTCCTCCCAGCTATCTCTCTATCCATCCATTCCTACCCTTCCTGTTTTATCCATCCCTCTTCCTCCCAGCTATCTCTCTATCCATCCATTCCTGCCCTTCCTGTTTTATCCATCCCTCTTCCTCCCAGCTATCTCTCTATCCATCCATTCCTGCCCTTCCTGTTTTGTCCATCCCTCTTCCTCCCAGCTATCTCTCTATCCATCCATTCCTGCCCTTCCTGTTTTATCCATCCCTCTTCCTCCCAGCTATCTCTCTATCCATCCATTCCTGCCCTTCCTGTTTTATCCATCCCTCTTCCTCCCAGCTATCTCTCTATCCATCCATTCCTGCCCTTCCTGTTTTGTCCATCCCTCTTCCTCCCAGCTATCTCTATCCATCCATTCCTGCCCTTCCTGTTTTATCCATCCCTCTTCCTCCCAGCTATCTCTCTATCCATCCATTCCTGCCCTTCCTGTTTTGTCCATCCCTCTTCCTCCCAGCTATCTCTATCCATCCATTCCTGCCCTTCCTGTTTTATCCATCCCTCTTCCTCCCAGCTATCTCTCTATCCATCCATTCCTGCCCTTCCTGTTTTATCCATCCCCTCTTCCTCCCAGCTATCTCTCTATCCATCCATTCCTGCCCTTCCTGTTTTATCCATCCCTCTTCCTCCCAGCTATCTCTATCCATCCATTCCTGCCCTTCCTGTTTTATCCATCCCTCTTCCTCCCAGCTATCTCTCTATCCATCCATTCCTGCCCTTCCTGTTTTATCCATCCCTCTTCCTCCCAGCTATCTCTCTATCCATCCATTCCTGCCCTTCCTGTTTTATCCATCCCTCTTCCTCCCAGCTATCTCTATCCATCCATTCCTGCCCTTCCTGTTTTATCCATCCCTCTTCCTCCCAGCTATCTCTCTATCCATCCATTCCTGCCCTTCCTGTTTTATCCATCCCTCTTCCTCCCAGCTATCTCTCTATCCATCCATTCCTGCCCTTCCTGTTTTATCCATCCCTCTTCCTCCCATCTATCTCTCTATCCATCCATTCCTGCCCTTCCTGTTTTATCCATCCCTCTTCCTCCCATCTATCTCTCTATCCATCCATTCCTGCCCTTCCTGTTTTATCCATCCCTCTTCCTCCCAGCTATCTCTCTATCCATCCATTCCTGCCCTTCCTGTTTTATCCATCCCTCTTCCTCCCAGCTATCTCTCTATCCATCCATTCCTGCCCTTCCTGTTTTATCCATCCCTCTTCCTCCCAGCTATCTCTCTATCCATCCATTCCTGCCCTTCCTGTTTTATCCATCCCTCTTCCTCCCAGCTATCTCTCTATCCATCCATTCCTGCCCTTCCTGTTTTATCCATCCCTCTTCCTCCCAGCTATCTCTCTATCCATCCATTCCTGCCCTTCCTGTTTTATCCATCCCTCTTCCTCCCAGCTATCTCTATCCATCCATTCCTGCCCTTCCTGTTTTATCCATCCCTCTTCCTCCCAGCTATCTCTATCCATCCATTCCTGCCCTTCCTGTTTTATCCATCCCTCTTCCTCCCAGCTATCTCTCTATCCATCCATTCCTGCCCTTCCTGTTTTATCCATCCCTCTTCCTCCCATCTATCTCTCTATCCATCCATTCCTGCCCTTCCTGTTTTATCCATCCCTCTTCCTCCCATCTATCTCTCTATCCATCCATTCCTGCCCTTCCTGTTTTATCCATCCCTCTTCCTCCCAGCTATCTCTATCCATCCATTCCTGCCCTTCCTGTTTTATCCATCCCTCTTCCTCCCAGCTATCTCTCTATCCATCCATTCCTGCCCTTCCTGTTTTAATCCATCCCTCTTCCTCCCAGCTATCTCTATCCATCCATTCCTGCCCTTCCTGTTTTATCCATCCCTCTTCCTCCCATCTATCTCTCTATCCATCCATTCCTGCCCTTCCTGTTTTATCCATCCCTCTTCCTCCCAGCTATCTCTCTATCCATCCATTCCTGCCCTTCCTGTTTTATCCATCCCTCTTCCTCCCAGCTATCTCTCTATCCATCCATTCCTGCCCTTCCTGTTTTATCCATCCCTCTTCCTCCCAGCTATCTCTATCCATCCATTCCTGCCCTTCCTGTTTTATCCATCCCTCTTCCTCCCAGCTATCTCTCTATCCATCCATTCCTGCCCTTCCTGTTTTGTCCATCCCTCTTCCTCCCAGCTATCTCTCTATCCATCCATTCCTGCCCTTCCTGTTTTATCCATCCCTCTTCCTCCCAGCTATCTCTCAATCCATCCATTCCTGCCCTTCCTGTTTTATCCATCCCTCTTCCTCCCAGCTATCTCTATCCATCCATTCCTGCCCTTCCTGTTTTATCCATCCCTCTTCCTCCCAGCTATCTCTCTATCCATCCATTCCTGCCCTTCCTGTTTTATCCATCCCTCTTCCTCCCAGCTATCTCTCTATCCATCCATTCCTGCCCTTCCTGTTTTATCCATCCCTCTTCCTCCCAGCTATCTCTCTATCCATCCATTCCTGCCCTTCCTGTTTTATCCATCCCTCTTCCTCCCAGCTATCTCTCTATCCATCCATTCCTACCCTTCCTGTTTTATCCATCCCTCTTCCTCCCAGCTATCTCTCTATCCATCCATTCCTGCCCTTCCTGTTTTATCCATCCCTCTTCCTCCCAGCTATCTCTCTATCCATCCATTCCTGCCCTTCCTGTTTTATCCATCCCTCTTCCTCCCAGCTATCTCTCTATCCATCCATTCCTGCCCTTCCTGTTTTATCCATCCCTCTTCCTCCCAGCTATCTCTCTATCCATCCATTCCTACCCTTCCTGTTTTATCCATCCCTCTTCCTCCCAGCTATCTCTCTATCCATCCATTCCTGCCCTTCCTGTTTTATCCATCCCTCTTCCTCCCAGCTATCTCTCTATCCATCCATTCCTGCCCTTCCTGTTTTGTCCATCCCTCTTCCTCCCAGCTATCTCTCTATCCATCCATTCCTACCCTTCCTGTTTTATCCATCCCTCTTCCTCCCAGCTATCTCTCTATCCATCCATTCCTGCCCTTCCTGTTTTATCCATCCCTCTTCCTCCCAGCTATCTCTCTATCCATCCATTCCTGCCCTTCCTGTTTTATCCATCCCTCTTCCTCCCAGCTATCTCTCTATCCATCCATTCCTGCCCTTCCTGTTTTATCCATCCCTCTTCCTCCCAGCTATCTCTCTATCCATCCATTCCTACCCTTCCTGTTTTATCCATCCCTCTTCCTCCCATCTATCTCTCTATCCATCCATTCCTGCCCTTCCTGTTTTATCCATCCCTCTTCCTCCCAGCTATCTCTCTATCCATCCATTCCTGCCCTTCCTGTTTTATCCATCCCTCTTCCTCCCATCTATCTCTCTATCCATCCATTCCTGCCCTTCCTGTTTTATCCATCCCTCTTCCTCCCATCTATCTCTCTATCCATCCATTCCTGCCCTTCCTGTTTTATCCATCCCTCTTCCTCCCAGCTATCTCTCTATCCATCCATTCCTGCCCTTCCTGTTTTATCCATCCCTCTTCCTCCCAGCTATCTCTCTATCCATCCATTCCTGCCCTTCCTGTTTTATCCATCCCTCTTCCTCCCAGCTATCTCTCTATCCATCCATTCCTGCCCTTCCTGTTTTATCCATCCCTCTTCCTCCCAGCTATCTCTCTATCCATCCATTCCTGCCCTTCCTGTTTTATCCATCCCTCTTCCTCCCAGCTATCTCTCTATCCATCCATTCCTGCCCTTCCTGTTTTATCCATCCCTCTTCCTCCCAGCTATCTCTATCCATCCATTCCTGCCCTTCCTGTTTTATCCATCCCTCTTCCTCCCAGCTATCTCTCTATCCATCCATTCCTGCCCTTCCTGTTTTATCCATCCCTCTTCCTCCCAGCTATCTCTCTATCCATCCATTCCTGCCCTTCCTGTTTTATCCATCCCTCTTCCTCCCATCTATCTCTCTATCCATCCATTCCTGCCCTTCCTGTTTTATCCATCCCTCTTCCTCCCATCTATCTCTCTATCCATCCATTCCTGCCCTTCCTGTTTTATCCATCCCTCTTCCTCCCAGCTATCTCCTATCCATCCATTCCTGCCCTTCCTGTTTTATCCATCCCTCTTCCTCCAGCTATCTCTCTATCCATCCATTCCTGCCCTTCCTGTTTTATCCATCCCTCTTCCTCCCAGCTATCTCTATCCATCCATTCCTGCCCTTCCTGTTTTATCCATCCCTCTTCCTCCCAGCTATCTCTCTATCCATCCATTCCTGCCCTTCCTGTTTTATCCATCCCTCTTCCTCCCAGCTATCTCTCTATCCATCCATTCCTGCCCTTCCTGTTTTATCCATCCCTCTTCCTCCAGCTATCTCTCTATCCATCCATTCCTGCCCTTCCTGTTTTATCCATCCCTCTTCCTCCCAGCTATCTCTCTATCCATCCATTCCTGCCCTTCCTGTTTTATCCATCCCTCTTCCTCCCAGCTATCTCTCTATCCATCCATTCCTGCCCTTCCTGTTTTAGTCCATCCCTCTTCCTCCAGCTATCTCTCTATCCATCCATTCCTGCCCTTCCTGTTTTATCCATCCCTCTTCCTCCCAGCTATCTCTCTATCCATCCATTCCTGCCCTTCCTGTTTTATCCATCCCTCTTCCTCCCAGCTATCTCTCTATCCATCCATTCCTGCCCTTCCTGTTTTATCCATCCCTCTTCCTCCCAGCTATCTCTCTATCCATCCATTCCTGCCCTTCCTGTTTTATCCATCCCTCTTCCTCCCAGCTATCTCTCTATCCATCCATTCCTGCCCTTCCTGTTTTATCCATCCCTCTTCCTCCCAGCTATCTCTCTATCCATCCATTCCTGCCCTTCCTGTTTTATCCATCCCTCTTCCTCCCAGCTATCTCTCTATCCATCCATTCCTACCCTTCCTGTTTTATCCATCCCTCTTCCTCCCAGCTATCTCTCTATCCATCCATTCCTGCCCTTCCTGTTTTATCCATCCCTCTTCCTCCCAGCTATCTCTCTATCCATCCATTCCTGCCCTTCCTGTTTTATCCATCCCTCTTCCTCCCAGCTATCTCTCTATCCATCCATTCCTACCCTTCCTGTTTTATCCATCCCTCTTCCTCCCAGCTATCTCTCTATCCATCCATTCCTACCCTTCCTGTTTTATCCATCCCTCTTCCTCCCAGCTATCTCTCTATCCATCCATTCCTGCCCTTCCTGTTTTATCCATCCCTCTTCCTCCCAGCTATCTCTCTATCCATCCATTCCTGCCCTTCCTGTTTTGTCCATCCCTCTTCCTCCCAGCTATCTCTCTATCCATCCATTCCTACCCTTCCTGTTTTATCCATCCCTCTTCCTCCCAGCTATCTCTCTATCCATCCATTCCTGCCCTTCCTGTTTTATCCATCCCTCTTCCTCCCAGCTATCTCTCTATCCATCCATTCCTGCCCTTCCTGTTTTATCCATCCCTCTTCCTCCCAGCTATCTCTCTATCCATCCATTCCTGCCCTTCCTGTTTTATCCATCCCTCTTCCTCCCAGCTATCTCTCTATCCATCCATTCCTACCCTTCCTGTTTTATCCATCCCTCTTCCTCCCAGCTATCTCTCTATCCATCCATTCCTGCCCTTCCTGTTTTATCCATCCCTCTTCCTCCCAGCTATCTCTCTATCCATCCATTCCTGCCCTTCCTGTTTTATCCATCCCTCTTCCTCCCAGCTATCTCTATCCATCCATTCCTGCCCTTCCTGTTTTATCCATCCCTCTTCCTCCCAGCTATCTCTCTATCCATCCATTCCTGCCCTTCCTGTTTTATCCATCCCTCTTCCTCCCAGCTATCTCTCTATCCATCCATTCCTGCCCTTCCTGTTTTATCCATCCCTCTTCCTCCCAGCTATCTCCTATCCATCCATTCCTGCCCTTCCTGTTTTATCCATCCCTCTTCCTCCCAGCTATCTCTCTATCCATCCATTCCTGCCCTTCCTGTTTTATCCATCCCTCTTCCTCCCAGCTATCTCTCTATCCATCCATTCCTGCCCTTCCTGTTTTATCCATCCCTCTTCCTCCCATCTATCTCTCTATCCATCCATTCCTGCCCTTCCTGTTTTATCCATCCCTCTTCCTCCCATCTATCTCTCTATCCATCCATTCCTGCCCTTCCTGTTTTATCCATCCCTCTTCCTCCCAGCTATCTCTCTATCCATCCATTCCTGCCCTTCCTGTTTTATCCATCCCTCTTCCTCCCAGCTATCTCTCTATCCATCCATTCCTGCCCTTCCTGTTTTATCCATCCCTCTTCCTCCCAGCTATCTCTCTATCCATCCATTCCTGCCCTTCCTGTTTTATCCATCCCTCTTCCTCCCAGCTATCTCTCTATCCATCCATTCCTGCCCTTCCTGTTTTATCCATCCCTCTTCCTCCCAGCTATCTCTCTATCCATCCATTCCTGCCCTTCCTGTTTTATCCATCCCTCTTCCTCCCAGCTATCTCTATCCATCCATTCCTGCCCTTCCTGTTTTATCCATCCCTCTTCCTCCCAGCTATCTCTATCCATCCATTCCTGCCCTTCCTGTTTTATCCATCCCTCTTCCTCCCAGCTATCTCTCTATCCATCCATTCCTGCCCTTCCTGTTTTATCCATCCCTCTTCCTCCCATCTATCTCTCTATCCATCCATTCCTGCCCTTCCTGTTTTATCCATCCCTCTTCCTCCCATCTATCTCTCTATCCATCCATTCCTGCCCTTCCTGTTTTATCCATCCCTCTTCCCTCCCAGCTATCTCTATCCATCCATTCCTGCCCTTCCTGTTTTATCCATCCCTCTTCCTCCCAGCTATCTCTCTATCCATCCATTCCTGCCCTTCCTGTTTTATCCATCCCTCTTCCTCCCAGCTATCTCTATCCATCCATTCCTGCCCTTCCTGTTTTATCCATCCCTCTTCCTCCCATCTATCTCTCTATCCATCCATTCCTGCCCTTCCTGTTTTATCCATCCCTCTTCCTCCCAGCTATCTCTCTATCCATCCATTCCTGCCCTTCCTGTTTTATCCATCCCTCTTCCTCCCAGCTATCTCTCTATCCATCCATTCCTGCCCTTCCTGTTTTATCCATCCCTCTTCCTCCCAGCTATCTCTATCCATCCATTCCTGCCCTTCCTGTTTTATCCATCCCTCTTCCTCCCAGCTATCTCTCTATCCATCCATTCCTGCCCTTCCTGTTTTGTCCATCCCTCTTCCTCCCAGCTATCTCTCTATCCATCCATTCCTGCCCTTCCTGTTTTATCCATCCCTCTTCCTCCCAGCTATCTCTCAATCCATCCATTCCTGCCCTTCCTGTTTTATCCATCCCTCTTCCTCCCAGCTATCTCTATCCATCCATTCCTGCCCTTCCTGTTTTTATCCATCCCTCTTCCTCCCAGCTATCTCTCTATCCATCCATTCCTGCCCTTCCTGTTTTATCCATCCCTCTTCCTCCCAGCTATCTCTCTATCCATCCATTCCTGCCCTTCCTGTTTTATCCATCCCTCTTCCTCCCAGCTATCTCTCTATCCATCCATTCCTGCCCTTCCTGTTTTATCCATCCTCTTCCTCCCAGCTATCTCTCTATCCATCCATTCCTACCCTTCCTGTTTTATCCATCCCTCTTCCTCCCAGCTATCTCTCTATCCATCCATTCCTGCCCTTCCTGTTTTATCCATCCCTCTTCCTCCCAGCTATCTCTCTATCCATCCATTCCTGCCCTTCCTGTTTTATCCATCCCTCTTCCTCCCAGCTATCTCTCTATCCATCCATTCCTGCCCTTCCTGTTTTATCCATCCCTCTTCCTCCCAGCTATCTCTCTATCCATCCATTCCTACCCTTCCTGTTTTATCCATCCCTCTTCCTCCCAGCTATCTCTCTATCCATCCATTCCTGCCCTTCCTGTTTTATCCATCCCTCTTCCTCCCAGCTATCTCTCTATCCATCCATTCCTGCCCTTCCTGTTTTGTCCATCCCTCTTCCTCCCAGCTATCTCTCTATCCATCCATTCCTACCCTTCCTGTTTTATCCATCCCTCTTCCTCCCAGCTATCTCTCTATCCATCCATTCCTGCCCTTCCTGTTTTATCCATCCCTCTTCCTCCCAGCTATCTCTCTATCCATCCATTCCTGCCCTTCCTGTTTTATCCATCCCTCTTCCTCCCAGCTATCTCTCTATCCATCCATTCCTGCCCTTCCTGTTTTATCCATCCCTCTTCCTCCCAGCTATCTCTCTATCCATCCATTCCTACCCTTCCTGTTTTATCCATCCCTCTTCCTCCCATCTATCTCTCTATCCATCCATTCCTGCCCTTCCTGTTTTATCCATCCCTCTTCCTCCCAGCTATCTCTCTATCCATCCATTCCTGCCCTTCCTGTTTTATCCATCCCTCTTCCTCCCATCTATCTCTCTATCCATCCATTCCTGCCCTTCCTGTTTTATCCATCCCTCTTCCTCCCATCTATCTCTCTATCCATCCATTCCTGCCCTTCCTGTTTTATCCATCCCTCTTCCTCCCAGCTATCTCTCTATCCATCCATTCCTGCCCTTCCTGTTTTATCCATCCCTCTTCCTCCCAGCTATCTCTCTATCCATCCATTCCTGCCCTTCCTGTTTTATCCATCCCTCTTCCTCCCAGCTATCTCTCTATCCATCCATTCCTGCCCTTCCTGTTTTATCCATCCCTCTTCCTCCCAGCTATCTCTCTATCCATCCATTCCTGCCCTTCCTGTTTTATCCATCCCTCTTCCTCCCAGCTATCTCTCTATCCATCCATTCCTGCCCTTCCTGTTTTATCCATCCCTCTTCCTCCCAGCTATCTCTATCCATCCATTCCTGCCCTTCCTGTTTTATCCATCCCTCTTCCTCCCAGCTATCTCTATCCATCCATTCCTGCCCTTCCTGTTTTATCCATCCCTCTTCCTCCCAGCTATCTCTCTATCCATCCATTCCTGCCCTTCCTGTTTTATCCATCCCTCTTCCTCCCATCTATCTCTCTATCCATCCATTCCTGCCCTTCCTGTTTTATCCATCCCTCTTCCTCCCATCTATCTCTCTATCCATCCATTCCTGCCCTTCCTGTTTTATCCATCCCCTCTTCCTCCCAGCTATCTCTATCCATCCATTCCTGCCCTTCCTGTTTTATCCATCCCTCTTCCTCCCAGCTATCTCTCTATCCATCCATTCCTGCCCTTCCTGTTTTATCCATCCCTCTTCCTCCCAGCTATCTCTATCCATCCATTCCTGCCCTTCCTGTTTTATCCATCCCTCTTCCTCCCATCTATCTCTCTATCCATCCATTCCTGCCCTTCCTGTTTTATCCATCCCTCTTCCTCCCAGCTATCTCTCTATCCATCCATTCCTGCCCTTCCTGTTTTATCCATCCCTCTTCCTCCCAGCTATCTCTCTATCCATCCATTCCTGCCCTTCCTGTTTTATCCATCCCTCTTCCTCCCAGCTATCTCTATCCATCCATTCCTGCCCTTCCTGTTTTATCCATCCCTCTTCCTCCCAGCTATCTCTCTATCCATCCATTCCTGCCCTTCCTGTTTTGTCCATCCCTCTTCCTCCCAGCTATCTCTCTATCCATCCATTCCTGCCCTTCCTGTTTTATCCATCCCTCTTCCTCCCAGCTATCTCTCAATCCATCCATTCCTGCCCTTCCTGTTTTATCCATCCCTCTTCCTCCCAGCTATCTCTATCCATCCATTCCTGCCCTTCCTGTTTTATCCATCCCTCTTCCTCCCAGCTATCTCTCTATCCATCCATTCCTGCCCTTCCTGTTTATCCATCCCTCTTCCTCCCAGCTATCTCTCTATCCATCCATTCCTGCCCTTCCTGTTTTATCCATCCCTCTTCCTCCCAGCTATCTCTCTATCCATCCATTCCTGCCCTTCCTGTTTTATCCATCCCTCTTCCTCCCAGCTATCTCTCTATCCATCCATTCCTACCCTTCTGTTTTATCCATCCCTCTTCCTCCCAGCTATCTCTCTATCCATCCATTCCTGCCCTTCCTGTTTTATCCATCCCTCTTCCTCCCAGCTATCTCTCTATCCATCCATTCCTGCCCTTCCTGTTTTATCCATCCCTCTTCCTCCCAGCTATCTCTCTATCCATCCATTTCCTACCCTTCCTGTTTTATCCATCCCTCTTCCTCCCAGCTATCTCTCTATCCATCCATTCCTACCCTTCCTGTTTTATCCATCCCTCTTCCTCCCAGCTATCTCTCTATCCATCCATTCCTGCCCTTCCTGTTTTATCCATCCCTCTTCCTCCCAGCTATCTCTCTATCCATCCATTCCTGCCCTTCCTGTTTTGTCCATCCCTCTTCCTCCAGCTATCTCTCTATCCATCCATTCCTACCCTTCCTGTTTTATCCATCCCTCTTCCTCCCAGCTATCTCTCTATCCATCCATTCCTGCCCTTCCTGTTTTATCCATCCCTCTTCCTCCCAGCTATCTCTCTATCCATCCATTCCTGCCCTTCCTGTTTTATCCATCCCTCTTCCTCCCAGCTATCTCTCTATCCATCCATTCCTGCCCTTCCTGTTTTATCCATCCCTCTTCCTCCCAGCTATCTCTCTATCCATCCATTCCTACCCTTCCTGTTTTATCCATCCCTCTTCCTCCCAGCTATCTCTCTATCCATCCATTCCTGCCCTTCCTGTTTTATCCATCCCTCTTCCTCCCAGCTATCTCTCTATCCATCCATTCCTACCCTTCCTGTTTTATCCATCCCTCTTCCTCCCAGCTATCTCTCTATCCATCCATTCCTGCCCTTCCTGTTTTGTCCATCCCTCTTCCTCAATACTCTGCCCATGTGGGGCCAAACTAAAAAATAGCTCCAATAGGGGGTTGGGGGATAAGCAACCCTTCTTAGTTTTGCCCATGGAATTTATAGACCCCTGACCCATGACTCTCAACTGCAAAGGGGCCCACTGAGGCCATGCCACCCGAGGGCCCACATAAACCTGGAGCCAGCCCTGGACGGTTGGGCAACTGCACAATGGCATGAATAGAGACACACAAAAGCATGAATAAAGTCATTCATGTCCAGCTAGGGAATTCCGCTGCCAGCAAGTCAGGTGTCTGTGTCATAGAGCCCAAGTGTGCACAATGCTACCCTGTTTCCCCGAAAATAAGACCTCCCCCGAAAATAAGACCTCCCCCCCCCCCCCCGAAAATAAGACCTCCCCCAAAATAATGTTAGAACACCACCCACCCGCTGATCCTCACATCCTCCGACACCCTTCCACCCACCGCCCCGTCGCCGGTATGAAGGCGCCGCGTCATGGCTGTGTGCGCACTGCGCCTGCTACCATAACTTCATAGCCGCCATAGTGACCTGCGGCTGCAGCGATCACCTGCAGAGAGCTGCGGCCGCAGCAAGTATTTGCTGGTAAGCGCTGCCATAGCAAGCGCCTGCAGGAGTGGCCATAGCGAGCGGCCGCAGCAAGAGTCCTCAGTCAGCTGCGGCCGGCTCTCTCTGATGACGAGTGACGCCCCTGACGTTGCGCATAGGGGGACGTCACTCATCATCAAAGCGGCCGCCACCAAAGTGAAAGCTGCTGTCTGCTGCTCGCTCTCTGACAGTAAGTTAGTGAGTAGTGGCAGCAGACTGTGAAGAAGAAAAAAAAAAAGAATTTCTATGGGGGAAATGCCAGGTGAAGTGAGGGGAGGGGGGGATGGAAACTAGAGAATTCCCTGGATTCTCTAGACTCTACCCCCACCTCCCCCACCTTCACCCACTGATGATGAGGAGGGGGGGTTGTATGTTTTGGATTCCCCACATATGCCACTACCGGTAGTACAGGAGAAGGGGGGTAAATTGGGACAGGAGGATCAGGGGGGGGAGGTAACATGAAATTTTGACAGGAGTCACATTTTGTCTGGTTATGCTGGTTTGTGATGGCAACTACTACTGTTTAACAGTTAATAAATTTCCTTTTTTTGTGAATGCATGTGAATTCTTCTTCATGGAAAAGTGTAAGACATCCCCTGAAAATAAGACCTAGCGCATCTTTGGGAGCAAAAATTAATATAAGACACTGTCTTATTTTCGGGGAAACAGGGTAAATATTGCAGCCTGAGCTTTAATTGATGGCCAGGTAGGGTGTAGAGTAACGTTCCCCTTTAAAGGTGTCAAAAACGCAAACACTAGTCACAAACAAGTGTGTGGCTTCAACGTGGATCTGCAGATATATGTGACCAAACCTCTGTCTTTCCACATAGCTAGACATGTTTGGTGCTTAATACTTAGATGAGACTGATGGGTGGGCCCACTTTGGGGCCTCCTACATTACCTATTTAATTCTCAGAGCAGCTTGCCATTTTTCTTTCACTAGTCACAAACAAAATTTTGTAATGAGCAGCATTGCTAACAGTAAGCCCAACGTATAAAACTGCTGCCATAGAAACTGACATTTTATCTTTTACTTACTGGGTAGATAAAACAACAAATCTATAGGGCAGGTATGGGTTAACAACTTTCTACAGCGTTTGCATGGTTGCTATAGTTGTTTCATTGAAACCATTTTATAATGGCCTATATAATGCAGCTGTGTCTCATGAGGTTACTAGGGTACCTACCTGCCTGGCGCAAGCAGCTTTAACCTACCTTAAAGTGACCCTGCCTTTGCCTGACATTGGAGACTTGAGGTCTTGTGCTGCCATATACATGTCAGAAGTGTTTACAGCAATGTAGGCCACACAGTTGAATTATTGTCTCATTGAGGAAGCACTGCAATAAAGCAGGGCAATGGAGACCAATCCAGACATGGCAATGTGTGTAAATTCATAAAAGTGATACATAAGGGCAATCATCTATCCTGCTATAAATGTCTATCATTTGCCCCAGTGCCACTTTGTCGCCCATGTCACACACAGAATATTCCTGCTGATAAATCAGCCAGGACTTCTTACAGCCAGCAACCAAGAAAACTCATCTCAGCCAAGCATGCCCCCTAGTGGAATCTTTTGGCATTGTACTTGGTAAAGCAGTTGTGGGTAATAATATAGATAACCATAAGGGAATTTTTTTTTTCATATTACATGGACACCAAACAACTCATGCATGGCACATTATACATGCAATTACCAGAAGGGCTTGTTTTTTTTGCTTAATAAGATGCACTTGAATATAAAATGCACCCAGGGTTTAGAGGATAAAAAGAAAAAAAAATATTCTGAACCAAACGGTGTCCTAAAATCCCCCATCCTAATCATCCCATTACAGACAGTTTGCAGAATATCCCCATTACAGGCAGTGAGCAGCATCCCTTATTACAGCCAGCGTGTGGCATCCCTCATTACAACCAGTCAGCAGCATCCCTAATTACAGCCAGTGAGGGGCAACCCTCATTACAGCCAGTGTACAGAATCCATGATTAGTGTGCAGCATCCCTAATTACAGCCAGTGTTCAGCATCCCTAATTACAGCCATTGAGAGGCATCTTGCATTACAGCCAGTGTACAGCATCCATGATTACAGCCAGTCAGGGGCATCCTCTCATTACAGCCAGTGTTCAGCATCCCTAATTACAGCCATTGAGAGGCATCCCTCATTACAGCCACTGAGCAGCATCCCTGATTACAGCCAGTGAGGGGCATCCCTCATTACAGCCAGTGTGCATCATCCCTAAATACAGCCAGTCAGGGGCATCCCTCATTAAAGCCAGTGTACAGAATCCATGATTACAGTCAGTCAGCATCCCCTCATTACAGCCAGTGCTCAGCATCCCTAATTACAGCCATTGAGATGCATTCCTCATTACAGTCAGTATGCAGCATACCTGATTACAGCCAGTGAGGGGCAACCCTCATTACAGCCAGTGATGGGCATCCCTCATTACAGCCAGTGAGGGGCATCCCTAGTTACAGCCAGCGAGGGACATTCCTCATTACAGCCAGTGTGCAGCATCCCCAGTGCCCCCCTACAGGTATCACCCCCCTCCCCCAGAAAGCTGCACAATAATGAGTCAGCGGGAGAGCAGGGTAACCGATTCATGCCTGTCCGCTGCTGCCGTTGCTGCCCTTCAAACACACACATTGAAACTTACTGGCCCTCCCCAGTCACTGCAGCAGTATTTTTGGGTGGCCAGTGGGAGTGGCTCATATGGCCGTCATCCAAGAAAAACAATGTACGCCGCCCATAGACACAGGCCACTCCCACTGGCCACCCAAAAATACCACCACAGTGACCGTGGAGTGGCGGTAAGTTGTAAGTGTTAATGTGTGTGTAATAGGAACAGCAGCGGTGGGCAGGCAGACATAATACAATTCTGTGAAACTCACCTGTAGAATTGTTTTTGAATATATCCAGTCCAGGTCGTCCCAGAAGTGATGAGAGTTGGGTAGTTCGCCACCAGGTGGCGCAGTCACTGCAAGATCCAGAGCTTTAACTCCTCCCGGCCCCCTATAAAAAGAGCTGTCTCCATAGAATTCTCAGAATGTGAAAAAGAAGTAAATGAGACAGGCCGGGAGGCCAATAAACCATGTTAACTCACATAGCTTCAGCATGTACTCTCTCCAACAAAAACTAAGGACAATGGTCCAATACAAAAAGGTAATCACCATAACAAGCAAACAAGAGATAATGAAAAAAGGGCGGGGTGGGACGACCTGGACTGGATATATTCAAAAACAATTCTACAGGTGAGTTTCACAGAATTGTATTTTTCACTATATCCAGCCCAGGTTGTCCCAGAAGTGATGACAGTTGGGACATCCAAAAGAAGTCCATTTAGGGCGGGATCCCCAGTGCAGAACAGCAAGTAGTTCATCTCACTACCGCCTGAAGCACCTTTCGGCCAAAAGCAGCGTCAGCTGAGGCCCTAACATCAACCTTATAAAACTTTGTAAAGGTATGAACAGAAGACCAAGTAGCGGCCTTACAAACTTGTTCAACAGAGGCCTGGTGCTGAAAAGCCCAGGAAGCACCAATAGCTCTAGTAGAATGAGCTGTAACACGAAAAGGGGGTTCCTTCCCCTTGGCAGAATATGCTTGCACCACCGCCTGTCTAATCCACTTACTGTGAGTGGACTTGGCCGGAGGCACACCCTTTCTGGAACCTTCAGTGAGAACAAAGAGTGAATCCGACTTCCTGAAGGATTCAGTCGTAACCAGGTAGTACTTAAGGGCTCTGACCACGTCCAAGGCATGGAGGGTTCTTTCTTTAGAATTAGATGGTTCTGGACACAGGGAAGGCAAAACAACTTCCTCATTAAGATGAAAGGGAGAAACGACCTTAGGCAAAAAATCAGGTTTAAAGCGAAAAACCACCTTATCCTTATGCCGCTCAAAGTAAGGAGGCTTCATACAAAGAGCGGCCAGTTCTGACACACGGCGCACCGGGGTGATAGCCACCAAAAAGACCATCTTTAGGGTCAAGACAGACAATGCAGCGTCACACAAAGGCTCAAAGGGGGGACCCTGGAGAGCAGAAAGCACTAAATTCAAATCCCACACCGCTAATACAGGCTTACGCGGTGGACGTACATGGGTAACTCCTTGAAAAAAAGTCCTGATCAGTCTATGATTGGCAAAGGATCTTTGGAAGAAGATGGCCAAGGCCGAAACCTGGCCCTTGAGGGTGCCCAGCTGTAGACCCAAGTCTAAGCCGTGTTGTAAAAATTCCAAAATCCTAGAAATAGAAAATGTGCGACAAGGGAAACTCTTGGATTCACACCAAGAAATGTAGGCATGCCAAACTCTGTAGTAAATCATGGAAGAAGACTTTTTCCGCGCCTGAATCATGGTATGAACAATGTGGCTGACAGCCCCTTTTCTATTAGGATTGAGGTTTCAATAGCCAGGCCGTCAGAGCCAGCGTCTATAAATTGGGGTGCCGCAGCGATCCCTGAGTGAGAAGCCCTGGGTCGTCGGGCATGATGTAACGATCGACTGACATCTGAACTATGTCCGCAAACCAACTCTGCCTCGGCCAGCAAGGAGCCACCAGGATGGTTGGTACCCCCTCCTGGGCTATCTTGCGCAGCACTCAGCCCAGGAGTGGAAACAGAGGAAATGCATGAAGGAGCCTGAACTCCGTCCACGGAATCGCCAGAGCGTCTGTGGCGAAGGCCAGAGGATCTCTTGACAGGGAGACGAACCTTGGAAGCTTGTGATTGTGTCTGGGCGCAAACAGGTCCACGTCCCGGTCTTTATACTTCTCCGCCCGCTTGCGAGATTTGGCAAAATCAACAAGGCGCCGCACCTTCTTCCTGATGGCCAAAGATACAATGGCCGCGGCACAGACAGGGCGAAGCCCAGCACCCACAGAGGTAAATGCATGACAAGCCAGCTGATCCATGCGCCTGTCAGCAGGGTGGCGCAAGGAAGCAGTATCGGGTGACGGCATAACCATAGTGTTGGATAACCCCGAGACAGGGGCATCCACATCGGGAGGACGGGACCAGAGGCGGATCAGCTCCTCAGGGAAGGGATACCGCCTGTCCAGACTCTTAGGCACAGATGGCAATTTATTAGGTCTTTCCTATTCCTTAAACACCATATTTGACAGGAAGACAGTCCTGGAAGTCACCCTGCTTCCTCTTAGCCGCTTTAGGAGGGACAATATGCAAAGTCTCAAACACAGAAGATAGCAACTTCTTAGTGTCATCAGGGAGTCACATGTCAGGGAGCCACATGTCCGAGGAACCAGGCTCGCTATCATAGCCAACCGACCGATCCCCTGAGGAAGCGGAGTCCTTAAACAGCTCTCCTTCCTCCATGGAGTCCTGACCTCCAAAAAGATGATCATCATCATCAGCAAAATCCGAGTAACCCGGCTCGACGTGCCGCTTCTTACTCGTGGCCTTCCCAGTAGCCCTGCGAGATAACTGTCGCTCCAGGCTGGCCCCCCGGTGTGCCAAATCGGCTTGGGACCCCCTGCTGGCTTCCCCTTCGCTGAGGGCTGAATGCAGTAGTGGGGGGGGGGGGTTGGCGAGGCCGCAGGCAAAGGAGGGCTAGGGGCAGGGATGCCTGCCCTATCATACTCCAACAATACGCTCCTGGCGCAAGTGACACAAACCGTGCTGAGTCCGCCCAGGGGGCAGGTACCGCACATGGGGCAGAGCTTTACCCGCCTACAGGGGGCCCCTAGCTCATTATCCCCAGAAACCTCCATTATGGTGATTATGGTGATAAAAAAATACAGGTTACAAGGCACTAACGGCCCAAACCTAAGTGACCCCCAATTTAGTCCCTCTTTTTAGTAATCCCTCTTTAAGGGGAGAGGGTGCGGAGAGAGAGGGGGGTGTAGGAGACCAGGAGGAACCACAACCCTCAGCTGGCAATGGAAAGGGGGGCCCACCTGGAAGACACAAACGGAAGGATTCATGAGTGTCCCACAGCACATGCACATCAAAATCCAACAGAGAAAAAAACAGAGGGACTCACGGAACCGACCGGCGAGGTAGCGGGGGGTCCGGGAGGCAGGCACCAGAAGCGCAGGCAGGAGTGGCGAAAGCGGAGGTCGTCCGCCGTGCGGACCCTCAGCAGGGTCCGCAAATGACACACTGATCAGCAAGGAAAATGTCGCCTGAGCGCAGCAAGGCCGAACCTCGATGGGCGGGCCACGCAGCAGCCCCGCCCCCCGCTGCGGCACGAAGAGAGGCGCCCGCAGTGCCTAAAGTGGCGCCAAGAGCGCAGGAAGGGGGGGCCCACGGAGGAGCCCCCCCGGACCGGGAGCGCCCGCACCATATGCCGAGGCTTCGCCTAGAAGAAGGCCTCGACCAACGCCGCTCCCACCCCCCCCCTCTCACAGCTACAAGATGGAGGGGAAGGAGAAGAGGTGAGGGAACGAGGGAAGGTGAGCAAAAGATGTAAAAGTGAGGTAAAAAGCACAACATATGAAAATAAAGCTAGTGGGCACAGATAAGGGCATAAACCCCGGGCAATTAGGTGGTTCCTCCCCCCCCAAGCTCACCATCGCCTATGGCCGGCTATCCTTTATGGGAGGGTCTGGGGCCCAGAGCCTAGCTGTGTGAACGCCCGACCCTACCTTCACCTGTCCCATCAGCCGAGGCTGGGAGGCACAAGTTGGTCCACAGGAACAGTGGAAACAGTGGTGCAGCGGCTGACAGGCTTAAAATGCCCCGCTCAGCTGCATTATCCAGAGAGAGTATCCAAGACGATCCTAGCAGCAGCTACTGCAAGATGAATTCTGGGAATTCTTTGGAGACAGCTCTTTTTATAGGGGCCGGGAGGAGTTACAACTCTGGATCTTGCAGTGACTGCGCCACCTGGTGGCAGGCTACCCAACTGTCATCACTTCTGGAATGACCTGGACTGGATATAGTGAAAAAATCGGTTACCCTGCCCTTCTGCTCCCTTATTATTGTGCAGGCAGCGCTCGGGGGCCTGCTCACCAGCCGCCACTCGCTCTGATGCTCACCGGCCACTACTTGCCCTCCCGCATCCATCTCACTTGCCGCGGCCTTCCCAGGTGCCGGCCTACCAGGATTTTGCCCCAGTCCGCCCCTAGTTTTGAAATGTGTAATATTTTTATGTCTATATAAACCTAGCTATTGGAATACAAAAGGGACAGTCCATGCAATGACAATAGGGCAGCAAATTGCTCACCTGAAACCTTTGCATCCTTCTATTATGAGTATGAGTGCGCCCAGCAAGTATGACCCATGTGGCTTGCCAGGCTCACTCACGCTTTAAGCACTGAGGGACAGCTGTACGACCACATCTGTGCATGGTCGTGAAAGAATGGAATTGAAACAATCACTTACCAGATGGGAGCTCAGAGAGAAGCTTGAATGTTTGATGCACATTTTGCCGAACTTTAGCTACAGGATCGTCAAGAAGGTTAGCGAGAGTGATGACAGAGTCACTTCTCAAGATCCCTGTCCTGAAATATAAAAACCATCAGCAAGCAATGCAAAGGTATATGTACAAGCATGACATTATCTACACCCAGTATAAATATAAGAAAGTCCATATCTTGAATTTCATTTATATTGCATTTACTATGTCCACATCTGAATTCCACAAGGACCATACATGAATCTTATCAGAACCTAGGCATATAAATATAAGTACATACAGGTTGTGAATAATTCCCACCAGTGGAGAGGGAATTGTAGGGTCCTGTCTGTTCTGATAATCAACAGCAACAGATGCTTAACTAGAGAATCTTATTAGAAGCATCCCAACTGAGGAATATACCGTTATATACAGAAATGGAATGGCTTCAGAAGATTTGAGGCACCTGAGACAACAAGAGTATAGCAACAGGGATCTTAAAACAGCTTACCAATTCGGGATGCCCCGTTGTGTGAGCCGCCCCCCAGATCGCCCGCATTCACTGACCATTTCCAGGGCTTCCACACCAAGCTCGTCAGCCACGTCCACATCTCCAGCAACCCTGTAGCTGAGACCTGCTCCCCTTTGCCCAGCCATTCCGATAGGCTGGGACGTAGGAGCATGGCTTAGCCACAGGGGTGCTCCCACCCCCATATACCGGGCTCTATTTGTAACCAGGGCCATATGCCAATCATTTATATGCATGGCATGTGGTACTGATTGGCTGAGAGAAAGCGCATGCAGTGTAGGACCAGGGAAGGTGAGTTTTTGTGGCAAACTGGGGGAGCGGGGTCAAGGACCAATATAGGTGTGTATCCAGACTGCTCCTTTGCTAAACAAAACCCAGCCCTAGAGTCTAGGACTAGGCGATTCCCTGTCGCATGGCCATCTCACAGGGGATGCTGCACAATGTGAAGCACCCTGGTTTCCCCAGGTTATCACAGGAAAGGTAAAAAAGGTAGGTTTCTCTGCCTTAGGGGAGGGGTATTAAGAAGGTGGACATTCCAAATCTAGATGCCTATACACATATTTGCCAATGTAATCCCCTTTAATTAGATATAAAGCTCATGAATTCCATAAAAATATAAAGCCACACAGCATTCACCAACCTGCCAATGTTATGTGCAGCCATGATGTGAAACATTTCCGTTGTCTTTTGGCGGACAGTGCTGTCTTGATCATAGAGCAGAGCTTTCAGGCTCTCCATAACACCTATAAAGACACACAGAGGCAGAGAAAGGATGAATACAAGAAAATGACAAGAAATATCTACAGCAGGCCTCTCCCAAGTTATGGAGGGGGCATGAAAAGTCTTGAGACGCCCCTCCATGGTGTGTCATTGTCGCTGTATGATGGATGGTGGGCGTGGCCTGTCAAAAGGTGAGTATAGAGTTTTTTCTTTTCCTTCCTGGACATGACATTAAGCTATATTTAAACAAAAATGTGTGATTTTAGGTGCACTGCCTGCTAAATGATTAAGGGTGTCTGAAGCCCGAAACGCGTCGCAAGATCCCCTCAGTGGGGTATATGTGGACCTGGACTCTGCTTATCTTTTTACATACTGGGAATTTTTTCTTTATCACTACGTGGAAGATATTTTTAAAGATTTTAAATAAAAGTTACTTTTTATTGGAGAGAAGCTGGACACCTCACTGTTTTTCTGCTATCTAAGGAGATGCGCCAAGGGATCTCCTGATCTGTGCTTCAAGTAGTTCCGGGTGAGCTGGCTGACACTATTTCTGTCTATTGTACTGCCTGGTAAACCCAGACAGAAGCAGGCACCCCTGCGGGATCAGCACTTCTGGCTTTTGACCAGGTGTACTGGGCTTGAGTGACTGCTCTCAGTCACTCAATGCTAAAATAGCTCAGTTGTGTGCATTTACCCATGCAGAACCACTTTGCTCTCCTTCACCTTTCTACAGGTACAAACGGTTTCCCCAGTAGGAAAATTAGGAATGTCTCGGTTAAAGCAAAAACAGCCAAGGACATAAGCAAAATGTGGCTGAACTGTAACACGGTAAACAGAAGAACTGAATACCTAGAATGCAGAGAGAAGTGGGGCTCCAGCTGCCTCGCTTCTGCCCCGGGATCATGTGGGCAGCTCTGAGCAGGTGAGTCTTTTTTTCTCAATCACTAGGGGATGGGTGGGTATTTTACTAACACTGTCTGCACTGCCGCTTTAAAGACTTAAAAATACTCTTTACTCACTTTACTCCCTGCCTCACTCCTTTCTTATGGAGTGTGCACTCCCTCCACCAGCTGCAATGTGCCCTCAGTCACAAGGAATATTGCATAGGCTTGGGGGAGAAGTATGTACTCAACATTCAGTGTTGAAGCCAAAGGGGAGAGTATACTTCAGATAAAAGAAGATCATGGAAGAAGAAGGTCCTGATCTCCTAAATCAGGAGGATGGACTATACCAGTGGAATAATGTGGAATACATGTTTTACAGATCCTTCTAGCAGGCGGCACATCTGACTGAAGGAGCCATTTAGCGGGTGAAAGAAAACAATGACCTGTGTAAGGTAGAGAGTGCTTTCTGTATGTGTATGAAGCAAATAACAAAGGATAAAATAATTTTTCCCAAGATCATTTGCAGTAGGTGGAGCAAGGTTAGGGTGCAAATACATCTCTTAACAGCTCAGAGCTATTCCCAAAACTGCCTGGAAGCCACCAGGCTGTGCAATGCTTTGGTATAGCTAATATTTACATAGCCACCTACTCTAATTGTAGCACATGGTTTGGCCATTTGGTCCTCCCGAGCACAAGGCCTGAAATAGGTGGTTGTATGTGGGCCAGGTTAGGGCTTGTTTTAAAGTGGACCGAAACCAAGGATTCTGACTATCCTGTGTTTTGGTCCATGCCCCGCTGTGTGAAACCCCCAAGGTCGCCAAAACCAACTGACCTCTTCCCAGTCTTACGACGCATGCACGGCCGCATCCACCACTACCCTATAACAGGGAGAGTGCCGCCCCCCGGCCATTCACAAATACCTGGCTAGAGGGATAGCAGGGATGCGGCCGCAGCTCGCGCATGTGCGGTTGGACCGGGAAAGAAGGTAAGTATGGGCGCCCTGGGGGGTTTCACACAGCGGGGCATCCCGATTTTGGATGCCCTGGAGGGAGGAAAACTATCGGCCCGGAAATCTATCGCTGTGGGTTTTGGTCCAATTTAAGAGAGCACTGTCTGCGCTGTAGCATAAAATAAAGGGCTTCTCAGTCTCTTGAATCCCTTTATACCGTCTAGCTTGGATCTATGTTTTGGCACTCTCTATCCCAATCCCCTATACAGTCTTATGCTGATGAGGGCATCCGAAACACATGGTCACAAGTAGAGAGGATGGTGTAAATATTATCCATACCAAAGCATCGCACACCCTGGTGGCTTCCAGAAGCTTTTAGGAATAACCCTGAGACATAAAGAGATGCCTGCTGCAATAGGTCTTGGGAGAAACCCTATTATCCTTTGTTGTATGCTTCATACAAATACTTTCTGCATTAAGATAGCACTCTCTGCCTCATACCTTTATTAAAGTAGCACTATCGCAAAATTGTGTAATATTAAAGGGGGGAGGAGGGGTCACTTATACACCCGAACTGAATAAACTCCTGACAAGCTTGTTCTCTCATGTTCTATCAGGGATGACAGAGCCTGTCACTCAGATGTCCTTTTCCTTCTATTAAAAGAAAGAAAAACAAGCCTGGCTGGATATTTCCTGATGCCGGGTGTATAAGTGACCTCTCCTCCAGCCATCCAGCATATTTATATGGATTTTTATCATTGGGACATTTTTCAGTGCTCCTTTGAAGATCTTTTCGGTCTCTTGCATTCCTTTATACCTCCTAACATGAGTCTCTTCCTAACCTGGCTTATGACTGTAATGTAATGCATACCTACCAACTTTTCAGGGTGGGAAAGAGGGACATTTTATGCATAGGTTATAACAGTTAAAACACTTTAAATAGGCAAAGAATAATTTATTGCTGCAGATCTGCATGTTACACCTCAAAGAGGGACAAATGAGAACAATGAAGGGCAGGGGGACATGGACAAGGGACAGTCCCTCCAAATCAGGGACACTTGGGAGGTATGTGTAATGACCTGTGTAGTGATGTTTCCATTACATAAAGGAGAAGGCTGTGAGGCATGTTGAAATATGCTTAGACCAATATGCTTGAAAACCAGTGAGATTTTCATACTATTTTTATAGTCACTAGAAGAATTATGTGACAGCCTGAGCAGCAGTTTATTTGCATCACATGAGTGTATGGATTGTAAAACATTCATACTGTCATTGAAGACCAATAAAATAATAAAATAAAAATCAAGTCACATTCCCACTGAAGGAGGTCACCCCAGAGCATTGCGATGCGACTGTGATTTCCTATAGGAATGACATTCATAACTGTGATTTGCAGACATTTTTTCCACAAAAATCACTGCAGACAAGACTTTTATTGATTGCTGTTCTATGGCGATCGCACATCTGGAAAGGCCCATATGCTGAACTGAATAGCGTTTTACTGGTGAAAGCAGGGAGCTTGCTTACAAAGTGGGCAGGCTGATTCATTACTAACGCCAGGTAGCGACAGATGAGCGTCTGTAGAGTGGATTTCTGTGCGTCCGCTAGTAGTCGCTGTGCTCGGCCATGGTTTGCTGTTTCAGAGCGCCTCAGTCGCTGGCCGGCATTGATTAATATCATGTGAGAGTCGCAGTACTACGCTGTATGGGACCGAATGGTAGCCCCAGCTCAGTGCAACCGACTCACACCTCATCAAAAAAACATCCTCAAACATCCCCAACGCTCAAAATCATGTAGTTGTAGCCCATAGCGCCAGAAGCTGTGTGAATATGTATCCACTAATAACAAAGCGAAAACTTATGGAATTACATTGTTATAACATTGTAACATGAACACTTTATTACCAGACATGTAAGGACAATTCTGCATAAAAATATTATTAATCCAAAAAGTTTTCAAAAATTAAATTTTCTTGCCCAGAATACATGTCAGAAGTTTGAGAATTTCTTTAAGGGGAAAAAAATACAATTCTGTGATTACTCACCTGTAGAATTGGTATTATACGTATACAGAACATCCTGTTCCAGAATATTCATTACACTTGGGTAATACATCCACAAGATGGCGCTGGACTGCAGATACAGAAAAGTGGCTCCTCCCAGCCTCATATATACCAGGGACCTCCCACAAATTCCCCAGTATTGAAAAGCAGTTAAAATGAAGCCGGGAGAACTATAACCATTATCAAATATTGAACATAAGAACAATCACCGTAAAGGTAACTAAAAATAATGATAACAAGGGCGGGGTGGAACAGGACGTGCTGTATATGTATAATACCAATTCTACATGTGAGTAATCACAGAATTTTATTATTCTAAGTATACAGCACGTCCTGTTCCAGAATATTCATTACACTTGGGACATCCAATAGCAGTGTCCGTAAGGTAGGGTGGGATCCCCTAAAAGTTAGAGAAGACAGTTTAAACCACTGCCGCCTGCAGAACTTTGCGGCCAAAAGCAGCATCAGCTGAAGCCCGAACATCAACCTTGCAAACTTGTTCAACAGAAGCCTGGTGCTGAAAAGCCCAAGAGGCACCAATAGCACGAGTGGAATGAGCAGTAAGGCGGAAGGCAGGATTCTTCCTCTTAGCAGAATAGGCCTGAATCACAGCCTGACGAATCCACTTGCTGATAGTAGATTTAGCTGGAGCCAGACCCTTCTTAGGTCCAGACGGGAGCACAAAAAGAGCATCAGTCTTCCTGAAGGATTCAGTAGCCACCAAATAGAACTTCAGAGTCCTGACCACATCCAAAGAGTGTAAAACGCTCTCCTTAGAGTTACTAGGATTAGGGCATAGAGAAGGCAAAACAATGTCCTGATTGAGATGAAAAGCAGAAACAACCTTAGGCAGAAAGTCTAGCTTAAAACGAAACACCACCTTGTCCTGGTGTCTCTCAAAGTAAGGGGGTTTGATGGAAAGCGCCGCCAACTCAGAAACAAGCCTAACAGAAGTAATAGCCACCAAAAAGAATACCTTAAGCGTAAGAATGGACAAAGGAGCCCCCTGCAAGAGCTCGAAGGGAGACCCCTGCAGGGCAGATAAGACCAAGTTCAAGTCCCAGACTGGTAACATAGGCTTACGTGGGGAATGCACGTGAGTAACCCCCTGGAAGAAGGTCTTGACCAGGGGATGCTGAGCAAAAGATCTTTGGAAGAAAATGGCCAAGGCAGAAAAATGACCTTTCAGAGTACTGAGCTGAAGACCCAGATCCAAACCATGTTGCAGAAACTCCAGAATCCTAGGAATAGAAAACACACGACAGGGAAGCGACTTAGACTCGCACCAGCCAATGTAAGTACGCCAAACCCTATAGTAGATGGAAGAAGATGACCTTTTCCTTGCCCTGATCATGGTATTAACAACCGAGGCAGGCAGCCCCTTTTCCATCAAGATGGAGGTTTCAGCAGCCAGGCCGTCAAAGCCAGTGTTTGTAAATTGGGGTGGCATGGTGTCCCTGAGTGAGCAGATCTGGAACCCGGGGCAGGGCGTACTGATCTACTGCCAGCAGTACGATGTCTGCAAACCACACTCTTCTTGGCCAACAGGGGGCCACCAGTATGGCTGGCACCCGTTCCTGAGCTATCTTGCGCAACACCCTGCCCAGCAGGGGAAACGGGGGAAACACATACAGGAGTTGAAAACTCGTCCAAGACATTGCTAAGGCATCCATGGCTAAGGCCAGAGGATCCTGGGACAGAGAGACAAAGACTGGAAGCTTGTGATTGCGACGGGACGCAAACAGATCCACATCTGGCTGACCCCAGCGGTGGCACAGGGAGCAAAACACCCTGCTGCTGAGGGACCATTCTCCCAGATGAGAGGTCCCCCTGCTCAGAGAGTCTGCCTCCAGATTCTCCACCCCCAGAATGTACACAGCCGAGATGCAGGGAACATTGTCCTCCGCCCAGGACAGAATCATAGACACTTCCCTGAGGGCCCTCCTGCTCCGGGTCCCTCCCTGATGATTGATGTAGGCAACCGCCTTCTGGTTGTCCGAGCGGACCTGAACAGCCCGGCCCCGAAGGTGTGGGGTTAAGTAGGCGAGAACCAAACTGATCGCCCTCAACTCTAGAATGTTGATAGGGGTGTGGGCCTCCTGAGGGCCCCACTGACCCTGGAATTTCAGGGATTTCCAAAAGCCCCCCCAACCTGTCAGACTGGCATCCGTGGTGACAGTCTCGCAGCAAGGGGCCAGAAAGGATCTGCCCCCCAGCAAGTTCCTTGAGTCCAGCCACCACGATAGAGACCGCCTGGCCAGAGGGGACATAACAAACACCTGATCCAAGGACACGGGGTCCCGATCCCATACTGACAAGAGGTGAAGCTGAAGAGGTATCATGTGAAACTGAGCATATGGAACCGCCTCGAAGCAGGACACCATCAGGCCCACCAGCTGCATCCCCTGCCTGATGGACGGATGAGGACAAGACAGAAGGAGCTGTGCTTGCTCTTCAAGACTCTCCACCTTCTGCTGAGGAAGAAAGATCTTGACCTGAGATGAATCCAGAATCATGCCCAGAAAGGACTTCACCATGGAAGGAGACAGGGAAGATTTGGGGTGGTTGATCACCCAGCCGAATGACTCCAGTGTGGACACCACCCGCTGGGTATCCAGCTCTGCCTGTTGGAAGGACTGAGAAGCGATAAGCATGTCGTCCAAGTAGGGAAGAATGCGAATGCCCTGAGATCTCAGCAGAGCCATCACTCCTGGCAGCACCTTGGTGAATACCCTGGGAGCCGAGGTGAGACCGAAGGGCAAGGCCACAAATTGGTAGTGCTGATCCTCCAGAGCGAACCTGAGGAATCTCTGACGACCTGGAAAGATTGGTATGTGAAGGTAAGCATCCTTGATGTCTACAGAGGTCATGAAGTCCCCTGGGCCTAGAGAATTCACAGCGGAGCGCAGAGTCTCCATGCGAAAGTGTCTGAATCTGACAAATTTGTTGAGGCGCTTTAAATCCAGGATGGGTCTGATGGACCCGTCTTTTTTGGGAACAGTGATTGGAATAGTAGCCTTTTCCCCTTTCCCTTAAGGGCACCCGGCAGATGACTCCCAATTCCAGAAGGCCTTGGACAGCAAGAGACTGACCCTGAGCTGACAGGGGGTTTTGAGCTAACCGGGATCTGATGAATCTTGGGGGTGGCCAGGCTGCAAACTCTAACTTGTAACCGGAGGACACTACCTCCTGAATCCACTGGTCTGAGACATGACGCCTCCAGACATGAGCAAAGAGCCGAAGCCGTCCCCCCACCTGGATGGGTGAGGACGCCCCTTCATCCCTGAGGGGGCTTGGGGGAGGACTTAGGCTTGGGACCCCAGGAGGGACTAGGGCAGCCACGTCCTCTGCCCCTGCCCCAAAAATCTTTGCAGGCTCCAGCAAAGGAAGCTCCCCATCCAATTCTGGAACCCCGGAAGGAAGGAGGAAAGGCACCTGAACCCCGAAAGGACCGGGGCTGCCTTCCGCTCTGAGGTAACGTGCCTCCCTTAGCAAACAAGTCCAGACGTTCACCAAAGAGTCGCAGCCCATTGAAGGGAAAACCAGTGAGAGGCTTCTTAGCAGCGTTGTCAGCTGCCCACTGGCGCAGCCAGACCGAGCGGCGTATCGCCACCAACAAGGCAGATGCCCTGCCACACATTCTAATGGTATCATCCAAGGCAGAGAGAACATATGCAACAAATTCCTCACAACGCAGAAGAGCTCTATACTTTTCACTACCTGCATCATCAGGGGCCCCATCTAAGAGACTCTTGAGCAGGCTTTTAATAGCAACAGCCGTAATGGCAGAGGCACCGACCAGACACAGTGTGGTCCCCACACAGGCAAAGGCATGGCAAGCCAGCTGATCTATGCGCCTGTCCTCCCCATTCCTCAGGGTAGTCGAGTCAGGGGAATGCATGATGGATGTGTTGGACAACCCCAGAACTGGTGCATCCACCTCGGGAGGACATGACCAACGTTTAACCATCTAGGCGGGAAAGGGATTCCTCTTATCCCAACTCTTTGGTACCCCGGGAAGCCGGCTAGGCCGTTCCCACTCTTTGAGCACCAGATTATTAAAGTGAGTTTGTTCAGGAAACTCCAAGCATGGAGGAGAGATACAGAGTACTTCAAAAATGTGAGCTAAAAGCCTGTCAGTATCATCTGAAGCCCATGGGTCAGACCCAAAATCGGCACCATAAACCTTAGGCTGTTCCTCAGATGATTCTGAATCAGAAAATAATTCCCCCACTTCCAGGGGGGTATAACCGGTAATGTCAAAAAATTCCTCAGCCTCCATAGGAAAGAGAGTAACACCAGGTGATAAATGCCGCTTCTTAGCAGAAGCCTTACGCGGGCCAGACCTAGCAATATGTCTCTCAATGCTGGCCACCCATGCAGCCAAATCAGGTTGAGACTCCCCACTGGTATGCACCTCACTAGGAGTCAGATGTAAGCGTGGGGGGGAGGCGAAGCCGGGGGGGGGGGGGGCGCAGGCCCAGCCACCGGTAACCCAGACTGCAGCGCAAGCGTCTGCTGGGCGACACACACACCCTGACATCGTCACTTGTACGTGACAAGGCCAGCCAATGATGGCGCAGCAGCGCCTGAGGCGATGTCGCCGCCGTCCGTGGAGCGAAGTACAAGCGTGCGGCGGCGGCGATAGTAAAAACCTAGTGTAACCAAATCAAAGCGGGATCACAACATGGATAAATACATAGTTAATACATACACCCCCCCCCCCCCCCCCAGATCTACCCAGGGAGAGCGAAGGGGAAGCAGCGGCCGGCCTAAGAGGAGCCTAACTGAGGGGACGGGGGGGGGGGGGGGGGACATTCCATAAGGCTCACCACGGGCCTGTACCGCCTACTCTTTGGTGGGGGACTGCGGTTGGAGCAGCGCTCCTTAGCACCTGACAGGGGTGCTGCCTACCATCACCCGACCAGCGCACCCTAAGCTGGGAGGCAGTGAAAAGGAACGGGTCGGAATAGTCCTACAGGGCCAAAGGCTAATAAGCCCCGCTCACCTGCGAGTAGAAAGAGCCATCTTCTAGTCATTGCAGCCCAGACTGCAGGGAAGAACTGGGGAATTTGTGAGAGGTACCTGGTATATATGGGGCCGGGAGGAGCCACTTTTCTGTCTCTGCAGTCCAGCGCCATCTTGTGGATGTATTACCCAAGTGTAATGAATATTCTGGAACAGGACGTGCTGTATACTTAGAATAAATGGGATCAAGAATGGGATTTAAGGATTGTTCATTGAAATGTATGGAAGAGCGCCAGGTAACGACAGGTAAGACGTGGCGCTCTGCAAGGATGAACGCCGGTGCTGTACGCTGAGCCTGGGATAATGATGAATCGTACGCTACATGGCGTTGTTCTAGTCGCTCGCCAGATTCGGCTTCATAAATGTGTAATTGCGTGCCGTGTCCGGCGTTCATCTGCCGCTACCTGGCGCTGTACAGGCACTACCTGGCGCTATACCTTCATGGATAAGGCCCTATATCACCCGGCAATCATCTCAGCGCCATTGGACCTTGGTAAGGCACCAGCAGACATAGACATTAAACATTGCACATATTCCTAAGTGGGTAAAACCCACAATAATGTCTGGGTTACATGGGCACCGCAACGTATCTGAAGTAATACTAACCCATTTCTTACACCTCCACACTCTACTGGGTTATTGGAGAGGGAAGAGTACTTCGGACTACGGGCCTGTCAGTGGACAAATGTGCCACCCAGTTTTGCTTTGGGAGCAAGGACAGGTTGCGGAGGAAGGGTGGATGGATTGATGATGTCCCCCATGCTGTGCCAAGCTGTGATCAACACCAATTTCTTATAAAACAGTGTTGGATGGCTTTAAAGAGGATCAAAACCCACAATTCTTTTACTCTCTTGGCTTTTGTTCTTCCCGTAAGCTCATCTTTTCCTCTTTCCCATGGCACAGATGCAGGCTAATCAGCTAATCAGCGTGCTCCTTCCATTCAGATTTCATTTGTCGCTCTGAATGGCTAGGAAATCTGAATGGAGTGATCACACCCTGCTGCATCCCCTAGCTGTGGTGTCTTGGCGAGGGTGCGCACCTAGCTAGTTTATATAGTGGAGATGCTGCCGCAGCACCAATATGCAGTGGGGGCTCAGGGAAGAGGTGAGTAGATTGGCAACCCCTGTAGGATTCACACAGCAGACCACCATCGCACGATTCTAATAGACTCGAAGGGGTGCTTGTTTCTCTTTAAACCGGGCCAAGACCCTGGCACAAAAGATAGGTAGCGACCATTTTGGAGCTTTCTCTTCCAACTGGCATAACTGAAATGCATAGTAACAGAAAGCCCAGCACAACTTCCTGTTTGCAGGTGGCCTGCAAGCCCATCAGCGGCCATCTTGTTTTTAAAAATTTACCCCAGCAGGCATTAGATAAAAGTTTAATTATTTTTTTATGTGCAGCAATCTAAATTGCCCTGGCGGGCGAGGGATGCATGTAAACACTGTTTGTTGTGTTGGTCTGATTTAATACATTTTTGACTGTTGGCCCAATTTAAGCAGTGTCTTGTGTGTCAGAAGGTCAGGAACTGAAGAAACACCGGAGACACAATATAAGCATGATTTAAAGTGGGTCGGAAGTAAGAAATGACTTGAGTTTCCATTTAACAATCACCCGGGTTCTGTATGCTTGCTGTTGCGGCCTGAACGCATCATGTATGACTTTTTGCTACTGTGTTTTCAATCATGTGCCATGAGTCATGACTTACCCAAATGCACTGCCTGGTAGACGTTCTCTGGATCGTGCACAAGATCACAGAGCGACATGAGGGCTCTCTGCCGTATGATTAGGTCAGGGCTTCTCAGCTCCTCATTTAATTTCGGTAAAGCCCTCTCCCCAAAGGCAATTGGAGCTTTTGTGGGGTCAATGTTGGGTGGTAAGTAGGCAGATATTCTGGCTTCAGCCATTGTTGTGGTGTGGAAATGCAGGATCTCTCCAAATATTTCGTTTCTCTAGAATGATAAAAAGTCAGTTATAGAACTGAATAACGCATTTATGTTTTTGTGGTGTGGTGTCAAGATCTAAGCCATAACATTAGTAGCAGAATATATGCGGAAGCCACAAATGGGACATGTATTGTCTGAACTGCAGAGCCTGGTGAAGGATCTCCCTAGGATAAAAGGCCCCTAATCCAGAATTACAGCATATATTGGTTGCTATGACAACCCCTGATGCCGCCAAGGGCATAAAAGGTGAGGTCATAAAAGGAAGCAAACACCAAGGACTACCATCTCTAAAGACGTCACCCGATACTGAGGAAGGGAGCGTCAGCTTAGAAGAAGGTACAGGACATTTGAGTTGCTGCTATCAGTATCTTAGTTATAATAATAAAGGAGAAGACATACTGTGTACATAATGGTTTGGTCAGTCAATAACAGGGTTGCAAACTTCCTGATTCAGTAAGTGACAACAAATCCATCCTAGACTCCTGTCCCAGCCTGCGTGCCGCAGGGGATGCGCCCACTCTCTCTCCCCATTGAAGCTAATGAGAGCCTATTGCCAAATGAACATGGCAGAGGGCTCTGATTAAATGAGAGCCCATGCATGTGCTGTTGGAGGAGAGGTGAGTTTTACTGGATGAACTGGGGGGTTTCACACAGCAGGGCATGCAGTAGCCTTGAAAAAAATGTGGACCAAAACCAAAAAAGGGGGAGGCACACTCATCTCCAATTTAATACATATATCATTTTTATTAGATTCTAATATCCACAACATATATGTTGAGCATATTAAAACCAATTAAAAAACATATACAAGACAGGCAATGGGGAGAGAACCAGCATAAGCATCAATCAATAGAAATAAATAAACAAATAAATGCATCCAAAAGTATATAGCCCTTACCGTAAAGGGACAACAGTGCAAAATACAATGTGCGAAGCCTGCCTATGATCCAGATCCTAATAGTGAAATATACTATACTAATAAAGTGCAAGTGCAAGAGATCTGGCAGCAATCTGGGGGGTTTCACACAGCCCAATCAGAGGTGCCCCGGGGTAAAGGACCAAAAACCAGGATAGCCATAATCCTGGGTTTTGGTCCACTTTAAGAGGTGTTTTGTCCAAGGATTCAGGATGGAGCCCCCCTCCCCAACCACACCTACTTTCACAATGACAGAGAGAGAGGTGGAGTAAATGTAGAAGAAGAGGGATGAAAAGGCAGAAGGAACACAGGGAAAACAGAAAAACTGAGAGAACATGGAAGAGATGGAGGGAACATGAAAACATGAAAGAAAGAAGGAAGGTGACCAATGACTTATATGGGTTTCAACAAAAGAATTAACCCCCAGCAGTAAATGAAGTGCAGGGACTGTGGCTTTAGTATGTGAGTAGACCAATCAGACAGAGGGCCTTATTCATGGGATAGTGCCAGGTAGTGCCTGTACAGCGCCAGGTAGCGGCAAGTGAACGCCGGAGATGGCACGCAATTACACATTTATGAAGCCAAATCTGGTGAGTGACTGGAACAACGCCATGTAGCGTACGATTCATCATTATCCCAGGCTCAGCGTACAGCTTCTGACGTTCAGCGTTGCAGCGCGCCAAGTCTAACCTGTCGCTACCTGGCGCTCTCCCATACATTTCTATGGACGATCCTTAAATCCCTTTCCTGATCCCAATTTTTTTTTCCCAAAAAAACCCACAAACCTTCTGACATGTATTCTGGGCAAGAAAATGACATTTTTGAAAACTTTTTGGATTAATAATATTTTTATGCAGAATTTTCCTTACAGGTCTGGTATTAAAGTGTTCATGTTACAATGTAATAACAATGTAATTCCATGTTTTCGCTTTGTTACTAATGGATACATGTTCAAAAACAGCCTTTAATCACACAGCCTCTGGCGCTATGGGCTGCAATTACATGATTTAGAGTGCCGGCGATGTTTGAGGCTGTTTTTTTGATGAATGTGGTGTCAGTAAGTCGCACTGAGCTGGTGCTACCATTCAGTCCCGTACAGCGTAGTACTGCGACTCACACATGATATATTCATCAATGCCAGACAGTGATTGAGGAGCTCTGAAACAATGATCCATGGCTGAGGACAGCGACTACTAGTGGTAGCGTTTTGAAATCCGCTCTACAGACGTTCATCTGTCGCTAGCTGGCGTTAGTAATGAATCAGCCTGAGAGACTGTTCTGACTGGAGTTTTAGGTAGTGTTGGTACGCTGTGGAGCCCTGGTTTGGGGGCTCATGTGGTCCGTTTATTCCTGGTGTGCTTGTTTTCCTATATATGCCCTATACAAAATGTGCCCGGGGAGGGGGGCAAGGTGCTGGCATCCTAGTTCCACCCTTCAGAAACTACAACGCTCCTTTTAGACAGTGCGCCAACACTGAATACTGCTGTGATCTATACCATGGGCCCAAGCAGTTGCCTCCCCTGCCTCTATGGTATAGTGACAACGAGAAGGCAGGAATGAGAAAAGGAGAGAGACAGATAAAATGTAAAAAGGAAAGAAAGGGAATATGGTAAAAAAAAGAGCCAGTAAGGGTGAAAGTAGAAAATATAAGGAAAAGAGAGAGAAGGATGGAAGAGAGAGAGGGCAGGAGCTAGAAGGCTATAAACAGGAAAAAAATGGGCTATGGAAAAGAACAAAACAGGAGCACCACAGAATATTGGGGACACAATTAACAAATAATTGGAATGTGAATTTATAAGATTTAACTCTTTAACCTCCAAGCACATGAAATTTATGTAGCTGCTTTTCCAACCATAAGCCATGTAAATTTCATGTGCCTGGCGTTTTCCCTTGTTTAGCATCAAAAAGAAAAAAAAAGCTTGTCTCTATCCAGGATCCAGAATCCAAGGTTCTCCTCCTCCTCCCTCGGGAGGCCTCCGATCATTGGTCTGGGGCTCTTATCGTTGCTCCGGGGGTCTTCAGCAGGGCAGAGAACAGCAGTGAGGGGCCTTTTATACCAGCGAGTGTGCTGAGGTGCAAAACCCAGAGTAAAGGGCAGAAGGGTTTTCGGCCAGATTGTGAAACCATGGCCCAGTGATCAATATCTATATAAATATGCCCTATGGCGGGGGGAGGGATCACTTATACACCTGCCACCAAGAGATATCCAGCCAGGCTTTTTTCTTTCTTTTAAACTGGACCAAAACCCAGAATTTTGACTATCCTTGATTTTGGTCCTTCCCCCCGTGCCCTGCCACGTGAAACCCCCCAGATTGCCGAAGTTAACTCACCTCTTCCCAGTCCTACAGCGCATGCGTGGCAGCTCGCCCAATCAGCGCGCTCGGAGCTGCTGACATCACGTTGTCTAAGCCTTCGTCTAAGGTCATGCTCCGGCCACATCCTCCGCTACCTTCTAACAGGGAGCGTGCCCACGCTGGCCATTCACAAAAGCCTGGCGCAGGCACGCGCCCTGCTAGAGGGATAGCTCACGCATGCACCACTGGATCGGGAAGCAAGGTAAGTGTATGGGGCGACCTGGGAGGTTTCACACAGTGGGACATCCCGATTTTGGATGCCCCCGGGGGAGGGAATCTATATTGCAGTGGGTCTTGGCCCACTTTAATGGAAGGAAGGGGAAATCAGGGATGACAGGTTCTATCACTTCAATACACTCAAACCTGGCATCCCTGGATTGTATTCTTAGTTGTATTCAGTTTGCCCCCCCCCATCAGCCATTGTGTTTGTATGGATTTTTAATATCACACAATTTTGTGATGCAGGTCCTTTCAGGAGCACCAGCAGGACCAGCTCTAAGTCTGCATGCATGTGCCTCCTCCCTGCAATGCTCCAGGCAGAACTGAATGGCTGCTGATGGATGCGAGCAGCCTGAGGGAGGAGCCTGTAGGTGCCCAGCAATTCATTCATCAATTATTGCTGGGCATTAATATGCATGGCAAATAATGATGATTGGAGGAAAGATGTGTCGTGGCAATTGCCAGATCGAGTTGAATCCAATCCAATCGGGGGGTTGCCTCCTGTAAAGTGGATCAAAACCCAGGAGGATGAATATCCAGGGATTTGGTCTTATATAAAAATGATACAAACTGACTGAACTTTAAAGCGGACCTTCTTTCTGAATAAGAGCCTATATTGTATGTTTTCCCCACCCACTACATACAGATTGCCCACATTAAAAATCATCCTACCTGCACCTATTGTGTTTTTTTTTTTACCTTTTAACACCCAAGATGGCGGCCCACGGAGTCTCAGGCTGCTTGCAGACAGGAAGTGTCTTCTGAATATGCCGCTCTACATTCTGGAATTGCTGTCCGTTTCTGACCCCCAGCTTTGCTCTGTCTGTGTAAAGCACAGCTATATCATCGCCCCCCTGCACTTTTCAACCCTCTCCTCAGTAAATGATGCTTCTGAGGCTAGATGGCTGTACCAGTATCCTAGAGTCCTGAACAGAGTTGCAGCCCAGTAGGGGAAATTTTTTTAGTAGGTTTTTTAATGGTTTGGGCTTTTCATTAAATTATGCTGAAGGTCCGGTTTAAGAGGAGCAACCACCACCCTAAAGTCTTTAATACTGTTGGGCCGGTGGTTTCCATCTTTCCAATCCGGGATGCCCCGCTTTGTGTATCCTTGAGGATAGCCCACAGCTGGAAGTGAGCATTCTCCATTTAGCTTTTCTTGCCCCTCTGACCTCAGAGCAGCAAGAAACATGTGACTGGAATAAAAGCTGCTAATTGGCTGGGCCAGGGGAATGAAAGAAAGGTGAGTTTTCAGGGAATACACACAGCAGGGCATCCCAAATTGAGATGCCCCAGACAGGAGGAACAAATCCCAAGGTAAAATATTTGCGCTTGCTTTCTATATGTGCGGTGGTAAAGCTCCCCAGCCTGCAGTATGGACACTAGTCAGGGAGCAGAATGTGACTTATAATGGGCATAATGATGCCGGTCACAGTGAGGAAGATAAATAATACTCACCGAGCAGCAGCAGTCCGCTTCTCGCCACACCATCTGCTTGCCTGTGCTGCTGGGGTCAGCGTACTATGGTTGCTAGGAAACCAATTGTTGACTGGCGTAGAGAACGTGGTCGAGAATAGCAAGTTACGCAAACGTGCTGAGCCTCAGCTAAGGTAGTTACGCCCACACTGGACGCCGTTCCACAGAGAATACGCAGCGCTCTCCCTCAGATATGCCCGCGCATCACACAGCGCTCCTCATACTCCCGCTGACTTTCGCTATACGTTACCAAGCCCCGCCCACACATAAAAAACTGGACCTGTTCGAGTCCCCGCCTGCTGTCGCAGAAGCCCCGCCCATGGCTTGCCAGCCGTTGCCCTGGCAACAGCAGAGTTGTCTGGCAAAGCGCTTGTCGCCCATTACTCGAAGCAAGCTGGCCGCCATGCTGAACCCACCATTGTCACCCGTGCCCAGGGACCGGCTCATCTCGGACATGCCCCAGGCAAGTACCCCCCCCTCCATCTTCTCTTCACTGACTGCCAGGGAGACGTGCCCCTGGGAATGTCCATTAATAGTGGTTTTACTTTTTAGCGTGTGTATAGGGAATTGCCATGGAAACAGTGCGAACATGATGAAGTACATATAGATTCCAGCTGTAACATAGGTCTGGTGGGACTGATCCACTGGCGAATAGGTGAATCCCCCAGTGGACACTCTAAAGCGGACCAACAGTCAAAAATGACTTAAACTGGACCTTCACCCTAAATAAGAGTCTATCTTATATATGTTTCCCACACCCTGTACATACAGATTGCCCACATTAAATATCATCCTACCTGCATCTACTGCATGTTATGAGCCTTTAAACTTCCAAGATGGCGGCCCATGGAGGTGCAGGCTGCCTGCAAACAGGACTGTGCCACTCTGCATTCTGGGATTGCTGACCTTTTCCTGACCCCAGCTCTGCTCTGTTTGTGCAAAGCACAGCTATATCCCTGCTCTCTTGCACTTTTGAACCCTCTCCGCTCCTCAGTTTGTGATGCTACTGAACCAAGATGGCTGCGCCCGTATCCTAGAGTGCTGAACAGAGTTGCAGCCCAGTGAGGGAAAGAATAAAATGTAAGTGACTAAAATTGTTAAATATATTAATGCTTGGCAATCGTTTTTTAAGGGTTTGGGCTTTTCATTAAATGATGCTGAAGGTCCCCTTTAAACCAGACCAACACAACAAACAGTGCTCATATGCATCCCTCCCCAGGGCAATTTAGATTGCTGCACATAAAAATTCATTAACCTTTGTATAACTCCTGCTGTAGTAAATTTTAGAAACAAAATGGCGGCTCATGGATGCACAGGTCACCTGCAAACAGGAAGTGCTGCTGGGCTTCCTGTTACTGTGCATTGTCAGTTATGTTAGTTGAATCCAGGCAGCAGCATGGCTGAGATGCTGGGAGAGGAAGTGGCCACTACCTTCCTTTTCCAACTGTGCCAGGCTGTCAGTCGGCTTTACCTCCCCCATTCCGCAGGTTTGCAAAGTGATCTATCTATTGAGTTCTGGGAACACCGAGGTCAGATGTTTCTTCTTTGCACCCTATGTACAGTCTCAGCGCCCAACACACTTTACAAAGCATCGGAGCTGTACACATGTTCCCCGATCTGTCAGTAGACAGGCTGCAGTCCTCTGGGATGCTGGCTTGGCATTGTAAACCAAACCAAAAGTCATATTTCATGTGTGCTTTGGTATAAAAGGTGTTGATGGGGCATCTCGATTTAAAAATCCTCATGGCCAGGAACACTGGCTACCCCCGGCTAAGCGCTGTATTCCAATGCAGCACAGGAAGTGCATGCGGCAAGCATTCTCTATTGCTGTGCACGCTCCCCATAGTCTGCCTGGACAATAGGGCACACAGCAGGGGATGCCACATCTGACCACAGCACTGGATCACAGATCAGACAGGGGTTAGGCAGCTGTTCCGATGGTGTTCAACTGCCAAAAGCTTAAACCGGACCTTCACCATGATTTATTGAAAAGCCCAAACCCTTAAAGTGGACCAACACCCACGGGTGATCGGCCCGGGAATCTATAAGATTCCCGGGCCGATCACCCCCCACCCCGCGGGACATCCGAGATCGGGATGTCCCGCGGGGTGTAACCCCCCCCCAAAACCCCCGAAAAACCTTACCTGATCTTCGGCGGCGGCCGGCCGCCGCCGCCTCCCTCGCGCCCCTGTAGTCGTGCGCGCGCCCCGCGCCGGCCGTCTGCGGATGGCCGACGCGGGTGCGCGCGCGTCAAAAGGGACGCGCGGGAGGCGGCGGCGGCGGCAGCCGCTTAGACGTTCCTGGACCTGGCTTGTACGTCGGCGCTGGGAGCGGGGAGAGGTGAGTTTTTCGGGGGGTTAGGGGGGGTTTCACACAGCGGGGCACCCCGATCGGGGGTGCCCCACCGAAGTGGACCAAGACCCAGGATAGTCAAAATCCTGGGTGTTGGTCCACTTTAAAAAACAATTCTCCAGCATCTAAAGTTAATATATTTTAAGTTTTTAGTCACTTATTATTATTTCCCCCACTGGGCTGCAACTTTGCTCAGAACTTTAGGATACGGGTGCCGCCATCTTGACTCAGAAGCATCACACTTACTGAGGAGAGGAGAGCGGGATAAAGTCCAGGGGGGCGGGTTATAGGTCAGCAATCCCAGAATGCAGAGCAGCACAGTCAGAAGGCACTTCCTGTTTGCAGGCTGCCTGATGTTCCATGAGCCGCCATCTTGGATGTTTAAAGGCTCATAACATGCAGTAGATGCAGGTAGGATGATTTTTAATGTGAGTAATCTGTATGTACAGGGTGTGGGAAACATATAAGATAGACTCATATTCAGAGTGACGGACCACTCAAGCAATTCTTTGTCCCCCCCGGTCAGTCTGCCATGACATGCAACAGCCGGTGACTGATCAGCCATACTACTGGCGGATGGGATCTCACAGTAACACGATGCCATGTCATATAGCTAGAAATGTCCAGACTTGGCTGGAAGATCATGACCACAACTTCCAAGTACTACCCTGGCCCCTAATGCCCCAGACTTAAACCCAACTGAGCAAAGACCTTCATGTTCACACTGTGGATCTTCCCCCACACACCGTCCTGTGGAACTGCATGGCTCCAGATACCTATGACAACCTACCTGCACCTTACTGACTCACTCCCAGCCAGTCTAACTGCTGTCCATGATGCACACAAAAAATATTGTTTCACTTTTTTTTTTTACATTTGCCCAATAAGACGCTCTGACATTTTCCCACCACTTTTGGGGGGAAAGTGCGTCTTTTAGGGTGAAAATACTGTAATATTTATGTGCTGCAATCTAAATTGCCCTGGTGAGGGATGCATATGAGCACTGTTTGTTGTGTTGGTCTGTTTTAAGGCCTGAGGGGGGATGTAGACCTCCAAGATTTTTTGTGTGACCCCCTGACAGGTGCCAGACTAGCATGGTCACTCCAAGGCTTCGGACACCAGCAGCACGTCTTTGCGCCTGGTACGTTGCACTCCATTCCATCTGTCCTGGGCAAAATAATTGTGGCTAAATGTTTCAGTACCTGTCTATATCTGTCCTGGGCAAAATAATTGTGGCTAAATGTTTCAGTACCTGTCTACATCTGTCCTGGGCAAAATAATTGTGGCTAAATGTTTCAGTACCTGTCTACATCTGTCCTGAGCAAAATAATTGTGGCTAAATGTTTCACTACCTGTCTACATCTGTCCTGAGCAAAATAATTGTGGCTAAATGTTTCACTACCTGTCTACATCTGTCCTGAGCAAAATAATTGTGGCTAAATGTTTCACTACCTGTCTGCATCTGTCCTGGGCAAAATAATTGTTGGTAAATGTTTCACTACCTGTCTATATCTGTCCTGGGCAAAATAATTGTGGCTAAATGTTTCAGTACCTGTCTACATCGGTCCTGGGCAAAATAATTGTGGCTAAATGTTTCAGTACCTGTCTGCATCTGTCCTGGGCAAAATAATTGTGGCTAAATGTTTCAGTACCTGTCTACATCTGTCCTGGGCAAAATAATTGTGGCTAAATGTTTCAGTACCTGTCTGCATCTGTCCTGGGCAAAATAATTGTGGCTAAATGTTTCACTACCTGTCTACATCTGTCCTGGGCAAAATAATTGTGGCTAAATGTTTCACTACCTGTCTGCATCTGTCCTGGGCAAAATAATTGTGGCTAAATGTTTCACTACCTGTCTACATCTGTCCTGGGCAAAATAATTGTGGCTAAATGTTTCACTACCTGTCTACATCTGTCCTGAGCAAAATAATTGTGGCTAAATGTTTCACTACCTGTCTACATCTGTCCTGAGCAAAATAATTGTGGCTAAATGTTTCACTACCTGTCTACATCTGTCCTGAGCAAAATAATTGTGGCTAAATGTTTCAGTACCTGTCTACATCTGTCCTGAGCAAAATAATTGTGGCTAAATGTTTCAGTACCTGTCTACATCTGTCCTGGGCAAAATAATTGTGGCTAAATGTTTCAGTACCTGTCTGCATCTGTCCTGGGCAAAATAATTGTGGCTAAATGTTTCAGTACCTGTCTACATCTGTCCTGAGCAAAATAATTGTGGCTAAATGTTTCAGTACCTGTCTACATCTGTCCTGAGCAAAATAATTGTGGCTAAATGTTTCAGTACCTGTCTACATCGGTCCTGGGCAAAATAATTGTGGCTAAATGTTTCAGTACCTGTCTACATCGGTCCTGGGCAAAATAATTGTGGCTAAATGTTTCAGTACCTGTCTGCATCGGTCCTGGGCAAAATAATTGTGGCTAAATGTTTCAGTACCTGTCTACATCTGTCCTGGGCAAAATAATTGTGGCTAAATGTTTCAGTACCTGTCTACATCTGTCCTGGGCAAAATAATTGTGGCTAAATGTTTCAGTACCTGTCTACATCTGTCCTGGGCAAAATAATTGTGGCTAAATGTTTCAGTACCTGTCTACATCTGTCCTGGGCAAAATAATTGTGGCTAAATGTTTCAGTACCTGTCTGCATCTGTCCTGGGCAAAATAATTGTGGCTAAATGTTTCAGTACCTGTCTACATCTGTCCTGGGCAAAATAATTGTGGCTAAATGTTTCAGTACCTGTCTGCATCTGTCCGGAGCAGACATACATTTGAATGGTCGTGTTTGCATTTTGTTTTGGGATTGTTATTAACGGGCAGCCAGAATGCTGATGTGGCCCTCGGTTTGACATCCATGCTTTGTGTAAGTGAATGTAAAGATTCCAATAAGGTGGAAAAAGATGACTATATTTTTGTCACTCCTGCATAGGGCATCCTGATTCTGGATTTCCTGCATTGTGTATCCCCCTAGATTGCCTGTAAACTCACCTTTCCCTCACTCCCTCTGCCTCCTCAGGGTATTCCATGGCTTTTCTGAATAGCTGCCACGGCTATGCGCAGATAGAAGTGAGCAGAGATATGGCCATGGAGCATACATGCGCCGTGGGATCAACAGAAAAGGGAGTTTTTTGGGGCGCTCCTGTGGTATAGGGGTCAATTCAAAGCCAGGTGAGAATTCTCACTCAGTTTTTAGAAGAGAAAACTGCCGTTCATTTTAATTGTCTACCATGGGGATGATTCACAGCCAGGGGAAAAGTTACACCTAGTAGAAAATGAAAGTGAATGGCAGTTTGGCTCTGAATCGACCCCATGGACTATAGGCTGGGAGTTACTTCTATTTAAAGAGAAAGTCCACTTTCATGTGCTTGCACCTTTAGATTGTAAGACTAACTTTAGATTGTGGCTCTTACCTTTAAGATCCTATCCTTAGATTTTTAGACTCTAACTTTAAATTGGAAACTGATACCTTTAGATTGTGGGCTTGTTTCTTTTGCCTACCTTTAAATTGTAAGACTGAAATTTTAGTCATCTTATACCTTTCGATTGTGAGCTTGTATCTGTAGATGGTAAACTTGGACCTTTAGATTATAAAATACACATATACATTAGATTGTAAAACTGTAACTTTAGATTGTAATCTTATACCTTTAGAATGTCAACTCGTAACTCTAGATTGTAGGCTTGTTCCTTTAGATTGTGGGCTCTTATCTTTAGATTGTAATTTCATACCTTTAAATTGAAAACGCAAAATTGTAGATTGTAGGTTTGTGCCTTTAGATTATAAAATTGTACATTTAGATTGTAAGGCTTGTATTTTTTATTGTGGTCTCATTATTTCGATCCTAAGAGTATAGCTTTGGATTGTGCAAGTGTACCTTTAGACTGTCTGTTCTTAAAGTGGACCAACACCCAGGATTTTGACTATCCTGGGTTTTGGTCCACTTCAGGGGGGCACCCCGATTAAGGGTGCCCCGCTGTTTGAAACCCCCCAGAAAGCCCCCAAAACTCACCTCACCACGCTCCCACGTGGCCGCGCTGACCAATCACCGCCGACGGACAAGCGGGTGACAGCGGCGGACAACACAGCGCGTCCGCCACGGCCTCCCGCGCGCCCCTCTAGACGTGTGCGCGCCCGATTCCCGGGCCGATCACCCCTGGGTAACGGTCCACTTTAAAGGAATTGATCAACCAAATAAAACATCTATAAATAGATACTTTTGTCCTTGTCATAGCTCGGCGATCAGCAACTGACCCGACTGCTGGCTTGAACCAGGTCGGAATTGATGGGGTGTACAGACTGCGCTGCTGCCATCAGTCAAAGAAGCGCTGCCACGCCCTCTCTATTCATTGAAATGGAGGGCTGTGCTGACACCTGACACGCCCTTTTCATTGTAGTAAGTGGAGAGGGTGTCGTAAAGCGGACCTTTAGAGTACCCTTGGTCCTATTAAAATGTAACTATTTTTTCTGAATTGCAGTGCTACACGGCAGAAGCTTGCCTAAATTTCACAAGAAACTTTAATGCTGAAGTGAAGAACGCCTGCCAACAGCGCCATGCTGGACTCTTTGGGTGAGCTTTCTGAGACGATATCTGGATCTGCACAATTTGTTACATAGTTAATACCATTGAAAAGGGACTTTTTTTTATTAATAACAGTTAATAGTAAGGGTTAATGTTATTTTCTTCGAAATAAGCATCTAATCCTGTTTTGAAGCTGTCAGTTGTTGATGCTGTAACAAGCTTCTCTGAGAGTCTATTCCACAGATTTATAGTTCTTATGGTAAAAAATGATTGTTGCCTCCAGAATTTGAATATTTTTTTTTTCAGTCGAAGGTAGTGCCCCCTTGTACTTAGAGGATTTTACCTGAAGTAGCGTTTCCTCATAATTTTTGTATTAGCCATTTATATATGTATACAAGTTAATCATGTCCCTCCCCCCCCCCCCCCCCTCAGTCGTCTCCTCTCAAGACATATAATATGTAATATGATATAATTCCCCTAATCTTTTTTCAGAAGTAAGAACATTTATTCCTCTTATCAGTTTGCTGACTCTGCATATTTTCCATAATCAAAGCATCCTTTTTATAAACTGGTGCCCAGAACTGGATGGCATATTCCAGATGAGTGCGCACCAGTGCCTTGTAAAGAGGCAAAAATACATCCCTGTCCCATGATTCCATGTGTCTTTTACGGCATGATAATATCTTGGTGGCCTTTGAAGCAGCTGCTTGACATTGAATGCTGTTATTTAGCCTGTGATCTACCAGCACTCCCAGATCCTTTTCAACAAGTGATTCTCCTAGTATTACTCCCCTAGGATATATGTGGCTTTCAGGTTATTAGACCCCATGACTTTACATTTCTCCACATTGAACTTCATTTGCCAAGTAGATGCCCAGGCAAAGTGTCCAAGTCAGACTGAAGCTTGTGAACATCTTCAATAGACTGCACTGTGCTACATATCTTTGTGTCATCTGCAAAAATAGAGACAGTGCATTTAATTCCATCTTCTATATCGTTTATAAACAAGTTGAATAATAGTGGGCCCAGCACTGAACCCTGGGGTACACGGCTTACAACCAGGGACCATTCAGAGTAGGAATCATTAACCACAACTCTCTGCACATGATCCTTCAGCCAATTTTTTGTTACAAACTGCATTTTCTAACCCCAATGACCTTAATTTCCCCAGTAAGTGTCTATGAGGGACAGTGTCAAATGCTTTTGAAAAATCCAGTAAAACTATATACTATACCAGTTGTTAGTAAGTCTATAAAGATCAGCAACAGGGGTGATGAGATAACTGAGCTGAGTTCTTTAAGAACTCTTGGGTGAATTCCATCCGGTCCTGCAGTCTTTTACACATTAAATTAATTTGTCTTTCTTGGATGATATCCATGCTTAGCTTGTTGAGTATTATACTTGGGGTATTGCTATCAGCGGTATCTCCTGTATTGGCTCCTTGATCCTCACTTGTGTGCACAGAGCTAAAGAACCCATTTAACATATCATTTAACAGATCCCCCTTCTTCATCCCCAGTGACCAATTCCCCATTATCATTAATTAGTGCACCTATCTGTTCAGATTTAGTTTTCTTTGAATTTGTATATATAAAGAAACGTTTAGGGTTGGTTTTGCTTTCATTTTGTCCTTTATTTCTCTCTAAACGTGCTTTATTTGCTGCTTTATACTTTTCAAGGGTTACAGCTGAGAGCTCAGTTCTTGTTCTTTAATGCCTGTTTAACCGCAGGTGTCAGCCATGAGGGGTTTAATTTTACCCACTTATATTTGTTACCCATAGGAATATATTTTGCAATGTTGTTATTGATGTTGATATTGATGTTATTATGTCATTGCTATAACAACAGAATAAATGGGCAGACTTGTCATGACAAAATAGGAAACAATCTGATGTAAAATACATAGAGCAGGAGCCACTGTAGTACGCTAGGTAACAACAGAGACAGCTGTTGAATAGGAGTAAGGGCTATGTTATTATCGTTACAGTCAGGCAGGAAAAGGGATGGGAGGAATATCTAGATAACAACTGTTTTATTTTTAATAGTGTAACGGTAAAGGCATGTGAACATTTCAGTACAGACCTATATACGTATATCACAAGAAGCAGCAGGGCTGCCATCTTCTGGGCTCTGTAGACATTTAGGTCCCTGTGCCTCCTTTCAAATTGGGTCTTCTACCTTCTTCCTTGTTTAAAACATGGCACATTTTATTCTGATCCCTATTCTATGATGCACCCAGTCCATTTTTTATTTTCATTGTTCCATGCTGGAACACTTATTGAAGGGTCTCCTTAAGGGTCAGTGTCACCCTGTGCAAGATGTCAAGATGGCGCTCACGCAGGCAACAGAGGAAACACAGAAAAGAGAGATAGGACAAAAAAACAGACAGAATGCAGTAAAAGAGAGACTGAAGGTAGACAAGAGAGAAATAGAGGAAATGTGGAAAGAGATCGAGAGAAGGAAAAAGACAAGGTGGAAAGAGAGAGGATGGAGGAAATGTGAAAATTAGAAAGGAGGAGAAAAGATTAAATAAAAAGATAGGATGACATAGAAAGTGAGAGAAGGAGATTGAAGGAATGTGACAAGATGGAGAAAATGTGGAAGGGGAATGTGGGAAAATTAGAGACCGTAGAAGTAAGAGAGAGTAAGCAAGAGAGTTGAATAGGGTTTGAAAAAGAGAGGGAAAAATGAGTGCAGAGAAAAATAAATAAAAAGAAAAGGCAGAGATAGAGAGAGAAAAAGAAAGAAACAGAGAGAAAGAGGAGAAAAAGAAAGATAGAGAGAAAGAATGAAAGAGCTAGAGAGAGAATGAAAGAGAGCGAGAAAAAAGTAAGAAAGAAGTTGAAAGCTCCTGGCTTAAATGACCCCTCCTCCCGCCATCCCCCATATTTATATGGATTTTTATCATTGGCCCATTTTTTCGTGATAGTGCTCCTTTAAGATTTTCTTTAAAAAGCACCAACTGTCACATGTGACCTAAATGAAGCATAAAGTAACGCAGTGGTCAAAACGTTGGTGTACATTGGTGCCCGAAAATGGCGTAACACATTAATAAATCAGGCCCTAAATGTGTTCTAATTTTTTTCTACTATTTCCTAAGCTAAAAGTAGAAAATAAATTTAAAGCGGACCTTCACTCTAAATAAGAGTCTATCTTATATGTTTCCCACACCCTGTACATACAGATTGCTCACATTAAAAATCATCCTACCTGCATCTACTGCATTTTATAAGCCTTTAAACATCCAAGATGGCGGCTTATGGAAGCTGCCATTTTTGCAGGCAGCCTGCAAACAGGAAGTGCCTGCAAACAGGAAGTGACTGTGCTGCTCTGCATTCTGGGACTGCTGACCTTTCCCTGACCCCAGCTCTGCTCTGTCTGAGCAAAGCACAGCTATAACCCGCCCCCCTGTACCTTATCCCACTCTCCTCTCCTCAGTAAGTGTGATGCTTCTGAGTCAAGATGGCGGCGCCCGTATCCTAAATTCCCGAACAGAGTTGCAGCCCAGTGGGGGAAAGTATAATAAATTAGTGACTAAACATGTAAAATATATTAATTTTAGATGCTGAGGAATTGTTTTTTAAGAGTTTGGGCTTTTCATTAAATCAGGGTGAAGGTCCGGTTTAAAATTACTCATAACTATGTTTTTAAAACTATGCCCTGAATGTGTTTGGAGCCAGACTATACTAGTTGCCATCTAATGTTGAAGGTTTTTAGCCAAATAATGATTTCATCCTGCTATGCAAACATGTACTTTGGCACTTGTAACATTGATATCCTCGCTATAGAAACAAAGACAAAGCTACGTAACATCTAAGTGCAGCCTGTGGCTGTGCGTAATGTTATTACCAAAGCTCACTGCATCTGTCCTCCATTGGCCAAAGAAGCACTTTCATTAAACTTTGAAGTCTATTCTAATTGGCTGCAAGACCACACATGCACTGTGGGAGCATAGAGCGAGGTATGAATACTGGCCATCCCCTGGATTTCACATTCAGGGGCATCGAACTTTGGAGCGGACTAAGCAGACCAAAACCTAGGTGAGCAGAAAAAAAACTGGGTTCTGGTCTAAGCGATTTGAGACGCCCCGCTTTGTGAAGCACCCAGTTTGCCCCTAAAACGTACCCCCCGTCAATTCTGTGCTGTGCACCATGCATAATAGTGCACAATACAGAACCGTTTTAGACCCAAGCTCCGGGATAGGAAGCAGGACGCGCACTCCTCACCCAGATACAGGGAGATCACAAAAGGAAGAGAAATAAGTGTTTGTTTGAGTGATCGGTGGGTTTCACACAGCGGGGCAACTCAAACTGGGGGGCCTTGTTTACCCTCTAAATAACTCCGGGGCAGGCCATTTTGGGTGGTTGGGGACAGAGGAAGGCTTTGGAGAGATCGACTTCTGCAGAACAGTTTTCTTACCCACTGTGGAGAGAACATCAGCTAGACACCTCTCCACTCCTTGACCCCCTAGAGATATTGGAGGACCATGCTTCTAGAATCTTTATATACTTTTATTACATTGTGGGTTTTAATGCTCATGTTCACTGATATTTTACAGGTTGAAGATGTCTAAAGTTGTGATGGTTGGGGATCTTTATGTGGGAAAAACCAGTTTGATTAACAGGTATGTGGCAATGTGTGGAACATTTCTAGACAATTTAAGTATAGGTATGTAAAGAAAAAAACAACTGGTAAAATATTAATGCAAACAGTATCCAAAACATATATTTGTTTTAGATCTTTTTAGAGGTGATGGGGTTGGAATTGGAGCATTTCTGGAAACCCCCTTTTCTCTAATTGATATCAACCAAAACCTGTTAGAACCTCTCATATCTACCTGTTAAGACTGATTTGTATTCACGTGCCAACAGATGGAAGATATGAGGGTGCTAAGGAAAAGACAACCCATTTTTGACTTCAACATAGTCTACAAAGTCCTAAGTTTCACCATATTTTTTAGTTTCTGGGTACACCTTTGTCTTGAAAGAATCCAGCATGGCCAAACCCCGCAAAAGAAATTGTTAAAACGTAGCTTTTACTATTGTTAGTTAAAGTCAGTAGGTAAAGCGCTTACATGTGGACTCAAGGTCCCATTTCCCGTACTCCACAACTGTGATGCGTTCTGGGGGGGTCCCTCTTTGTCAAGCAGTGAACCAACAAAGGTGGTCACCTTTGTGCTGATACCAATTGTTTGGCATATCTATTAGCATCCTTGGCTTGGCACACAGTGAAGCTACCAGAAGCTTATAGGGAGACAAGTGTAAGGGTAAAAAAATTAGGTACTGTGAGCAGAGTATTTTTATGGTAGTTTAGCTTTAATAATGCCAGTGACTCTGCGTCAGATATCTAGTTTTGACATGGTTCTGGTGTGATGAGGGACATACTTACTTATCAGAAAAGCCACCGGGTTGTGATCATGCTAATTATTTGGTGACGCAAGTTTAACTTTGGGTTTGCATTGAGGTGTGAACTGCATCTCAGTGAGCTTTTTACCTAGTCATTATTCTGAAGCTATGGGCCAAGCCCCCCTGCATCTTAATACAGGACATATGGACAGACCACTTCCATGAAGCAGACTGATGAGGTCACTGTCTGCCCAGTGGCATGAAATTCTCTTGTAAAGGGGTCGATTCGAGTCAGGTGAAAAACTGCCATTCACCTTCATTGTCTATTGGGCGTACATTTTCACCTGGCTCTGAATCACCCCTAAGGTAGACAATGAAAGTCAATGGCAGTTTTCTCTCCTAAATAAGGAGTGAGAATTCTCACCTGGATCTCAATCAACCTCTAAGAGGAAAATTGGTCCTTTTGACCTCCCTGTAGTCTAAAAGGCAGATTCCCTCTCCCAAGGCATCCAGATGAGGGGTGCTTTGGTCCAACCAGACTGCCCAATTTGAAGCCACCCTTACCTAGTGCTAAAGCAGGGCTGGGGGGGTTAAATCAAAAACACTTACCTCGGCTGTAATCCAGCAGTGTCGATTGCCCGATCACCAAGCTGGCTGCTGCCATCTTTACTGAGCTGCATGATGCCGCCGTAGCGGAAGCTTCCTGCACCGTTGTGATTGGGGGACACCCCACAGCTAGAGGGGAGTGGTACACTCTGCTCTGTGCAGCTTGTTTACCTCTCTGACTTCAGAACCTGAATGAAGCATATTGCTGATTTACTGCCTGTCCGCGCCTGTGCCCTGGGACCAATGTAAAGGAGAGTTTTCTTGACACCCCATAGGGATAGACACAGCAGGGCATCCCAAATCGAGATGCCCCGCCAGAGAGGCACAACAATCGGTAGAGTGCAATTCTCAAGTGTTATTCCTCTTTAACTGTGTGACTCATTTTATGATTGCTATAAGTATGAGGTTGTTTTCTTTTCCGTCTTGAAATCTTGTAAATAGCAAAAGATCATTCATGTATTTAGATTTCTCACAGTTCTTTTCTGATATTTTTTTTACCACAGGTTTTGCAAAAACGTTTTTGATCGTGACTACAAAGCAACAATTGGTGTTGATTTTGAGATTGAGCGGTTTGAAATCTTGGGCATGCCATTTAACCTCCAGATGTAAGTCATCTTATAATAAGCAAGAGCATAGCGTTTTTTTTTTTTTGGCTGGAATTGTGTCTTTAAAGCACTTATAAACACCTTATAAACACATGTAAATTCAAGCTCTCCCCTGTATAGACCAAAGGGGGACTCTTTACCACATCCATATATTTCCTGCTTTCTGCAGTCTACAGTTGTGACCAAAATCTTCTTGTACCCATTTGGAGGCTGTGGAGCAGGAGCTGGCTTTCAATCATTTTCAGTCTCAACCTAATTCCCTTGGTAACTGTTTAGAGTTAGAGAGTTAGAAGCGGCAGCTTTTATAGTTCTTTCATGACAACTGTTGTTTTATACACTCTCATTCTCTAGCTGGTCCACCAAACGTCTTTGTACATATGACCTCCTTATAACATCAGAGCAGGGATATCCTTTAATCTACAAGTAAAGCACCTCTAACCCATAGAGAGGTTCAGATACCCAAGGGGCATGTTTCCATACAATCTATTGCCCCAAGATTAGACTGTTGATGAGCTAAAGCTTAGGACCAGGATATAGAGGACTAAAAATGTCTCCTTCTTCTGCTGTCTTCTGAAAAGTATGCTCCCCTGTGGCCAGCACCCCACCCAACCAACAATAGTGGACTCTCCTTCAAACCTTAGATACTGGAGTAGAACTGCTCCAGTATCTAAGGCCAGGACCAACACCTCCAGCTTTTGGTTCACTGAAGGTGTGTACAGGGGAGTATAAAGTTACACAGGTTTGCTCAAAGAAAAAAATGGGCACTTGGTCTAGCCTCATTCTCTGTACATGCTTCCTTGAGGCTGGAAGCGCGAACTGTAGGACCCAGCTTGAGACAATAGGGACCTTGGGAGGATGATAGACAGTGTTACGGCACCAACATGTAAGCAGGGGTGCCTCATGCCAGTGTGGCCCTTCTGATCTCTGGTCTGTAGTAATATCCAAATTGGACTTTCAAAGTCCAATAAAAAGGTCTTTAGCATCACTGGTCATGGCATGCAAGGTGAGTCTGCCCCTTAATCACCGAGGGCAGGACTGAAGCCTTAATTTACTGATGAAAAAAGACAAGAAGTAGACAGAGGTGTTTTCAGAGGTCCCTGTAGATGATTAATGAGTTGCCTGGGAGGTAAGTCATGTTTTTTCTTCAAAGGCGTTAAATCAGTTAAGCAAAAGTCCACTTTCATTGACATTTAAGCCAGACCCTAGACCAGAACCACTGTTGTTGACCTCTGTTGTTGACCAAGGCTCCCCTGCCCTTCTTCTACCACTCCAGCACTATCAGTCTCCTGGGGGTCCAGCATCTCAATGTTGTCTATGCCTGGTCCACGTTCCTAGCTTCCCACTAGATAGGTTGGGGTTGGTCCCTCTCAGGGTGGTGTCCTTAGGGTCTTCGATTGTTGCCCTATATGACATCCTCTGGAGGTATACCAAATGCGCCTAATTATTTCCCTTATATCTATTTTCTTGTGTGCAAATCAAGGTTTATTTATAACATTTATATGAACAATACAATATAAGTCCCTTGTTTGTAGCAAGTATGGTGGGCTTGTAATCCCTCGTTTGTTGCAAGTAAAGTTGGTTTTGCCGTTTGTAGCAAGTATGGTGGGCTTGTAATCCCTCGTTTGTTGCAAGTAAAGTTGGTTTTGCCGTTTGTAGCAAGTATGATGGGCTTGTAATCCCTCTTTTGTAGCAAGTGAAGTAGGTTATGCATACGTGTTTCGCTCTGATGGCCTCTTCAGTGCGTTTGAGGTCTGCATGAGGGTTTTCAGGGGATGAGTGAGTGATGCCCAACAATGTGGGGTATAGTAATATGATATAATACTCATTTGATTACTCACTGTGAAAAAGTAGGGAAGACTGCCTCCTGCTGTCCTCTGTTATGCGCTGCTATATGGGAGTTTGATATTCTGTAGGGGAAAATTTGGGTCAGAAATTGATGTTTCTATTGTATGTGGTGTTCTATGTATTGGCTTTTAGTACCTTGTAATGAAGATCCGCTAACACCAGGTTTGTCCGGTTCCCTCGGTGTGGAGCAAGAGGGTGGATCCTCTGTGGATCATGTCCGGTCTGTAGATACTCATAGCAAATAAGCAGTGCTCAGTCCGATTTTTTTATTAACATACACCTGAGTTTTAAAAGTCTGGGAAAGTTTCCCTTTTATGACATATTTAGTGTTCTCTAAAATCTGTATATATAGCAAAAGCATACATATAACATTCTTGTGTTTTTTTTAGACTAATTTCTAATAGATTTTAGATAGATAGATCTACCTATAATAATAAATTCCATGAAACTTATTGCAAACAATTATATCTGACTTGTTACAAGCAGTCAATACAATAAAATATGCTTTCTGAATAACCGTTTATGTATACTTAGTTTTTATGGCTTAAATGAATTTATGAGTAAACCAAGCACATAGAATACATTACTACTGGTATATAGTGCATGCTCACTGACTGCCTGCCAGTTTTGCCTCTTTTAAAAATACATTTGTATTAATCATGATGTATTTGCATAAGCTGTAATGGGTAATATTACGTATGTTCTTTATAAAGATGGGACACAGCTGGACAAGAGAAATTCAAATGCATCGCATCAGCATATTACAGAGGAGCACAAGGTGAGCTTAGAGAACAAATGTATCGCCAAATCTTAAAAAGGGAAAACAATACATTTTTTTTAGCCTCGTCTGAAAGTTAAAGGCACAATCCCCTCCTGCAGACTCGATCACTTGTAGTTCTGCACCCCTGGCATGTATAGAAGTAAACTGGGACCAATCAACAAGGATGCTTGCTCCCTAACTTGCAGGGAGTCGCTGTCGGCACCAGAGCTTATGAATGCTGTGGTCTGCAAAATTGAGCTTGTGGGCTAGGGGGTATGTGTATTTTTTGTGTGCATGGACAGGAACTTTAATAATGATGTTTCTTTAATTGTTCTAGTAGTAGCTATGCTATGTTGAACTATATGTATATGTAATCTTATTCTTATCTCTCAGTGATTATTACAGCCTTTGATCTGGGTGACATCCGAACCCTGGAACATACTAGGTAACTGTTTCAAACATATTTTATTGAAGGCACAATACAAAACACCCTGTAGAGCGGGCATTATAATATAGTCATCAATACAATAGACCATACATTTCAGTAACTAAATGCACAGATTGTAGATAGAGATGTCAAAAAACAACTGAGATAATGAAAAGCAGAGTTCTTTGTGATTAAATACATTTTTATTATGATTAACATAATGTTGTATCTTTAGGACTAAACTTGACAGCAATGAGAGTCTCTAACTTTTTGTGATTAGGGGTAGGGAGCAAAGGGGTAAGGGGAAATGTACATAGAACAAATCAGACGGTGAATATACAATTGTCACAGACTTATAGATTATGTTACCAATGGGGTCGATTCAGCAGCATTTATAAAAGTGCACTTCAGGTGGGAAAAAAATATGCCTGGTGCTGAATCAACCCGCAGGCTAACAATAAAAGCGCATTTTAGTGCAAATATACCATGACAAGATCCTGATCCTTCATCCACGGCCATTACCTGTTGCAGCATGATAATGGCCATCCCCATGTTGCATTCTGTTAGGTTCTGTACTAAATTCAATTCCTTGAAGATAAAAACATTCAAGTTCTTGCATAGCCAGTAGCAGAGGAGTGGACTAACATATCACAGGCCACAATCAGCAACATGATCATCTCTATGTGAAGGAGATGTTTCATTGTGTAAGGCAAATGGTGGCCACACCAGATACTAACTGCCCCCCCCCCCCCAATACAGTAAATCTGTGCATCGCATAGTGTGTTTTTATTATGGCTAGCCTTGTGCACACCTATGCAATAATCATGCTTGATATAGCTCAAAATATATATATTGCTCAAAAAATAAAGGTAACACTAAAACAATACAATTAAAATCCAAGTCAATCACACTTCTGTGAAATCAACCTTCTGTGAAGACAGCCCGTATGAAGAAGTGGTTCTGCATGTGGTGTCTCATCCTTTTTGGCTGTTTTGGTCCCTTTGTCATTGCTCTCACCCTTAGAGGTAGCCTGAGGCGGTGTCTACAACCTACAGAAGTTGCTCAGGTAGTGCAGCTCATTCAGGATGGCACATCAATGAAAATGCTGTGACAAGACGGTTAGCTGTGTCTGTCAGCACAGTGTCCAGAGCATGGAGCAGATACCAGGAGGCAGGCCAGTACACCAGGAGACGTGAATGGGACCAAGGAGGAACAGGAGGAGCAATCACAAAGCCCTGCAAAATTACCTCAAGCTGACCACTAATCCGTGTGTCTGCTCAAACTGTCTGATACAGACTCCATGAGGGTGATATGAGGGCTCGACCTCCACAAGTCCCTGTTTTGCTTACAGCCCAGCTCGGTGCTGGGCTGTAAGCAAAACAGGGACTTGTGGAGGTCGGGCGATTGGCATTTTCCAGAAAACACCAAGACTGGTAGATTTGACATTGGCATTGCCCTGTGCTCTTCACAGATGAGAGCAGGTTCACATTGAGCACATGTAACACTTAGAAAATGTTCTGCTGCCTGCAACATCCTCCAGCACAACCAGTTTGGCAGGGGGTCAGTAATGGTGTGGGGAAGCATTTCTTTGGAGTGATGCATATACTTGCCAGAGGCACCCTGACTGCCATTAGGTACCGGGTTGAGATCATCAGATCCATTGTGAGACCATATGCAGGTGCAGTGGGCCCTGGGTTTCTTCTGACGCATGACAATGCTAGGCCTCATGTGGCTGCGGTATATCCGTTGTTCCTGCATGATGAAGGCCTTGATGCTATGCACTGGCCTGCCATTCCCCAGACCTGAATCCAGCACATCTGGGACATCATGTCTTGTTCCATCGTCCAATGGCATGTCGCACCCCATACCCCATGTCCAACCTTGCCCATGATCTGCCCCTGCAATGCTTTAGTCTCAGCTAGCAAATGCACCCATTGACCAGCTGGGAAGCACTTTAGAGGTGGGACTCAGCAGCTTGTGGGTTGATCGTGGGTTGGCCAGGGCCAAAACATTTGGCCCCTGTTTGCCCCGGTTCGGTTTTACATTTAGAGGAAATTAAAATATCTTTTATGTGCTTTCTATAAAACAATACTTGCTTAAGTTTGAAGCTTATGCGTTTCTATTTTCAGAGACTGGCTGCAGGATGCCCTTAAAGAAAATGAACCTAAATCATGTACAGTTTTCCTTGTTGGGACTAAAAAAGACACCCTGGTGAGTAAAGAGGCTTGTTAGTTGTTCCCTGATGAATAATACTATGAAAACGTTTTTTCCTCAATAATTTAGGTTTAAGCAATCAGTAGTAGACTGGGGCCAAAAATCAGCCCTGGATTTTACCAGCCCATGACTGGCCCGAGACATCACTGCTGTGCCCCCCCAACCATTATGCCGGGGCGATAGCATTGGGTGCTGGGTTTCCTTGGCTTGTGGGTACAGTGGGGCTGGGTACAGGGGGCTGAGAGGGAGACTCAGGGTGCAGGGATTGAATGTGAGTGTTAAAAGCAGCATCCCAAAATCAGCCCTGGGTTTTAACAGCCCATGACTGGCCCGAGACATCACTCGTAGCTGGAGCTATTGCATTTGGGGCTGGGGTTCCTTGTTTGTAGGTACAGTGGGTACAGGGCTGAGGCTGAGACGGAGACTAAAGGGGCAGGATTGAATGTGGGTGTTAAAAGCAGCAGCCCAACTGGCCCCAATCAAGTACTGGCCACCGGGCATTGTCCCGGGTCTTCTTATGCCCAGTCCGTCCCTGTGAGCAAAGAAACTGGCCGTACAGTGTAAGTGCAGTTTCCGTGCTTGACAGAACACAAACAACAAAGTTAACATGTTATTTTGTAGTCTTCTATGTTCTTTCAATCTACCTTAACTGAGGAAGCAGCTGTAAGACATTCTGGGTCACTACCAAAACCCTTTTACGTGAGCGGTACCAGTTCTAGTCAGAGTCTTGCCATGCCACAGGACAGACCAATACCATCCGTGTAGTGCAACAAAACAGAGGAATACTGTCCTTGTTTGCCACAAATCAGAATAAAACAACTTTTACTGTGTCACATGGGTACACCTCAAAGTCTTAAAAGTATAGGAGAAACAGCTCTTACCCTGTCCTTTGAGAACTGAAAGGCTGCTTGTTTTCAATACATCAGTATAAAGGAAATCCAGCTTCCAAAAGAGGTCCTGTAAAATCACGATTTATTAATCCATTCAATAAAAGTTTCACAGTCTCCAAGGTCCCAATGCGCCTTTAGTCTATATATAAATGCATCTAAAAAGTCTTGTTGCAATTTTATATGCTTGAATTAAAGTATTGCTGAACTCGGTTATTTACACATATAATTATGTGTAAATGTAAAGCTAGGCACAAAATGAACCTCAATCCTCAATTACATTCAAATGGTACCAATTACCAAGTATAACCAATATATGTAAAATAGTTAATTCACCTTTACTGAAAATACAATAAAAAAGTATAAAGCTTGGCAAGAAAGAAACAACTATGATGCAGACTAAAGACAATACAAAACAATACTAAGGCCTTGATTCATTATAGTGCACCTATACTCGGAGGGAAGATGATGTGGTCACCTTCCATCCCCAGTCCTGTGCCCCAAAACAGCCTGTGTTTCTTTTTTACCTCAGCCTCAGTCATGAGAATTGTTTTCAATGTTTTATTGAATCAAGGCATAAGTCAGCTATACTTTTCTGGTTAATATGTTGGCAGGAGAAAATCAACGTATCTTTTTTATGCGGGCACCTTTTAAAGCAGACCCACTCCCTAAGACTACATTCACACCATGGTGATGCATTTTCCTATAGAATCTGCCATTTTGCCTATGTGCATGTGCAGGCCATCAGTGGCATCCCTCTAGCTGCTGCAGGCACCAGGCATATCCGAATTGCTAGCATGGGTACATACAGCCAAAAGAGTTTACGTAGCTTGAAAAAAACACTGATTAATACCCAGACCCCTCCCTGCCTCACAAGTCCTGTACCTTTCCCTTTTTACCCCCCCCCCCCCCCCCATTCAGGCAGCCTACGCCATGTTTTTTGGCTGATTGGTCCAGTTTAGCTGGACAAATCCTTTACGATATACTCATTAGATCAATACAGTCAGTCAAGAAAATAAAATATCCAAAATATGCCAGAAAAGAGGTTTCTCAACTGGCGGTATACAGGATTCTAACAGATGATAAGCAGCATAGCTGCAGACTGACCTGTACCCCAAGTACCCAGAGTTACTCCATAAATACAAAACTATATCAAAAGTTTCATTCATTGCACCTTAAATAGTTTTGTGCCTTTTTTATGTGGTTTAAGTGACTGTGAACATATACCTACCACCCGGGTGCTATGTCTAGGTTAGGTTCTCATTCATCCAGGTCATGGTGTATCTTATAGGAATAAATCAAGGCCGTTTCCTGTTAGCGTCCTTTCACTAGTCATCGGACATGTGACTCTGAATCAAGAAAGTCTAGTTGCCTTGATTTACTCTTACAAAATCCACCCAGGTGGTACGTAACATCATAAGGGAATGGAAAGGGGTAAAAAGATTGGGAAACCCATGAACTAGAATTCTTTTAGACCCTTTACTTTAGGAGGATTTCTTATTTTTAGACTTTTGCTGAAGCGAATACTTTCTATATAGATTATAGATATAGATTCTATAATTCATTCATTTTTTAATAAAGCTACATTACGTATTAAAGGAGCACTATCGCAAAATTGTGTTATATTAAAAATCCATAAAAACATGTTGGCTAATGAGAGGAGGGGTCACTTATACACCCGAACTGAATACAACTCCCTTCAAGCTTGTGGTTTTCCTCTCCTGGTAGGAAAAAAAAATCCAGGGGTAACAGGTCTAGTGTACTGGGGTGACAGAACCTGTCACCCCTGATTTTCTCTTCCTTCCATTAAAATAAAAAAAACAAGCCTGGCTGGATATTTCTTAAAGTGGACCAACAACCAGGATTTTCACTATCCTGGGTTTTGGTCCACTTCGGTCGGGCACCCCGATTGGGGGGGCCCGGCTGTGTGAAACGCCCGGAAACACTCACCTCACCACGCTCCTACGCGGGCGCTCGTCCAATCAGAGTGCTCAGAGCCGCTGTGGTATGCACGTACAAGCAGCGTCCAACCACAGCGGCTCTGAGCGCTGGAGGCCGCGTCTCGCGCTTCCCTCTAACAGGGAGCGCGCCCGCGCCGGCCATTCGCAAACGGCCGGCGCGGGTGCGCGCCCTGCTAGAGGGAAGCGCGAGACGCGGCCGTGGCCTGCGCATGCACCGTTGGAACAGGGATAAGGTAAGGTTTCTGGGCTTCCTGGGGGGTTTCACCCCGCGGGACATCCTGATTTCGGATGCCCCACGGGGAGGGATCTGATCGGCCGATCCCCCTGGGTGTTGGTCCACTGTATAAGTGACCCCTCCTCCCATCTTCTAGCATATTTATATGAATTTTTAGCATTGGCCCATTTTTCACAATAGTGCTTCTAACTACAAAGCGCAGCATAAAAGGCATGACCTAGTTTTTTTTTTTATCTCACTTTACAATTATAAATCACAGGCTGTGTAAGTCAGAGGGGCATAGATATATGTACCACAAAAGGAACGAATAACGCCATAACTGCATGGTTATATTTTATTGCAGTAAAATTATATATCTATCTGTATGTTACAGAAAAACAAGGTAACGTGGTGTTCCTTTAATTATTAATCTACATATTGAGCAGTAAAGGTTTGTTGCTAGGGGGTCCTAATAGAAGCCAGGGTAAGCTGGCCAGGGTAAGCTGTTAGACAACCAGTAATTAGTTACTAGGACAACATTTCTATTCAGGTCATGCCATGTTTTAAAAAGAAACAAGCATCTGATAGACATAGGCTTGTATGAGGATTTTTTTTAGATCTGAATGTAAGATCTAGAGATGTTTTAGGACATTAAAAATGTGGTATAAGTAATAGAGTCACATAAATGATATCAAATAACTCACTCATTTCCACAAAGGAAATATAACCCTGTTCTTCACATCAATGTTTTGAAGACCCGTGACCCTTGCAGCTGACCCCATAGGAATAGTGGTGTTTTGTCTCGGGGTTTTAAAGAGACAGCCTTAAATAATGAAATCTATGAAACAGAAAACTCTTAAAGTACTTTCTGGAATTCTTTACTTAGCCCTGGAATGATGATGGTCTGAGCTTGATGGCAGGAGCTTGATTCCAGTAAGATTTTAAGTGAAGCTTAAACTTAACAAACATTCACACTAAGTTAAAGTGATCCAACACCTATTTATTTAAAAAATTGGTGTTAATTGCACACATTGCGGGAGGGGACAGCCCAAGTGTTGGTGCCACCTGTGTATACTCCCTTCAAATCTGATTTTTGCTTAACTTCTCCTCGCTCTGCTGGCGAGACTGGGACCCAACTGGCCGTCAATGGTCATATGGTTTGGAGTCCTCTTGGTGACCAGAAACCTGGAAGAGGTCTCTGGACAAGTAACTGCCAACTGACCATCGCAGGGCAAGCAAGAAGGTAAGCGAAAACTGGGCATGTAGGGGGCGGGTGGGCTTTGACAATCAGGATGCCTCCCCCAGTGCAGTCGGATGTGATCTCTTCCTCCCAAACAGTAGTCGTAGCCCGAGGATGTGGCAAGGGTTTGACCGAAAAGTGAGTGCGCAGGTTGACCCCCAGGGGATACACACAAAGATCTAAATTTGGAATGCCCCATTAAGAGGGAGAGCACTGGCCCTAGAGTCTTATAGACCCATATAGTCCAGTACTTACATAGCAACAGAAGTGGTATGCTCAATTTGGCCACAAGGCGGTGATATAAAACCGATTTAAGTGTATATTATATCTAACCTGACATAAGAGACTAAAGGCTGCTTAAGTGGACAAACCAAGGATTTTGACTATCCTGGGTTTTGGTCCTTGAACCTGGGGCACCCTGATCGGGGGTGCCCTGCTGTGTGAAACCCCCCAGGTCATCCGAACTAACCTCTTCCTGGTCCTATGGCACATGCGCGGCCTCTCATCCAATCTGCACGCTCGGATTCCCTCCCACCCCTTCGTCCAAGCCTTTGTCTAAGGCAAACGAATCCGAGCACGCTGGCAGCTGCATCCCCCACTACCCTCTAACAAGGTGCGTGCGTGCACCAGCCATTCACAAATGCCTGGTGTGGGCACGTGCCCCGCTAAAGGGATAGCGGGGATGCAGCCACTGCTTGCGCGTTCGCCGTTGGACCAGGAAAGAAGGTGAGTATATGGACGGCCTGGGGAGTTTCACACAGCGGGGCATCCGGATTTTGGATGCCCCGGGGGGAGGTAATCAATCGGTCCAGGAATCTTATAGATTCCTTGGTCGATCTCTGTGGGTTTTGGTCCACTTTAAAGTTCATGGATTGCCTGTGTGCAAAATACACTTAATTGGGTGACTGCACTCAAGGTGACCCTTAAATAGAACACTTTGGAGTTGACCCTTAACACTAATGATGATTTGGGATGCCTGGCTGTGTGAAATCCTGTGGAATCACCATTTGTATTTAAAGTGGATCAACCACCCACATGGCTGGCCCTGGAGTGTAAAGCCTGGGCACAGGAGTGTGTCACACCGCAGGGAGACCGGGAATGTGGCTGCTCCCTTATGCTGGGCATTAAGGCATGGCATTCAGGGCTGATTGGACGAGAGTCTGTGCATGCGACATGGGGCCAGGGAAAGATGATTTTTTGGGGCGAACTGGGGGGGCTTCACACAACAGGGCATCTCAAATCAGGATGCCCCGGGGCTAGGACAAAAACACAGGACAGTGATAATTACAAGTTTTGGTCCACTTGAAATGTCTGTGGGCACAAGCATGTACAGCAAGCAAAGCAGGGGATATCACAAGGTACTAGAGCAGTAAACAACAAATGTTGCATCACCTGACTGCATCCCCTACCGTGCTGCAGATGTTCACATCCACCAAGGAAGCCAGGGACGGGCACCATGTTGCCCCAGGGGGCATCAAAACAAGAGGGTGGATAGATATTGGTTCTGGTTTAATTAATAGGACCCTCTCTTTTTCACTATTTGACAGTTCTTTACAAGTAAAAAAATGGAGTGCTGCTAGTGGCAGCAAGCCTCTGGCCAATACTTGCCTCTATGCCCTTCAGCATTGGTCAGGTGCCCTGTCAGGGGCAGTGAATGCAATATAATCTGCCACATACAATGCTGTCTTATCAGCTATCCCTAGGCAGTTTAATATTAATACAAAGTTCTGAACTGAGACTTGCTTTGACTTATTACTACGGAAAATAGAACTGATGTGAAGGTTCTGCCCCTTTAACTGTCTCTGGAAAGGACTCCATATGTGTGTGTATGTGTGTCTCATATGTTCAGTGTACAAAGAGCGAATTCTAATTAGGACAATATGTTTTACTTTGGTGCAGTATTTGTACATTGCCATGTAAAATTGAATCTGGGCACATACACTACATGTCCGCTTACCCTGTGGGTACACTTTGAAATCTTATTTCATGGCTACCTATGTGACACATGTGGCTTCTAGGACAAGGCAGCATTCTTGGATTGTGCGCTGCTTGGATCCATGTTTTGATCGTCATTTCTTCTCTTATAGTCAGAGGCAGAGTGTGAGCAGACAGAGAGGGATGCCTTGAAATTTGCTGCAGAGATGAATGCTGAATACTGGTCTCTCTCTGCAAAAACAGGTAAACGCTGTGTGTCTAAAGCATTCTACCCATGCAGATCCCCAGATAAGGCACATAGATCTGTCAGCAGAACGTTATCATTGTCACACATACCAGAAAAGTACTGTGGTCCAACCTGTTAGTCAAGTGGGCACATTCCTTTGAGCCAGTATGAATCCCAAATCGGAGCAAGCTTTGAGGTCTGGTCTCTATCACCTGAGATTAATCCCTGCCTTTAAAATCTTAAAGAGGATCAAAATCACGCTCCATCATCTCTGAAATCTATAAGATTCCAAGGCTGCTGGATCCCCCTGGGGCATCCAGAATCGGGATGCCCCACTGTGTGAAATCCCCCAGGACGCCCAGAAACTCAGCTTCTTTCCTGGTCCAATGGCGCATGGGCACACTGCGACTGCATCCCCGCTATCCCTTTAGGCATTTTTGAATGGCCGGCGTGGGCACACTGCCTATAAGAGGATAGTGAGGGATGTGGCCGCCAGTGCGCTCCAATCCGCTCGCATTGACAAGCTCCTGGAGGAAGGGGCTCGAGCAGATCGGAGCGCGTCATTTGGACAAGCGGCCGCACATGGGTCATAGGACCGGGAAGAGGTAATTTTGTTCAATTGACCTGGGGGGTTTCACAAAGCTCAGGGACCAAAACTCAGGTTAGTCAAAATCCTGGGTTTTGGTCCACTTTAAAGTGGACATGGTCAGGGACGGATTAAGTGTGGTGGAGGCCCCTGGGCACAAAATCTGGTGGGGGCCCCAGATACAGTTTTTTATTCCCTTTAAAATAATAATCCGACCAAGTAACTGATTTGTGGTTGTTCGGCACCGCCCACTTACTGAAACGTTAGATAGAGAACCACCCTTGTATGGGTGCATGCTGCTCGGGAACTCCTGCTTTGCCATTCTGAGCAGGAGGTAGTGTAGTCGCACAGCTGGTCCAGCAGAAAACAGTTCCCAGGACTGAGCTGCCAGCGGCTGTGCTTGGTGGCTTATGTGCTGTCAGCTGCCGCCGATTGACAGCTCTGCACCCATCACTGTAGCGTGGCTGATGGCGGCTTTTCTGCTCTCGACTCTCTGTCCCATTCTGTGGTGGCTTTGGCTGCCCAGGTGCGGGGGACCCCCACTGGAACCAATAGCTTTGTTGTTGGCCTGTGGCCCATAAGACCAAGGACTGAGAAGCCTCCTTGATCAGACCATAACCTAAAGGTTGGTGGAGGCTCCCTTTGCAGGGCAAGTGGTGGAGGCCCCAGGGGTTGCGCCCCCTCATAATCTGACCCTGGACATGGTAACAGCTGCATAGTGCAGCACCACATACCTGCCTATGGCCATCACTCATGTTTACAGCAGTGTCCAGGTAGGACAGAGCTCTGCAAAGAAAAACATTTGGGGCTCACAGTTGATGGAAGTTGCCTAGTTAAGGGCCTATGTGGGCAACTCTGTTTTTAAGTCTGCTTTAAAACATTAAAGGGACTCTGTAGGCAAAGTGCATGAACCAAAAATAATTCAGCAGCTCACCTCATAATGGCTGCCCTGTCAGAATGCAGCTGCTCCTGAAAGTAGACATAGAAACAAGGAAAAAGAGTAGTGGCACACCCCTTGAATTCCTTTACAATAGACCACCAATCACAGTGCTCCAGTGGTGGTCTATAGCTCCGCCCCGTTTGTCAGCTCAGCATAAATGGGCAGCCTGAGGACGGGAGCGTGTCTCAGCCCAATGATGCTGGGGATGCTGCCACGATTGTTTACAGGGCGAGGGAGCCCCCGGAAAAGGTAGCGGTTCATGCAGGGTCGGTACGTCAGGGTTTTGTTCCGCTTTAAGGTCTATGTGAATAGTGAAGAATTAAATAAAGTTGTTTACTTGCCTGTTGTCCCCCCGCAGGTTGCTTCTAGTCCAGTGCTGGCTGCCTTATCTGATGCTTCCATCCATGTCACGCACCACCTGGCTGGATCGTCTGCTGCATCCTCTTTCTCGACTTGGTGGCGCCCCACCATTGGTCAAAGTAATGCCAGGGTACCCCCTCTATTGCAGTCAATGCAGGGGGCTTGCCAGATCTTTACACACACCCTCCGTTGCAGTCAATAGAGGGGGCTTGCCAGATCTTTACACACACCCTCCGTTGCAGTCAATAGAGGGGGCTTGCCAGTTCTTGACATGCCCCCTCTATTGCATCAATAGAGGGGGCACAGTGCCACATCAAGAAGGAGGAGGCATCTGACTATCGGGCCTCGCAGCACAGGGCATGGATGGGGCATCCAGCACTGGACTAGAAGCGATCATCTGTGGGGGATAAAGGGTGAGTATACATCTTTTTTATTTTAGCCTGGACAATAAGGTTGATTCAGAGCCTTCTATATTTCATCTCGTTTTTATCTCTCAGTATGAACTGGCTTTCGTTCAGTATTGGAGTGTTCACATGATTCAGAGCCTCCATCGGGAGCGTCTCGTACTGTTTCCGTAGATGTGAAAGCCATTGTGAACGCTGTGAGTACGGCTCACAAAGCCTATTTCACAGATGACGCACACAAATTGCAATTGTGGCGCTAGTCTTAAAACAGCCTCTTTATTTTTTATTGTGTACTTTTTAAGTCATAATGTATTTTAACTGTTTTATTCATAGTTCATTATTTTTTTATTGTTAATGTTTTAGATTTTTTTAAATAAGAAAATATAAAGGTAAAAAAAATAACACAAAAACAAAAAATAGGTATAATTTTATTATAAAATGTTTACAAATGTTTTTTGGGGGGGTGTTTAAAAGAAGGTGGCAGCCTACCAGTGCCTTAAGGACATTTTCCCACACACCACAAAAACACAAACTCACCTAGAAAAAGTGCCTGTAAGTGTAGACGGAAATTTCCCGTTGTATAGCCCTTTCTCACATGCTAAATCTGGGCTGTGAATCATGTGGAAGCCCTCACTCTTCCCGACTTTTACACATGAACGTGAAAACAATACGAAACAATTACTCATTAGAGATGCTAATAAAAAGGCTTACACACAACCACAAAAACGCTAATACAAAAAAAAACGCACAAGAAACTCACAAACGGACGGAAACATTACACATAAACATGCTTTTTTATTTATAATTGCAGGAAAAAGAGGCTGCAATCTTAATGTCTTTAAATGCAGAAACGTATCCCGCATTTTTATCATCTGTTCTCTGCAGCTGCATTCTGCTCCATTGACCCATGTGTTCCAAACTGGCTGAGATAAGCCTCTTAGTTTGGCCAATCTGGGCACCCTTTCCCTGCTTACAAATATTTTGGGCGTCTATTTCCTCTGGCTGGGGGCTGGAGAGAACATGGCAGCAGTGAACAGCTTATAACAGGGGGGCTGGGGTTTCTGGCACTGGAGAAGAATATAGTCTGTTTCTTTTATATTTGCTTACAGATGTACTATAAAAAAGTATTGGTTTCCATTTAAATGCAGGCTTATCAATGTGTCACTGTGGTCTAAAACAATTACCTCTCTAAATAAGGCCTATTGCTGTTCTTGTTGTCACAGGTGAACGTGTAAAGGATTTCTTTTTCCGGGTAGCAGCCATTGCATTTGAACAGTCCATGCTAAGGGAGCTAGAGAAGAGCAGACCTAGCTCAGCTCAGATCGGAGCCAGCAATCTCATACGTACGTATCTGCTAGTGGAAAATATACACCTGGCCTGAAGCCAGGGGCTGTGCATATTGGTGAAACAAAGAATTGTATTGCTAGCTATTATCTATAGATTGTTCTTCCTTCAGTCTGATCAGCACAAAGAAATGTGTCCTAAGTTTTGTTGTGAGGCACCCCCAGGTTTAGTCCTGTGCACTTGTAAATTCTATGATTCACCAAACAGTCTTGATCTGAGCCTGCAGCAGGGCCATCATGGCTTCTTTTACATAGCCACCAGCTAATGGCTTCTTTTGTGTGACCGAGGCCTTTTGGGGTAAGAGTTAGGTATAATCCAACTCCAGCCAAATTTAAAGTGGACCGTCACCCAGGGGTGATCGGCCCGGGAATCCAAAACCCCCAAAAAACGTACCTCATTGGCGGCGGCGGCGGCGGCACCCCTCTAGACGTGCGCGCGCCCGCCGTTTGTGAATGGGAGGCGGCGGCGGACGCGCTGTGTTGTCCGCCGCTGTCACCCGCTTGTCCTTCGGCGGTGATTGGTCAGCGCGGCCACGTGGGAGCGTGGTGAGGTGAGTTTTGGGGGCTTTCTGGGGGGTTTCAAACAGCGGGGCACCCTTAATCGGGGTGCCCCCCTGAAGTGGACCAAAACCCAGGATAGTCAAAATCCTGGGTGTTGGTCCACTTTAAATATGAGCACATACTACATTGCCTTACACTGGCAAATTGGGATGCCCCACTATTAGGTGCTGCCTGGCGAACCTGGCCACCAGCTGCCTGCATGGGGCTTATAGATGCTGAACAAAGAATCATGTCCCCCTACACCCCTGTATTCTAAGTATACAGCACGTCCTGTTCCAGAATAATCCTTACTCAAGCCCGGCTGTGTATGGTGTGTGGGGTATCCCCTATAAGTGACAATGTCAGGGTGTGTGTACCCTGTGCCCAGCAGACGCTTGCGCTGCAGTCTGGGTTACCGGTGGCTGGGCCTGCGCCCCCTCTGGCTTCGCCTACCCCCCCACGCTTACATCTGACTCCTAGTGAGGTGCATACCAGTGGGGAGTCTCAACCTGATTTGGCTGCACGGGTGGCCAGCATTGAGAGACATATTGCTGGGTCTGGCCCGCGTAAGGCTTCTGCTAAGAAGCGGCATTTATCACCTGGTGTTACTCTTTTTCCTATGGAGGCTGAGGAATTTTTTGACATTACCGGTTATACCCCCCTGGAAGAGGGGGAATTATTTTCTGATTCAGAATCATCTGAGGAACAATCTAGGGTGTATGGTGCCAATTCTGGGTCTGACCCATGGGCTTCAGGTGATACTGACAGGCTTGTAGCTCACATTTTTGAAGTACTTTGTATCTCTCCTCCTGCCGTGGCTCCATGGCAGCAGGGGGAGCTGTTTCATACTGTTAAACCACGCTTGGAGTTTCCTGAACAAACTCAGTTTAATAATCTGGTGTTCAAAGAGTGGGAACAGCCTAGCCAGCTTCCCGGGGCACCAAAGAGTAGGGATAAGAGGTATCCCTTTCCTGCTGAGATGGTTAAACGTTGGTCATGTCCTCCCGAGGTGGATGCACCAGTTCTGGGGTTGTCCAACACATCCGTCATGCATTCCCCTGACTACTACCCTGAGGGATGGGGAGGACAGGCGCATAGATCAGCTGGCTTGCCATGCCTTTGCCTGTGTGGGGACCGCGCTGCGTCCGGTCTGTGCCTCTGCCATTACGGCTGTTGCTATTAAAAGCCTGCTCAGGAGTCTCTTAGATGGGGCCCGTGATGATGCAGGTAGTGAAGAGTATAGAGCTCTCATGCGTTGTGAGGAATTTGTTTCATATGTTCTCTCTGCCTTGGATGATACCATTAGAATGTGTGGCAGGGCATCTGCCTTGTTGGTGGCGATACGCCGCTCGGTCTGGCTGCGCCAGTGGGCAGCTGACAACGCTGCTAAGAAGGCTCTCACTGGTTTTCCCTTCAAGGGGCTGCGCCTCTTGGGTGAACGTCTGGACTTGTTTTGCTGGAGCCCGCAGAGATTTTTGGGGCAGGGGCAGAGGACGTGGCCACCCTGGTCCCTCCTGGGGTCCCAAGCCTAAGTCCTCCCCCAAGCCCCCTCAGGCATGAAGGGGCGCCCTCACCCATCTGGGTGGGGGGACGCCTTCGGCTCTTTGCTCACGTCTGGAGGCGTCATGTCTCAGGAGGTAGTGTCCTCCGGTTACAAGATAGAGTTTGCAGCCTGGCCGCCCCCAAGATTCATAAAATCCCAGATGGCTCAAAACCCCCTGTCCGCTCAGGGTCTGTCCCTTGCTGTCCAAGGCCTTCTGGAATTGGGAGTCATCTGCCGGGTGCCCTTGTGGGAAAGGGGCAGAGGCTACTATTCCAATCTTTTCACTGTTCCCGAAAAATCCTGGATTTAAAGCGCCTCGACAAATTTGTCCGATTCAGACACTTTCGCATGGAGACTCGGTGCTCCGCTGTGAATTCTCTACGCCCAGGGGACTTCATGACCTCTGTAGACATCAAGGATTCTTATCTTCACATTTCAATCTTTCCAGGTCATCAGAGATTCCTCAGGTTCGCTCTGGAGGATCAGCACTACCAATTTGTGGCCTTGCCCTTCGGTCTCGGTCTCACCTCGGCTCCCAGGGTATTCACGAAGGTGCTGGCAGGAGTGATGGCTCTGCTGAGATCTCAGGGCATTCGCAATCTTCCCTACTTGGATGACATGCTTATCGCTTCTCAGTCCTTCCAACAGGCAGAGCTGGATACCCAGCTGGTGGTGTCCACACTGGAGTCATTCGGCTGGGTGATCAACCACCCCAAATCTTCCCTGTCTCCTTCCATGGTGAAGTCCTTTCCGGGCATGATTCTGGATTCATCTCAGGTCAAGATCTTTCTTCCTCAGCAGAAGGTGGAGGGTCTTCAAGAGCAGGCACGGCTCCTTCTCTCTTGTCCTCATCCATCCATCAGGCAGGGAATGCAGCTGGTGGGCCTGAGGGTGTCCTGCTTCGAGGCGGTTCCATATGCTCAGTTTCACATGAGACCTTTTCAGCTTCACCTCTTGTCAGTATGGGATCGGGACCCCGTGTCCTTGGATCAGGTGTTTGTTCTGTCCCCTCTGGCCAGGCGGTCTCTATCATGGTGGCTGGACTCAAGGAACCTGCTGGGGGGCAGATCCTTTCTTGCCGGGAGACTGTCACCACGGATGCCAGTCTGACAGGTTGGGGGGGCTTTTGGAAATCCCTGAAATTCCAGGGTCAGTAGGGCCCTCAGGAGGCCACACCCCTATCAACATTCTGGAGTTGAGGGCGATCAGGTTGGTTCTCGCCCACTTAACCCCACACCTTCGGGGTCGGGCTGTTCAGGTCCGCTTGGACAACCAGACGGCGGTTGCCTACATCAATCATCAGGGAGGGACCCGGAGCAGGAGGACCCTCAGGGAAGTGTCCATGATTCTGTCCTGGGCGGAGAACAATGTTCCCTGCATCTCGGCTGTGTTCCTTCCGGGGGTGGAGAATCTGGAGGCAGACTCTCTGAGCAGGGGGACCTCTCGTCTGGGAGAATGGTCCCTCAGCAGCAGGGTGTTTCGCTCCCTGTGCCACCGCTGGGGTCAGCCGGATGTGGATCTGTTTGCGTCCCGGCCTTAGCCATGGATGCCTTAGCAATGTCTTGGACGATTTTTCAGCTCCTGTATGTGTCTCCCCTGTTTCCCCTGCTGGGCAGGGTGCTGCGCAAGATAGCTCAGGAAGGGGTGCCAGCCATACTGGTGGCCCCCTGTTGGCCAAGAAGAGTGTGGTTTGCAGACATTGTGCAGCTGGCAGTACATCAGTACGCCCTGCCCCGGGTTCCAGATCTGCTCACTCAGGGGCACCTACGCCACCCCAATTTACAAACGCTGGCTTTGACGGCCTGGCTGCCGAAACCTCCATCTTGATGGAAAAGGGGCTGCCTGCCTCGGTTGTTAATACCATGATCAGGGCTAGGAAAAAAGTCCTCTTCTTCCATCTACTATAGGGTTTGGCGTACTTACATTGACTGGTGCGAGTCTAAGTCGCTTCCCTGTGTGTTTTCTATTCCTAGGATTCTGGAGTTTCTGCAACATGGTTTGGATCTGGGTCTTCAGCTCAGTACTCTGAAAGGTCATGTTTCTGCCTTGGCCATTTTCTTCCAAAGATCTTTTGCTCAGCATCCCCTGGTCAAGGCCTATGTTACCAGTCTGGGACTTGAACTTGGTCTTATCTGCCCTGCAGGGGTCTCCCTTCGAGCCCTTGCAGGGGGCCCCTTTGTCCATTCTTACGCTTAAGGTAGTCTTTTTGGTGGCTATTACTTCTGTTAGGCGTGTTTCTGAGTTGGCGGCGCTTTCCATCCAGCCCCCTTACTTTGAGAGACACCAGGACAAGGTGGTGTTTCATTTTAAGCCAGACTTTCTAACTAAGGTTGTTTCTGCTTTTCATCTCAATCAGAACATTGTTTTGTCTTCTCTGTGTCCTAATCCTAGTAACTCTAAGGAGAGGGTTTACACTCTTTGGATGTGGTCAGGACTCTGAAGTTCTATTTGGTGGCTACTGAATCCTTCAGGAAGACTGATGCTCTTTTTGTGCTCCCGTCTGGATCTAAGAAGGGTCTGGCTCCATCTAAGTCCACTATCAGCAAGTGGATCTGTCAGGCTGTGATACAGGCCTACTCTGCTAAGGGGAAGGAGCCTCCCTTCCGCCTTACTGCTCATTCTACTCGTGCTATTGGTGCCTCTTGGGCTTTTCAGCACCAAGCTTCTGTTGAACAAGTTGAACAAGTTTGCAAGGCCGCCACTTGGTCTTCTGTTCATACTTTTTCTAAGTTTTGCAAGGTTGATGTTAGGGCCTCAGCTGATGCTGCTTTTGGTCGCAAAGTTCTGCAGGCGGCAGTGGTTTAAACTGTCTGCTGTTGCTTTTGGGGATCCCACCCTACCTTACGGACACTGCTATTGGATGTCCCATGAGTAAGGATTATTCTGGAACAGGACGTGCTGTATACTTAGAATAATACAATTCTGTGATTACTCACCTGTAGAATTGGTATTATACATATACAGCACGTCCTGTTCCACCCCGTCCTTGTTATCATTATTTTTAGTTACCTATTTATGGTGATTGTTCTTATGTTCAATATTGATAATGGTTATAGTTCTCCCGGCTTCATTTTAACTGCTTTTCAATACTGGGGATTTTGTGGGATGTCCCTGGTATATATAGGGCCGGGAGGAGCCACTTTTCTGTCTCTGCAGTCCAGCGCCATCTTGAGGATGTATTACCCATGAGTAAGGATTATTCTGGAACGGGACGTGCTGTATACGTATAATACCAATTCTACAGGTGAGTAATCACAGAATTGTATTTTTAAGCCGGTCAATTAAATGCACCACTCTAATCAAAAGTAAGTAATTAATTTTATTCGAACATAATTTTAGACACACAACAGCATGTTAAAAACACATATAGACATATTGAAGAGAGCAAGGAATATGGACATCTCAATAAATAATACACTCCCTATAAAACCCATAAACACCCACCTATCCTATCAAAGTGCAAACAGATCAAAGTGCAAAGTGCATATGTGCAAAGTCTAATACCTCATTGTACAAAGATGCCAGGCATGTTGTATTTCAAAATCCATAGTCAAACAGTAAAGATTATAAGCAATCATGAAAAGTGCAAAGCCTGTTAAATCCCACAATAAATTGAAATAGGGACACAAACATACATACAAATAAAAAAAATGAATGTCACCCATGTGCTGGTCCAGAGCCTCGCTCCCCCTAGCCCACGCGTTCTGTGAGCCCATCATTTCCTCAAGGCAATTTTTGTCGTTGTTCAGTGTTGAGTCAGGTGGTCAGAACGCTAATTTTTATTATTATTAGTCATAGTACTGGTCCAGTGGGGGGTTTTGGTGGTTACACATTAGGTTTGCTGTTTTATAGATGCACTACTGCTAATCTGTTTCTCTTGGCAACTATACATCAAGTCTGTACACAAAAATCTACAAGAAGATAGAAGTGAGCCATGTACACACAGAACACTGCTGCTGGGCATGTGTAAGGCTTTCTTACCTCAGCAGTGGCTATACCAGCAGCGTTTTATGTGTACAGGACTCACTTCTCTCCTCTTGTAGATTTTGGTGTACAGACTTGGTGTACAGTTGCCAGTAGTAACAGATTGGCTGTAGTGCTTCCATAAAACACATTTGCTAACAGAAAAAATAAAAACAAAAATACCAGATAAGCTTAGCACAATGAGGACATCATTTTGGTACACAAATATGTACACATTCAAAAATGCCTCTGAAAGTGGACGTTCCCTTTAAACTTACATTTTTGTAGTGGGCAAGAACAGGAAGTTGATCACCAAAGAAGTGAAACGTGTCACAAAGACATGCAGGTAGCTCAGAAACCTCTTATTTAGTGCTGGTCACCTATTTTCTGATAATGCCCATGGCCCTGTGGGCATCCCTGTTAGGGATGTCTGTCCACTATTATTTCCTGAGAAATGCACAAAATCTGGCTAAATTAGTCAACCACTCAATGTTTCCCTCAATGTTCATTCAATGTTTTCGCACATGTCCCACGTGAGCCCCCAGCATCAGTGCCTGAGGTTCACTGGGTAATTGTGCATGACTGGTGGCTGCTAGTGATCAGGAGAACCATTTGATGCTAATGATGTGCCTGGACCAAGCGTAAAATGCCCAATTTACAAGGAATTTTAGGGGACTAAATATCAGACGGTCATCCCAAATTAGGATGATTGGGGGTTGGGTATAAAAAAAATCTCTGTGGGCAATTTTGCTCTTGGGTCCGCTATAATTATTCAGCGGGGAAACAAGAAAGTGTGAAGTCGTTTTTAGGATAGATTTTTGCTGCCACTTTTGGAAGAGATCCATGTTAGACTAAATATAGGGGACTCAGAGAGACAAGGCAAGGGTACAAGGCAAATATTGCGTTCTTAAAACTGAAAGTATTTACTTGACGCATACAGACCAAGAATAACAGGATTTACCCATCATTCTCAGCAGTAGGTGGAGCCCTGTTAAACACCTCTTTATGTCTCTTGGGCTACTGCCCAATCTCCAAAAGGCTACAGGGAGTGCAATGCTTGGGGGGATATCTAAGAATTACACATAGGTCTTGGCTCTTCTCACTTTCTATAAAGTCATTTATAACTGGCCGTGTGCTGATGAGAGGCAAAACTCTATAATAGTGAGTAGATGGCTGCAGTCTCAGGTAGTCACCCAAGAGAAATAAAAATATGATTTGCATCAATCCACCTGCTTCTAGGAATTATGAGTAAATCGTGTCATTCTAGATCCCAGTGGTCTCAGAAAGCTTGGGTAGTATGCCAAGAGAGAGCCCATTCCTGGTCTAAGTGGTCTTAGGGAGCTTAGATAATAGCCCAAGAGAAAGCTCATTCTTGGTCCCAGTGATCTCAGGGAGCTTGCATAGTAGCCCAAGAAAATAAAAAGATTTGCAAGGCTCCACCTACTGCTAGGAATCATGGGTAAATCTTGTCACTCTAGATCCCAATGATCTCACTGAGCTTGGGTAGTAAGCCAAGATAGGTCCCATTCCTGGTCCCAGTGGTCTCAGGGAGCTTGAGTAATAGCCCAAGAGAAAGCTCATTCTTGGTCCCAGGGAGCTTTCTTAGTAGCCTAAGAAAAATAAAAAGATTTGCAAGGCTCCAGCTACTGCTAGGAATCGTGGGTAAATCTTATAATTTTTGGATGTGCCATGTGGATGTGCTTTGTATTGCTGTATTGGAATATATTTCAAACATCCTATTAGGTGCCTACTTCTGCCCATGATTAAGGGTTTAAAGCAAGAGGGCTCTCATTTTAGCACGAATGATGCCTAATCTCATCTCTCTTCCTTTTTTCAGAACTTGAGACAAACTCATCCGAGAAAAGAGAAAATTATTCCCAGCGTAACATGAACTGCTGTTAGACTATGACTGCCCGAGGACCACTTTACTTATTGCTTTCCAGCTCTTATTGCCGTTAGCCATGTCCAGGGACTGCAGAAAACCCCTATGCGTTGCCCATAAATTGTGACCAAACACAGACACATAACTCCCACTGTGAGCATCCATGGACAGTTACGAGACACCCTTGTGCCTGAGCTTGCTTAGCGACTCGCTGGTGAGTTCTGCTTCACAGATCACAAATGTGGTCTCATATTGGAAGGCCAGGGATTTGTTTCTATGGAATCAGCGGTATAAAAGAAGATCATGCCTTACATTGATACTACAATACCAAAGTCCACTTTCATTATCTTCATGTAATATTGTTGTTTTTTCCACTAAATTATAGCTATGGACATTTAATTGATAACATTAGGAGCAATGCCTTTACAGTTTCTGCATCTTTTCCTCACTGCCAAGTATCTCCTCAGCATTCAGTTGTCTGTTAGTTAATTCTATGAAAGCATGGATGACATGGTGGCCTCGCGCAGTGTTGGACTGGGCCACAAGAGCACCAGAGGATCCTCCAATGACCCCAGGTGTTGACCTAGGGCCACCACGAAAGCAGATTAGATTAACAATTTGTAGATTAACAGCAAGTTTCTGGTTTGCCTGAAGTGTTCTATGAGTGTGATATGTGTATGTTACTTCGTTTTTTTTTAAATTATACTTTTTAAATAACTTACTTAAATACTTTTTATAATTTTATTTTTTGCAACAATCTAACTGTATTTTAGTTGAAGAATAGGTACCAAGGATGAGTTCCTCTGGTGGGCCCAAAAGTGATGTCCTCTTGTAGGCCCAAGATGAAACAGTCTGACACTGGCCGCCCAATAGGCCGATGCAGAGGCCTGCAATGGTTTCCTTTTCCAGTCTTTATAGTGTGAGGGGGAGGCCGATTCAGTAATAGCACCAGGTAGCGGCAGATGAGCGCCAGTAGCGTGATTTTCACAGCGCCCGCTAGTATTCGCTGTGCTTGCCCGTTGTTCGGTTGTTGACAGCGACTCAGTCGGTGTGCGGTAATGTTGAATACTGGGTTAGGAGTCGCTGTTTGACCGGTTCCGCGCTGTATGGGAGCGCCTGACAGTGAATGGTCATAGCGAACGGCTCCCAGCATATTCATTAACAAATCACGCTCAAAAAATTCTCGCGCTGTGAAATGCTTGTTTAAACCCCAGAGCGCTGGCGGCGATGGCTTAAAAGTAGTTTTAACCCCCAAACATCCATATTTTTTGATTAAAAAATTAAACAAGTTTTTCTAAACATTTTGTAATATGAATACGTTAATATCAGACCTATAATATCAATTCTGCACACATTTTTTTTTTTTTTTTTTACCTTAAAAAAATATCTAACATTGCCAAAGTGATCACAGAATTTTTGACATTTAAAAAAAAAAAAAAAAAAAAAAAAACATTAATAACAATTAAATATGAAGATTTAAAGATTGCTCCATTGAAATGCATTGGAGAACGCCAGGTAGCGAGAGGTCATACCTGGCGCTGTGATGGGATTAGCAGCGGCGCTGTTCGTTGCAGTCCGCTACATGATGAATCCCGCGCTAGCTGACGCTCTCGCCAGCGCTAGCCTCATTTAGTGTGATAAATGCGTGATTGTGTCCGCCGCCTGGCGTTCTGGAGTCGGTAGCCGCCGATAGCTGGCGATACCTGGCGCTAGTGAGACACTACCTGGCGCTATCCCTTGAGAAATAAGGCCCTAAGTATCATCATCACTCATTTTGATTTTATCCTTATCGGAAATAGGAAATAGGTGGCACAGGAAGTAGTGTTAATATAACAACTTTTAACATCTTCTTGCTTTGACAGCCTCTTTGCTTTACCCATGTGTCTCCATTGTTGCATTCTGTTACAAAGTTACAGTTGGCCGTTAGAGACAGGTCTAATATTTTAAATGATAAATGACTTTTTATCAGTTTCAGTCCACATATTTACGGGATTATCAAACCCCGTTCCCAAATATATCCTGCAACTTTTCTCTGTAGGTTCTTATTCATACAGGTCATGGTCAAAACAAATGGACTGTATCTTTTCGTGAAGACATTCCACCAATCATCCTCTCAGCTTTTACATGTGTGATCTTATTCTAATCCACAAATCTATTTATCATAATCACATATGGGTTGCTGTATTACGTTCAGTATTTTGTCTTCCATAACCGACACACCAAAGGGTCAACAGAACTATGCTGATTATTTTAAATTAGAATAAAATAAATAATGGTGTTTGTTGATCACATTGTAAATGGTTTAGTATAATTTATTCAACTAATTTTGTTTTCAATGTATGTATGCTGTTCTTTTTTTAACTCTATCAAGTATAAACTGTATGAAGTTGGATTTTTTTTACTTTTGTTATGACTTGTCGTATTCTTGGAAACAAGATAAAGCTATTTAAAAGAATGCTTAGAATGGGTCATTTATTAAAGGTAGGTGGTAGATGGTAATGTCAGGTCATTAGCTGTGTGACCTCTCTGTGTGACTCGGCAGGCTTTGATAGAATAATCAGTTGGTGCTATTTAACCAGTATTTGCATGGACTTGGCCTGACCAGTAGCTATGAATCTCACCTTTTACATAATAGGCATTAGATAAGTAAAGAAATTGGGTGGCACATATTACTGGCTTTGTATATTTAATGTTTTTTTTACTTTTCACGTTTTCTCCTCGAGGATTTTTGTCTGGCATCCGCTGGATTTAAAATATTTTGAGACTACAAAAGTTACACTTAAAAAAACCAATTGTCCTGACCCTAGAATTGAAAAACTCTTGGTGAATTACCCCCTCCAGCTATCCTGATTTGGGATGCTGCAGAGTGAAACCTATGGCAGTTCACCATAAACCCATCTTGTACCTTGATCATGTTACGCATGTATGGCTCAGCCATGGCTTCAGCTCTGCCTACCATACCCACTCAGCAAGCATTTAAACTGGACCTTTACTCTAAATAATATCATATCTTGTATGTTCCTCCACTCTGTACATACATATTGCTCATATTAAAGATCATCTTACCTGCACCTACTGCATTCTCTGAGCCTTTAAACATCCAAAATGGCGGTCCATGGAGTCTCAGGCTGCCTGCAGACAGGAAGTGTCTTCTGACTATGCTGCTCAGCATAGTCCTGTACAATCAAGGGAGGAGGTGAGTTTATAGCGAACTGGCAGGGCTTCTTTATTTACTTGACTTGACTCTCAAGAACCCACATAGAGGGGGCATGCCAGTTCTGTGCCAGGATCAGTGGTGTTGCAGCCATCGCTTTGCTTTAAAATGTGCCTGCATATTCCCTAAACCTGAAGTGGCTTTCAACATTTCCAGGCAAGCTTTATTAAAGCGGACCAAAACCCACTGAACTTGTGAAATACATTTAGCCAAAGCCCTTGCCAATACCTTATTAGGGTGTAGATCTAGAAATGGATATTTTCACTTTTTGAATAATCCTGGAACACTGTTTTTTTGTCTGTCCCTCTCTAAGATGTCAAGCAATCAGTCATTACATCGGTGTGGCAATGTCATCATTGCTACACACAAACATTGCAATGAATGGAGGAGGCGGAGCTTTACAGCTAAAACAGGGGCTATTATCTGGGATTAGAGTGAAGTAGGGGCAGTGAAAATTGGCAAAAGGTACTCTTCATGGGATGCTAGTTAAAAATGTGGGTTTTGGTCAGCTTAAAAAAAAAAAGGTAAGTATCGCTGGGGCTGAGGAGGGTTTAGATCTGCTTAATTTTACAGTAATAACTCTCTGCTGTTTCTGTCGGCTTTGATGTCAACTCTATCTTGGACCCTACCTTGGAAATGTTTCACTCTTGGAAAAGGATTATAAAATGAGACCGATAAAAGCTGCACCCTAAATGGTGGCATACACCTTGTGAAAATGTTGTTAGACTGGAATACCTCTCTCGATTTAGCTTTAGAGTGCAATTTCCCAGATCCTGCTTCCACTTACATGCTTGCCACATCACCCGTACACATTAGGTTTAATCAGCTGAATGAATCACACTGCAGTCAGACCTTATTTTCCTACTCATGATTTCTAATGATGTCACATCACTAATCTCAGTTGGCTAAAAAACCCATTTACCTTCCTGCTGGAAATACCTGCAGACCAGGTAACTGCCATACTGGAAGTAGTGGCTCATAAATCACACATTAATGATCAAGGGTGCGATTTCTTTTATGAATCACTGTATGGCGTTATGTAAAGGAGCCATGTTCCTCCACTGATACGCTAATGCAGCCAGCTAAACCAGATTTTGAGATTGGTATTGGATATGATTCTCCGAATAAAACAGGCAGGTTTACTGAGGGTGACCCAGGAAGCCTGCTACCAGACACTACACCCCTCTTCTACACCCCAGCGTGGTTCACTATGCCCCACCAACCTGATTTGCTGTGCTTGGTCCACACCACATAGAATCATGGGGGTAGTTTATCATTATTGGGTGATTATATTTTCATAAACATGCGGCCACTAAGGGGAGCACTAACTGAAAAAGCATGAAACGCAACATAGGTAAGAAAATGTACTATAAGGGACAGTTGGATGTGGACGTGCAGAATTGTCATTCTTGCCTACATTTGTCCTGGAACAAAACCTGGGAATTTGACTTTCCTGGGTTTTGTTCCAGCCCCCCAGGCAATCCCAATTTGGATGCGCTTTTGTGCTTTTTACTCACCTCTGCCTGGTCCCAATGGCGCATGCATGGGCTCTCCAATGAGAGCTGCCTGCCGTGACTTAGAGGCCAATTCATTAATAGCGGCAGGTAGCGACAGTTGAGCGACTGTAGCAGTATTTTCACAGCGCCCGCTAGTAGTCGCTGTGCTTGGCCGTTGTTCGGTTGTTGACAGCGACTCAGTCGGTGTGCAGTAATGTTGAATACGGGGTGACGAGTCGCTATTTGACAGGTTCCGCGATGTATGGGTGCGCATGATAGCGACTGGTCAGAACGACCGGCTCCCACCATATTCATCAAAAAATCACGCTCAAAATATTCTCGCGCTGTGAAATGCATGTTTAAACCCCAAAGCGCTGGCGGCGATGTGTTAAAAGTAGTTTTTTAACCCCCAAACCACCATATTTTTGGAAACCAAAAATACAATTTTTTTTTAAAGAATTTAGTAATATGAATACAATAATATCAGACCTGTAATATCAATTCTGCACAAATATATATATATATATATTTTTTTACCTTAAAAAAATTATCTAACATGGCAGAAGTCACAGAATTAAAAAAAAAAACAAAAACATTAATAACAATTAATTATGAATATTTAAAGATTGTTCCATTGAAATGCATTGGAGAGCGCCAGGTAGCGAGAGGTCATACCTGTCGCTGTTCAAGGTCACTCGCTGGCGCTGTGGGGTGAGGCTGGAATAATGATGAATGAGTGGCTATATGGCGCTATCTCAGTCGCTAAGCAGGATCGGCTTGATAAATGTGTGATTGTGGTGGGGAGCCGGCGTTCTCGTGGCGGGGCCCGTCATTACCGGTCGCTCACCAGTCGCTACCTGTCGCTATTCCTTCATAAATAAGGGCCTAAGTAATTTGGCAAGCGGCTCTCATTGACTAGAATGGGGAGTGTGCGCTGCTGCATCCCCGGCGGCGTGTGACATTATTGTGTGAAAAGTTTTGGGAGCAAAGAGGCTGTACATCGTTACCCAGGATGTGTAACATTATAATGCATTTTCCAAGAAATTGCATCACCTCTAATCACCATAGAGATGACTTTCCACGCTGCATCACCTATTACCCAATGACACGCTGGCATGACATCAGAGACACTGGTTATAGGAAAGCTTCTCTCCTTCCTCCCTCTGTGTTTCCATTGTGCTCCTCTCCTGAATCCAGCGGCCTGGCTGCAAGCTGCCCACGTTGCTCTGAAGCAGAACCCTACTAGTGATATCAGATACAATGTGGAGCCCATATGTGTGCACTTCAAAAGCAATGAGCTGCAGCTCCTATCATTAGGCTACACATTGGCCAGCAGATTCCGAGAACATTAGAGAGATGTCTGCCCATGCCTGCTCGCAGCACTGTATAGCATGTCTGATCCTTCTCTCTTCTGGATGGCACAGAGGAGGACTAAATCCTGGTCTGAAAATGGCCATCCAGCTTCCCATCCCTCAAAGAGGAATAACACCAGGATTTTCATCCTGTTCCTGTCCAGAGGTGCATCCTGATTTGGGATGCCCTGCAGTGTGAAAGCTCAGTCGCTCATAAACACTTGCCTTCCAGCAATCCTGCCATGCATGCATGGTCCGCCGGCCAGTCAGTGTTCTCACTCTATTTATTCCTTGCCTAGCCGACCTGATCTCAGATCTGACACCAAATCGACTAGTAAAGCTGAATGGAGCACATGCAGCTGGACGCATCCCGGCTCCATTCAGCAATGCCATGCACCTCAGATAGAGGTGAGCAGGGGATGCGGCCACGGCTTGTGTATGTGCCCTTGCATCACCCGGCTACATGGGTTTTGGTTCACATTACAGGGCCATGTGAATTTGGGATGCCCTGTGTTTGAAAACCAAGGGGATCTGCTGGCTCTCATGGCACATATGTGTGCCCTCGTCCAATCAGGACTCATTGCTGTGCATAATTATGCCTAGCAATGATGTGGCCCTCGTCCAATCAGGACTCATTGCTGTGCATAATTATGCCTAGCAATGATGTGGTCCTTGTCAAATCAGGACTCAATGCTGTGCATAATTATGCCTAGCAATGATGTGGTCCTTGTCAAATCAGGACTCATTGCTGTGCATAATTATGCCTAGCAATGATGTGGTCCTTGTCAAATCAGGACTCATTGCTGTGCATAATTATGCCTAGCAATGATGTGGTCCTTGTCAAATCAGGACTCATTGCTGTGCATAATTATGCCTAGCAATGATGTGGTCCTTGTCAAATCAGGACTCATTGCTGTGCATAATTATGCCTGGCAATGATTTCTGAATAAAAACGATTGCTGAGCACCTTCCAATGGCCACTTCCCTTTACTTATGCTGGCAGTGAGTGCACACATTAGCTACAGGGGAGGCCCGCACATGCATGGGATGGCTCACCTGCATCTTTGGGCTGTAGGCGAGCTCCTGCCCCAGCCATTGGATAGGCTATGGATGGAAGTGTGTGCACTGCTGGGGATGCACCTACTGAGCTCCCAATTGCTGAAGCTGTAAGCAAAGCCTGGGATAAGCACACATCTATCCTAAGATAAAGAGTACATACAGTATACACATAAGGGCAGACTAGATGGACCGTATGCTCTCCTTCTGCCGTCAACCTTCTATGTTTCAAAGCTGTTTGGTGAGTATTACATATGCATGCCAAACGGCTCTTTGCAGACATGAGTGTGCTCATGCGCTGTAGGACGGGGGAAAGGTGAGTTGTTCTGGGCGATCTGGGGAGCTTCACACAATGGGGCATCCCAATTCAGGATGCCTCTACATCAAAATGGTCAAAATCACGGGTTTAATTGCAGCCCAGCGGGGGAAAGAATAATAAGTGACTAAAAACTTAAACCGGACCTTCACCGTGATTTATTGAAAAGCCCAAACCCTTAAAAAATGATTCCTTGGCATATAAAGTTAATATATTTTACGTTTTTAGTCACTTATTATTCTTTCCCCCACTGAGCTGCAACTCTGTTCAGGACTTTAGGATACGGGCATTGCCATCTTGACTCAGAAGCATCACACTTACTGAGGAGAGGAGGATAAAGTACAGGGGGTGGGGTTATAGCTGTGCTTTGCTCAGACAGAGCAAAGCTGGGGTCAGGGAAAGTTCAGCAATCCCAGAATGCAGAGCAGCACAGTCAGAATATACTTCCTGTTTGCAGGCTGCCTGATGTTCCATTAGCCGCCATCTTGGATGTTTAAAGGCTCATAACATGCAGTAGTAGATGCAGGTAGGATGATTTTTATTGTGAGCAATCTGTATGTACAGGGTGTGGGAAACATATGAGATACACTCTTATTCTGAGTGAAGGTCCGCTTTAAAATATATTAACTTTAGATGCTGGAGAATCGTTTTTTAAGGGTTTGGGCTTTTCATGAAATCATGGTGAAGGTCCGGTTTAAGGCTTAGACGATGTGAGACACCGTAGGACCGGGAAGAGGTGAAGTAACTTCGGCGATCTGGGGGATTACACGCAGCGGGGTGGCCAGGGGGAAAGGACCAAAACCCAGGATAGTCAAAATCCTGGATTTTAGTCCACTTTAAACCGGACCTTCACCATGATTTATTGCAAAGCCAAAACCCTTAAAAAACAATTCCCCAGCATCTAAAAATAATATATTTTAGGTTTCTAGTCACTTACTTATTATTCTTTCCCCCACTGGGCTGCAACTCTGTTCAGGACTCTAGGATACGGGCGCCGCCATCTTGACTCAGAAGCATCACACTTACTGAGGAGAGGGGAGCGGGATAAAGTACAGGGGGTGGGGTTATAGCTGTGCTTTGCTCAGACAGAGCAGAGCTGGGGTCAGGGAAAGGACAGCAATCCCAGAATGCAGAGCAGCACAGTCAGAAGGCACTTCCTGTTTGCAGGCTGCCTGAGACTCCATGAGCCACCATCTTGGATGTTTTAAAAGCTCATAACATGCAGTAGATGGAGGTAGGATGATTTTTAATGTGAGCAATCTGTATGTACAGGGTGTTGGAAACATATAAGATAGACTCTTATTCAGGGTGAAGGTCCACTTTAATAAAGCTAAATAGAGCCTGCACCATAGGATCGCTGGAGGTAAGAATTATCGCGATTAATTGGGTTCCATACAGCGGGGTACCCCAAGTCGTGATCCCCCCACTGGAGAGGAGCAATCACCAGGATAGTGACAATGCTGCTGGTGGTTGTTTCTCTTTGAGGTGTAATGAGTCGGGACATAGCAGCTAAAATGAAATAAAAGCCTCGTGCAGATAAATAGATGGTGTCATCACCCGAAGGAGGGACATGTAGGGATAACAGTCCCGTAGGGTCAGAGGCAGGGCAGCCCCTGGCTCCATAGTGCACAGCGCAGCAGCAGCACTAGTCCGCCATGCAGCTCTCCAGTGGGAATGACACAGGGAGTGGGCATGACACAGGGAGTGGGCGGGGCAGTGCTAGCCCCGCCCCTCCCCGCACACGGCCGGTGACACACAATAGAGAGGCCGGGGGAGGCTGGCTGAGGAGAGCTCGGGGAGCGGAGACCGGAGCCGGCCTGGAGGGGTCACGTTACACAAGCCGGAGCCTGACAACATGGCCGCTTATCCCGTGCCTCCGGTAAGCGGGCCTGGCACTCAGTGACATCTGGGTACCGGGACGCAGACAAAGCTCCTGTGTGGCCAGGCGGCCAGAGAGAGACGCAGCTTCCCGGCTGGCCAATAGAGAAGGGGGGGATGCTGTCATCTCCATGCTGAGTCTCCTTGGTGACTTGTCCCACCGGGGCCAGGGTCAGGATGCTGGAGCCTGCCGGCTTCGCCGAGGCGTGGCGGGCACAGTTTCCGGATGCGGAGCCCCCGCGCATGGAACTCCGCACTGTGCGGGACATGGAGCAAGAATTGGAGCGTTGCCGCGCCACCGTGCGTAGGCTGGAACGGGAACTGAACCGGGAGCGCTTCCGGATGATCTACCTGCAGACGCTGCTGGCCAAGGAAAGGCGAGGCTACGACCGTCAGCGATGGGGCTTCGAGGAAAGGGACCCCACTGCAGGGGTCCCAGATCCCAGGCAGTCTACCCCTAGTAGGGAAGAGAGGTCCTTGGGTCCAGGGAGAGAAGAAAAGAGCCCGGAGGAAAGGACTAGAGGCCCGGGGCGCAGGGAGCCACCAGTCGGAGCAGCGGACCTGTCCCCTGTGGCACGGGGGCCACGCCGTTTATTCAGTTTGACCGAAAGAGATGGGCCGGAACCAAGATCAGACCAGCTCAGAAGGGCGGCCTCTCACCCTGAAGGAAGCCCAAGGCCCATCCAGCCTGCAGAACCTCGTCGAGGCCGTTCCTCGGATAGCAGTTGTGGCTGGGATGGGGACTATGACGAAGCTGAGTTGAATCCACGTTTTCTTCGCAATAATGCCCTACCGGGCCCTAGTAATCGTTGGGGGGAACCCTGGCCGCGCCGCTCTATCTCCCCTCAGAGTTTTGAGGACTTAGGGGGTGGCTACACACCAGATTGCAGCTCCAATGAAAACCTGACCTCAAGTGAAGAGGAGCTGTCCTCGGGTCATTCTGGACGGGTGTCACCTCGTGGGCATTGGGGTCGATCCCCCCCATCACCAGGCAGTGCAAGTCCACCCACTCCGCAAGCACCTGCCCGCCAGTGCCAGTTGCGAGTTTCTGAAGCTGCCATAGTCGGAGTGAGAAGAAGTGGACAGATTTGGCCAAGCTGTGCAGAAACCTCAAGAGATGGAGGCTTCCAAGGTGATGGCGGTAAGGATGAACGTTCTGTTTTCCTAAACTTTGTCTAAAATTTCAACCTTTTTTCCCCTTGATATTGTTTTTGGTCATATATATGTATGAGTTATTTATTAAACCCCTGATAACTTCTTCATTTTACATTTACCAGAAAGACCACCAAATACTGTGGCATATTTAAAGTGGACCAAAACCTGGGATTCTGACTATCTTGGGTTTTGGTTCTAGTCCCTGGTGCACCCTGATTCGCAGGCTCTCGTCTAATCAGCTCGGTCGGCCCTTAGCCGAGTCTAACCGAGTGCAACAGAGGTATAGCTTACGCTTACGTGTGGGGAGGGGTTCACACAGTGGGGAAAGAATCAGGTGGCCCTGAAGTCTTATAGATGCCAGGTCCACTTTAAGTGTAAAAGCTGTTCAGACTTCAGTTAATTGTGCACACAAGTCATGGCTGTTTCTAGGAGAGGGTGATCGCCCTGGGCAACAAGGCCATTGGGGGGGCCTTAATCCCATCCATCCTTTTCCACTGATAGTGGTGCAGGCCATAAGATAGGCCTCTTATCTCCCCATATGGAGCTCAGTCCTGGGTAAGGGGGTGTTACCTACTGTTAAAGAAGAGGCACAGCATGGCGCATACCTGCATGGGACAGCAGAAGCACCATAGGATGGGGGAGCAAAATGTCTTCCTTTCCGCACGAAGTGCTATTTTGGCTGAAAACTGCCCTGATACAAGTAATGACATGCACAAAAATGATGAGGGCAACAGCTATATAATCTCCTCTTGTGACCAGTGGAAGCCACACATTTTAGATGGCAGTTGGGCATCAGGAGAAGAGTTGCCCTGGTGTTTACCAGGACTCTCATATCCAAAAGCACGTGTTTGTTTTTTTGGGAAAGCAGCCTTATCGGGGAGGGGACACTTGGCATTTTGTTTCCTGTCAGAAGTGTAGCTCCCCATGGAATTGTGTGTTTTTTGGATAGGCCTATAAAAATAATTTTCCTTTTCCATGGTCAGGGATTGTTTGCCAGCACTGAAATGCTATTAGTAATCTGTGATGTTAGGATTTTACATTTTCATATGATGCCCAGTGTCGGCTAATGATTGGCATGGTTAGGACTACTTTAGTGTCTGAACAGGAAGTTCAATTCACAGAAAAGCAAGTGTCTCCAGGGCCCCATATTTTGTGCTGGTAACCCCCTTTCATTCCAAATTAAAACCATTCATTTTCTGTTATAATAACTTCTAACCAAACTTCGGGTGATATTTCCCCACAGCCTTCAAAGAAGAACTCTAAAGTGTTTCTTGACCTGTACTAAGTTTTAGCTGGAGTTGTCCTTTAAAGTTCCTGTCCAGGCTAATTAAAAAAAGCAAACTTATCTGCCACTCCGTAGGTTCAATCCCACAACAGTCTGGTTCACCGATGCTGGCAGTACACTCCCCTTCTGGCCTCATTGTGTCCTTCCAGTTTCGACACGCTTGTTTATCTGGCAGCAAGGGCACATCACATAAGTGTCCATCACTCATGTGCGCCCTGGTTAGGCGCTTAACTTTAAGCCTTGTAGCTGAGCATTTTTACTAGCAGGTGTTTTTCTTAAAAACGAACAATGGACCTCCTGGTATATAAAGGACTCCAGGGAGGCCAATGTCCCCATCCCTGATTGAGGTGCCCTGCTGTGTAAAGCCCCTCGCTGGCAATCCCACCGCTCTTTTGTGGGTGACAGCCACATCCCCGCGATCCCTCTAGCTGAGGCATTTGTGAATTCACATATCACAGTATAAATGGAGTGGTGACTGGCATGTGACTTGCACATGTGCCAGATCACTGGTAGGTAAGCTTATGGTGATCACAGGGTTTTACTCATTGGAGCACCCCAAAAATCCCCTTGTCAGCGGAGGACCAACACCCAGGAGAGTGAAAATCCTGTCTGTTGTTCCTCTATAACTGAGCGTGATTGCCCCTTTAACCTTATTTACTGCCTTGTAATACTCTGGTGGCTTATTAGCTGGTGACTTCGATTTACTACTGACTTGTTAGTGAAACTGTAACTTTTCTCTGAACAACTTTATTATTAGTAGACATAAATGAACAAGTAGTTGCTTTTTTTTTTTTAGTTTATAATGTGGGGTGCAGAAAGGTAACTGGTACTGAGACCTCCTAGTGCTACTTTAATTATTTTGATGAATTCCTTTTTAGTAACCAGTGATAAAACTTCTCATTCAGACCACAAAATAAAGTCAGAAATAAAAAATGGCGACCTATTGTGAGAAATGGTGTTCTCTAGACTTGTGTGGTCTTCTGCAGTTCCTGAGCTGTTCAGGGCCCCCACCTCCACTGCCTGCTGCATGAGATCTCATTCACACAGTAGCAAGGGTACAGATGGTGGGGTGGAGAACACTGAATATATAGATAACATCCTGCCCCCCCCCCCTCAATCAACCTGCAGACAACCACTTATCCAGGTTTTCAGTAGAACCATTTTTTTGCCTTGGAATAGGCTTTTAAAAATTAGACCAGGTTTTTATACAGGCCTTTTTAGCCTACTTCCATACATGGGGATGTTATTGCCGATACTGCTTAAAATTTTTCTACAGTGCTATGATTACTGTGTGGAAAAGACACCAGTTTCTGATGTCCAGATCATACCCTGGATAGCTCCTATAGTTGAAATCAATTGCCACTTCCCACCCATGCAGTACTACATATTGCAATGCTAGGTGCCAAGGAGCCATGACACTGGCAGGGAGACTGGGCACTACATCACTGATCAAGTAAAGGGGGCAGCTCTGAGCATGGCAACTCAGAAGCAACTGAATCCAGAACTGTCAGGGCAGGGGTCCATAAATCTGGCGCGAGGTCCGCATTTGGACCCCGGTTCACCAGTTGAGTACCACTGGTCTAAATGTTCTATAGGTGGCCAAGAGCATAGTGGCCGGTTAAACCTCAACACCAGAGAGGATATTTTCTCCCTGGCCCAGTTAAGTTTTGCTAAACTTAAACCGGAACCTTCAGCGTGATTTAATGAAAAGCCCAAACTCTTAAAAAACGGTTCCCCAGCATCTAAAATTAATATATTTTACGTTTTTAGTCACTAACTTATTATTCTTTCCCCCACTGGGCTCCAACTCTGTTCAGGAATTTAGGATACGGGCGCCGCCATCTTGGCTCAGAAGCATCACACTTACTGAGGAGAGGAGAGCGGGATAAGGTACAGGGGGGCGGGTTATAGCTGTGCTTTGCTCAGACAGATCAGTGCTGGGGTCAGGTAAAGGTCAGCAGTCCCAGAATGCAGAGCAGCACAGTCAGGAGGCACTTCCTGTTTGCAGGCTGCCTGATAAGATGGCGGCTTCCATAAGCCGCCATCTTGGATGTTTAAAGGCTCATAACATGCAGTAGATGCAGGTAGGATGATTTTTAATGTGAGCAATCTGTATGTACAGGCTGTGGGAAACATATAAGATATGCTCTAATTCAGAGTGAAGGTCCGCTTTAACTGTTCTGTTTTTCAACACAGTGTATAGAGATCACGTGATATCCAGCCTGACCGCTCGTTTTGGTATAGTCGCCCAGCCACCCGTAGTTCTTTGACAGATGGCTCTTAGCATGTGACATCCCTATCGCCCATTGTGGCAAGGCAAGGAGGGGCCAGGTTTTTTTGTGACTACCAACTTGGATCTGTATTTTTTTACTGAAACGAAGTTACATCCATACATATTTAACCATTGTCAAATTACCTTTATGTGATAGGGTAGAGATTCTTTATTTCCCCAGGGTTCTTGTCATGACCTTGGCACCTTAGAGCAGACCCAAACTACAATAGTGGGTGACTTGTGTTTAAGATGCTGTGGCCAGCTTCTGTTCTGTGTCCTCTGTTCACATGTCAACCTAGTGGTAAATGGGTGACAGGGTTGGGGGTGTGTTTAAGTAGGGACACACTTCCCTTCTGGGTTTTAGTTCTGATTTAAAGCATAACCAATTTTTAACAAAATGGTTATTTGACCGCAGCTTGGATGCCCCACTTGGCTTTCCGACACTAAGTCGGGCTCTGTAATTGGCAGATTTGGGACACCTGATTCTAGGGATATTCTAGGATTCCAGCGTCTGAAAGGACACCTGCTAGATGGGTTTTGCTAAGGGAGTGCAGCTAAGACAAGAGAAAATGGGGATATACTCAGTCCATGTCCATTGGTGACCAACACACGTTTTATAGAAAAGTGGATGTTTTAATTGCTGTCTGTTTTCATACCCCCCAAATCCTTTCCTTCCTCCCCTGGTGCTGAGCCGGGTAAGGATTACAAAAAAAAACTCCTTACCTTGCCCACTATCAATCACTGTTCCCCTGGCGATTTCTGAAATGTGTGCGGCCATCATGTAGAGGCTGCACAGAGCGGTATCGCCCCTTCTGTGCGCAGCCCAGCTGCCTATTCACTTGCATGGTTATGTGTAAGCGTGCGCAGGGCAGGGTATGGCGCCATGTACAGCTGACATCTGTGTGCCGGTGACAGCGTTGAATCCCAGGTGAGTTTTTTTCCTTTTTTTTCTGGGTCAGTATATAGTTCACCTCTCACCTCTGGGCCTAGGCCTGTCTTGCGATATTTGGCTTTACTACGCAATGCAATGAAGACCCAACTGATTTAAAGTCCAGGCATGGGAATCATTAATCCCTCCTGTAAAAACGTCCCTGTTGCATCTGGATGAGATGGTTATCATTGTCTACCATCTGCTTGAAAAATCCTTTGTATTTGGAGGCATTTATGGTCTGTGCTCACCATGTGGTCAGTGAACTCAGATATGACGCTTTTAAAATAGCAGTGTGTAAAAAGCCTGAGGCAGATGTACTGGGCCTGGAACCTGTGGTCAGAGCAGATGATGCTATAGGGCCATAGAAGTCATGTTATGTGTACAGTCAGCAGTATGTGACAACTTGTGACATTTAACAGGCTCAGCTGGTTGTGAATAAATAAATATATATATATATAGTCACTGAATAGGCATACTCTCCAATAAACCTATTTAAAAACTGTTCTGACGTTTCTGAATGAGCACCTATAATTTAATATATTTTACGTGTTTAGTCCTTTTTTATTCTTTCCCCTACTGGTCTGCAACTCTGTTCAGGACTCTTGCCTCAGAGGAGAGGGGGCAGAAATGCAGAGGGGCAGGTTATAGCCGTGCTTTGCACAGACAGAGTAGAGCTGGGGTCAGGAAAAGGACAGTAATTAGGCAGCCTGAGACTTCATGTACCACCATTTTGGATGTTTAAAGGCTCAAAAAAATGTAATCAAAAAAATTCCATCAGTGTTTCAGCTGGGAAGCTCTACCTGAACTTCCTGTTTTGGACCACATGCCAGAAGAACAGGAAGGTATGAATCCAGCAAGCAATGGAGATCAGAGAGACAGCAAGTAAAATGATTGCCCTCTACTGCGCTGTAAATATTTTTGTCCATGTAAAGGAGTACAGAGTTGCCAGAGAAATTGTAGTTCAGCTGGATCTCAAGTAAAAATAGGACTAAATCTTACCCCGGCCGTTCGCCCTTCCTTCAATCCCATGTCCCATGATGTAGGGACACTGACAATTTCGCTTATCTGTTCCTGGCTGATGGTGAGCTGCACCAGTGTGTTCCCACAACTACTAGTAACTGATGAGGGTCATCGGCCAGCCCTGCAAATGCAGTGTATAGCTTTGTTGAGGCCTATGTGCCCCTTTCAGATGGGGACCATAAGACCAGATGGTGAAGGCCTTGCAGCGAACCTACACCCTCCCTGGGACAAATATCTCGGAGAGAGTGTAGGTCTGCTTTAAGACAAGAGCTGAGGTGGAAAAATTGCTGGAGATACTTCACAGCTTCTGTTCCATAGCGCACAAGTCTCGCTCATACCAGCAGTGGGTTCCTGCGATGGTGACAATTGGTGCAGAATTCTGTACCCCTGCTATTTTAAAACTAGTTGTGTACTCTTTAAAACAGACCTACTTTATAAACTTAAAATACATTCTGAAAAAAAACACCCTCCACATTACCGTAATAAAGCTGCTACAGTGACTTGGTGTTAAAAGGGTCACCCTGATCCCCTGTGGTGTTGAACCTACAATGGCCAAACATACAGGACCTGGCTATTGGGGGTGGTCGAGGAATCCTCCTAAAGAGTGATTGTTTATTCCATGTGATATTTACGGTAGTGGGTATAATTGGTCTAAATCAGACCTAAAGTCAAGAATTTTTTTAAGTCTGAATGCACTCTCCCCAAGCTATCCTGAAATGGGATGCTCTGTAGAGTAACAACGCCCAGGAAATCTCCTATAGGATCCTCCACAGCAGCCGTGCAGCCTTCTCCAGCAATGGGTTTGCCAGGCTTATGTTCAAGTGTGTTGAGTAGGAAAGCGAGAGCAATAGGGGAGTGGAAATTAGATAAGTCATTAAGGCTTTCTAGGGAAGGGACATCCAAATGTATGATGCCCTGGAGTGAGGGTTTCAGCTAACCTAAAGTCTCTTTACATAATAAAAAGAAAAGTTTACTTTAGTGTAAATGGACTCTGGAGGTCCACTTTAAAGTGAATAGCATATTCTGTTGCATCCTTTCTATAAAAAGCAAAAGAACAAACGCCCAGGCAATATGGTGGCAAAAACTAGATGCCCAACTGGGGGCTGGGGAAGGTGGGTTTGGGGTGAAAGCATTGGTCTATTCCCTGTATAATGAATCCACTTGCTAATCGGTTTTCTTTTTTGTCAGCACCTCTGTTTGAAAACTGAATGTGCCCATATAACGGGGAATCAAAAAAGTCGGATAGATGGGATGGATTCTGGTCTGGTAATCTCATACAGGGCCAGATTTAGTGTGGTGGAGGCCCCAGACAGTATTTTTTACTTTAAAATAATAGTCCAGCCAAGTAACTGATTGGTAATACAGGCCGACATGCTGTCTCTTTTCAGATGGGGCAGTGAATCTCTGAAATGCCAGGCTCATGGGTGGCAGGTTTAGGTTGGTTAAGGGTTCTTGTGTGGACAAGGATAGCTCTTTTGGGTTCCCTTTAAGGGGACCAACATTCAAAAATGAATTAAATCAGACCAACACAGCAAACAGTGCTCATATGCATCCATCCCCAGGGCAGTTTAGATTGTTACACATAAAAATTCATTTACCTTTTGATAACGTCTGCTGGGATACATTTTAAAAACAAGATGGCCGCTCATGGGCTTGCAGGCCACCTGCAAACAGGAAGTCAAGCTGGGCTTCCTGTTACTGTGCATTTTAGTTATGTCAGTTGGAAGAGGAAGCTCCAAAATGGACGCTACCTTTCCTTTCAAACTGTGCCAGGCTGTTGGTCCAGTTTAAGTAGTCACTTTGTGTTCTTGTGCCAAATGCCCTGGTCATGTGACCAGATGCCAACCAATGGATCCTCTGGCTGAGGGTACATTGTGATGCCCACTTGGCCAGCTGGAGCAATGCAGGGGTGCAAACAACAACTTATTTGGAATATTTCCAGTTATGTAACTGCAGATGGACCCCCCTATTCGAGATTTTGAGGCATGGGGGAGGCAGAGGCCCTAGGGGCTGTTGCTGTGTATAGGTCTACTTTCAAAGAGGAAGCTAAGTGCACACAGAGACCAAAGGAAAAAAATGTTTACAAGGCAGTAGAGGGCAGTCCTTTCGCTTGCTGTCTCTATGATCTCCATTGATTGGTTGGATTCAGACCTTCCTGTTCTTCTGTCCAAAACAGGAAGTTCAGGTAAAGCTTTTCAGCTGAAACACTGATGGAATTATAAACCTGACATTTTCCACCCTGTCCTAAACTAAAAAAACAGTAGTCTTACTTTAAGAGAGACCTTTCTTTTCCCTGATTTGGGATGTGCATTCCCACCTGGAGACAGGGCAGCCAATAGACCTGCTTCCAAATGTCCTAAATGGCTCAGTAGCCAATTGGGTGCATGTGGTCAGTAGGCATACAGTGCCGTGCAAACATGAATTGAGTGGACACAATAGGATTAGGCAGTAAATATGCAGCAGAATGTCACGTGACCTCTGCATGCGTTTTTTTTTTTTTACGATTGCTGTTTCATCCTGGATGTGACATGACCTTTACATGATTGCCAGAAGTGATGAGTATCCGCTGCCCGGTTTCCAGCTGCTGGGAATACATAACAGGGCATCCCAAATTCCAATGCCCCTATGTTGTGGAGATCGGAGGAAGTCAAATCTGTTTTATCCTTTCTAATAGAAGTCACAATGGCCTCTTGAACCTGTTTTATCACGCTTTACTGTGACCCAGAATCCTGGCTCTTGGGGAATGCGGGAAGTGGCATGTGTCAATATTTAAGGCTTATTAGTTTTGCTGAGCACAAGCTGTTTGTCTTTTAGAGCCATATAGTAAATAGTCTATTGCTGTGCTCCTCATTTGTGCTATCACTTGCTTCCCAGTCTGGGTGTATCTGTGTGATGCATGAAGATGGTGGTGGAGGGGAAATAAGATGGGCAGATGTTAATCAGGCACATCTTGTACACACCATCTGTCTATGCAGTGCGGTACTCTTGGCAACCAACAAGGATCTAGTAGTGTTAATCCCCCATTGCAAGCGATTCCTTTGGACTTTTATGCTGGCCTGCCAGGCATGTACGTTTCATTTTTATACACGGACGTTTTATCACTTTCCAATTCATAGTGCTTTCAGCAGCGCCTTGGGTACCGTTATCTGGGTCATCCATAAAAGGCTCATGCTTTTAATAGCACATGGTGGAGGCAGTAGAGGTGGTGGGGCATTGAAAAGGGAGGAGGTTTGACATGGAAGAGGGTCACAATGAAAGAAGGTCATGTCACATCCAGGATGAAACAGCAATCGTAAAAAAAAAAACACGCATGCAGAGGTCACGTGACGTTCTGCTGGATATTTACTGCCTAATCCTATTGTGTCCACTCAACCTTATCAGGCTTTGAGCACCTCTATCTCTGCTAATGGCCAAGCCAGTTAAAGCTTCTTTGTGATTGTCTGGCTTTCACCTACAGCTCCCCCCCCCCCCCCATGCCAGAGTAAGACCAAAAAATTCTTTGTAATTAGGGTTAGGATTCTACAAATGTCATCGGATTATAGGTTTAAATGTGTAAATGGTAAAAATCACTATTTGACCCTAAATGGGAAACCGCGCATGCTAATGTGTTGGCTCATTGAATGTAAATAGGGTAAAGATAGCAGGATGCTGCTGGTGGCCAGGCTGGCGCTTTTGTTCAGCCATCAAACCGGCTCTGCTTGTCATTGGGGTGTGATTGGAACATAAATGAATTTCTATGGCCGAGAAGACAATGAAGATGATAATGGTGCAGCCTGTGAACAAGAGAATAAATGTATCATTCAGAAGGTGACTTAGATAATTGTGATGGCACCATACAAAAATTGATTGAATTAAAATATCTCTTGAGAACATTGTATTTTTTAACAGTGGCTGATGAATCATTGAGTGAGCTTCATTAAGTGGACCTAAAAGCTACATTATACCTTAACTTTTATTTACTTACCTGCCTTCATGCCTCCTCAATCCAACCTAGTCCTGTAGCACTACTGTTTCTGTGTGATCATTCCGGTACTGAGATGTGTACCCCTGCTGCTTGTCACATGGGAGCAGGTTTGTACCCCTGCTGCTGGTCACATGGGAGCAGGTTTGTACCTCTGCTGCTGGTCACATGGGAGCAGGTTTGTACCTCTGCGGCTTGTTTCATGGGACCAGGTTTGTACCCCTGCTGCTTGTTGCATGGGAGCAGGTTTGTACCCCTGCTGCTGGTCACATGGGAACAGGTTTGTACCTCTGCTGCTTGTCACATGGGAGCAGGTTTGTACCCCTGCTGCTGGTCACATGGGAACAGGTTTGTACCCCTGCTGCTGGTCACATGGGAGCAGGTTTGTACCCCTGCTGCTGGTCACATGGGAGCAGGTTTGTACCCCTGCTGCTTGTCTCATGGGAGCAGGTTTGTACCCCTGCTGCTTGTCACATGGGAGCAGGTTTGTACCCCTGCTGCTTGTCACATGGGAGCAGGTTTGTACCCCTGCTGCTGGTCACATGGGAGCAGGTTTGTACCCCTGCTGCTTGTCACATGGGAGCAGGTTTGTACCCCTGCTGCTTGTCACATGGGAGCAGGTTTGTACCCCTGCTGCTGGTCACATGGGAGCAGGTTTGTACCCCTGCTGCTGGTCACATGGGAGCAGGTTTGTACCTCTGCTGCTGGTCACATGGGAGCAGGTTTGTACCCCTGCTGCTGGTCACATGGGAGCAGGTTTGTACCTCTGCTGCTTGTCACATGGGAGCAGGTTTGTACCCCTGCTGCTTGTCACATGGGAGCAGGTTTGTACCCCTGCTGCTTGTCACATGGGAGCAGGTTTGTACCCCTGCTGCTGGTCACATGGGAGCAGGTTTGTACCCCTGCTGCTTGTCACATGGGAGCAGGTTTGTACCCCTGCTGCTTGTCACATGGGAGCAGGTTTGTACCCCTGCTGCTGGTCACATGGGAGCAGGTTTGTACCCCTGCTGCTGGTCACATGGGAGCAGGTTTGTACCTCTGCTGCTGGTCACATGGGAACAGGTTTGTACCTCTGCTGCTTGTCACATGGGAGCAGGTTTGTACCCCTGCTGCTGGTCACATGGGAGCAGGTTTGTACCTCTGCTGCTTGTCTCATGGGAGCAGGTTTGTACCCCTGCTGCTGGTCACATGGGAGCAGGTTTGTACCTCTGCTGCTGGTCACATGGGAACAGGTTTGTACCCCTGCTGCTGGTCACATCGGAGCAGGTTTGTACCTCTGCTGCTGGTCACATGGGAGCAGGTTTGTACCCCTGCTGCTGGTCACATGGGAACAGGTTTGTACCTCTGCTGCTTGTCACATGGGAGCAGGTTTGTATCTCTGCTGCTGGTCACATGGGAGCAGGTTTGTACCTCTGCTGCTGGTCACATGGGAGCAGGTTTGTACCTCTGCTGCTTGTCTCATGGGAGCAGGTTTGTACCCCTGCTGCTGGTCACATGGGAGCAGGTTTGTACCTCTGCTGCTGGTCACATGGGAGCAGGTTTGTACCCCTGCTGCTGGTCACATGGGAACAGGTTTGTACCTCTGCTGCTTGTCACATGGGAGCAGGTTTGTATCTCTGCTGCTGGTCACATGGGAGCAGGTTTGTACCTCTGCTGCTGGTCACATGGTAGCAGGTTTGTACCTCTGCTGCTTGTTTCATGGGAGCAGGTTTGTACCCCTGCTGCTTGTTGCATGGGAGCAGGTTTGTACCCCTGCTGCTGGTCACATGGGAGCAGGTTTGTACCTCTGCTGCTTGTCACATGGGAGCAGGTTTGTACCCCTGCTGCTTGTCACATGGGAGCAGGTTTGTACCTCTGCTGCTTGTCTCATGGGAGCAGGTTTGTACCTCTGCTGCTTGTCACATGGGAGCAGGTTTGTACCTCTGCTGCTTGTTGCATGGGAGCAGGTTTGTACCTCTGCTGCTTGTTGCATGGGAGCAGGTTTGTACCCCTGCTGCTGGTCACATGGGAGCAGGTTTGTACCTCTGCTGCTTGTCGCATGGGAGCAGGTTTGTACCTCTGCTGCTGGTCACATGGGAACAGGTTTGTACCTCTGCTGCTGGTCACATCGGAGCAGGTTTGTACCTCTGCTGCTGGTCACATGGGAGCAGGTTTGTACCTCTGCTGCTTGTCACATGGGAACAGGTTTGTACCTCTGCTGCTGGTCACATGGGAGCAGGTTTGTACCTCTGCTGCTGGTCACATGGGAGCAGGTTTGTACCTCTGCTGCTGGTCACATGGGAGCAGGTTTGTACCTCTGCTGCTTGTCACATGGGAGCAGGTTTGTACCTCTGCTGCTTGTCACATGGGAGCAGGTTTGTACCTCTGCTGCTGGTCACATGGGAGCAGGTTTGTACCTCTGCTGCTGGTCACATGGGAGCAGGTTTGTACCTCTGCTGCTGGTCACATGGGAGCAGGTTTGTACCTCTGCTGCTGGTCACATGGGAGCAGGTTTGTACCTCTGCTGCTGGTCACATGGGAGCAGGTTTGTACCTCTGCTGCTGGTCACATGGGAGCAGGTTTGTACCTCTGCTGCTTGTCACATGGGAGCAGGTTTGTACCTCTGCTGCTTGTCACATGGGAGCAGATTTGTACCTCTGCTGCTTGTCACATGGGAGCAGGTTTGTACCTCTGCTGCTGGTCACTTGGGAGCAGGTTTGTACCTCTGCTGCTGGTCACATGGGAGCAGGTTTGTACCTCTGCTGCTTGTCACATGGGAGCAGGTTTGTACCTCTGCTGCTTGTCACATGGGAGCAGGTTCTCTTATGGATGAAGGGTACTACAGGGTGCTGTGAACAAACCACAGCTCGGCGTGGTCACTGCAGTCTGCACTGGAGCTAAAATGGCTGTGCTGTGGGACACAGGAATATTTAGGATGGGGGCATCGGCAGAGCAGGTAAGTAGCAGAAAAACATGTATATATATTGCTTAATGCCAAAAATGGCTTTAGGTTGATGACTGCCCAAAATGGGATTCCCCTATAGATACCTAGGAAGACAAAATCGAGCATTGAGATCAAAGACAGGGACAGGAAATAGTTGCACACCTCCTGTTGGAGGTTTCCAGTTGGATGGAACTCTGCAAGAAAAAACGAGTATCTACTGCAGGGCTTATTGATTGCACGAGCTGGGTGAATCATGTTTAGTGGCTCTGTGAACCAGGACCCTTCTTGGCACACAGTTGGTTTGGGTCATTTTTCAGACCCAATTAAATCAGTAAATGACTCTTCAATGCTTTCCTTTCTTCAAAGTGGAGCGTGCACAGGAGCTGCAGGGAGATGGGAGATGCAGACACTCCCTATGGTGGTGCTCCGTTTAATACAAAGATTTATGTCATTAGTATGCCCGATATAAAGCGCTGATTGGACGAGAGTCTGTGCATGCGACATGGGCATTGCATAAAAGTGAGTTGTGTGGGCCGTCTGGGTTGTTTTACACAGTGGGGCATCCCAAATTTGAATGACCCATGGACAAGGGCCTATAACCAGGATAGTGTAAATCCTGGTAAAAGGTCCTCTTTAAAAAGGAAGTCCCAGCATTCTGTAATACTCCACCCCCTCCTTGGTCTAAGTCCAGTTTGGGCAATAACATAAAAAAAACAACTCACTAGAGGGTGGGCAATCTGCAAAGAAACTGAAGACTGTACCTTGAGTTTTTAGTCACTGATTCCCATGTGCCTGAACTGGTCTGACACTCAAGTCTGGGCCGCCAGGTAGAGCCCCACAACCAATGCCCTCAGGGGTGGATTTTGGTGATCAGGTGAGTTTTTTTTTTTTTTATTATTTTAATGCCCAAATCGAGCTTGGCACAGCAGATCAGAGATGTGTCTGTAGGATTCCAAAAAGTTTGGACTTCCTGTTTAAAATCGGTTGCTGTGATGTGATTGGTCAATGGTCTCCTGTGATGTCTGGAAGCCATGCACCCAGGTACAAAAAGGTGGCTAGTACTCAATATCACAGTGAGCATGTCACTGGGCCTGATCTACTGACTGCAGAGACAGCTGCTATGGGGGAGAATAGGCGAGTATAGTTTATTAATTGACCTGTAAGGCTTATGTAGTGAAGGCTCGTAATAATAATTTATTCCTAGAAGATCATTCCTTCATGTTTTCGGGCCCTTCTCTTGGCCTTACACCTCACGACTTGGTTGTATAATGCTATCCTAAAACCCAGTACATCTGTTTCCATTGCAGGCTGCCAGGAAGGTTCCCTTGCAAGGCTGGCTTTACACTCGGCATAAATCCACAGATACCCCCCTCCCCCTAACATAAAAAAACAATTAACATTGTTGGGAGAGGCCAGTCTGGAATTTCACTTGCTGCTTCCCCATGCAGTGAGCCGCAGGCACTTTAATGTTTAACCTTTTCTTTCCTCCGTCCTTCTATTTCCTTTTATTTTTCATATTTTGTTGTTAAGAAGACTGTGTAGCTAGGGATCGCAGCTGCTCTTGGAAAAACCAGGTAAGGCAAATGACTGAAGGTGCTCTTTAAAGCAAAACTCCCATTGCTTTATTGAAGCAACCCCGTCGCACAAATCAGAATTATAAATCCTGCCTGTGGCACGTTGGCCAATAGGAGCCCAGATTCTGCAGTCACATGACCAGCCTGGACCAGTGCTTGAGAATCGGTGTTTATTTTGTGAGAGTAAGAGAAGGGTTGAGGGGGTGCACCTTGGATTTGGGTCTGGTTTAAGTTATTACAAATATCACACACAATCCTCTTTGAGTTACTTTGCAAGTGAGCTCAATCCCTGGAGCAGCATGGCCACATTCCTCTGGAGATGGCCATGCTGTCACCTAAGGCTTGCCTGTGCAGAGCCAGACCTACTCTATAATAGAAAATCCTAATAATTGATTTAAGTCCAGTTTTGGTCCTCTTTCAAGTGGTCCGCAACCCTCCCTAGTAACACTATGCCAAGTAAGATCTTGGTTCACAGGAACCTTAACTAACTTAACTCTCCCCCTCACACCATCAGTGCACCTTTCATTATATAGATACACTACTTTGCTTTAAGCCTATGCTTTCTGCTATCTCGCTCAGTTGTGATACTTGAAGGACTAACCACACATTTCTGACCCTGGTTATCCCTGACTGTTCCTATGCCATGCCTGTTTCCTGTTTTGCTCTGATTTTCTGTGTGGTCTGAGGTGTCATCATCTGTGTGAGCAGGGCCGGATTATGAGAGGGCCTCCACCAGCCTTTGAGTTATGGTCTGGTCCAGGAGGCTTTTCAGTCTTTGGTCTGATGGGCCGCAGGGCCAGAAACGAAGCTAACGGTGGCAGTGGGGGCACGCCTGGGCAAGCCTTTTTTTGTTTTTGCAAACCTGCAGCCAAAGCCATCCCAGGGCAGGACATCTAGAGCAGCAAAGCCATCGTCAGCAACGCTGCAGTGATGGGTGCAGAGCTGTCACTGCACATAAGCCACCAAGCACAGCCACTGGCAGCTCAATGCAGGGAACTGTTTCCTGCTGGACCAGCTGGGTGACTACACTACCCCCCGCCCAGAATGGCAAAGCAGGGGTTCCCGAGCAGCACACACATGCACAAAGGTGGCACAAGGGACTCAATCTGAAGTTCCAGTACCTGGGCGGTTGCCAGACAACCACAAATCAGTTACTTGGCTGGGCTATTATTTTAAGGGGAAACAAATACTGTATCTGGGGCCTCCACCAGATTTTGTGCCCACGGGGCCTCCACCACACTTAATCCGGCCCTGTGTGTGAGTACATTTTGGGGAAACATCCTGCATTGGCTATATGGGAAACCTAACCAAAATCTAAAGCCAGCCTTCCAACTTTTGGGATTCCCACATTGAGGTCTATAAACTGGCCCATTTCAATAGCTGCACTGCAAAGCGATGGAGATATGGTAACTGAGGACATAGTCTTGCTTCTGCGCTTGACTGGAAATATACCAGGAATGGTAAAAAAATGTAAAGCTGCGTAGGACCCACATAATAGGCTTTAGGAATATAGATAATTGCCCAGGTTTTAAAAGTTCCTAGAATAAACCTAGCAAGAATTAGACTAAAATGGAATTACAGACACAAGTAGTTAATGATGACTGTGGGGTTTGTAAATTTTGGGATCCGAGAGAATAGCTAGTGAAATAATAGGGGGATTTTGTAATGGACACTAACTAGAAGCATCAGATTGCAGGTGAATCCCAATCCTTAGTTTTTCCTAACCTCATTTGGGATCCAGCGCTGTTCACCAGGTGATTCCAACACCGGGCACAGAGAGGCCCATGTGCCAAATCACTGGAATGGGCGGGCATGTACACAGAGCAGGGGGAAGCGGTCTGTGTGGCTGGATCCCGAGGCGAGTTTTTATGTTGCCTGGGGAGGGACGCAGGAAAGTGGTTATAGGTAGACATTAAAGTGGGTGTCCAGTCTACCTATGACCCCTGCCACCCTTCCCTGGTGTTGAGGCTGAGTAGGAGGGAGGGTTATAGGTAGATTGGACATCCACCTTATTGGCAAAGATGAGCAGGATAGTTTGTGAAATGTCTTGTGTTCTAATTTTGAAAAGTCAAAGTTGAAAATCAAGCAAGCCAGGTTAATTCCCTTATACTCCACCCAACCATATATATTGTATATGTTTTACCTAACACAGCAGAATGATAAAGGACAAAGCTAAGTGTCTCTCAGTAGATGAGGATTTATCCTGTTGCTAAGTTTCTATGACACAAACTGGTCTTGATCATTCACATAAACTAAAAAACGATCAAGACCAGTTTGTGTCATAGAAACTGAGCAAACTGCGTGTGTGTTCATTTTTCCTTGGAATTTTCACACACAATGTCATTACAAATCTAGCAAGACCGCAAGTATGGTTTGATGCACTATTACTGTTTGCATAACCAACCTTTTCCAAATGCATTCTGGATGATCATGGGCCTCTCTTCCCCTAAGTACTTTTTGGTGGCACCTAAGAATAAGACTTCCTGCTGCTGCAGTGATTGGGTGACCCCCCAATTCAGGCTTAGTCAGGGAGGTGGGGGTAGCGGCGACACCTGCAGTAGACTATAGGCCGGCATTAAACCAAAAAAAAAAAAAAAAAAAAAACGCAGCCCTGCCACTGTGTTTTATGTTTACATGTCTGTGAAGACAAACTAAGCTCTAATTTTGTTCCTGTTCCATGGAGGGACTAAACTAACCTAAACCATTTTCTAATGGCATCAATGAGCCCTACATTCAAGAGATGCCTTTTCCTAGCAGAGCATCATTTGATAAGTGATCGGAAATGGCTGCACACACTTGTTGCAACTGCACCTCTTTCAGTAGGAGGCTTGTGTGAAGCAGAGTCCTGCTCCTGCATGATCAAGAGTTTCATAAGGAAAAGGTATCCCCTAAATTTTGGTCTCACAGGCAGCTTAGGGTCCTTGTGAACCTAGATCCTACTGGGCACAGAATTGGCAGAGGATTTAGAAGAATTCTTATTCTAGACTGGAAGAGTGAGATGTTCTTGTTACAAGAATGAGAGCACATGCCATGGATGGGTGTATAAAATCCAGAAGGTGGGATAGCGCTGCAAGTGTTTAACCTCATGGTGAGCTTGGCTATAACCCAAGTGTATCTGACTGGACTGCTGGGTCTTCTATGGCACGGTTTCTCAACCTGTGGTACAGCGTTAAACCAACAGCTGGTCTCTGACTGGTCTGTAAATTTGGGATAGGTTTTCTTGACTTTTTACAATGACCGCAAACAGTAGCTTGGTCTTTTGTAATACAGAAGCAATTTCTGTGGGTCTGGGCAGGCAGTAGGTGCAAAAAAGGACCATGATGAGTCGGTTTTATCTATGCTTTGGATCTGTTGAGAAACCTGTACACTCATTGTGCTATCTCCTGATCACAAATATAGAAAAGGTGCCTGGCGTTCCCAGCGGATGCTGGAATACTCCCGGAGTGTAATGACTTGCTAATGGCAGTGTAAGCACACTGCTCAGGCTGATCGGGTAGCTTCTGTGGTTAATGAGCTGACAGGTGAATTGTATCCACGACAGAATGCTTCTAATCCAGTGTGGGTTCCACCTGTTACTGCTGCCTATAAGCAGTGCTCCTATTGGCTACTAACAGCGTGATCCCCCATGGGGCAGACAGTGCATTGCAAGCTGATAGAATCACCCTCCAGCTGCTCTGGAGCCCGGAGGGAAGGGGGGGGGGGGGGGGATGACAGGACACAGGTGTCTATTTCAGTTTCAAAGACACAAAGAGTTTTGTCATCTAATCAGACTTGTGCAACACCGGTGTGGCGTCCGCTGGTGTTTATGTGGGGTTTTGTGGCTTTAGAGACTGTTATGCTGCTGGGTGTTGCCGTGCATAGCAGCGGGATTACTCAGGAGCAGATCCTGTGGGTTGCTTCCAGCAGCCTTTGGCATTGTGTGCCACAAAGTGTTTTTCTATCCATTTCTAAGCTGGTAACTGTTCCAGTCATTCTGCAGGCTGGCACGTGTTCACCCTCCCCTCCGCTGATATATATTTAGGCCACTTCTACTCTGCGAGTCCTCAGCCCTGTCTATAAAGTGTGTTCCCCAATTGGACGCACAAGTTGCACAACTGATCAAACTGTAAATAACTTTTTTTTTTTATAACCCCCAACAAGACACAATTGGGTCCATTCAGAGCCAGGTGTGAATTCTGTCTCCTTTTTTAGGAGAGGAAACTGCCATTGACTTTCATTGTCTACCTTAGGGCTGATTCAGAGCCAGGTTTCAAATTTAGACCCGGTAGACAATAAAAGTCAAGGGCAGTATTTCTCTCCTAAAAAAATCAACCCCAATGACATGGAACAGGTTAAAAGGAGCAGGTAGCCAACATAATCCAGTATTCAAAAAAATATCTACAGACCCACACCATAGGTATATAATGTAGGTGTTAAACGATTTAAACCGTTTACTCCGGATTTTTAAAAATTGCCAATGTGTAGCAGCTGCAAGGAAAATGCTTTACAAAAATATCAAAGTGCAATTACAATGTGGACCACATAAAGACACAGTGGAAATAGTAGGACCTGAGAATACATCAATAGAAACCAATAAAAGTGATCACTGGCTCCAAGTGGTGCATCCCTACAAGACATACCCGCTGCCGTGGTTACCACGCCACTTCCAAGGGTGAGATACTCATCTGCCACGTCACCACTGACAATGCCACGTCACCACTGTCACCACTGACAATGCCACGTCACCACTGTCACCACTGACAATGCCACGTCACCACTGTCACCACTGACAATGCCACGTCACCACTGACAATGCCACGTCACCACTGTCACCACTGACAGGATTGTCGAGTAAGAGGGTGACTCTTGGGGAGGGCTGTTCGAGTTCCATTAGCCAGAACTTCTAGATCATGGATCACTGCCCTGTGCCCCCAGTACTCCTTGCAAATTTGGAGAGCAGAGCTTGCCTTTGCTGCAGTGCCACCTGCTGGTCAGTTGTGGGCAGGGCATCTGTAACTGCCAAAGTGGAAAGTGAGGCACCTCTGATTGTCTCTGTAGAGGAGAGTGACACACATGCTACTGGTCTGTTGTTTGTGCTGGGTGTTTATGTAGAATCTTCCCATCTAATCTCTAGCCCCCTCACCTCTGCTTACCTCTGCCCTCCTTACCTGTGCTAACTTCACCTGTTTACCTCTGCCTTCTTAAACTCGCCTCTTCCCATCTTGTCCCATCTCACCTCTCCTCATCTATACCTATTTCTTAACCATCTCTTTCCACCTCACCTCTGTCCATCACTTCTCTGAACATCTTACCTTGGCCCACCTAACCTAACCTCACCTCCGCCAACCTCTACCCACCTCGGCTTACCTCTTCCTATTTCAACTCTGGCCACCTCATCTCTGCTCAGTGTACCTTACCTTTTTCCACTCCTTCCCACCTCACCTCTTCCTGTCTTAACCACCTTTATTCACCTCTTCTCACCTGACTTATTTCACATCTGTTCACCCCTCCTTGTCCTGTCTCACCTTTGCATATACATAAAGGCATATTCAGGTTAAAGCTTACCTCCAGTAAACTGTTTTGCGTTTTTTGCAGCCTAGATTTTATTGCGGCCCCTTGAATAGGAGCAATAGGAAAATGCGACCCTTATACCAAAAAGGTTGTGCATATCTGTTCTAGATACGAGAAGTCTGCCTTCGTCCTGACAGAAGAAGCTGAAAAGAGACTGTCCTGGGTAGGATTTTATCTGCCTGCTTACATAAAGTGGACCAATCAACAAGATTCTCATTATCCTGCTGATTCTTGTCTCTGGGGTGATCCCGATTCAGGATGCCCTGCTGTTTGTCAAACTCGCCTTCCTGCTGTTTTCACGCCACATGTGCGGGCTCTCGCATGAAACCTTTGTTTTTGACTGAGCGCTGGCGGCTGCATCCGAATTGCGCATGCTCCTGCCGGGGGACGGGAAGGCACCCCAAGATTGAAACAAGGGAACGGTGTAAAAAAGTGGTTTGCAGGCCACTGCGGGGATTCATGTACATCGGGGCATCCCGAATCAGGATGCCCCAGGGGCACATAATCGACCAGTCTTTGACTCCAGGGTAGGCACTGCCACTGATTGGTCCTCTTTGATCCCCCCCCCCCAAATACCTCAAAATTATTTTGAGGCACACATGATCGATTCAATACATGCATAAAATTACATGACACTTTAAAGCAGGCCTCCAGTTAAAAATGACTCACTGTGGCCACCATAGTCTCTACTCCTACAGGACTCGCTAGGTGTACAACCCATTATGTTTCTGTCTATAATGTTCCTCAGAGTTCCTTCAATATAGTTCTTTTACTTAGTTTTTTTGCTGAATTCCTTTAGCTTAAGTCTTCATCCACACGTACAAGCTGAAGCTCCTTTTACAGTACTCTTTTCATCTTTATATTTTGCCTTGTCTGTGAATTTCCTGCGAAGATCTTTAATGAAATGACCCAAAAGGAAAATAAACAGGCATTCTGTAGGGTTGGGCTCGTAATTTCTATAGCAGAGCAGTGAGAGATAGAATCTGATCCTTTTTTAGTCAGCCATTCTAAATTTGGACAGGGCCGCCAGTGGGATGTTGGTGGTAACCTGTGGTCGGCTGTACTCTGGAGCAGGATAATGCAGCCCCTGTGATAAGTGAAAAGCGCGTCGGCTTTCTAGCGCGTTTTGGCTTGCGAGTGCCTGTTTCCATGAGACGGCCAATTTCCTGGAGTCGGCGTTTCCTCTCTGTGGGATCACACAGATGGGCAGTGTGTAGTTTGTCTTGTGGTACACATCTGTGTCATACAGTATACGGCCCAGTGAAATGCATCCTAGAACAGGCCATGTTTCAGCACTCGGCTATTGTCTAGCTCGCGGCACTCGCCACCTTTGTATTCCCCCTCCCTAACCTTATGGCCTTCACCCTGATATCAGATCTGTGTGAAACTACCTCAGTTTCCTAACTCACCGATCAAACTGGAAAAACTGCCTATATCGTGTTTGACTGAGATGTACAAGAGCGGGGGAAAAATGTGGAAAAACAAGCCGTGGGATGTAAAGGGGCCCAGAGGAACGTGCAATGATGGTTTCTGTTCTGCCATGTTTCTCTGGTTGCTGCCCCAGAGGTTGCTCTACAATTTTCTGCATGATGGTGTGGAACTGTGCTGCCTGTGTTTCTCAGGGTTCATTGCAAGTATGCGCTGTTCAATTAGGTTGAACATTCAGGTACACGAGAGCAAGGGGCATCATAATTGCCTAGGAACGCCTCAATGAGACTGTCTGTTAAAACGCAGTCATGGTGAATAATTACTGTGGCCATAATATATACAATACAAGGGGATGGTATTAATTGGTAAATAACCATACAGTGTAATTGCTCCCTCCCGCGCGCGCGCTCAGTGTACAGCTGTCTTGCTTCTGACATCAGACATTCCAGGCTATTTTTATTTTATTTTTTTCCTTTTTTTTATTTGTGCTCGCATATTTTGCAAAGAACCGTTCACATCTGTCCCTGCCTGTCAGTAGTTCACACGTACATACACAAACAGGCGGAATTTACGGTGGACGCGAGGATTACAGAGCACCTGGAGGAAATCCATCCATAGAACCATTAATATTGGTATAAAGCTGTCTCCTTCAGATTCTGTGGGATGGTAACAGAAGATCCTTCAACATGTCCTCAGCTTGGCAGAACTCGCAATAATGTGGCCATGTTTTAATAACAAGTGCTGTTAAAGCTGAAATTGCACCTCCTTAAAGTAGACCTTCACTCTGAATAAGAGTCTATCTTATATGTTTCCCACACCCTGTACATACAGATTGCTCACATTAAAAATCATCCTACCTGCATCTACTGCATGTTATGAGCCTTTAAACATCCAAGATGGCGGCTTATGGAAGCCGCCCTCTTATCAGGCAGCCTGCAAACAGGAAGTGCCTACTGACTGTGCTGCTCTGCATTCTGGGACTGCTGACCGTTACCTGACCCCAGCTCTGCTCTGTCTGAGCAAAGCACAGCTATAACCCGCCTCCCTGTACTTTATCCGGCTCTCCTCTCCTCAGTAAGTGTGATGCTTCTGAGTCAAGATGGCGGTGCCTGTATCCTAAAGTCCTGAACAGAGTTGCAACCCAGTGGGGGAAAGAATAATAAGTAAGTGACTAAAAACTTAAACCAGACCTTCAGCATGATTTATTGAAAAGCCCAAACCCTTATAAAACGATTCCCCAGCATCTAAAATTAATATATTTTTAAGTTTTTAGTCACTTATTATTCTTTCCCCCACTGGGCTGCAACTCTGTTCAGGACTTCAGGATACGGACACCGCCATCTTGACTCAGAAGCATCACACTTACTGAGGAGAGGAGAGTGGGATAAAGTACAGGGGGGCGGGTTATAGCTGTGCTTTGCTCAGACAGAGCAGAGCTGGGGGTCAGGAAAAGGTCAACAATCCCAGAATGCAGAGCAGAACAGTCAGAAGACACTTCCTGTTTGCAGGCTGCCTGATGTTCCATGAGCCGCCATCTTGGATGTTTAAAGGCTCATAACATGCAGTAGATGCAGGTAGGATGATTTTTAATGTGAGCAACCTGTATGTACAGGGTGTGGGAAACATATAAGATATGTTCTTATTCAGAGTGAAGGTCCGCTTTAAAATATATTAATTTTAGATGCTGGGGAATCGTTTTTAAAGGGTTTGGGCTTTTCATGAAATCATGGTGAAGGTCCTGTTTACATTTGGGAAACCAGCTTTTACTGGACTTAGAACATCCCCTCAGTAAGAACGCAGAGTGTAAAATGAAGGTATTATTGTCTTGCCTCACAGACAGTTGGTGTTGGGTGACTGATCTCTCTGAGATATGTGAGGGAAGGGGCACCCCACTTTCTACGCCTGTCTATTAAACCCGACCTTCAGCGTGATTTCATGAAAAGCCCAAACCCTTAAACTATTCCCCAGCATCTAAAACTAATATATTTTACATTTTTTGTCACTTATTATTCTTTCCCCCACTGGGCTGCAATTCTGTTCAGGACTCTAGGATATGGGCCCCGCCATCTTGACTCAGAAGCATCACATACTGAGAGGAGAGCAGGATAAAGTGCAGGGGGCGAGGTTATAGCTGTGCTTTGCACAGACAGAGCAGAGCTGGGGTCAAGGACAGCAATCCCAGAATGCAGAGACACAGGCAGAAGACACTTCCTGTTTGCAGGCTGCCTGATGTTCCATGAGCCGCCATCTTGGATGTTTAAAGGCTCATAACATGCAGTAGATGCAGGTAGGATGATTTTTAATGTGAGCAATCTGTATGTACAGGGTGTGGGAAACGTATAAGATAGGCTCTTATTCAGAGTGAAGGTCCACTTTAAACCAGACCTTAACCCTAAATAAGAACCTATCTTGTATGTTTCCCCCACCCAGTATATACAGATTGCTAAAAATAATCATACCTGTACCTAGTGCATTTTCTGAGCTGTTAAACATCCAAGATGTCGGCCCAAGGAGTCTCAGGCTGCCTGCAAACAGGAAGTGTTTTTTTTTTTTTTTTTGAATATGCTGCTCTACATTTTGGGATTGCTGTGTTTATCTTGACTCCAGCTATAACCAGCCCCCTGTACTTGCCCCCCCCCCCTCTCAATATGTGATGCTTCTGAGACAGGATGGTGTCGCCCCCCTATCCTGGAGTCCTGAGCAGAGTTGCAGCCCAGCAGGGGAAAGAACAATAAGTAAGTGGCGTAACTCCAATGCTGCGTTCAGCTTTACTAAGCCACTCTGATGTCTGAGTTGCTTAGTAAAGCTCAGTAGAGCACTGGCCGCTAGTTGAAGGAGAGCCCATGCATATGCCATGGGATTAAAGGCAAGGCGAATTTCCATTGCAAACTGGTGGACTTCTCAAATGGGGAGCAACGAAACCTGAGATGGTGAAAAGCAGCCCCAAGGCTGTGATACTGCAGGCAAAGGTAAACGTTACACCATTGCGTCATGATACATTTGCCACTGTCCTAAACTGTTTTCCGCAGCAGAAATGGCAGAGATTTGGGGTTTACAGATTCAGCCAACATTCTCTCTTTCATCCTGTCCCCCCAATCAGCTCAGCAGAGCGGGAAAGGATTGCTGGTCCCTCCCTCATTCTGCCCCTCCTCCTCCAGATTTACATTGCTGTCAGTACAGAGCAGCATCACAGATCCAGGGGCCACACCCACTTTTTTCAGAAGAGAAATCATGAAGTGAAACTGTAAACTCCGATATCTCTGCCATTTTTTTCTTTAATTTAAAGGACAGAAAACTGTTTGGACAATGCCAAATGTAGCGTGACGCAATGGTACAATAATTACCTTTGCCTGCAGTACCACTTTAAGTCACCTATTTCTGCTGCTTGTGAACTCTTACCTATAAAAATCCTTTTATGTCCAGAAACGGCTGCACGCCTCCGGTAGTGGCGCTTCTGTCTTCACATACCAAGGCTGCAGGGGAGCGATCAGTGGTGCAGTAGTGAGTGTAAGGTAATCGGGTGACCTTGTGCCAACTCCCTGATCTGCGCTTTGCATGAAAGTCCACACTTTTTTCCTTTTTTTGCATAGGAAACAGGTATTTTATCAGCCACGTACCATAACCCAGCTTTCATGACCAGGACCAAACATTTAGTATCTATATATCAGACACGAGGGTCCTGTAGCGGTGTGTAGCCTTTTATGGCATTACTATGTGCTTTTAAAACATTTAAACCGGACCTTCAGCGTGATTTAATGAAAAGCCCAAACTCTTAAAAACGGTTCCCCAGCATCTAAAATTAATATATTTTACGTTTTTAGTCACTAACTTATTATTCTTTCCCCCACTGGGCTGTAACTCTGTTCAGGACTTTAGGATACAGGCGCCGCCATCTTGACTCAGAAGCATCCCACTTGCTGAGGAGAGGAGAGTGGGATAAGGTACAGGGGGGCAGGCTATAGCTCAGACAGAGCAGAGCTGGGGTCAGGTAAAGGTCAGCAGTCCCAGAATGCAGAGCAGCACAGTCAGGAGGCACTTCCTGTTTGCAGGCTGCCTGTTGCTCCATAAGCTCCGCCATCTTGGATGTTTAAAGGCTCATAACATGCAGTAGATGCAGGTAGAATGATTTTTAATGTGAGCAATCTGTATGTACAGGGTGCGGGAAACATATAAGATACACTCTTATTCAGAGTGAAGGTCCGCTTTAAGGGCAATTCTTTTTACTATTTTTTGTTTCTCTTCTTTAGATGCATCTATATGCAGAACCCCTCCAGGCAGCACAGAAGAGCAAAGAACACCACATGACCTTATGCCCTATATTGATGACTCCCCAAGTTCTTCCCCACAATTCAGTGCCAAGATCCGCAGTAGCAGAGATACCCTTTCATCTGGATCGCTGGAGTCCAGCAAATCTGTGAGTAGACCTCTCTAACATGGCAAACTGACTTACAGTAGGTGCTATTCAGTCTATCCTTCTGTAGTGGTTATTCTAAAAGTGGCCAGTCACCAAAAGGTTACCTAGTAGCTTCTCGTATAAAGTAGTAGGCCTGATCCCAATCATTGGCCACAAATAGACCACTCAACTGCTCAACTGCTGGCCATCTTTGCTGATCACAGATTGGATATCTAGTGGGCAACCAACTGAAAGACCAACTTTCCCTAGTGAGCCCAATTTTCCTTTCAGTAAACTAATAAAGAGAGATGGGTGAGACTGGGCTCATGTAGTCTCTGGGATGTGTAATTTGGTAGTAAGTGGCGAGTGTAGATGTGACTAATCGGAATCCTGTTTAATTAGAGACATGCTATGAAAATCTAGTTCAACCAATTCTGCCTATTTCCTTGCAAAGGTGATTCAGCATGAGGCCCAAGATAATTTTCCTGCGTTAAGGGATCATGACCATTAACTAAGACTAAAATATGGATTGTGTAGTGGCATGTATCACTGCATTTGTGGGTGGCCAGCAAACCTCTCCTAGACCTGAATTTGCCCTATTCTAGAATGTTTTGTGTTACGGCCTTGGAGAACAAATGGTGCATGGTACGTGTTGGCTGTCTCCTCGCAATAAACCAAGTGGTACTGTATGTTGGATAGCAGTTAAATCACTTGACTCTTAGTTTATAAGAAGTTCCTTACCTAACATACACAACAGGGATAGAGAAAGGATATTGATTGAAAGCTCTTTACATTCTCTATATATCACACTATTAAAGGTTTGTCTTTTTATCTAGAATGAGCTGGACCTTGAGAAGGGCCTAGAGATGCGGAAGTGGGTGCTATCTGCAATCTTAGGTGGAGAGGAGACCTACCTTAGCCATCTTGAGGCTCTGCTTCTGGTAAGCAGCTACATTTTTAAATTGTTTTTGATGTGTGGTCCACAAAATAGCTAACGTGCACCAACTTTATCCTTACATCTGCAGCCAATGAAGCCCCTTAAAGCTGCAGCAACCACCTCACAGCCAGTTCTGACTATCCAGCAGATTGAAACTATTTTCTTTAAAGTCCCCGAGTTGTATGAGATTCACAAAGAATTCTACGATGCCTTGTTTCCACGAGTCCAGAAGTGGAGCCACCAGCAGAGAGTAGGAGACCTTTTCCAAAAACTAGTAAGTATAATCTAAATTATAAGCTTTAAAGTGGACCAAAACCCAGGATTTTAACTATCCTGGGTTGAGGTGCCCCTCTGTGTGAAACCCCCCAGGTCACCTGATCTCACTCTTCCTTGGTCCTATGGCGCATGCGCAGTAATCTCTTCCAATCAACACGCTTGAATCTGCTCAAACCCCTTCGCCCAGGAGCTCGACTAATGCGAGCTGATCCGAGCGCGCTGGTGGCCGCATACCCCACTACCATTTAACAGGGAGCGTTCCCGCGCCGGCCATTCACAAATGCCTGGTGCGGGCATGCGCCCTGCTGAAAGGATAGCAAGGATGCGGCCGCTGCTCGCGCATGTGCCATTGGACCGGAATGAAGGTGAATTTTCGGATGACCTAGGGGGGGTTTCACACAGCGGGGCACTTTAATAAACAGCATTTCCAAAGTGTGACTCTATAAACATATGTTTTTATAAAAATAAGCACAATGATTTCATCATCTGATAATGTGTTACGGAGCCTTCACTAGAAAAGAGCTTATATATTTAGGGGTCATGTTGAGATGTCCTTTGTAGGTGCATTTCTATTAATAAAGAGAACCAGGTAGAACCATGGCAAGTATGTGGGTAGGACTGGCCTTTATGGAACTGAAGGGTTGTGCTCTGAAAGCAGTCCTGCACTATAAGATGAAAAAGGCCACCAATTCCGATTTTACTATAATGATTTATGATCTTGCCTGCAGTTGTATTGGCAGCCACAGTGCTGATCTCTTGGGACGAGTTAGCTCCATAAGAGCCATTAGAGCACTGTAGTAGCTGGAGCTAAGGACTGCAGTAACTGCGTGTCCTAGCAGCTCTGGGGATGCTGCTGCTGAGCATGGACCAGTTAAGATGGGGTTATCAGCCATGGGAGGGGATGGAGAACTTCTTTATTTTAAAGGGCCAGTATAGGACCAAAACCCACAGTGATCTGCCCGGGATTCTTTTAGATTCCTTCCCCCTGGTTCGTGCCCCGCTGTGGGAAACACCCCCAGGATGCATGCGTGAGCCGCAGCCACATCCCTGCTACCCCTCTAGCAGGGTACATGCCCGCCCCAATCATTTGTGAATGGCCCGCGCGGGCACGCTCCCTGTTAGAGGGTAGTGGGGGATGCGGCCATCAGCGTGCTCATAGCCACTCGCCTTAGACGCGACGTGAGCGGATCTGAGCGTGCCGATTGGACGAACGGCACCCCCGATAGGGGGATTGTTAAAATCTTGGGTTTTGATGCATCTGTGTAATTGATGGCTGTGTTTCGGATTGATTGACAGCTTATTGTATAGGAGTAGAAGACCTTTGGACCCTAATGAAGATCAAACGTTTTATTTTCCAGATGCTCTTCAGTGCTTTGCGTGGAATGTCTTTTTGCTCTTTCAATCCTCTTAAATATTTGTCTTCATTTGTAATTTGAAACCACCTTTCTTTCCCCTCCTGACCGTGCGCTTTTTAATTTATGCTTGCTTCCCGCATTCTCAGGCCAGTCAGCTGGGTGTATATCGCGCCTTTGTTGACAACTATGAGGTTGCCGTGGAAACCGCAGAGAAATGCTGTCAAGCCAACGCTCAGTTTGCTGAAATTTCGGAGGTGAGAACATCTTCCGTCTCATTCACACCTAGATGAGAATGTAATTGGAGCAAGTATTTAATGTGTCTTTTTAAATGAACAATCCATAATAATGTTCTAGTGTTTGGCGATAAAAGTTAACCTCTGAGCTATGTTGGTTTTACTGGAACTGGTGATATGACCCACACATAAGAATTACTTACATCTAGCCAGTGCTCCGTTTTACTGTGGAAAGACCCTGTAAGCTGTATTGTAATATAGACCCCTGACTCGGACATTAGAGGAACTTCATGTGCAAGGTTCTCCAACCCGAGAGAGCCGCCCGGTCATCTTATGGCATTTAGCCTGTATTCCCTTAAAGTGGACCAAAACCCAGGATTATCCCCGATCGGTGGTGCCCCGCTGTGTGAAACCCCCCAGCTCTTCCCGGTCCTATGGCGCATGACGACCGCATCCCCTGCTACCCACTAACAGGGAGCATGCCCGTGCCGGCCATTCACAAATGCCTGGCACGGGCACACACCCTGCTAGAGGGATAGAGGGGATGCAGCCACGGCTTGCACATGTGACGTTGAACTGGAGAAGAAGGTAAATGTATGGGTGACCTGAGGGTTTCACACAGCGGGGCACACAGCCCCGATTTTGGATGCCCCGGGGGGAGGGAATCTATCGACCCGGGAATCTTATAGATTCCTGGGCCGATCGCTGTGAGTTTTGGTCCACTTTAAATGAGCACTATCGCAAAAAAGGGCCTGATAATAAAAATCCATATAAATATGCTGGATAGTGGGGGGATAGTCTCTTATACACCCGACATCAAGAAATATCCAGCCAGGCTGGTCTTTAGTTTTAATGGAGGGAAGAAGACATCTCGGGTGACGGGCTCTGTCACCCCTGAAAGATTAAACCTGTCACCCCTGGATTTTGTTCCTACCTTGAGAGAATAAACCACAAGTTTGGAGGGAGTTTTATTCAGTTCGGGTGTATAAGACCCCTCCTCTCATTAGCCAATGTGTTTATGTGGATTTTTAATATTACACAATTTTGCGATTGTGCTCCTTTAACTTTTGTAAACTCGGCTCAATCAGTTAATTGGGTTTTGAGACAAAGAATTTCTCTGAGTAAGGTACAGAAGATTTTCAGCGACCTAAGTTGTCCAGCTATCCGGCATTGGGTAGAGAGTCATTGGGTAGAGAGTCATTTCCAAATGCTGCTCCATCATAAGAATCTGCTGCATGCCCCAAAAAGCATCTGCAAGGAAAGATGAAATGGGTAGAAAGCGCTATTAAGAGCTTCATCCAACAGAAGGAAGCCCCCACACAGGAATTTGTGTTCCTCTTCCCTCCAATCAGGATGCCTCGTTGTGTGTATCCCCCCCAGGTCACCCCATACTCTCCTTCCTTCCGCTGATTGGCTGAGTGGTGCGCCCCTCTTGGCTAAGCCACCAGGACGACTATGCACCTGAGCAGCCACATCTAATGCTCTCCTTGCAGCAGTGGTGTGCCCACGCCGCTCATTCAGGAAAGGCCGGATGTGTACACGGCTAGAGGGGACCGGGCATGCGGCCGCAGCGCAGAGAAGGTGAGTGGATCGGGGCATCCCAATTCAGGAAGCCCCAAGGACAGGAACTCAGACGGCCCAGGAGTTTTTTTAGACTCCAGGGCCTCCGATGTTCCTCTTTAATACTTAAAGGGTGGTAACATTTGCTTTACTGGGGAAAGGTTCCTTCCAGATCACCTCAAAGCAATCACATGTATCCCTAGAACTACACTTTTACAGAAAATAATAGAAGGCCATAGTTTTTAACAAAGCAGAAATATAGTTTGGCCTATTCACTTTTGTAGCTGACGTCCCATTGGTGAGAAATGTAGCCTCACTTTCTGTTTGTTCACCTAAGGCAGAAGTTTATTTAACAGAAAACCCTGAGGATAATTGTGGCTGAAAAAGATAAGGAGCATAAAATTGGGTGTCTACGGTTATGTTGGCCACTACAAACGGGAATTGAGGGTACTTCCACTTTCACAGTTCCATTATTGCGTGGGAAAATAATATCTTCAATGTGCTAAGCTTACCTTCTTATTTTTTAAATGTTCTATTTGTATGCAAAAGAGAACCGTTTTCCATAGCATTCATTACTAGTGCCAGGTAATAGCAGCTGAGCGTCTGTGCAGCGGCGCTAAGAGCGACCGCTAGTGGTCGCTCTGATCGGCCGTGAGTCGCTATGACAGAGCGCCTCAGTCGCTGTAGTAACATGGCCGGCATTGATGAATTTGATGTGTGAGTCGCTATAACACCAGTACAGAGCTATATGGGAGCAAACGGTAGCGACTGGTCAGTGTGAGCGACTCAAACCATATTCATCAAAAAAAACAGCGGCGGGGCTCAAAATTGTGTCGCTGTAGCCCCGAGTGCCAGAAGCTGTGTGATTAACCTCCCTGGCGTATTATATGTGCAATTTTGTACAAAAAGCATTACCATTACGTTTAATCTGCCGCCCAGTTCCGCCCCCATGAGCCTCTGCGGCTCACAGAGACGGAACCAGGAAGTCAGAGGGACGCATCTGCCGGGGTAAGGAGACTGCTCCTCTGCCTAATCTACCCCGAGCGTGACTCGGGAACACCGCCAGGGAGGTTAAAGTGCGTTTTTGAACACATATCCACTAGTAACACAGCGAAAACAATAACAATGACATTGTTATTACATTGTGACATTAACACTTTAATACCAGACCTGTAATGACAATTCTGCATAAAATTATAAAAAAATCAAAAAAAGTTTTCAAAAATGACATTAAATAGGCCAGGAGAGGTCACACAATGATTTGATAAAAAAAAATAAAAACAAAACCCCGTTTAAAGTGAAGAACAGTATTGTCCATTGAAATGTTTGGGAGAGCAAAAGGTAATACCAGGCGCTCTGGAAGGCAGAGCACCGGCGCTATACGCTGAGCCGCCTGTGATCATGAATCGGACGCTACATGGCGCTGTTAGAGTCGCTCACCGGAATCGCTTTGATAAATGTGGTATTGCGTACAGCGCAACCTGTCGCTACCAGGCACTATGTGCCTCTATCCATTGATGAATAAACCTCCATGTGTATACCTTAGCTGTGTACACCAAAGTGATGATTTCGAGTACATACCATAGACTTCCTCACTCTAGCTTGCTAATTATCTGATAGGCTAAGGCATGGGTGATGGGTTTAACCCGTTCTGCTGAAATAAACTTCTTCAGTTTGGAAGGATCTCCAGTCTTGTGTTCTACTAGCAAAAGGGTTAATGGCGGGTCCTCATCTGGATAGGTCATCGGGCTGTTTGGTAAAACTGGTAGAGTTCACCTGTTACAATGGAAGAATTGTGGGACCGCTCCCACTGTAGCAAAACCCAGGAATATGAGAGTCATGGAAACGGCATGCTGATGAGCACATCACAGCTCTGGTGGCCTGTTGGCATGCTCATGACTTCTAAAGTTGCACCTACATCTGATCAATACTTTTATGTGTGATTATTTTATTCTGCTGTAACAAAAAGAATGCAGTGTCACTGGACCTGTAGTGTCACTTAAACTATACGTCCGGTGCTGGTTGCCGCTTTTGCTCTTGGGGACACTTATTAAAACTAAGGAAAAGCTTTTGGGCTGGAGATTATGTATTTTCAAAGAGATCTTATCGAAGGAAGGGGCTTTGTTAAACTTCTGCTGTAAATGAAGTTTAAAAGTATGCTGGTTATTCTTTTGGGTGTTTTAATTGCCTGATAATTTCAGAATCTGAGGGTCCGAAGCACACGGGAGTCCAAGGATCAAGCAGCTAAAACCTCCCTGGAGGGTAAGTAAGGCGAGCGGGGTTTGCATTGGTGGGGTGTATTTGACATGAAAGATTTAAAGTGAATCAAAACCTAGGATTTTGACTGTCCTGGGTTTTGGTCCTTGCCCCCCCTGGTCACCTGGACTAACCCGGCCCTACGCTGCATCCCCCACTACCCTCTAACAGGGAGCGTGCCCGTGACGGCCATTCACAAATGCCTGGCGTGGGCACGTGTCCGGCTAAAGGGATGCGGGGATGTTTCTGCCGCTTGCACATGTGTCGTTGGACCGGGAAAGAACGCGAGTTGCGGGCGACCTGGGGGGGGTTTCACACAACGGGGCACCCCAATTCTGGATGCCCCGAGCGGAGGGAATCCAGTGCCCTGCAAACTTATACATTTCAGGGCTGATGGGGCGTGGCTTTTGGTCCTCTTTCCGCGCCATCAGTCACGGGCGCAGCAATACCCTCCCAATTTACTACAGTAGAACGGGTAGAAGGCGTAACTAAAGTTTGGCCTGGCTGCCCCTGGGATGCAGATCAGCAATCGGTTGAGGTGACCGATCACCTGTGGGGGACAAAAGAGGAGTACCCTTAAGAGGAACAGCCACCTATTTCGCTGATCATGTACCCGCTTGGGTTGCCCGGATGTGTTAAGGTGGACCAACACTTAGGATTTTGACTATCCTGGGTTTGGTGCACTTCCCCGGGGCCCCCCAGATCGGCTATGTGAAACCCCCCAGATCACTAGCTACAACTCACCTCACCCGGCTTATACGGCACATGCGCGGCCGTTCGTCCAATCAGCGTGCTCGGAGCTATGCGCATCTAAGCGCCATCATAGCTCAGCGTCTCCGAGCACGCTGGCGGCCGCATCTTGCGCTTCTCTCTAACAGGGAGCTCACCTGCGCCGGCCATTTGTAAATGGCACGCATGCTGCTAGAGAGAAGCGCGAGATGCGGCCCGCACATGCACCATTAGATCGATATGCAGGTAAGGTGAATGGGGCGTCCTGGGGGGTTTCACACAGCGGGGCATCCAGGGATTGGATCCTGCAGGGTGTTGGTCCACTTTAAACACCTGCAATCACCCGCAAACACTCATCTCTCTGGCTCCCACGGCTTCATCTCCGCACTCCGATGCCCAGCCATTCAGACATGTCCCGCAGACATCAGGGAGACCGGGGATGCAGTTGCTCTTATTTCCCGGCACTTTTACAAATAACGCTTTATGCATTCCATATATCACTGATTGAACACGAGCTTGCACATGTGCGGTGGGACTGGTGAGAAATGATCTTTCTAGGGCAATCTGGGGGTTTCACACAGTGGGGCATGCCAAAATGGGGTGTCCCAGGGACAAGGATCAAAACCCAGGATAGTGAAAATCTTGGCCTTTTTTCAACTTTAAACTGGCAAAGTCTAGTTGTTAAAGTGGACCAAAACCCACAGGATCGGCCCGGAAATCTATAATATGCCTGGGGCATCCAAAATGGGGGATGTTCCGCTGTGTGAAACCCCCCAGGTCGCCCATACACTTACCTTCTTTTCCGGACCAATGGCGATCGGGGTGCACCGGGGGGGCAAGGACCAAAACCCAGGATAGTCAAAATCTCTTTGATGTGTCATGCTCTCTGTACTGTAATGGTGAATGTCTCACTGTGGCCTTCTTCTTCTCTATTTTTTTCAGCACTACTTTACAAACCTGTAGACCGTGTGACACGCAGTACGCTTGTCCTTCATGTAAGTAACACCTATGTATCTATATGATATGCTTGCTATTTTGTTTATATGCAATGTAGATATGTTAGAATTTTCATCCAGCACTGGCATGTCTTTAAAGTGGAACAAAACCCAGCAGCGTCTGGCTTGGGATGCCCCGCTGTGTGAAGCCCCCAGTTCAACTTTCCCTGCTTCAACGAGGCATGCGTGGGCTCTCGTCCAATGACGGCAGACTGCTCTCATTGTTTTTAATTAACATTAATGGGGAAAGCGCGCCGCCGCATTCCCTGCGCTCCCCATTCAAGTCAATGAGAGCCAAAATAGGTAAATGTCTCTTGTTGGTTGAGCGCCTGTTGGAATGAGTAAGAGGGGAGTTGTTTAGGGCTTTCTGGGGCGTTCTGTTTCCAGGGAAGATGGGGCATCCCGATGCATGCCCCGCGGTGAGGGGATGTATTCCCGGGCTGATCCAGCAGGGTTTTGGTCCACTTTAAAGCTCCTGCTTGTAAGTTTGTGCACTGCGACCATATACGTGCTACAGCTCCTACATTTTTCATTTAATTCACCTTTTCACTGCCATGATTTATATATGTCCTCCTAAACTGGTTAGCGCATTGTATGTCATCATGTTAGTGACACAGTAAAATGACATTTTAGCACCCTGGCCCCTCTGACGTTTGTATTGCTATTTTCAGGACTTGCTAAAGCACACACCCACCAGTCATCCCGACTACCCACTGCTCCAGGATGCACTTCGAATTTCCCAGAACTTCCTGTCCAGCATAAATGAAGAGATCACTCCTCGGCGCCAGTCCATGACTGTACAGAAAGGGGAGGTGAGTGACCAACTCTCAAGGCTTTAGAAGGATGCTAAATGAATACATGCCATTATAGTTAAAGGACAGCTGGACAAAATATTGATGTGGCCTATATAATTGAATGGAAATTGAATATATTGTTTGATTTTAATATAAACCCTTCACCCTTGCAAGTGAACCCCCCTCCCCTCCACAGGGCAATGTGGGAGTGTAAAATTCCCGGGAGGCAGTAGACATTGGCCAGGTCCCCTGGGGTTTTATATGTGTTCAGATGAAATAATGCATTGATTTTACACTTGCACACTTTTTGGTTGCCAGTAAAGTCTCCCTATTGTGGCTCCACCAGGGCAGCAAGAGTGTAAAAATCCTGAGAGGCCCAGAGCTTACACCAGACCCTCTAGGCAGCTGCAGAATGTATATCCGTCCTTGTGACACCTTTAAATGACATTGAGGGACAGAATGCTCCGTTTTGGGTTAAAGGTTTAAACGTAGACCGGCATTCCTATTGTAGGGGATGCAGCAACCCGGAGGGCAGCTACAAAGCGGAGGTTTGATTTATTTAAAGGGAACACCCAATTTTTTTTTTTTTTAATTCTTTATTTTTACTTTAAATAAAGAGACAAATAGAAGGTGCAATATTTGCAAGGCTACAGAGCCAACTAGCATATACAGGCGAACAGGGTATATACAGACATATGATTTGTGTGCCAGAGGCACATTTATACTAAAGATATTCCTCGTCAGTCCACACCTGCATTTGGCTCTCCACCCATCCCGGCCGGCGGTGGTCCCCCACAGGGGCCCAACAGTCAACCCCCTCCCGGGAAGGTCCCTAAAGTCCACCACACTCCCTGCAAAACTCCTCGGTCGGAGTGAAATGACTCTGTCTGTGAGAGCCTTTTATGCAAAGAGAAGAATAAGGAAGAAAAAGAAGATGGGGGGGGGGGGGAAACAGAATGGGGAAAGAGAAGTAAGGGGGGGGATTGAACCAGGGGGGGAGTCGGCCCATCAATACGCTTCATAATTCCTCAACACGTCTTTAGATTTCCACTTCATTTTCCAGTGATACTGTCTCCAGACCAAGGTGA